>CM072511.1:57643855-57726355 GCA_036898135.1 Oncomelania hupensis | reverse complement strand
GCTGCTGCTTCTCTGTCTGGGAGTGTAACATCTTAGAAACCCATCGCCTCTGCAGCGATCATATTGTAAACACTGGCAGCGTCCCAGCGAACTCCATCATCTACAACTTCCCTCTCAGCACCGGGTTACAGTCGCTCTCTTCACCCAATTCAAAAGCATTTTTGAACAAGTATGTCGGCACATTACATTTCTTCGCAATCTTTCCGGTGAAAGATAACCGAAATTTGGCGGTGTCGCATTATTTGGAGAAAATTATATGGGCGTTCTCCGAATGTACTACTGCTCTTCCCTTCTCAACACTCAACATCCAGCATTCGCCATGCACCTTCTCTCTGTCATCTCTCTCTGTCTCTCACTCTCTCTGTCTCTCACTCTCTCTGTCTCTCACTATCTCTCTCTTTGCCTCTCTCTCTCTCTATCTCTCTCACTTTCTCTGTCTCTGTCTGTCTTTTTGTCTCTGTATGTCTGTCTGTCTGTCCCTCTCTCTCTCTTTGCCAGCACTCACCATGCACCTTCTCTCTCTGTCTATATCTTTGTCTCTGTCTTTGTCTCTCTGTCTCCCTCCGTCTGTCTGTTTCTCTCTCTCGCTTTCTCTGTATCTCTCTTCACTTTCTCTATCTGTCTGCCTCTCTCTTTTTGCCAGCACTCACCATGCACCTTGTCTGTCTCTCTCTTTGTCTCTGTCTTTGTCTGTCTGTCTGTCTGTCTCTCGCTTTCTCTGTATCTCTCTTCGCTTTCTATGTCTCTGTCTCTCTCTATCTATCTCTTTGCCTGCACTCTCCATGCACTTTCTCTCTCTGTCTCTCTTTTTCTGTCTTTGTCTCTGTCTGTCTGTCTCTGTCTGTCTCTCGCTTTCTATGCATCTCTCTTCTCTGTCTCTATCTGCCTCTCTCTCTCTTTCTGCTTGTCTGTCTCTCTTTTTCTTTCTCTGTCTCACTGTTTGTCTCTGTCACTCTCTTCTTCTTTGTCTCTCTGTCTCTGTCTGTCTGTCTCTGTCTGTCTCTGTCTGTCTCTCGTTTTCTCTGCATCTCTCTTCTCTTTCTCTATCTGCCTCTCTCTCTCTCTCTCTCTCTCTCTCTCTCTCTCTCTCTCTCGCTCTTTCTCTCTCTCTCTCTCTCTCTCTCTCTCTCTCTCTCTCTCTCTCTCTCTCTCTCTCTCTCTCTCTCTTCTCTCTCTCTTTTTTTTCTCTCTCTGCTTGTCTTTCTCTCTTTTTCGTTCTCTCTGTCTCACTGTTTGTCTCTCTCTTCTTCTTCTTCTTCTGGAATTACTTTCCAGTGGAATTACTTTCCAGAAGAAGTGCTCCGAAGTGAAGTCAAAAGGTAAACACATCTTTTAGAATACATCTTTTACAACGCATCAGAAATTAATTAATTAGCTAGTTAATTAGAGTTCTACATTAATAAAATTCATTAGATTGTTTTAAATAAATGTGTGTTTGTGTGTGTGTTTGAGTGCGTGTTTGCGCCCATGTGCATGTCTGCACAGATTATATTGTTACATTACGATGTTATTGTTATAAAGTTATTTTGTTATACTAATTATTATAATTGTTCAAGCCCCAAGGCAAAATGTAAAAAAGCACACCCAATGCTTACACTTTTACCCTTATTAAATAAAATTATTCTCTCTCTCTCTCTCTCTCTCTCTCTCTCTCTCTCTCTCTCTCTCTCTCTCTCTCTCTCTCTCTCTCTCTCTCACGCATCTTTCAATCTGTCCGGTCATTAAGTACTCGGACGACTCGGCCCTGGTGGACATGTCAAACTCAAATTCTCAGTATTTCTCATCTGTCGAAGTTTTCAGCACCTGGTGCAAGGAAAACTACCTCGACTTAAACGTAAAGAAAACAAAAGAGCTAATCGTTGATTTCCGCCGCAACCCCGCCCCCATCCCCGCTCTCGTCATTGGCGGTGCTACAGTAGAGAGGGTCACAGAATACAAGTACCTTGGCACCATCATTGACGAGAAGCTGAACTTCTCTTCTAACGTCAAATGGTATTCACAAAAAATGCCAATCTAGAATTTATTGCCTCCAGAAACTCGACGCTTGCATGTTCAAAACCGTATCCTCCAAACCTTTTATGATTCGTTCATCTCTTCCATTCTCACTTTCTCATTTGTATGTTGGTATGGAAGGTTGTCTTTGGACAGTAGGAATGTGTTGGACAGAGTGGTGAGAGTGTGTGGGAAGGTTGTGGGAGTGCAACAAATGAGTATGATAGCGATGTATGAAAGGCGAGTGGCGAGAAAGGCCCGTCGCATACTTCAAGACAGCAGTCACGTGCTCGCGCACCACTTCAATCTCCTGCCCTCGGGTAGGCGCTACAGGACACCAAAGTTCAAAACTGTACGCACTAAATATAGTTTTATACCCACCGCAATCTCTTTATTAAATGATTGAGAATTTGAACGTATGATGCTTCTATTATGACAGTGTGCGTGGCATGATTTATATAATTAATGTCCAATCCGCATGAGATAGTGAGTATGTGCCCCTGTGATCTTATATTTCCGTTTAGTGTAGGCCTATGTTCTTAGCGATTTTTATATTCTTTTATGAACATATTTATCTAAAAGTCTTACGTTGTTGTATATTGATGCGATTATTGCTTGCCAACAGTGATTGTTATGTTGCAATACCTTCTATCATGATTATGACACTGAACGTAAATCATGTGATAGGTATTTGTTTTCCCCATGTAACTTCTTATGATAACAGTTTTAAATGGTTAATTCAGTAATGTCTTCTTGATATACTTTTATCCTGTTTTACTGTTTACTGTTTATTGTTGTTATACTGTCCTTTATCGTCTTGTAACATTTATATCTGGCACCACGTGTGAATTTCTCTTTGATTGAGATAATAAAGTGATCGTATTCGTATTTCAATGTACTCTTCTTTTTTTTTTTCTTCTTCTTCTTCTTCTTCTTCTTCTTCTTCTTCTTCTTCTTCTTCTTCTTCTTCTTCTTCTTCTTCTTCTTCTTCTTCTTCTTCCCTTTTTTGGTCTGGTAGTTATTGGAATCAAACTTAATAAGACCTTTGTCAATGCCTGAGTCAGGGTGACATCCCTTAAGGCAGTGCTAAGGCGACTTGAAGACACCAAAATAAGCCAGCAGCGAATTTAACAGCATCAGCAGAAGAAGATGATCATGGTAAAACCAAGGCAATTCCGGGGGGTTGGAGTTGAAGGGTGGGGTTGGAGTGGAGTGAAGTTAAAAGACAACAGTAAGTCAAAAACTAAACCTAGTACAATTATTATATATCGCAATGTGTCTTCAGCTTGCTGGAGAAAGCAGATCAAGATCAAGACGAATGTAGAAATGAGAATCAATTTAGTATCGGAAATTACAAATCAATCAATCTATCTATCTATCTATCTATCTATCTATCTATCTATCTATCTATCTATCTATCTATCTATCTATCTATCTATCTATCTATCTATCTATCTATCTATCTATCTATCTATCTATCTATCTATCTATCTATCTATCTATCTATCTATCTACCTACCTACCTACCTACCTACCTACCTACCTACCTACCTACCTCTGGTCCTGATTTGGCTCGGAAGAGTCCGCTGGACCTAAAGCAATAATATCTATCTACCTACCTGCCTACCTACCTACCTATCTACCTACCTACCTACCTACCTATCTATCTATCTATCTATCTATCTATCTATCTATCTATCTATCTATCTATCTATCTATCTATCTATCTATCTATCTATCTATCTATCTATCTATCTATCTATCTATCTATCTATCTATCTATCTATCTATCTATCTATCTATCTATCTATCTATCTATCTATCTATCTATCTATCTATATCAGAAGAAGAAAAAAAAAGAAGAAATTAATTGTGTCCTATCCTGTCCTATCCCATAACTGGAAGGTCGTTGGGCACCACAGATGATCGTTTAACCAGCGTACTCTATCTTTTTCTGTCCTCAGCAACCCTCATGACTTCGCTCAGTGTCAAGCCAGTCCATTCTCGATTGTTGTCCTCCCACCTCTTTTTCTGTCTCCCTCTTCTTCTGCCTCCATGATGACGTGGCCATACTATCGGAGTTCCGTTTCATCACCACTTTGAATACGTCATCGTGTTGTCCAATGACTTGTGGGATGGTCTGTCGGACTTCGTCGTTGGTGATGTACTGGGTATAGGAAATGCACAGAAGTCTTCTGTAGCACCTCATCTCCATGCTTTGTATTCTTCGTTGTAGGTCTGCTGTGAGGGTCCATGTTTCGCAAGCGTAGGGGAAGATGGAGATGACAAGGGAGCGCAGCAGTCTTATCTTGCAGTGTAGACTGATGGCCTTGTCTTTCCAAATGGGCTTCAGTCTTGTCAGGGCAGCAGTTGTTTGTGCGATCGTGGAGAGGATTTCCTGTCGGGACCCATTGTCTGATACAATTGCTCTTAAATATTTGAAGCTATGCACTGTGTTGAGGGACTGGCATTGGACTTTGATGTCCATTTATTCCATTGGTGTTGTTGGTCAACATTTTGGTCTTCTCTGCACTTACTTCCATTCCAAAGGCTCTGGAGTTGATGTCGAGCCTCTGTTACCAGCTGTTCAAGTTCTTGTTCCTCGCCAGCCAATCCATCAATGTCATCCGCAAAACGGAGGTTGGAAATTGCTATACCCCCATGCTGACTGTGCCTTCCTGATCTGCAAGGACATCTGACATGATGCGCTCTAGGAAGATGTTGAAGAGTGTTGGGGAGAGTAGGCATCCTTGACCCACGCCGATTGTTGTTCTGAACCAGTTCCCGATGGCGCTGTTGTGGAGTACTGCACTGGTAGCTTGTCATATATGCATTTGATGACTTTAATAATGTTAGGCTGATGTCGTACACTCTCATGGTTGCCCACAGACCTGCATGCCAGACTCTGTCAAGCGATTTCTTAAATTCTACAAACATATGATATAGATGTTGTTGGTGCTGTAGGTATTTCTCGCAGATTATTCTGAGGTTGAAAATCTGTTCAGTGGTATTTCGTCCTGCCCTGAGTCCTGCTTGTTTTTCAGCTATGATTTGTTCAGCTTGCGGTTTCAGCCTGTTGAGTATTATTTTCAGGAGGACCTTGCTGGGATGACTGATGGAATGATTGTGTCCTGCCAATATTGACGCGTTTCTTGACCATGATGTAGTCAATCTGGTTGTGATGCTCCCCGCTGGGACTGTGTCATGTCCATCGTCTGGATTTTTTGTTGAGACCAAGGGTGTTTGCCAGCATCAGATAGCTGTATCTGGCAAACTCCAAGAGTCTCATACCTCTGTCATTTGTCTCGTTGTTGTAGTGGGGTCCACATGTGTCTCCCCAGTTGTATGCATCTTGGCCAACCTTGGCATTCCAGTCGCCTTGCACTATGACTATGTCCTTCTTTGGGCACTTGTTCAAGGCAGAAGTTCATCGAAATCCTCGACTTCGCTGTCGTAATAGCCTGCTGTTGGGGCATAGGCCTGGATAATGGTGATGTTGAAAGGGGCTGCTCTCAGACAGATGGTAATGAGTCTAATGGAGACTGGATGGCAACCCATGACAGTGGCTAGAATGTCTTTGTGGACCAATAATCTAACGCCGTGGTCGTGCCTGTCATTTCTCCCGCGGAAATAAAGCTTGTGGCCTTTGTTGGTCGTTGTTTCACAAGGCCTTTCCAGCGCATTTCAGTGAGACCTAAAATGTTCCATCGATAGTGGTCCAGCTCGTGGACTGGTTCTTCTAATTTTTCCTCTGCAGTTAGAGTCCTGACATTTCATTTTCTTATGACGATGTTGTCTCTCGTGCGGATCTTGCTAAGTTGTCCATCAGTAGCACACGTATCACCCCCGTCCTGGTGGCCAACTTAAGGCGCGGTCCTTGGTGACCCAGGCGACGACCGATCCGGTATGAAGTGAGTGGTCCTTTTCATCAAACGGTTTGTCTTGGGCAAGAAAGACCTGGCGGGGCCAAATCCTCTCCAGGCTGTTGGCCACAGCGCAGCCGAAATCCATGAGTACAATGTGACTCCCCTTGGTCCCGAGCATGTGGTCGTTGAAATTATAATAACGTGAGGTTCCTCCGTCCTGGCCGGTGACGTCTGTGTAAAAGACTTTCACCCAGTGATGCCGTGCTGACATCACCCCTGTTAGTCGCCGCTTACGACACCCCGGGAAACGTTGGGTTTATTCTATCCAGTGCACGAACCCAGAGGGCAAAATAAGAAAACAGAATATTTTTTTGGGTTATTCAGCATTTTTCTCAGTATCTAGGGGGATCATATTGCATTTCGGGAATGCGTGAGCGGCGTGGCCCATGGAGGCGTGGATGGGCCAGTTAACCCCATTCATCAGACCACACTTCTTTCCAGCACTCTCTCTCTCTCTCTCTCTCTCTCTCTCTCTCTCTCTCTCTCTCTCTCTCTCTCTCTCTTTTCTTTTTTCTTTTCTCTCTATCTCCATCTTTCTCTATTTCTCTCTCTCTCTCTATCAGACCACACTTCTTTCCAGCACTCACTCACTCACTCTCTCTCTCTCTCTCTCTCTCTCTCTCTCTCTCTCTCTCTCTCTCTCTCTCTCTCTCTCTCTCTCTCTCCCGTTCTACTTCTACCAACCGTCTACCACTTTTCTTTTCACCTCCTCTCTACAACACTCCGTCAAACGATGCTGATCTGTCAAGTAACAAGAAAAGATGGTTGCAGACCTGCCTACCCTTCCGTAATCTTCCGTAATGTTACGGAATTTTACCGTCTATTACGGGAGTACGAAATTTTATGCAAAATTACGGAGAAAACGATCGAAAAACTACGCAATTTTTAGAGCCCTGTAAACTTGTTAAATTGTTGTCTGCTATGCCTAGAAGCCGATGGAGTAACCGCCCTTGCATGAGAGCAAATGTTTCGAGAGTTGCGATTGGACGTCATGAACCAATTAACATGCTCGAACGTTACAAGCTTAGATTGTCGCGCTGGTCTTGAGTGAAAATGGTGAGTGGAGAAAGTTCTAATCTGGCTAAAGTTGCACGTTTACATGAGACAGACCACGAATCAGAAGAGTCTGAGTGTGTAGAGATTGCTCAAGGACAGAAGAAGAAGAAAAAGCTGCAGTTGCAAGTATTTCGTTCGGATTACACGAGGACTTGGCCTTGTCTTGTGGCTTCAAAAAACGTGGACCAGAATTATACTGTACTGTTCTGTGGGCGACTCTGACTTTGGGCATGGAGGAGCAAACGACTGTAAGCGGCTGGTCCCCAAATCTTGCCATGAAGACACCAGATATGTCAGGCCAGAAGAGCTGGACCATCTCAAATGTGCCTACTTAAGGACCAGTTAAAAAAAAAACTGCAAAATTTGTACAGGGTACAGTCTTTCCAGTGTGGTCGATTTCAACTGTAATTAAATGAACCTCACAATTTGCTATTGTTATTGGTAAAGTAAACATATTCACAGTAACAAATCCTTATTTTTACATGCTGATGAAACTAAAAAAAAAAGGCAAACTTTGAATTAATTTATGTGTAGTGCCTATTCCTGTGAATTACACATCTTTATCATGAAAATTACATTTGAGTCAATCACCGGTAATGTAAATAAAACTCCTGTGGAACAGTTATTCTTCATCACAACCGGGTCAGGGATGTGCAGGTTTATCTTTTGTTGCATGCCATGGTCTCTCATGATACTAATTAATCATTTAAAAATCTGTTTGATATTGTTTCCTTCTTTTTGCTATCCTTTTAAAAACTGTTTTTGTGTGCTTTTTAAGTAGTAAATGTGCCGTGAATTTATTCGTACCTTGGTTATTCAGAAACACCGCGTTTCCTCGTGTCTGTAGAATTACTGAAGGAAAATGCAAAATTACTGAAATTCACAGGGAAGACTACTGATCAGTAATGCATAAGGTAGGCAGGTCTGTCAGGTTGACAGAAGGGCGGTTCATGGTCGGGTGGGCGTTTGGAGAGAGAGAAATATAGAGGAAGAGGGAGAGGAAGTAGGGGATACAGAGAAAGAGTCAGACACCTGTGACATAAGCCCTGTGATAACAAGGTATGCAACTGTTTGGAAAGATGAAAGAGGATTATTGTGAATTCTTAATTAATGTAGGCCTACATGAATTTAAAATAGGATTATTGTGTATTCTTGACGTATATGAGTTTAAAATTGGATTATCGTGAATTCTTCATGTATATGAGTATATGAATTGAAAATGTGATTCCGCGCCTGTTGTAATTCCTTTTGAGTAATAAAGATGTGTTGTATTGTATTGTACTGAGGCAGACAGACAGTGACAGACAGAAAAACAGAGAAAACAAGAGAAAGAGAGAGAGAGAGAGAGAGAGAGAGAGAGAGAGAGAGAGAGAGAGAGAGAGAGAGAGAGAGAGAGAGAGAGAGAGAGAGAGAGACTTTTGACTTGACTTTTGACACGGTTTAATTAAGCCTTTGGCCCCTACCTTTTGAGGAGGGGGGGGGGTTACAATGGGGAGAAAATAAACACAACACACACATACACACACCCAAACGCACGCACGCACACACACACACACACATGAGAAAGAGATAGAGAGAGCAAGAGAGAGATTGTTTTTTAGACATTGTTTATAGGGTCCAGAGGACTGCAAAGAGAGATAGTGAAAGAGAGAGAGAGCGCTCGAAAGAGAGAGAGAGAGAGAGAGAGAGAGAGAGGGAGAGAGAGAGAGAGAGAGAGAGAGAGAGAGAGAGAGAGAGAGGTCGAAGTCCAAACCTGTAATAGGATAATAGCATTAGATCCTATCCTAGTAAATTTATGCGCAAATTCACATTGTCATTACGTTAAACAATGATAAATAAAAGAGAGAGAGAGTGGGAGGGGAGGGGGGGACGACAAACATACGGGAACAGACACAGAGAGAGAGAGAGAGAGAGGGGGGGACGACAAACGAAGAGAGAGCGAGAGAGAGAGAGAGAGAGAGAGAGAGAGAGAGAGAGAGAGAGAGAGAGAGAGAGAGAGAGAGAGAGAGAGCAACAGACGGTTTCCTGAGAGGAAAAGCAATCTCCCTATGGCCATGTCCTCGACCTGTCTTAATCTAATCCTTTTGAAGGCTCGGGAATATGCAAGAGCTAAAGGGCTCACAGGGGAAAATGGATACACAGAGTACCCTTCATGTACATTTCTGAACGTTTCATAGCCGTACGGGAAGGTCGCAGGCTGTTCGCAGAAGAATTCGAAGAAATAGTGTGATGGGAGTGCAATAAATGTGCAAATGTATGTATGTATAAATGTATGTATGTGGATGTGTGTTTGTGTGCGTGAGTATGTGTATGTGTGTGCGTTGGTTGATTGTCGGAGGAAGAGATGGAAGTTCGGGTGGTGTTTAGGGAAAGTCTTAGTTGGTTAAAGATGTTGTTTTACCAATAATTTGTATTGGAGAGACCAACAAGCATTACATGGAACACATGAAGGGCACACAAACTCAAGGCTTAATTACATTACATTACATTACATTATTATTGCTTTAGGTCCAGCGGACTCTTCCGAGCCAAATCAGGACCGGACAACCCCCGATCCGCATAAAAGATCTGCTGAAACAACCCTAGTGGTAAAACCGAAAGCTCTCCACCAGCCAGTCACTTTACAATAAAGTCATCCCACGCAGGGGACGCTGAGGCTTCACCCCAACTTATCGAACCCCCGTTTACAAAAACAAAAAAGAATACAAACATCATTATAAATTATCAACAAAACACATACATATAAAATGCCTACATTGCTAAATAATAACATCATAGGAAGCCCTAGTGACCACCTGGCAGAAAGCGTCCAATATTCCCAAGCTGATCCAACAGACCTCATACACAAACAAGGAGTCTTGTCCCGGAAGAGTTTTCAAGAAAAAAAAGGTAGGAGACTGATCTAGCGAAGAAGACGATAGTATAGCAGATTGATAGAACAGAGCAGGAATGAGAAAGAGCAAATGAGAAAGACAGCGACAGTGGGAATTTAAAGCACTAAATTTCCAGAAAGTGGGGATACTATTTATACTGAAACCCCCGGCACCCCAACGGGGGTAAGGCTTAATTAACCATTCACAGTTAATGTTGCACCGCTGGAGAAAAAAAATGCTTGCAACAAAAACTACCTCTTTCTAAACTAAAAGTTATTTGTTTAAATCAATACATTCCGTAGTGTATTTTGCCTATTAATAATGACCTCTTTAGCGCTAAACACGTGAACTACCAGAGCCGTGAAAGAGGGAGAACACATAACAAAGCTGCTTGTAAGGTTTTTCATGTTGGGTTGATACCTTAAACTCTACCTACAGGCGCTTGTATCTGGACACGCGAGCGCCTATGCCCGTGACGCGTCTCCCTTTGGTTATCTATACAGCCGTGCGACCTATGACCCTATTTCTGACCCTGTATCTGGACAAGTGAGCGCCTATGCCTGTGACGCGTCTCCCTTAGGTTATCCAGATACAGGGTCAGAAATAGGGTCATAGGTCGCACGGCTGTATAGATAACCAAAGGGAGACTCTATCCTATCCCAGACATCAAGGACGCAGTCTGAAAGCCGCGTAGTTCCTTCAGCAATAGGGTAATTGGTCGCACGGCTGTAGTAATGATATACCGTTAAGCTTGGAAACTCCTTCCCCATGAGGACAGAAATGGAAAATTCAGACTTGAGCAACGAAAGCCCACTGAACTTCATCGTTGTTTAATTTAATAACAATCATGCGAATTGGAGTGTAAATCTATTTTTTGCCCAAAATAAACATTTTCTTCGTCTTTGGGCCTTTTGAAGATGATGCGATAGTCTAGCTGGTTACTACAGAATTTGATTTCGTGATGATTAATAATAATAATAATAATAATAATAATACTGGATGCTATATACGCGCCTTTCCCCAAATCAATCGGGCTCAAAGCGCGGCGATCTGTACCAACATACACGCTCACCTGTCTCATCCACCCTCACCTACACAACAAATACACATCCATCACTCAAACAGGTGGTGTAAAGGCAGGGAGATCGCTATTGGAAGACCGAAAGAAAATCGAATTTTTATTTTTGAAATTTTATATTGACTGCGTCCAGTACCATTATTGAAGAGAGGGAAGAAGCCGGAGTGCCCGGAGAAAACCCTCGGTGACCTCAATAGTCTCGTACCTAAGTCACATACGTTCGCCCCTTGCGGGAATCGAACCCGCGACCTTTCGGCATAGGAAACCGGCGACTAATGCACTGCGCCACGAGACCTTACCTGATTGTAATGATGAAGATGATGATGCTGTGGACGATGTACATAGCGTCATCATCCAAGTAGATTCATGTTTACCCCCCCCCCCCCCCTCTCTCTCTCTCTCTCTCTCTCTCTCTCTCTCTCTCTCTCTCTCTCTCTCTCTGTGTTTCCCTGTTCCCTGGGTATTTTTCTGTGTCTTGTCCCTGTCTACGTCTGTCTGTGTCGGGATCGGTCGCAGCACCTTTCGCTGTGACTGCAGGCGACACGATCAAATAAGGCTATTGAATAGTCTTGCCTTTATTAGATGAACAGTTGTGTAGATGAACGTCCCCGGGCACTTTCGCATATAGGGGACGGCAAACAGTAGAGCAGTCGGTCCTATATATAGGAGATGCGACATAGAAAAGCACACAGTCGGATGGGAGGATTACAATAGTTACTAAGTACTGGAGGAAAAGAAACTAATCTACCTGACAATGAAGATTTCTCATCGTCTAAATACTACACTTTGTCGCTTAGCGTCCTTTTTAAGTGAAGTTCATAATTATTGTTAAGCTTACATCAGAAGAAGAAGAAAATAAAAGGCTAAACAGAAAGATAGGCTACACTGCTTTAGTGTGTGTATTTGTGTGTGTGTGTGCGTGTGTGTGTGTGTGTGTGTGTGTGTGTGTGTGAGAGAGAGAGAGAGAGAGAGAGAGAGAGAGAGTCTTCAGAACGTTATTTCGTTATTTTAAAAGGTTAGCATTTTAGGCCTAAGCTTATTCTTACAATCAAACCTTTTGTAATAACATAACATCAAAATTTACTATACTATATTTTTTCTCTTTAAAAACGTGTACTACAACAAAAGCACTACTACAACTACTACTACTACAGGGGCGTCGCACACGGGGGGGCAGGGGGGGCACCTGCCCCCCCAATAATTTGGCAAAAAAAAAAAAGAAAGAGATAGAGAAAGAAGAAAAGAAGAAGAAGAAGAAGAAGAAGAAGAAGAAGAAGAAGAAGAAGAAGATTTCAAACGATAGAGGAAGGCAGGAAGAATCAATAATTAAAAAAATCACCATATTTTTAAACCGTAGTGTAAGCTTGCCAATACTTTTGCATCTTCTCAGCACCGCAGAGAAGTGTTTGGAACTTTCAGCGTCCTGGACAACTGCAAGCTGGGTGTGATCACCAAGACAAAAGGCACTCAGACAGACAGTATTTTGCTTCAGAGAAACTGCGAGTAATATACGCAGTAGTAAAACAAATTGATCAATTGACTGATTTTCTGAAACTGGTAGTGGAAGTGTTTGGTCATTATATGTATGCAATATGCAAAACGAGTTGTGATTTATAGAGAAGACACAAGTTCAACCTAGATGATCTTGCGGCAGGTAATTAATGTTCGTGTTTCCTGGTTTTAATCATTATCACATATCGCTAATCATGTATTTGTAGTTTCTGGAAATGAATCTTGTATTTTCAGTAAAGAAGAACATAAATAATTAAATGTTTTTACTCTCAGTCTTTCAGTTGGATGAAGGTACGAGGATATATTACAGGGTGCGTCCCGCTTGTCAGCCCCCCTCCCCCCCACCTCCCCGTCGACAGGGTTGCCCCCCCAATATTTTGGACCGTGCGACGCCCCTGTACTACTACTACTACTACTACTACTACTACTACTACTACTACTACTACTACTACTACTACTACTGCTACTACTACTACTACCAACATTACCGAAAAAAGCTCGTTAGGAGACAATAACAATCAAATAACCTTAAGAGCTTCAATTAGTTAAAAGCAAATTACACAACAATCTAGGAAACAAATGTAATCAACATTGAGCATGTGATTTTGACATACAGTTATTATATACATTTTGACATGAATTTTACATTCTCAATTATGATAGTTTATAAAAAACAAAAAGCAACTTGATTTGTACATTATGAAGAAAGAGAGAGAGAGAGAGAGAGAGAGAGAGAGAGAGAGAGAGAGAGAGAGAGAGAGAGAGAGAGAAACTTTGAAACTTGAAACTTGAAACTTTTTTATTAGGGATAAAGATTTTAGACTAATGATACAGTCTAATCTTCCAATCTGTCCCTTAAGAAATTAACATAATAATAATTAACCTTTAACTTTAACTTGGAAATCACATCACTCACAAACACACATGCACACACAATCACACTAACATCTTCATCATTATTTTTAAACAATTTTAGGCAACTACCCTTTTCCCCATATCCTTCACCCTTATAATAATAATAATAATAATAATAATAATAATAATAATAATAATAATAATAATAATAATAATAATAATAAGACAAGTCAAGTTCCACAGCAAATAAATAAATAATAATAATAATAATAATAATAATAATAATAATAATAATAATAATAATAATAATAATAATAATAATAATAATAAAGTGAATAAATAAATAGGTTAATAATTACACGAATGACTGTGTTGTCATATATATTATTATACATCACTTTTATAATTAATTTTGCAGATGCCTACATATTTTACATTTGAAAGAAAACAGTGTGTCGCAATGTTTACACTCCAGAGGGAGAGAGTTCCATACACTAGCTCCATTAAACGATAGGCTATTTTTGTATAAATCAATGCGAGGGAGGGGTAGTTTATAATTATACAGTCTATGCCCATCAACTGGCTTAATAAAAAATGTATCAAGATATGCAGGTGTTTCTCCGTGTGTGATTTTGAACATAAGGATAGCTGTATTAAATATAAATTGTTTTTGAAGAGGTAATATTCGGAGTTCTTGATATTTTTCATTAGTTGTAGCATCTGTATTTATATTATTATAAGATTTATAAAGTATCTTGATTGCTCTTTTATGAAGACTATTTAGATGTTTAATTTGAGCGTCACTGGCATTACACCAAATAATCGATGCATAATTAAAATGAGACATACAGTGGGCATAGAAAAAAGATTTTAATGCATCAGCCGTAACAAAATGTCTAAGTTTATTTAGGAGGAAGAGGTTTTTAGAAATTTTTTTACAGATATGGTTAACGTGTGACCGCCAGCTAAAGTCATCATCGATGATTATGCCTAGCACCTTATGTTCATGAACTTGCTCAATACTGTACGACCCTAAGTTTAGATTAAGGGGAAAAGATCCATTTTGGCGTTTTTGTCGTGTAGTGAGAAGCATACTTTTGCTTTTATTAGGATTTAATTTCATTTCTATTGATGCAACACCAGTTATTAATTTCATTTATGCTTATTTGAAGACTTTGCTCCACCTCCTGTAAATTTGTATTATGAGTATGGAGGGATGAATCATCAGCAAATAGTTCAAGATTAACATTTTGTGTGAGAAAAAGGGGCATGTCATTGATAAAGATACAGAATAAAATAGGACCAAGGATCGATCCTTGAGGAACTCCACAAGTTACATCACCAGAAGACGAAAAGGAACCATTAGTGTATACTGATTGGTGCCTGTTTGATAAATATGATTTAAAAAATAATACAGATGCAGAATTTTGGAAATAGAATTTTAACTTATTTATTAAGATGTTATGGTTAACTAGGTCAAATGCCTTTTTAAGGTCAAGAAAAACTGCCCCTACAATGTCTTGCTTATTTATAGCATCAAGCCAAGCATCACAAATATGGGCAAGTGCTGTTTGACAAGAGTGTTTAGGTCTAAAGCCAGACTGAAAAGGATGAAAAAGAGCGTTATTTTCTAAATATTTCATAAGGTTAATGTGAATATGTCTTTCCAGGGGTTTAGATAGTACAGGCAGAATGGAAATTGGTCGAAAGTTGTCAAGAACTGAAGTATCACATGTTTTAGGTAAAGGTATAACTTTAGCTTCTTTAAATATTGAAGGAAACTGACTTTGATCAATGCATAGATTATAGATGTAGGTTAAAGGTTCAATGATATAAGGAAGAGACAATTTTATAATGAATGCATTTAGATTATAAATGTCCATAGACTTTTTATTTTTCATTTTTAATATTAGAGAAGTTACATCATGTTCTGTTAACCGAGGTATAAGAAATGAGGCAGATTCGTGAAGTTTGTTTCTACAAAACAGGTTGACCTTATCATGTATTGTATCTGTGTTTGTGTTTGCAGGTATTAGATTTAAGAATAGAGTCAGTTAATGAAATAAAATATTTATTAAATTCATGCATTAGAAAAATTAAATTGATTTGCTTTTCTTGTTCTAGATTTTTTGCAAAATGCGTTCATTGCTTGCCAAATGCAAGTGATATTAGTGTTTTCAGTTGATAATAAAGTTTGAAAATATTTTTTCTTTGCATTTCTTACGAGAGTAAGGACTTTATTACGTTGCTTTTTATACAGATCAAACTGTTTTTGTTTTTTATGTCTGTCACGCAAGGACATGGCAGCTTTAATTTCAGTTGTCATCCAGGTGGGAACGGATGCATGTTTTACTCTCTTCCTCTGGATTGGAGCATGTGCATCAACCACAGAAAGTAATAGTTTTAAAAATATTTCGGCGGTTTCATTAGGGTTATTATATGCTCTTAAATTGTTGAAATTAATCAAACTTAAGTCCTGTAAATATGCGGACTTATCAAAATTCTTAAAGTTTCTTTACATAATGTAGGTATGTCCTTTAAACTGTGGTTTTGGAAGATGGCATGAACATTTGCAAAGAATGGCTTTATGATCGCTGACAGACACGTCAGACGTGAAAGCAGCAGAAATTATATTATTGTTGTTACTGTATATATGATCAAGAAGAGTTGAATTAGTTTCTGTTACTCTTGTTGGTTCTTGAATAAACTGAGTTATACCAAGCAAGTTTGTTATTGTGTTCCAGTGTGACTGAGACTGTAAAAGATTTATGTTAAAGTCCCCTAATATAATAAAGTTTAAATTGCAAGCATTGACTGTGTCCATCATTTGTAAGAAATTACTGAACCAATCGCAATTGCTGGCAGGATTTCTGTACATGAATCCTATAAGAATAGGCCTATTTGTATGTGGCCTAACCTCCAGCCAGATGCATTCAATACATTTGAGTTCAAGATCATTTCTTCGTTTGACAAAGTTAATTAAAGTATTATGAACGTAAACACCAATTCCAGTGTGTCCAGGAAAATTAGCATCCTTTCTTATAAAATTATAATGTGGTATCGATACTGATTCTGAACTATGTTTCGAGTCACATAATTTAGTTTCCGTCACACCGAGAGAAACTTGAAACTTGAAACTTGAAACTTGAAACTTTTTTATTAGGGATAAAGATTTTAGACTAATGATACAGTCTAATCTTCCAATCTGTCCCTTAAGAAATTAACATAATAATAATTAACCTTTAACTTTAACTTGGAAATCACATCACTCACAAACACACATGCACACACAATCACACTAACATCTTCATCATTATTTTTAAACAATTTTAGGCAACTACCCTTTTCCCCATATCCTTCACCCTTATAATAATAATAATAATAATAATAATAATAATAATAATAATAATAATAATAATAATAATAATAATAATACAAGTCAAGTTCCACAGCAAATAAATAATAATAATAATAATAATAATAATAATAATAATAATAATAATAATAATAATAATAATAATAATCATAATAATCATAATAATAAAGTGAATAAATAAATAGGTTAATAATTACACGAATGACTGTGTTGTCATATATATTATTATACATCACTTTTATAATTAATTTTGCAGATGCCTACATATTTTACATTTGAAAGAAAACAGTGTGTCGCAATGTTTACACTCCAGAGGGAGAGAGTTCCATACACTAGCTCCATTAAACGATAGGCTATTTTTGTATAAATCAATGCGAGGGAGGGGTAGTTTATAATTATACAGTCTATGCCCATCAACTGGCTTAATAAAAAAATGTATCAAGATATGCAGGTGTTTCTCCGTGTGTGATTTTGAACATAAGGATAGCTGTATTAAATATAAATTGTTTTTGAAGTGGTAATATTCGGAGTTCTTGATATTTTTCATTAGTTGTAGCATCTGTATTTATATTATTATAAGATTTATAAAGTATCTTGATTGCTTTTTTATGAAGACTATTTAGATGTTTAATTTGAGCGTCACTGGCATTACACCAAATAATCGATGCATAATTAAAATGAGACATACAGTGGGCATAGAAAAAAGATTTTAATGCATCAGCCGTAACAAAATGTCTAAGTTTATTTAGGAGGAAGAGGTTTTTAGAAATTTTTTTACAGATATGGTTAACGTGTGACCGCCAGCTAAAATCATCATCGATGATTATGCCTAGCATTTTATGTTCATGAACTTGCTCAATACTGTACGACCCTAAGTTTAGATTAAGGGGAAAAGATCCATTTTGGCGTTTTTGTCGTGTAGTGAGAAGCATACTTTTGCTTTTATTAGGATTTAATTTCATTCTATTGATGCAACACCAGTTATTAATTTCATTTATGCTTATTTGAAGACTTTGCTCCACCTCCTGTAAATTTGTATTATGAGTATGGAGGGATGAATCATCAGCAAATAGTTCAAGATTAACATTTTGTGTGAGAAAAAGGGGCATGTCATTGATAAAGATACAGAATAAAATAGGACCAAGGATCGATCCTTGAGGAACTCCACAAGTTACATCACCAGAAGACGAAAAGGAACCATTAGTGTATACTGATTGGTGCCTGTTTGAAAAATATGATTTAAAAAATAATACAGATGCAGAATTTTGGAAATAGAATTTTAACTTATTTATTAAGATGTTATGGTTAACTAGGTCAAATGCTTTTTGAAGGTCAAGAAAAACTGCCCCTACAATGTCTTGCTTGTTTATAGCATCAAGCCAAGCATCACAAATATGGGCGAGTGCTGTTTGACAAGAGTGTTTAGGTCTAAAGCCAGACTGAAAAGGATGAAAAAGAGCGTTATTTTCTAAATATTTCATAAGGTTAATGTGAATATGTCTTTCCAGGGGTTTAGATAGTACAGGCAGAATGGAAATTGGTCGAAAGTTGTCAAGAACTGAAGTATCACTTGTTTTAGGTAAAGGTATAACTTTAGCTTCTTTAAATATTGAAGGAAACTGACTTTGATCAATGCATAGATTATAGATGTAGGTTAAAGGTTCAATGATATAAGGAAGAGACAATTTTATAATGAATGCATTTAGATTATAAATGTCCATAGACGTTTTATTTTTCATTTTTAATATTAGAGAGAGAGAGAGAGAGAGAGAGAGAGAGAGAGAGAGAGAGAGAGAGAGAGAGAGAGAGAGAGAGAGAGAGAGAGAGCACAGGCGTGTAGTAATAGTCTTAACGCGTTTTTGTACCTCTAGATTTATCTGGATGAAATGCTTTGAAATATTCGGGAATATGAGCGAACTAAATGTCGGTCTGTCGGTCCGTTGGACGCCATATCTCAAGAGGTGGTTGTGGTTCAGCATTTTCTAAGCACCTTTTGCGCTGTATTTAAATATTGGCTGAGCCGATTTGTATTGTTGTTGTTGTTGTTGTTATTGTTTGCACATAGTTCAAATAGTGACTTATCACTCCATGTTTTTCTTTTGCTTCGTTATGATAAAGCACAACATGACAACAACACCAAGAATATTAACATTAAAAAAAAAATTATATTTCAGTTATGTGGGTGAGTCCTGGAAATACAGTTGAATAGTTTGCCATCTTGCATTTTTGTTCGTTGGTTAGTTAGTTATTCATTGCTTACAGGGTCCAGCGGACTGCAAAGAGCCGAATCAGGACCACAAAATCAAGACCACAACTTCGCTGAAAGAGGGCTCACCCCTGATCCGCATAAAAGATCTGCCGAAACAACCCTAGTGGTAACACTGAAGGGCATTCCACCAGCCAATCACTTTACAATAAAGACATCCCACGCAGGGGACGCTGAGGCTATACTCTAATATAAAATATTAACAAAACACATAAAATATAAAATGCCTATATTGCCAAATATTAACATCATAGGAAGCCCCAGTGACCATTTGGCAGAAAGCGTCCAATATTCTCAAGCTGATCCAACAGACCTTATACACAAAAGAGGAGTTTTGTCCCGGAAGAGATTTCAAGAACAAATGTAGGTGACTGGTCTAGCGAAGAAGAAGATAGTGTAGTAGATTGATAGAACAGAGTAGGAATGAGAAAGAACAAAGGAGAAAGACCGCGACCGTGGGAATTTAAAGCACTAAATTTCCAGAAAGTGGGGATACTATTTATACTGAAACCCCCGGCAACCCCACAAGAGGTTTGTGTTTTATTTTTTGTTGTTTTTGTTGTTATTTTTGTTGTTGTTTTTGTTGTTGTTTTGTCTGTGTGTGTTTACTGATTATTACGCATATGGGTTCCTGTGGTTGTATTCTGAATTTTATGAGATTAAAAGAAGCAGGGTCAGAAAGAAGGCGAAGTTTGTAGGAGGATATATTATTCCCAGGAGTGAGCAAAATATACCTTCAGATAATTATCGATCCAGGGCCCATGTGATAGGTTATTGCCGAGGGTTAGTAGACTAACCTCTCTGCGCCTCATTAGAAGCCGAACTCGGAAGCTCGCAGGTCAGTGTAAGCGGGCTCGTGGTATTTTAGGAACTAAGTACTCTTCATTGGAAGCGACAGTATAAGGTGCACAGACTGTGCAACAACAGGAGTAAGAAATCAAGAACTCGTGTGATAATAATGAAGAATAAAACACTGGAGTAAGAAGTGGGTATTTGTGTGTGTGTGTGTGTGTGTGTGTGTGTATGTGTGTGTTGGGGGGGGGGGGTGTATGTGGTTGAGTAGGTGGGTGGATGTTTGAGCTGGAAAGAGCGCTACATAAAAACAGAGTAAATAAAAATAAAATATAATATAATTAAATTGGCAAAAAAAAAAAAAAAAAAAAAAAAAAAAAAAAAAAAAAAAAAAACATACTCAAATGTATTACTCTTTTGCTGTTGCTTTTAAATGCTGAAGAGAAAAGATCGGTGGTAATAAGAATACTTATATATGTCCAGTCATTCCCAGCCCAAGACAATAAGTTTGTTAAAAATCAAGTTTTGCACCCACGTCGTCCAGGGCGCACTCTTGCTACTAGCTTGCGTACAGTGTAAAGCCACATACTATTGAGCCAACATGGAAGTCTTCAAACAAACGGTGGCAGATCTTGTTCGGTCGCAAGTTAGTGAGCCAGCATGTTGCCTGCCTCTGTGACAGGAGGGTGCAGCGGACAAGCACGCGACTGACCGCATCCAATATTGTTTCTATCGATCCCCACCGAGCCGCTCCTTTCTCTTTCACTAAGATCTGGTTTGTTTGGGGGTTTTTCCTCTTCCAGCCGTGATCCCAGATGTCCACACCCTTTTTCCTTTTTCCCCCTTTTCCCTTTTACTAGCTTTTTGGGGGATCGGGAACACGGTTTGTATATTTCCCGTCCAGCCGTAATCACACATTTCCGCTTCTTTTCTTTTCCTTTCACTAGGTAATTTCTGTGGGATCTGCTACATTGTTGTTTAGCCCACCGGTTTTGCTCCTAGCCGATGCCGCACAT
This sequence comes from Oncomelania hupensis, assembly GCA_036898135.1. Classification (NCBI taxonomy): domain Eukaryota; kingdom Metazoa; phylum Mollusca; class Gastropoda; order Littorinimorpha; family Pomatiopsidae; genus Oncomelania; species Oncomelania hupensis. Next base: position 57,705,613 of record CM072511.1, on the reverse strand, counting down.
TTCCTTCTACAACTAGTTGTGGCCCGATACGTGGGTTGTTTAATCTCTTCTAACCGGTTTTTCATTTCTGTTTTTTTTTCTGCTTAAAGGGCTCCCAAGTCGAATAATTTGTTTCTTTTTGGCGAAAACGGGGTTACCCTAAAATTCGCTTTGTTATTACATTAAACAATGATAAAGTGGGATTTCGTTGATCAACCCAACCGCTTAAGTTTAATTTTTTATATTTCTGTTCTCACAGGGAGTTATTTCCTCTGCTTAACGGAACATCAGTATATATATATATACACTTTTTATATATTTTTAAAATTTTATTTTATTTTTTTTTTGGGGGGGGGGGGGAAGAGTTTTTGAATTGATGCTATTGTTGCAATCTAAATAGCGAGCGTTGTGGCCGAGTGGTTTTAAGGTGGGATTAACTCGTCTTGTCCACAGGCTAGAAACTATTGTTGCCTGATTGGTATGGGATCAGTCTTGCTCCTTGTCGTTATGTTTCTCCGAATATTATTTACTTTCGACTTCAGCATGCAACGTCACGGGGGTTTTCTCCGGGTACTCCGGTTTGCTCCCCCAGCAGACTTTTAAAAACACAACTAATATATATTAGGTAGATTTGGCTTGGGCGCGCCACAGGTTGCGACAACGCCTTCCCAAGGAGAGGCGACCCGGAATTTCTCGATAATAAGGGACAATCAGTAAGGGACAGTCAAAAACAACAAAAATAATAATATAAAAAAAAATCTAAATGTAAACTGATAAAGGATGTCGTCATTCGAAGAAAAACAATTTTTTTAAGTTCTGTAGAATGAAAACTTTATGTTTTTTCTAGACTCCGACTAGCCGTCCACTTCTACTTGCTCACAACTTTGTTTCAGTCTCTGGTTTACAATGATTATAGTAAGACCTTGTTGTCTCTAACATGTCACATTTTGCTCTTCACAAACTAAGAACTTCGCTCAGGATCTGGTTTATATATTATAGTTTCAAAGTTAGCTCTGATTTTTGCAGTTTGTTGTCTTATAATCAATAATGATCCCCATGTACAGCTAGCTTGTTTTGGATCTGGTTCATACATAATGACGTTGGTTCAACTCATTCGGTGTTTCACACATTCCCTTTCACAGATAACTTAGCTGGCGATCCGTTGGTTTATATGGTGAGATGACATAGTATTTATTTATTTATTGTTTTTTTTTTTATATCGTATTCTGATATATTTATTGTTTAAAGACAGCTGTCTCTTCCCCCGCTGTTTCTAATGGATTCTCTTTTTCGGTCTTTATTTATGTCTTTCATAAACGACTATTCCCTTGAATAAATTCACAGAACTGTGCACATATTTATTTAGCATATGTAATGAATGCAATGTATTTCTCTTTCTTATGTGGTTGCAGACATTGACCAGAAGGTGCCCGAGACTTTCCTTATGCACGTGCAGGGAGAGCAACACTGTCTTTCAAGACTTGATCGACTTTGCGCAAGAGGTCAGTCAGGCCAGGCCTCTACGGAAACATCCACATATGTAGTTTATATATCCCCCCAACTGAAAAGTAAATTGCATTACAACAGATGTAATGTAATAACCAATCATTTAATCGTACCCGGGACTTCACATCTAAAATCTCAGTTATTTTGATCTTTGATCAGTTATTTTGAAACCTAATCGTAATCAAAATTTTTTTTTTTTACTCACATGCTTAGCAATGTGAGTCTATTAATTACTCACCTCCCCCACCCCTCCTCCAAACACAAAAATGTATCCAGTTTTTCGCAAATCTGTGTGAGGCGAGTCCTAAATGATCCAAAAATAATATCGGAAAAAAAAGAAAAAAAGTCAGTCCCTTCGTCTGTCTGTCCGACGTGTCAGTGCAAAAATTTTAAACTGGCTAAGTACTCAGAGCCTATTTCAACTATCACATCCAAACTTGGTAAGATAGTGTACACCCATGAGACCTGGAAAATGATCAATGAATGAATGACTTCACTTCAAGGTTAAGGTCACATGGTCATTAAATTTTAGTCAAAAAATGAAATATTTTCACAAAATATCACTTTTTTTTTCTAGGCTATTAATATTGAACTTATGATTCTTTTTGCATAATAGATATCAATGAGACACACATTCTTAGCAATTTGGTCAATCTCACTCCAAGGTCGAGGTCACTGGAGCTGTCCAACGTCTGTATAGATACTTTGAAGTGACCTTGATCTAAGCTATGAGAGGTATTAAGTTCAAACTTGTTGTATTTAGAGATGATATTTTGATCTTTCATATTTGTTCCGTCTTTGCGTTGATCTTGAAGGTTAATGTCATTTTAGGCCTTTAAAAAACTTTTTTTTAAAAAAATAGGTCATCGTACAATGGAATGACTGTGTTATGCAACAACATTGGAATATTTGATAATACATGCATGAGAGACCATTTAGGGTCAAGGTCACAAAAGGTCAAGGTTATTCTAAGGTAACTTTTTTTGGCACCATACAACTTTTGCTGTACTTTATTTAATAGTACATGAGTGTATTTGGAGCAGAGGTCAATGTCATCTCAAAGTCAAGAGCATAGAAAGATCGAAGTCGGTATTACTTTGCATTTTAATGACCCCATTTCATTTTGTTGTTGTTGTGGGACTTCATTTTCATGTTGGGAGTTCCATAACGCGATTAGGAGTTATATGGGCTTTGCCCTTCTAGTTTATAATTGGTTTGATTTTGGTTTGTATTTTGACACTTTATTGTCCCTTTTTATCGGGTAATTCTGGGCCGCCTCCCCAGGGGAAGGCATAGTCGCAGCCGGTGGCGCGTCCAAATCCAAACTACCTACGCCACGGGGGTTTTCTCCGGGTATTCCGGTTTGCTCCCCAAGCAAACTTTGAAAAACACGAGGTAGTTGGTGCAAACCGGAGTACCCGGAACCCCCCCCCCTCCCCCCCCCTTTGCCATAGTCGAAAGAAATAATATTTGGAAAAACATAACGCTCAGAGGCGGGATCGGTCTCACACTTGTCACGCGCCATTGGTTTCTAACTTGTGGACAAGGAAAGTTAGTCTCGCCTTAGACCACAATGCTCGCTATTTCGTTTTTGTAACCTTTCGGCTGCAATATTGAAAGATAAATGCATTATCTGGACAATAATGTTTGTTGTTAAGTATGTTATTGACAGTAAATAACAATGTTGTATGCATCGTACACCAGTGAGGGTATTCTCCTATCAATATCGACAACGATTATTACTAACGTTCACTAAATGTGGTTTATTTGCAGGATATGACGGAGACGGACATGTTTATTCTGGACATATTTGACCAGGTAATTAAGTTTGATGCATTTTAGCATAATTGCATGGCGCAACCACAAAACGAAAGTTCACAAAAAAGCAAATACCATAAAATATGATAATCGTGTGTATGAATTTCTTCGAATCTATTGTCCCCATGTACTCTGCATAAAACAACCGTTCCTCCTTACCTCAATTTTGCACTAGACCATAGAACATATCATTGCCTATGACAATCTGAGGTTAAAAAAACAACAACTTAAAAGACACAATAAATCTCATCGTTTATTTTATTTCTACTTCAGCGGACTGGAGAGCAGCTGGTGCACCGTGGAGCAGCAAGCTAAGTCACGGTGCTTCCTGTTAGAAAAAATTATTTTTTTATGAATGCCCATTTCACACCGACTTTTTGTTTTGTTTATCTATACTTATAGAACTGAAAACCTGCTGCTGTTAGACGCTAATACATGTTTATGGTACTCTGTTTGTAAATCTGATTTACATGTAGGTCCATTTGATAAAATATTATACTAACAATCAGTGCAATGTTTGAAAACAGTTTGCTGATTTTGCATTGGTGCAGGTGTTCGTTTGGTGCGGACGAGCGATTGACGAAGAAAACAGGAAACAGCTCATACCTAAGTGCTTGAAGGTAAGAGCGATAACATCTGCGTTTCTAATAACTAGATTAGTTATTTTGTTAAATAGCTATATATGCTAAACAAACTTCATAAAAGACAGTTACGTACTGTACATGTATAACATTAGTTTTTTTGAAAGCATTTGAAATCACCATCGTCATCATTCATGGGTAACATGATTACCCAAATCCTTGGTTTTAACTCCTCTAACAACAGTGAACAATAATTAATTAGCTTAGTAAGAGATCCTATCCTATCCTATCCTATCCTGTCCCGTCACTCGGAGGTCGTAGATGATCGTTTAACCAGCGTACTCCATCTTTCTCTGTCCTCAGCAACCCTCATGGCTTCGCTCAGTGTCAAACCAGGTCATTCTCGAATGTTGTCCTCCCACCTCTTTTTCGGTCTCCCTCTTCTTCTGCCTCCTTGCACTGTGCCTTGCAGGATGGCCTTTGCACAGCCTGATGATCTGGTGACGTGGCCATACCATCGGAGGTTCCGTTTCTTCATCACTGTGAGCAGGTCATCGTGTTGTCCAATGGTTTGTGTGGTGGTCTGTCGGACTTCGTCGTTGGTGATGTGATGGGTATAGGAAATGCCCAGAAGTATTCTGTAGCACCTCATTTTTATGCTTTGTATTCTTCGTTGGAGATCTGCTGTGAGGGTCCATGTTTCGCAAGCGTATTGGAAGATGGAGATGACAAGAGAGCGCAGCAGTCTTACCTTGGAATATAGACTGATGGCATTAAGAGATCAGTGGCAGATATTTAGGCTTTCATCACGTAGTCTTTCGCCTTCTTTAAAATTAACGATTTCTCGCCGTGCACATTTTATATCAGTTGGACTATAATCTTTTTTTCCAGAGCCTATCACATTAATATGACGTTGTGAGTTAAACTAAATGAACAACGGCTTTGATTCGATTGAATTTCAACAGGTGCTTGCTTTTCAGTATTTACAAATGTGTGCATTTACAGTCCCTTCGTTGATCTTCCTCTGCCACAATTATTGTTCAAATAATTTTTATTATGTACTGTGTATTGTACGAACTTTTGTACGTATCTTGTTTCTGTGTCTGCAGGCGTACATAGAGGAAGACTCAGCCAAGCGAAAAGCGAGCGACGTTGACGTGTGGATTGTCTTTCAAGGCAGTGAACCGGAAGCTTTCCGCCGCCATTTTGCATTCTGGGATAAGCATGGTTATGGGGTAAGTTGACCGGAAAACGGCGAAAGTTAAGCTAGCACTCCGTGATGTTTTCTTGTGTACTGCCTCTCTCGTTTATGCATGGATTCTCGACTTGCGTGGTCTCTCGAGACTAGTCTTGCATAGTAGCTCTCTCTCTGGTAAGTTGACATGGGAAAAAATTGCAGCGCCAAAGTTTAGCGAGAAGACCAGACAGAGGGCAGTAGGTCAAAGGAGGTAAAAATGCAACAGATTGAAAGATTCTCAATGCAACATGTATTTAACTAAAAGCTTCTCCAGAAGTTAAACCAGCCTGTTGACGTCTGTCGTCTCGTGTGTCCCCTCGAGAGATTAATATTGTGAAAAGTGTCGAATGCACGGAAAAAATTACCGGAAAAATTTGAAAATTTCACATTAAAGAACTGTGTTGTCCTTTGCCCCCCCCCCCCCTCCCCCCCCTCCCCTCCTCCCCCCTCTCTCTCTCTCTCTCTCTCTCTCTCTCTCTCTCCCTCTCCCTCTCTCTCTCTCTCTCTCTCTCTCTCTCTCTCTCTCTCTTTTTTATTATTTTTTTTGTTTTGTTTTTGTTTGTTAAATTTGTGCAGGTGCATATATATGTATATGTATATATATATATATATGTATGTATTGGTATATATATATGTATGTGTGTGTATTTGTGTGTATATATGTGTGTGCGTATATGTACATGTATGTAAGCTTATATATGTATTAATACATATGTGTATTCGCAGTGTTTCATTACAATATTTTCACACTTCGGTGGCCGACGCTCGGATTACGTGCGTATGAGTGTGTGTGTGTGTCCGCGCATGTGGCGCGTGCGTGTGGGCATATGGGCCTATGGCCAAAATGCTAATAAATTGTCAAAGTCAAAGTCAAAGTCTCTCTCTCTCTCTCTCTCTCTCTCTCTCTCTCTCTCTCTCTCTCTCTCTCTCTATCTCTCGTTCGTTCTCTCCCTCCCTCCCTCCCTGCCTACCTCTCGCCCTCTCCCTCTCTATATATACTCTGATGTCAGAGATCTATATCAAGCCTGTTCTGGAACCTTAACTATACACAGAACTCAGCAGGCTCCACATTGCGTAGCTGAGACTTGCCGAGGCTAACTGGGCCTGCCTCCCACTTGTGAGAGTTCCTCGGCCAGTCGCTGAATACTTTCGAAGGAGCATGTACTGTACAGAGGATGTTGTTTGTGTATATTTAGAATGAGATCGGGGGATGAGCACATTGTCGGATATCAATGGCATCGATGTATGTAAGTGTGAGTGCGCGCGTGTGTGTATGTGTGTGTAGTGTTGTGTGTGTGTGTGTGAGGGAGAGAGAGAGAGAGAGATTGAAGTGAACATAGATGGTTTTATTATGGTTTATGAGATCAGTTGTATGTGCGTGCCTGTGTGTCTGTGTGATTCAACTAAATATGGGTGGTTGCATTATCGTCTTGAGAACAGGAGAGAACCCAGACGATCTCAATGAGATAAAGAATAAGCAAGACATGAACTTGCCAGAGAGCTATGAAACTTTCAAATGTGTGTGAGCGAGATAGAAGAGATAGACCCATATAGTGAAATGCCCGCTGGAAGCCAGTCTTAACATTTGTTTCACATTTGGCAAAGTAATGTTTGAAGATAATGACAGTACGTTTTCACCTTTATACCGCCTCTTTCTAGAACATTTTCAAGCTGGGACCTCTTAAGTCTGGAATATTTTCAGCTCACCGCCTATTTGCTCGAAGCACTTCAGGTGTGTTGCAGTTGGAAACTATAATTGGCGAAGTATTCCTGAAGCCAGTCCGTAATTTTCTCAAGCTGTTCACCAAATACCTTTACAGTGAACCTGCCTTGTACTTTTACCTCAAAACTTAATTATCGCAAGCAATCATGGTGAAACAGTGCTCCATGGCGAAACCTGCCTATCACTATCTCATACGAGTTTGACGAGTCAGTTTGTTGGCATACCTGCTTTGTCAATATCGGCATCAGACAACTTTTCCCCCAACTACAAGAAGTCCGTAATGGCGTGTGAAGTCTATCTGCTTGCGAAAACGCTTTAATTTATTTGTTTTCACTTAATGGTTTTAAAAAGACCTTTTCCAGCTCAAGAGCTGCTTAAGGTGTTATTTAATCTATTGTGGTGAACCAAAATACAAGAATCTTCTGGCGTGTTTTTCCATTCAAGAGTGTTAGTAAATATTCGGTCCTCGCTGCTTCTCACATTATGTATTTTAATCGCTCTTCGAACACGAAAAGATGTACAGTTTTCACGAGACCTCTACATCCCTTGTCCGTGCTTTCTGCCAAATGCATACCGCCGCAGCTCAGTGGTAGAGCGCGCGCTGTCCTGGCACACCGATGATCACCCCTTGGGGTCATGAGCAATCTTGCCACTGTAGATTGTTCAAACCTATAAAGGGAACAGTGAAAGCCACAGTTGAAAACCTGTCTTTCCTTTATAGGCAAGACAGATTCACTGCGGCAACAGTACCCCCGTTGGAGTGCCGGGGGTTTTCAGTATAAATAGTATCCCCACTTTATGGAAATTTAGTGCTTTAAATTCCCACTGTCGCTGTCTTCCTCATTTACTCTTTCCTATTCCTGCTCTGTCCTTCACTCTGCTGTACTATCTTCTTCTTCGCTAGATCAATGACCTACCTTTTTTCTTGAAAACTCTTCCTGGACAAGACTCCTTGTTTGTGTATGAGGTCTGTTGGATCAGCTTGGGAGTGTTGGACGCTTTCTGCCGGGTGGTCACTAGGGCTTCCTATGATCGTACTATTTAGCACTATAGGCATTTTATATGTATGTGTTTTGTTGATGATTTATAATGATGTTTGTATTCTATTTTGTTTTTGTAACCGGGGTGTTCGCGTAGTTGAGGTCAACCCTCAGCCGTCCCCCGCGTGGGATGTCTTTATTGTAAAGTGACTGGCCGGTGGAGGGCATTCAATTTTCCCACTGGGGTTGTTTCAGCAGATCTTTTATGCGGATCGGGGGTTGTCCGGTCCTGATTTGGCTCGGAAGAGTCCGCTGGACCTAAAGCAACAATAAATCAATCAATCAATCAACACCGATGATCAGTTTCGAATCCCGTAGTTGGCAAGATAACTGGGCTATATTTCACTGTCCATATTTAGCAGCATGATTGCTTTGGTGTTTCAATGTTGATTTAAGTCCCTACACCCACACTTCTCTGTGATGGTTATCCCCGCCAAAGGTGGGTGTTCACATTAAACTTCAATAATATTCATTTCTACCAAGTCAGTTCGCTAATACATGTAGCACCCCTAAATAAAAAAATAAAACAAACTTATTTGTCTTTCGTACTCTGATGAACCAGAGTACAAGAACGTCGAACTAGTCTTATCACTATTTAGACTTCATGGAGCTTGTCTGCCAAGCATGTATTCTGGTGTATTCAGCCCTCTTGTCTTCAGAAAAGATGTGCCTTCTCTGGCACTTGACAGCGAGATATCCTGAATGGTGAAATGCACCAGGAACCTCTCCGACCCATTACTTACTCGCGGTGTGGGAGTGTTGGCCGATTCTGTTTGTAAATGTTTAACCTTTCTGCTTCTTAAAACATGTTAGTATTATCTCGGTTTAAATGGGTTCATAAATAGGGGAGCCTGAATACCGACGATCTAATAAATCTACAAGAACATACTACTTAATTCTGGTATGTGTGTAGTTGTAGTTTGTTTTTGTTTTTTTTTCCAAAGTAAGTTTGTTGGTAAATGCTGCGTTTCTAACGTCTGGAAACATAGAATTAGAGGTTCATAATAAGTTTTGTTGTTTGCAATCAGTCGCTCCCAAAGCCACTTCAAATGCTCACGGGTGTGTAGTGATTTTATTAAGTTAACATGTTATGCTCACTAACGTGAACATACTTTGAAGTGTGGCATTAAGGCAGGCATCCAGGTTTTCGTTACATGTAAAATGAGGTTGTTGTTGTTTTTTTTGAATGCAACTTGGTGGGGTTGCAGAGGGGTCACTGGGTAGATTATATGGGGGTTGGTGAATTGGGGGCGAAGGGGAGGAGTGAGGCACACTAGTGATGTGACCTACACACACAGATTATGGCATTTCGACATTCAGATTTTCGTCGCACGTAAAAGGAGGTTATTTTTTCTTTCTTTCGGCAACGTGGTAGGGTTGGAGAGCGTTCTCTTGGTAGATTATATTGGTGGAGTGGGAGGGGGCACACTATTGTCATGTGAGTGTAATGAACTTTCATTTAGATAATTGTAGCACGTGGGAAAGCCTATGAACAGTGTTTTCATTTAGGCCAACAATAAAACATCTCAAGTTTCCTCAAAATTTCAAGTGTTTGTAAGATTATTTTTCTTTTTTTGTGTGGGGTTGGTGGGTGGGGTTGGTGTGTGGGTTCATAATTTAATTGTAAGCGTATCCCACACAAAACGTTAGTTTGCGAGACGTTATATAAACTGTGTGATGTGATATGATTACTGTTAGTGTCTTTCGGGCAGACAGACATATTTATATATTGCCAAATAGACCGATTTGTACACACACACACACACACACACACACACACACACACACACACACACACATCCTCACTCTCCCCCCACCCACTCACACACAACCTTTAAAACCGTGTTAGGTTTTTTTGTGGATACACGTCTCTTGTGGTCCGTACTGGCGGGCTGAAAGTAGCATGAAGGGGACAGCGCAGAAAAAAAGAAACCACTTACTTCAAACTGCATTAGCCCCGCGTGTCTGCCACTATTTAAGGAATCCACTTACTTATACTGTTTTAGCCTCTGGGTCCGGCGATATTTAAAGGACGAGTGCATCCCCTTTATCGCGTTACCCTACTGAGAAAGATGTTCCGTATACACAGCTAGATGTAGAACTGGGGTCGATTCCGACAACGCCATTACACAACGATCAGACAACTGGCCCGCCCATTTGCTTTCCAATAGAGTGTTCTTATATATCGCTTTTACAAGCTCAGAGAGCTTCTCAAGGCGCTAGCAACGAAGATTTAGCATGCACAAAACAGTAAGTAGTAGAGGTAAGGAGCGAGCCCAGGTCGCCCAAGAAAGAAATACAAAAGGCTATCGCTGTGAACCACTGAGCTGTGTGTGTTTCCATTCTTTGTAATGTGCAAATAATGGCCTATTTTGCGTGGTGTGTGTGTGGGTGTGTGTGCGTGTGTGTGTGGGGGAGGGTGTGTGTGTGTGCGCGTCCTTGTTTACACAGTGTTATCTGGACAAATCAGTGAACATCTACATAGCTTGTATTGACATGCCTACTTGTTTTGACGTCAGAACAATGATCCGTTAGGGATAGGGCTGGGTTAGGGTTAGGGTTTGGGTTAAGGTTCGAACACTGCCAAGTACTTAAAAATGGGGACGAAATATGACCCATTGTCAGCACAACGTATGTGGCGTTTCGGGGAAGTCATGACAATACTGTGTAACCTCGGCTGCGTGTGTGTGTGTGTGTGTGCGTGTGTGTGTGTGTGAAAGTCACCACGAATCGCCATGTATCGTGAGATATATGCGCTATATAAATTGCATTGTTATTATTGTTACAATAATAACAAATACTACTACAATAATAATAATAATAATAATAATAATAATAATAATAATAATAATAATAATAATAATAATAATAATAATAATAATAATGGGGTAACGTCTCTCTTTGTTTCCTGGCTTGATTTGTCTGAGAATTCTCATTGTTTAATATCCAGAGCCATCATTGCCATCTGTGATTATTTGTTTGCTTTCGGTTTGTTTCCTTGACTGAGTGTGCTCTCATCGCTCATCGTTGTAATCTTTTAAAAATTAATATGGTTTTCTATAAAGAAAAATTATAATAACATGTTAAGAGTGCAATGCATAAACCGCTAGCGTTGATTGTTCTTGTCAGGCGAACGTTTCGATTGATTTTTTTTTTAAACCATGTAAGTCTTTGTGCCCAGTGCATGAGACCAGCTCTTTCCATTTCTGTCGAATAAGCGTTCATCGCAACGTTCAGGCCACAACTCTTAAGGTTAGTTGTAAATGCAGCGACTCTTCATGTTGCTTTATTTCCATTGTCTTCCTTGGATTGGATTTCCTTGCTCTCCTTCGAATAATAGAACTCGGTGTCATCATCCTACTCACTAACCCTACCATCCCAACCATCTGTCAGTCTCTCTGTCTCTGTCCCTCTGTCTGTTTGTCTGTCTGTCAGAGCTTCTCTCTCTCTCTCTCTCTCTCTCTCTCTCTCTCTCTCTCTCTCTCCACCCCCCCACCCTCCAATGGGGGAGAAAGTGATTGATGTTCGAACAGATTTAAAAGGTCTGGAATATGTGAAGTTGGGGTTAATGCTAAGCTTGCAGTTAGTGCCCTAGCTCGTTGTAGAAAACCGACATAAAGTCGAACCTCTACCCCAAAGAGAGAGCGATTAATACAGAGTCGTGTACGAGCGTGCATTTTAATCTTCTTCCCCACTGAATGGTGATGCATTGGCGCTATTGCATTTGGGGGAGGAGGGGGGGTGGATCACTTGGTGTAGAGTACTGGAGATGCAGTTTGCAATGGAATTGAACCCGTCTGTGCTTCGATTGTCGATAAGTTTTAAGATATGAGAGAGAGAAAGAGAGAGAGAGAGACAGACAGACAGACAGACAGACAGACAGAGTTAATTACTTCCAAAACAAAAGTATTATGTCCTATCAAGATCAGAAACATTTAAGGAAGAGATGAGTTTTCAAGTTGGATTTGAAAGTAGCTATGTTTGGAGAGTTGCGAAGAGAGAGGGGAAGAGAGTTCCAAGTTGAAGGGCCAAGCACTGAGAAAGATCGACGGCCAGCAGAGGAGAGTTTGTAGCGGGGTATGTAAAGCATGAGGGTGCCAGGGGAAGAACGAAGGTGAGGTAGGAAAGGGCTAAGCCATGGACGCACTTGTAACAGAAAATAGCGATTTTGTAGATAATTCAATGAGACACTGGATGGAAGCCAGTGGAGTGAATGTAGAAGGCGAGTGATATGATCAGATTTTTTTTTTTCGGAGAACCAAACGTACAGCTGAGTTCTGAACACGTTGGAGTAGATAAATAGAAGAAGAAGGAAGTCCAGCCAGGAGAGAGTTGCAGTAGTCTAAGCGTGATAAAACAAGAAGGAAATGAGTTTGACAGTAGCGACAGTGGTCAGATGTTTGCGAGCAAAGCCTATTCTACGGAGATGAAAGTTGCATGTTTGACAGGTTTTGCGTATGAATTCCGACATGGAGAGGGTGTTGTCAAGAACGACACCAAGGTTTTTGACAGAAGATGACATAGGAAGAGTGGTCTGGCCAAAAGTGACAGTGTCTACAGAGGAAGAAGACAGGTTGTGTTTGGTACCTGTGAGCACGACTTCAGTTTTGTTTGCATTGAGTTGGAGCTTGTTGACTGTCATCCAGTTAGAAATGTCTTCAAAGCATTCAGAAGTTTTGGTCAGAATGGATGGAAGATTTTGAGGAGTTTGACTGGTTTTTTTAGCTGTGTATCATCTGCGTAGAAATGGTGGAAAGTGTCATGGTTTTGGATGAGGTGAGACAGAGGAGATGTGTAAAGGATGAAAAGAACAGGGCCTAGAACTGACCCCTGAGGAACACCGAAGGCAATTTTGGACGGTTCATAGAGGTGGTTCAGTTAAGTAAGAGCGGAACCAGCTGAGGGCACTATCTTTTATTCCAAAAGAGTTCTGGAGACGCTGAAGGAGGATGGAGTGATCGATAGTGTCAAAAGCGGCTGAGAGAACGAGAAGGGTCAATAAAGAGATTTTACTAGAGTCAGTGGCAGAGAGGATGTCATTCACGATGTGAAGAAGAGCTGATTCAGTGGAGTGGTCAGGACGATAGGCAGACTGGAACGGGCAGAACAAGTTGTTGGAAGACAGATGATGGTTAAGCTGTTTCAGGACAACCTTCTCAAGAAGTTTGGATAGGAAAGGAAGATTACAGACAGGGTGGTAGTTTTTCAAATCTTCTGGGTCGAGGTTTGATTTTTTCAGTAGTGGCCGCACGATGGCGGACTTGAAACAGGCGGGAACAGAACCGGATTGCAAAGAAGAATTGACTATGTTCGTGATGGCAGGAAGGAGGTCGGTGATACAGTCTTTGAAAAGGGAGGTAGGGATGGGATCAAGTTCGCATGTCTTGAACGGGCTCAGAGACAGATTGAAAAGAGAGAAATGGTACGCCAGTGAAATATGGATCAGGAGGACAAGACTGACAGGGAGTGTTGTCGAGAATTTTGCGAATGGTTGCGATTTTTGAAGTAAAGAAGTCTGAAAAGAAAGAGGGCAGTTCTGGTAGTGGAATTTTGGATGGAAAATGGGAAGTGTGGGTGTTCCCCAGAAGTTCGTTCATAGTGGAAAACAGTTCTTTGGAGGAAGCAGAGGTTTCTATTTTATTGTTATAGTAGCGTATTTTGGCTGTAGAGATAGCTTTGCGTACGTCATGTTTGTGCTTCTGATAGGTCTGTTTGTGGACTGTGAGTTTGGAAGACCGCCACTTGCTCTTGGCCCTACGCCGCTCCCGTTTGGCCATGCCGATCTCGGGAGAAAACCACGGCGCAGATGGACGGTCAGAGATGAGACGAGATGAAGCAGGAGCGTGTTTGTTAAGAAGATGGCTGAGAATAGCGTTAAAGAAAGAAGCAGGTTCAGAATCAGGAGGTGCAGAAGAAAAGAAAATGATAGCCTCAGAGGAGAAGTTTTTCTTGTCAATGGCTTTTAGGTTACGGAGTGTGACTGAGCGTTTTTTTCTTTTGAGGAGGAGAGAGGCAGAGAGAGCAGAGGACAGCGTAGTGGTCAGACTCAAGATCTTGTGAAACAATGACTTCAGAAAGAATGTTATCGGATTGTCTAGCGATTACCCAGTCGATGATGTGATCAGAGCGAGGGAAAGTGGGGTCGATAACAAATTGTGAGAGCCTATGGATATGCAAGTTCTGACAACTGCGCTTTTGTTTCCCAGTGATCAGCTTGGTCAAAGTGGATATTGATGTCACCAAGAATGATAGGTTTGCCGGGTTTGGAAGAGTACAGGTCCATACATACATACATACATACATACATACATACATACATACATACATACTTACATACATATTGTTAAGTTGAAACGCGCGCGATAGATCTGTTCGTTTTATTTTGCAAAGCATTCAATAACAGAGTGTATTTACCTTTGATTTGATTTTGCATTGTTGTTAGAAGAAGCTTTGTATAACGTTAGTAATTTTCGTTGGTCAAGTCAAGTCAAGTCAACTTTATTACCCAATGAATTCAAAATACATAGGATTTCGTTTTGGTGATGCGGTAAAACATTCAGTCCCTCTGCAACAACAAACAACCTTCCACTGGACATTAAAACATTAAAATACTCTAATAGAGAAAGATATTCTAAGGAGTAAAGCACAAGCGCACGCCCACTCGCAACCTCCACACGCACACGCATACTCACGCATACCCGCATGGGTATCTAAATTAAAACGTAATGAGATAAAATACATTAAGGAAACAAAATTGCACCACTAACACATTATCGCAACTAATAAATTGGCGTTTAAGTATAACACCTCATGCTATGTGGATAACAGAGGACACTGGTACCGAGAGGGCAGCCTCGGGGAAGAAGCTGCGTCTAAACCGGCTAGTTCTAACTTTTAGTGCTCTGAAGCGTTTACCTGACGGGAGGAGCTCGAACAGATGGTTGGCTGGATGGGATGGGTCGCCAGTAATGTTGCTGGCCCTTCTTGCCAAACGCGTGCTGTATGAGGACGCGAGGGATAATAAATCGCAACCTATGATTTTTGCCGCGCGTTTCACGATTCTTTCGAGTTGAAACTTCTCGCCCGAAGTGGCGCCTCCAAACCAGACTGTGATACTGAAGCACAGGATACTCTCAATCACGGCGCGATAGAAAAGCGTGAGTATTGTCTGGTTAAGTCCGAGCCTCTTGAGCTGTCTCAAGAAATGGAGGCGCTGCTGACACTTCTTGATAATGGACATGCTGTTATTGTCCCAAGACAGGTTGCTGGAAATGACCGTTCCAAGAAATTTAAATGAATCAACCTGTTCTACGCATTCACTGTTAATCATAAGAGGTGAGATTGTGCTTTTATTCCTGCGAAAGTCGATGACCATTTCTTTTGTTTTAGATACATTGAGCTCAAGGTTGTTATCGGAGCACCAGCCAACCAGCCGCCCGACCTCCTCGCGATATGCACTTTCATCTTCACCCGAAATGAGACCCTCGATTGTAGTGTCATCAGAGAACTTGACCACTAGCACCGACGGATCTGACGACCCACAATCGTTTGTGAAAAGGTGTCACAAAGAAAGGGGTTGGGGGGATTGAGGGTAAGCTACTAATCTCTAGCACTGCATTGCCTCCCTTGTTTAGGCCAATATTGTGATGACATTCAAGAGACTAGAGCTGGAGAGACTAAATAATGAAAGACAGCCAAAGTGCAGACGAGAAAGATTGAAGACTACACTAGTTGAGAAATTCAAACAAGGGCCAGTCCAGATAGGTACAATTTCTAACTAGGAACTTTTATTAAATCAAATTGGGTCGTCTGAGTTGAGTAATTCTAAGAGTGAGTCATTGGATATTGTCCGTATTGGTAGGGAGTAGCTTGGAGATATTCTGGGTTGACGGTTTCAGGGGTACTAGTGCTACTGAGGACTGCTATCATCACAGGGCAGGAGTGTATCTGGATTGTCCAGAGTACTTCCAGATAATCAGCGAGTGGTGATGCTCGTAGAACTTAGCTCGGATTTCGAAGGCGGTGGTTGGTCCAGGATAGTCTGGGTGGTCAGTTGACCAGGGTTGGCGTGGCGTCAGTGGCAATGCGGGTCAGTCGGTCACTCTATTGAATAATGACCGGTGGGGCAATTCTGGTTTGAAGACACAGGCGTGGTTTTCAGCTTACGTTGCTAGCTGTCTGGGGATGATGAAATTCAGTGAAACGCTTCTCGTTGACTCCCTGGGTTGTCAGGGGCCTGCAGCGGGTCAGCGACTTAAGGCTGGTACAGGGGTGAGGAATACGCCCTGACAGGAGCCCGTCTGTAACGCAATACAGACTCTGTATCAGCTGGGGATAGGTGTATTCTGGGTTCAGCGCCTGTTGGCGCATGTGCCCATTCAGATTTCAAATTGGTTGAACCGGCCAAGGGTTAGCCGGTGCATACCAACAGTCCAACAATTGCAACCAGGTTTATGGGGCCATTGTGGAGCTTACTGGCAGCCGCTAATATGTGATACCTTCGGCGCCTTAAGATGGGGTAGCGTACAACAGGGGCAGATATTTATACAGTGGGAGCATGGAGAAAAGCAAATGGAGTAGTTACAGGGCAAAAGGGTTGTAGACCAGGGGCTGTACTTGGGGGCTTTAATCTAGGTGGGGGGACAGCATGGCATGGGATATTTACACATGGGCTAACGGGGAGCATACAAGTATAAATTCAAATCACGGCATGAGTCATATACAAGGCAGATGATATATACAAGGCAATAATACATGTCACGGCAACACATCAAGACAAAACTATAAACACGAACGTACATATCAACAGGACGTACGAACATGTTGGGCGAACGACGGGTGATGGGTATGCTACATGACAAAGAGTAAGTTTCCTCTCTTACCTTGACTAAGACGGGTCGAAGCACCAGAGTACTGCCGTAGCTCAGAGGTCGCCAGTTGATGGGGACGTGTCCAGGACAGATTGTTGTGGCTTCGAAGTTTCGTGGCTTGCGACTGACCACGGGTCTAGCTGTGTGCCAGGATTTAAGGTGATCCCCGAGGGGCGGGGCTTAGGCGAGTTAGCCAGCGAGCGTGTTAGGGGCGACTGGATGTGTGGAGGGTATGAGTGTGCTGCCTGCCTCAGGGCTCGGTTGTCCGCCTCGTCACAAAAGGGTAAATAAAAGCGGTGACAAAACACAACCTTGCAGAGCCCCAGTATTTAGGACTCGAGAGCATGATGTGGCTTTATTGACTCTCACGACCTGTGGTCGGTCCAACAGAAAATCAAGGACCCAATGACAAATGGAGAGATGGACGTTCAACAGCGCCAGTTTATCAAACAGTTTATGAGGGATGATTGTATTAAAAGCAGAACTAAAATCAATAAACAATACTCTAGCGTATGTACGCGAGTTCTCCAGATGTTGGAGGATGTGGTGGAGACCCAGAGCGACAGCGTCCTCAACTGACCTGTTTGCTTGATAGGCGAACTGGAGTGGGTCCCGAAGGTGAACCATGCATGCCTTTAAGTAGGTGAGGACGAGTCGCTCAAAGACCTTCGATATTATTGGAGAATTCTCTAAGGATGCATGTTTACTATCATCGAAGAATCTAGATAGATCCACTATAAGCTGAGAGCTTCTTTTATGATGAAGAATGTTGTATGACGTAAGACAGTGATGACGAAGTTTATTCCGATTTCTTGTAATGTGTCACGCTCGAACATTCTGACGTTATCTGGAGTCTAGAAAAAAACTATATAATTGATGCACTGTGTAGAGAGAAGAGTTGAAAGTTCTTGAAAAAGTGAAAAAGCGATTGTATCCATTTGTTGACGTACGCTGAATAAAATTGGAAAACTTCATACGACGACTCCTGCCTTGTTGCTGAGTGAACGGGTTGCGTGGATAAACGAAGCCGAGTTACACTTATCAGGATTTCAGCACTGGGGCTGAATCAACTACTGATAAAACCAAAACCAACATCCGAGTGTAACACATACATACATACATACATACGTACATACATACATGTACATACATACATACATACATACACATACACATACATACATACATACATACATATAAAATACATAAAATAAAACACTTTAAAACGACAAAATGTTTAAATGTTATCCACTCAATTTGTTTATTATTGATTTGACAAATTTTCGATTTTTAAAAACCTTCTTCAGGGCATTCCATTGTCAGTGTAATAAATGTACAAAGAATCTTTCCTAATAAAATAAGAATTCGTGGCTATAATTCACAAAACATCACATATATAAAAATGGACATGAACTCAACTCTAATTTTAAACCCACACATCTCCCTTCCCCCACCTCCACACACACACGTGGAGAAAAAGAGAAAGAGTGAGAGGGGGGGGGGGCGGGGAGAGGGAGAGAACCATCTTCGGGAAAAGAGGCGGTGGGGTTGTGGCCAAGTGGGCTAAGGCGGGACTAACTTGCCTTGTCTACAGGCCAGAAACCAATGGCGCCTGACAGGTGTGGGTTCGATCCAGCATCTGGGCGTTATGTTTCTCCGAATATTATTTACTTTCGACTCGGGCAACGTCTCGGGGGTTTTCTCCGGGTACTCCGGTTTGCTCCCCCAGCAAAATTTCAAAAATTTCAAAAAATTTCTAAATTTCAAAATCACAACTAATGTTAGGTAGGTTGGGTTTGGGCGCGCCACAGGCTGCGACTACGCCTTCCCCAGGGGAGACGGTCCAGAATTTCCCGATGAAAAGGGACAATAAAGCATTAAAAATAAATATAAAAAAAGCAAAAATAAGGAAATAGAACTCCACTATTCTAATCATAATAATATAAATCCAACGTTTCCAAAATTAACTTAATTATCGTAACTCCTTAAACTGTTCTCAATCACTTTGTATCCATAATCAAAATCAAGTCACCCAAATCAGCATGTTGCACTTACATGTATCTTCAAACACCGTGTTTAACAAATCCCACACCTACATGTATGCATATGTGTGTATATTTCACAAAAGTGGTCCTGATTCGGCTCTTTGCAGCCCGCTGGATCCTATAAACAATGACTAACTAGGTAAGTCACAACAGTAAAAGAAAAACGTACATAATATACATGTGCATACAATTAAACAAAAGAGTAAAAGGTTCGAAATGATTTAGGAAACGTGAACCCACACACACACAAACACACACATAGCTTAAAACAATAAAATTCAGTACAGAATAGATACAATTACAATCCGCTTACAGAACGTTAACCTGACAGTCGGACCGACCGAGCCAGTAAAAATAAACAAGCCAATTACATAAGTACTTTAAGACACTACGGAGCTAAATAGTTAACTTTGCTTCTATTTTCCTTTCCGACTGGGCGTCTTCTTTTTAGACATCGTCATCGTTTGAAAATAACTGGGCACACAGGAGAATCCATACGCGTGCGGAGCGGTGCACATACCTGTATTACAACAATGCTGTTGGGATACTTCATGGCTCATTACTCGCGTCAGTTTGCCGTATGTTTAATTTCCGCCGGAATTGATTGATTTGATTGATTTATTATTGCTTTAGGTCCAGCGGACTCTTTCGAGCCAAATCAGGACCGGACAACCCCCGATCCGCATAAAAGATCTGCTGAAACAACCCCAGTGGGAACATTGAATGCCCTCCACCGGCCAGGCACTTTACAATAAAGACATCCCACGCGGGGGACGGCTGAGGGTTGACCTCAACTACGCGAACACCCCGGTTACAAAAACAAAATAGAATACAAACATCATTATAAATCATCAATGAAACACATACATATAAAATGCCTATAGTGCTAAATAGTACAATCATAGGAAGCCCTAGTGACCACCCGGCAGAAAGCGTCCAACACTCCCAAGCTGATCCAACAGACCTCATACACAAACAAGGAGTCTTGTCCAGGAAGAGTTTTCAAGAAAAAAGGTAGGTCATTGATCTAGCGAAGAAGAAGATAGTATAGCAGAGTGAAGGACAGAGCAGGAATAGGAAAGAATAGATGAGGAAGACAGCAACAGTGGGAATTTAAAGCACTAAATTTCCATAAAGTGGGGATACTATTTATACTGAAAACCCCCGGCACTCCAACGGGGGTACTGTTGCCGCAGTGAAGCGTCTTGCCTATAAAGGAAAGACAGGTTTTCAACTGTGGCTTTCACTGTTCCCTTTATAGGTTTGAACAATCTACAGTGGCAAGATTGCTCATGACCCCAAGGGGTATTTCCGCCGGAAAGGATCTTCCATCTTTGATGAGTACCAATTGATTGCTCACTGCTTTCATTTCTGCCGAGTCTTAAATTACATTGTAATCTTCCCTGAAAGCCGAACATTTGATCGCACGGACTTTAAAGATCCGGACGCTCAAGTACTAGGTGCCATGCAGCTTACACAAAATACACTCAGCAAGCACAAGGTCCCTTCTTCCTCATTCCCGGCCGTGCTCAGTCGTGTGGGAGTCAAGCTATGCGCCTAGCGCAGTAAGTGGGCGCCTGAGGGCCTACATTAGAAGGAGGAAGAGAAAGAAGAGGGAAAATATGCAGGACGAGGAGGAAGATAATGAGGAGGGAGAAATGATTGAGAAGAAGGACTTGGAGAAGAAGAAAGAACATGGAAGAAGAAACAGAAGAAGAGGGAAGAAGAAGAAGGAGAAGAAGAAGAAGAAGAAGAAGAAGAAGAAGAAGAAGAAGAAGAAGAAGAAGAAGAAGAATTGTGCTCAATCGTCTGAGCGTCAGACGACACGCATAAGGCAGCAAATATGCGCCTCGGCGCCCTGAGTTAAACCCTGTATCGGCTAGCGCTTTAGGCAGCTCTTGAGATGGAAAGCGCTACGTACCAACGATTAAAGACATAAATCAAATGCCGTATATATAGACAATGTAGGCTTAATATTCCTCTGACACACTTGAAGACAGCCAACACTGCCTAACCTTTAACAGAATTACGCGGCTTCGATTTGTAGAGACTGTAACCCTGTAACCTTTATAGGCTGAAGCCCATTTGGAAAGACAAGACCATCAGTCTACATTCCAATGTAAGACTTCTGCGCTCCCTTGTCATCTCCATCTTCTTATACGCTTGCGAAACATGGACTCTCCCAGCAACATCGAAGACTACAAAGCATGGAGATGAGGTGCTAAGAAGACTTCTGGGCATTTCCTATACCCATTACATCACCAACAAAGAAATCAGACAGACCATCACACGAGCCATTGGACAACACGATGACCTGCTCACTGTCATGACTAAACTGTGGGAGAGGCGGAAGGGGTACCATTTCTTACAGTCGGACAGTGCAATGGTCAAGCCAAGCTGTGAAAGTACAAAAAGGGCAGCGTTGTTTTGAACTAAACGGTACAATAACAAGATGTTATTGTAGAGTGTAGGTCGAAGAATTGGCTAATAGATTATACAACTTAGCACGTGCTGAGGCCAAGGGCATGTTTGTGCCGAGTCTACCAACCAATCATTGGGCTCAAATTGGTTGCACAAATGCAGTACAGTGCTAGAACTAGGCATTCGTTGTTGAACTTGGGCGGCAAGCGGATCGTTGGAGGAGAGCAAGGAACAGAAGCCAAGAGGAGACATTAGAACTGGTAACCGGATTGTGGTCAAAGTGAAGACACCCGGGAGGTTAATGAGTTATCGATAGCTAGGTAGCTGTCACTCATTTATGGAGCGTCATCGGGCGTGATCCATGTGATGTCGTCAAAGAGAAATCTCTTATCATAAGTCGGTAAGTGAGATTCGACCTCTGGAACCTTGTCTCTAGCGATCGTCAAAGAGAGAAAGGGGGGAAGACTATTTAGGGAGGGCTAGTAGAAAAAAATGTGTGAATGAGAATGTATAACGTGGAAGTGTATGTCCTTAAAGGTTATAAAAATATGTTAATTGTTAGGATGTTATATTTAGAAATGTTTTCATGTTAAAACGTATATTTTGTTGTAAATAATAAAATGATGAACGGAGGCAGTCAGCCAGAGTCAACAGAGAGAGGTGAAGAGAAAATTGTATATACATGATAAAAAACGGAACGAATGTATGTTGAATATGTGGAATTTTTATAATGGTTGTATGCTGTATAAATCGTATGAATATAACGAAATGGAAAATAAATTTGTGAATATATGTATTAAAGAAGTTATGACCATGAAATTCTTCTTCAGGAGGCGAGGCGAGCAGACCAGGGTTAATTAGAGAAATAAATAGAGAAGTAAAATTATGCCAAAATAGTAGCCTGTACCTTTATTGATTTCAGGTTGGACTTATTCTTCTTATTGTTATTATTATCATCATTGTTGGACGCGTCGTCAACGGGACGTGTTGGTGATACCCGACTAGCAGTAGTCGTCTCTACGGCGTTTGGCTGTAGTGGTCATTCCTCGGGTCATCCGTGGAAGTGGGGGTTACGAGGTGAGGGTGCAGTGCCTGCCAGAGAAGTCATCTGGGGTCGGCGGAGAGAAGCAGAGAAGGAAGAGAGGGGAGAAATCAACGGAATTGAGGGGCCGTCTGGAAAGTGGATCGTCAGTATTAGGAAGAGCAGAGACGTTCATCGGTAGTTATAGAAAGAAAGAATGGCACCACATTAGTTTTAGAAAGAAATTCGCAGTTTTGGACACAGGGACAAATAAAGACTTATCATCCAGTGACTTTAGTTAAGATTGTGCGAAAATTCTACAGGGACAACGCCTACATCCATATTGGATTGTTGAACTGTGTGTGTGGGAACTTTGAACTGTGCGGGTGTGAACTTTAATTAGGGAAACAAAAGAGAAGTGCACAGCTGGACCTTATCATCAACGGCCGTGCACCTAGTGTGGATACGTATATATGTAACTGAACTGGGGCATCAGGGGGGATTTTGTATTGTTATTTAATTATCATGGTGTATATAATATTTTGTGTGTGTGTGTGTGTTTAAATTAGAAACGACCAGGTGAGAGAGTGATTTTCTTTTGATTCATGATTATGCCAATGTGTTGATTGTGTATGGTTTTGAACTATTTTATGCTTTAATTTTGCTTTTCCTTTTTTCTTTGGTTTCATTCTTTTGTTTCTTAATTGGGTTTTGATTACATGTCTTATTAAATAAATGTTATATTGTATTTTTACAACTTATTTCACTAGTTGTGTTCTTAGTTTAGTTTAGTGGGAGAAAGGACGCTCGCACACGCATCACCCACCCCTATCTACCCTATCACTCCTTGCATGAAGGACTAGTCACCTACTTAAAACACCAAAGGGAGGAAGTAGGCCTGACACTCACAGTGGTGAAAAAGCGGAAAATCCGATGATATGGCCACGTCACCAGAGCCTCAGGCCTTCCAAAGACTTTCCTGCAAGGCACAGTGCAAGGAGGCAGAAGAAGAGGGAGACAGAAAAAGAGGTGGGAGGACAACATTCGAGAATGGACTGGCTTGACATTGAGCGAAGCCATCAGGGTTGCTGAGGACAGAGTAAACTTTGAAACTTTGAAACTTTTTTTTATTAGGGATAAAGAGTAAGATGGAGTACGCTGGTTAAACGATCATCTGTGGTGCCCCAACGATCTTCGAGTTACGGGATAGGATAGGATAGGAACCATAGTATTCCCAGTATAAGAGCTTTCCGCTGGGTAGAAGTTACTTGTTGTATCGGTTTATAGATATTTATACCTGATACCTGAACTGAAGTCTGTTTGTGGTTACCGTTTTCTAAAAGTGGTAACACCGTGTGTTTCAGAGTTATGCATTTAGTTATTTACTACGTTCTCAAAGTAGAAGCGTTGAGTTTTTACATTCTTTTTAAGGGGCGTGTATGTTCTACATTTGCCGTGGCTTTCGACTGCCTTATAGTATCTGTTGTTGTTGGATTAATGCATGTTGGGGCATCGGTTACAATTGTAATTGTAGTATAGACTTGTACCAAATAGAGATGTTACTTGTAGTCGCTTTGGTGAACTTTGATTTCATGTTTGTAGTTAATGTTATACAACATTGGTTTCCGGAGTAGATCATCTGTAATTGCCCGACTTTGCTGCTTTAACAGGTCAAGCTGTTTCTGAGAGTACGGTTATGGGCGTGGAAACATTGGGGGGGGGGAGAGAGAGAGAGAGAGAGAGAATCATGATGAAGTATTTGTTTAAGGGACTGTGGCCCGTTACGCGCGCGCGCGCGCGTGTGTGTGTGTGTATAGGTGTGTGTGTGTATGTGTGTGTGTGTGTAAGACACAGAGAGAGAGAGAGAGTGAGGAAGGGGAAGGGTGGCGGGGGTCTCTGTGGATAGGGGGAGTGGGAGTTCTGTTTCTAATTCTGTCCAATAAGAGTCCATCGCAATACTCAGGACTCCACTCGATCTTAGCGACTCTTCATTTTACTTTATTTCCATTGTCTTCCTTGAATTGGATTTCCTTGTTATTTTTCGATTAATAGAACTAGTTGTTATCATCATCCACACCACCCCAACCATCAGGTCATCAGCATCAGCAGTAGCAGCAATATCATCATCATCATCATCATCATCATCATCATCATCATCATCATCATCATCATCATCATTATCATCATTATCATCATCATCTGCTTGTTGTTGTTGTTGTTGTTGTTGTTGTTGTTGTTGTTGTTGTTGTTGTTCTTCTTCTTCTTCTTCTTCTTCTTCTTCTTCTTCTTCTTCTTCTTCTTCTTTGTCTTCTGTAGTAATGTTATGTAACGCGTGTTCAGAGTTGTAATTGTAAGAAGCGTTTGTTTGGGGCGTCAGACGACGAGCCCAAAGACAGCAAATGGGCGCCTCGGGCGGCTTGAGTTAGACCCTGCATGGACCAGGGCCTTAAGCCGCTCTTGAACGATTAGATATATTTTAAATTGTCTGCCCTCATTTACTGCAAATCAGGCCGGGTGAGAGGATAGTTGTTAGCGCTGCTTTCGGCAGTCTTGTTTATTCCATTTCCATATTCTCTCTGTCCATATCCCTGTTTCCCTTCATCTGATCCTGCTTATTCCTCGCCATTTCCAAGTCCACAACCTCGAATCTTGCCGTTCAACTTTGCACACTTCGATCCATCTTCAGAATGAGAGTATCAGACACTGTTTGCTAAACAACGATAGGAAGAAGAAGAAGAAGAAGAAGAAGAAGAAGAAGAAGAAGAAGAAGAAGAAGAAGAAGAGACAATGTTTTATGTACGTTGGACACACAGAGTACGTTGTCTTTCCTAAAGAGCTGGAATTGGAGTATAATAATATCATCGTTAACATTATAATCCTGATTAGTTTGATTCTTCACTAGAACTGGTTACATTCCTCCCCCACTCCCTCCCCTGTATTCCATACTTATTTTTTGTAAACACACACTATAATATATTAATGTTTGGTAACTTCATTATATAAAATAAATTATTTATTGTTTTACCTATTTGATTATTGTCATTTTTAAAATGCTTATGGTGATTAAAAACATGCTAAAGTAAAAAAGAAAAGAAAGAAGAAATATGAAAATAATAAATGGAAAGGATTTCAAAGAAGAACAAAAAGAAGGTGATTGATAATGATCGTTATGAAGATGACGTTGTTGATCATGATGAAGAAGAGAAGGAGGAGGACGACGACAACGGCAAAGTAGAAAAAGAACAAGAAAAAAGACGAAGAAAAACACGAAGAAGAGTGAGGAAAAAAACCGAACAATTTGATGTAAATAGAAACTGAGAAGAAGGAAAAGAAATTAGGCGGAAGAAGAAACAAAGAAGACGAAGATGACGAAGGAAGACAAAGGAAACACACGACGAATATGAAGGAGGAAAAATGCTAAATATCAGTAAATAATTCCCATGTGGATTTAGAATAACAGACAGAAATATACCAACAGAAAAAAAAAACAAAAAAAAAAAACAATGAATTCTAATGACTGTGGATTTGGAATGAATGCCGTGAACTCGAATCTCGCGTGAGAGGCACTTTCTGGAGAGGAGGTTCTCATCCAGAAAGGAATGGAGAAATATTACACTGTGTCTGATGGTGCAGAAAGTAATCGAATTTCAACAATCTCCAAATTTCAGTTTGAAAAAAAAATGATGTTCTAGTCTTTCAAGGATCCTTGAGGGCATTATTTTATGAAGACTGAATAGAAGACGACGACAAGACGACAAAGGAATAAGGAAAATATTGTGGCATGAGCTGACAACCGATGAATTTTCAACAGTCATGGGAGTTGATTGAGATTCCTATACCATACCATACTATGTTTTCACTGCTCTGTATTTCCACAGCATTATTTATACTGCTCTAGATTTCCACAGCTGTATTTTCCCAGCTTTATATCTACGCAGCCATTTTTTTCACAGCTCGGTTTCCAAACCGGCAGGATCTTTCCGCCAGCTGCATGTTCTCACAACTCTTATATTGCCATTGCTATTAATTTTTTAAAACATTATTTTCAACACATAATAAGACTATACTACTGAATCTAGCTAGGTTTATGAAAATAATAATGCATCGCTTCAGAACGTAATCGAAGGTGATTTGGATTGTAATAATAAAGATAGTAATAATAGTAATTAATTTCAATCAATAATGACGATTTATGTAAAACACCCCCATTCAATACCATTTTGTATCACCCCCTCCCTTCCCTTCCTTCTCACTCAATCTTGCGAGAGAATGTGTGTGATTTGTGATCAGGTAGTGTGGACTTAAGTTTTATGTAGTATGCTTGTGTTGCATGATAATACTGAATGTTTATATTGCGAATGCTTATCATGGGCCCTCCAGAATGCGAGTGTGAATGATTAACTCTTATTTTGTAATACGTGTACATACGTATTCTGTGTTGCATTTTATGCGTTCCATGCGTTCCATGCGTTCCATTATTATTCTATGTTTTTATTTTTATTCCTATCCTATCCCGTAACTCAAAGGTCGTTGGGGCACCACAGATGATCGTTTAACCAGCGTACTCCATCTTTCTCTGTTCTCAGCAACCCTCATGGCTTCGTTCAGTGTCAAATCAGTCCATTCTCGAATGTTGTCCTCCCACCTCCTTTTCTGTCTCCCTCTTCTTCTGCCTCCCTCTTCTTCTGCCTCCTTGGTTCTTGCAAGGACTAATGCTCTGGTGACGTGGTCATACCATCGGAGTTTCCGTTTGTTTACCACTGTGATCATGTCATCGTTTTTGCCAATGGCTGGTCTGTCGGACTTCGCTGTTGGTGATGTGCTGGGTATAGGAAATGCCCAGCAGTCTTCTGTAGCACCTCATCTCCATGCTTTGTATTTTTCGTTGAAGATCTGCTGTGAAGGTCCATGTTTCGCAAGCGTATGAAGATGGAGATGATAAGGGAGCGCACCAGCCTTACTTTGGAATGTAGACTGATGATCCTGTCTTTCCAAATGGGCTTCAACCTTGTCAGGGCAGCAGTTGTTTGTGCAATCCTGGAGAGGCCTTCCTGTCGGGACCCATTGTCTGATACAATGGCTCAAAAATATTTGAAGCTATGCACTCTGTTAAGGGATTGGCCTTGGACTTTGATGTCCTTGTTGATGCCTTTGGTGTTGTTGGTCATTATTTTGGTCTTCTCTGCACGTATTTCCATTCCATAGGCTCTGAAGGTGGTGTCAAGCCTCTGTACCAGCTGTCCAAGTTCTTGTTCCTCTCCAGCCAATCCAGAAATGTCATCCGCAAAACGGAGGTTTCAAATTGCTCTACCTCCTATGTTGACAATGCGCTCTAGGAAGATGTTGAGGAGTGTTGAAGAGAGTAAAGTAGGCATCCTTGGCGCACGCTGATTGTTGTTCTGTACCAGTTCCCGATGGCGCCTTTGTGGAGTACTGCACTGATAGCCTTATCATACAGGCTTTTGATGACTTCGATAATTTTAGGGCTGATGTTGTACACTCTTATGTTTGCTGCAGAGCTGCATGCCAGACTCGGTCAAACGCTTTCTTGAAGTCTACAAACACGTGATATAGATGTTGTTGGTGCTGTAGGTATTTCTCGCAGATCATTCTGAGGCTGAAAATCTGTTCAGTGGTACTTCGTACTGTCCTGAATCCTGCTTGTTCTTCAGCTATGATTTGTTCAGCTTGGGATTTCAGCCTGTTTATTATTTTCAGGAGGACCTTGCTGATGAGGCTGATGGTGCGGTAATTTTCACACTCCTGAAGGTTACCCTTTTTGGGAAGAGTGATTCATTTTTATTGTATCCACGTGCCGAAATGGGTTTTTATGGAATAAAGCGCTTTTGACTTGACTTGACGTGCCACCAAAACCTCCACCACCGTATTATGGCCATCCCCATCACCAGCGCCTAGAGCACCATCTCCGGCACAACCACTCTCGCTACCGGCACTATCAGCGACATTCCAGTGTCACCATCACCACCACCGCCATCAGTACAACCACCAACACCACCGCCATGTTGATACCTTAGACAACCATCAGCATAACTCCCGCCGCATTGGTTTCCTTTCCAGAATTCCACTTGCCCTGATCCCAGCAAAACGCTGTAAAGACATAATACAGCGGGAACACACGGCTGTTGGAACGTAGACATGCTCCTGCTGATGACTACCAAGAAACCTAGAACACTAGAGCAAAATAATCCGGAATACACCTTGGTGTTTGTTCTCTTAGCGAGCATTGTGGCCGAGTTGGTCTAAAGCGGGACTAACTTACCTTGTCCACAGGCCAAAACCCAATGGTGCTTGACAGGTGTGTGATCGACCCAGCGTCTGGGCGTTATTTTTCTCCGAATATTATTTACTTTCGACGCGGGCAACGTCTCGGTGGTTTTCTCCGAGTACTCCGGTTTGCTTCCCCAGCAACATTTCAAAAGCGCAACTAATATTAGGTAGATTGGGTTTGGGCGCGCCACAAGCTGCGACTACGCCTTTCCCAGGGGAGGCGGTCCAGGATTTCCGATAAAAATGGACACTAAAGTTTCAAAAATCAAACTTTTAAAAAAATCTAATAAAAAAATCTTAATGAATGGACACTGCGCTGAAATGTGATATCCATTAGGAATTGCTTGTAGACAGAAGACGGTCACAATCACTTGATTGCTTTGGTAAACCAACATGAATGATCAGGCTTTCTTTGTATATTTTTGGAGAATCGATATTAACGTTTTGATTTGATTTTTGACACTTTATTGTCCCTTTTTAGCGGGAAATTCTGGGCCGCCTACCCTGAGGAAGGCGAAGTTGCAGCCTGTTGCGCGCCCAAACCCTTCTTACCTAATATTATTTTAGGGGGAAGGGGGGGGGGTGTTTTTTGTTCTTTGCTGGGGTAGCAAACCGGAGTAACCTACCCGGAGAAAGCCCTCGAGACATTGCCCGAGTCGAAAGTCAATAATATTTGGAGAAACATAACGCCCAGAGGAGGGATCGATCCTACACCTTTCAGGCGCCATTGCTTTCTATCCTGTGGACATGGCAAGTTAGTCCCGCCTTGGAACACGCGGCCACAACGCTTGCCTAGTAGAAGTCGGTAGCAGCAATTTCCGAGTTGTTTATATATAGTAAACAACAGCAGCAGACTGAAAGCAGCCACAATTCATTGATTAGTTTGGCAAACCCTTTTTTTTTTTCTTGTATGACATATTCTTAAGCTCAAGGGATACAGTAATTGTGGACTCCTGAACTTTACAATGAATAAATGTCCTGTCCTATCCTATCCTATTCTGTCCCGTAACTCGGAGGTCGTAGGGGCACCACAGATGATCGTTTAACCAGCATACTCCATCTTTCTCTGTCCTCAGCAGCCCTGATGGCTTCGCTCAGTGTCAAACCAGTCCATTCTCGAATGTTGTCCTCCCACTTCGTTTTCGGTCTCCCTCTTCTTCTACCTCCTTGCACTGTGCCTTGCAGAATGGTCTTTGCAAGACATTATGATCTGGTGACGTGGGACCATCGGAGTTTCCGTTTCTTCACCAATGAATAATGTTCAATAAATAAATGACGAAGTAAAAATTATGATCCATGCGTGTGTATCGCTTTTTCATTAAGAATTACCTCCAGTGAAAAGGCTGTCGCAAGTACTTGGTTGCTTAGTAAAGCTAGATGCTGTTAGTAGTTGGCTTTTAACTCAAGGGGAAGCTTTTAGCGACGTGCACGTATGGAGAGACCTTTTCGACCTGGTGTGTTTTGTCTCCGTTTGCGTTTAGCTTTTTCTCATCATCTTATTGATTGATAGTCTTAGGTTTACAGTTTACACCGTTGGTATCAGACCTTTACTAATGCCGATTCTCCCACAATCCAAAAAGCGGGCCGCGAACTTGTTTTTTCCAAACTAGTTCCAGTCATTCGCCGAAAAAGGCAATCACCGAAGTCGAACGAAGCTCTCCGATGTGTGACGAAGCGGGCCTGATCATTCAACGCTGGCATGTTGGTTATAGATTTCTGGAATTGCTATTTATAAATTACTGGTTAGAATTATGTAATCCTTGTTTGTGATGAGTCTACGTCTTCCTTGCGGGGTTTGGGGGTAGGGTTGGGAGAGAGACAGAAAGATAGACAGACATACAGACACAGACAGACAGAGATTAAAATGGTGGAAGGGGAAAGCATTTGTGAACATGGGCATTGGAATATTTCTAGCATGAATGTGTGTTTCTTTCGCTCATTTAAAATCTTATTTTTGTTATATTTTTAAATAACTTTCCCATTTCTCGGTGCATACATGAAAACCTCTTGGACTAAGAGCTGATGCATACTGACAGCATTCCAAAGTCCAGCCATTTATTTTCGAACTGTCTTCACGAGTGAGCTGTTGGTAATTTCGAAGTTTAACATTTCTAGCGCGTACAATTGTCCAGTCCAACCGGTAACAAGCGCAGTTATTTTCGAGCCCTTGTTATTATTTCTTTTTTCTCTTTTTTTTTCTTTTTTTTTTCGCACTGGTGAGTTTTCAGTTCCAGCTCTAGATCGATCGGGTTCGGATGGCTCAATGGTTTAATAGCCGGCACAAACTTGCATTAACTTGCAGCCAAAAATTGTTGGCAATTTTGTCAGCAGTGGGTTCAATCCTGATGTTAGCACGGCCTATAGCATCCTGTATTAGAATAATAATAATAATAATAATAATAATAATAATAATAATAATAATAATAATAATAATAATAATAATAATAATAATAATAATAATAATATCGATACCTGTGCGTCGCAATCCCAGCTCCACACATTGTGGTCCACGGTGGCGCTGTTGGGTAGGCGCCAGTTTTCTTTGCCGAAGGTCGCGGGTTCTAATGCCGCAGGGGACGAACTTACATAATGTGACATAGATACTAGACTTTTCAGGTCACCGATTTTTTTTTCTCCTCGTACCCAGGTTTCCTCGCTTTCTTTAATAACGGAACTCGATGCATTCAGTCAGACATTTCAATTTGGTCAATTATTTTTTAAACAATTTGTGTCTATAATAACAACACGAAAACTAATGTTGAAAAGGATTTTTTTCCTCTTAATACGATTTTGATGTGTATGTTTGCAGGGTCAAGAAGCCTACAATTTGGCCAGAAAAAGAGTCCGTCAGGAAAATGCCAGAATCGACGTTGACAAGGAGGAGGTAGGCTTATACGTTTTCATGACTGTGGTGATTCGTTGAATCATTGTGAAATACCCGCTGAATTAGTTTTAGTAGTATCGGATTCATTTAATTTCAACACATGACTTGAACACATCTGACGTGTCAAAGCTTGACGCAAAAAATAACATTTAGGCTATTTGTCGTCTTCGGGCAAAACTCACTATCAACCACGACGGTTAGTTGTCGTCAGCCAGTTAACCAGTCGCTGTCAGACACGGCGTGTTCACATTGCACTCAGAAAGAAAGACTGCAAAAGTCACTTTCTTAAAATTCTGCATTTTGCTGTCTATAAAGTTTCAGCATTGTTGCTGAGTCTGCTTTGTCATTTCCTTGATAACGCTGTTTTGCATGTGTCATTTTCTTTTTGGGCAAGATAGTGGAAATATTAAAGTCATTCCCAATGCAAAAGCCTCGCGTAGTAAACTTCTATAAGAACCATAACAAGAAGAAAACGTAGTAATGCCATGCACCGTGTACCAGCAGTTTCAGCAAAGTAGCTGTGTATGCGCTCTCACTCCTTTGATTGTTGTTGAACTCCTTATCTTTTAATCTTCATTTTTACCGTCGTCTAGTTGTTTTTAGCTGTTTGTTAGCTGTCACTTATGCAGGCTAAACTTCTAATTTTCCTGTTTATTTTTCGTTGCGTGCGGCACCACATTATCTTAATGATCTTTTCTTTGTCCTGTTGTTTTCTTATTCAGCATGCTTCCAATCTATCACTGTCGGGACTCTGTTTTTTAAACCTGTGATGATAAGGTTTCTAAGCCTGTTATAGAGGACGGAATGTGAAGAAGAGAGAGACTAAATACAAGTTTATTGCAAAGTTTGCAAATAGTGTAATTAGACCACGTGCGTTGTTAGTGTTGCTTCGTTACTCTAAATTGGTCAAGATTGCCGTTATATGGGTATGAGGGCAGGCGTGTATTTTCACGTGCGAGGCATTGGACGTGGCAATCAGAATCACTCTTTCGGTTTATCATGCCTCTGACTGTTCTTTCTCTGTAATGGCTCTGCCTTCAATAAAACAAACTGCCCGATTTTCAACTTTCGTGATGATGGACAATTTTATTTGGGGCACAATATAATATACTTAGTTGTATCTCCGTTATTCCTTTGCTCTCTTCAACATCTTCCTAGAGCACATCATGCCAGATGCTCATGGAGATCACGAAGGCACAATCAGCATAAGGGGTAGAGCAATCTCCAACCTCCGTTTTGCGGATAACATTGATGGATTGGCTGGAGAGGAATAAGAACTAGAACAGCTTGTACAGAGGCTTGACACCACCTACAGAGCCTATGGAATGGAAATAAGTGCGGAGAAGACCAAAATGATGACCAACAACACCAATGGCATCAACACGGACATCAAAGTCCAAGGCCAATCCCTCAACACAGTGCATAGCTCCAAATATTTAGGAGACATTCCTATCAGACAATAGGTTCCGACAGGAAGTCCTCTCCAGGGTCACACAAACAACTGCTGCCCTGACAAGGTTGAATCCTATTTGGAAAGACAGGACCATCAGTCTACATTCCAAGGTGAGGCTGCTGCGCTCCCTTGTCATTTCCATCTTCCTATACGCTTGCACAAGAGGAAAAAGAAGAATACGAAGACAGAAAAAGAGGTTGGAGGACAACATTCGAAAATGGACTGGCTTGACACTGAGCGAAGCCATGAGGGTTGCTGAGGACAGAGAAAGATGGAGTACTCTGGTTAAACGATCATCTGTGGTGCCCCAACGACCTTCGACCGGTTCTGATTTGGCTCGGAAGAGTCCGCTGGGCCTAAAGCAATAATCATGTAATGTAATGTAAAGACCTTCGAGTTACGGGATAGGGTAGGGCCAGTTAGTTTCCTGCGTCCGCTGCCCTTTCTGTACATCTTTCGTCCATCCTTTCTCCTCTCAGTAGATATTTTTATTTTTATTTATTCATTGTAATGTTCTTACATAACGGGTTTTCTAGCAAAAGTTGCTCGAGACGCTGGACGATAACAGGATCTAACTTAAGCCGTCTGGGCCACCCTCATGCTTTGCACCTGTGCACAGACAAGACCTCGGTTTATACTTTTATTCCAAGGAGCACGAGTAGGAAGGGGCCGCTCGCTTGTGCATCAGGGTTGTGTTATTTTTGTTTTAGGCACTTTTAGGCCGTAAACCTTGACATTTCGACTCTCTGCCAGCAATGCTGTCGCTTCGCTTCAAGTGGTTTGCCGCCGCTTCCATCATATCAGTGATCCAACGCGCCACTATTTCAGTTTCGATGAAGTTGAACAGAAGAAGAAGAAAAAAAAATCCATATCTTTCTGCGTTGCTTAACATTATGTTAATCTTTCCTTTCTGTCTTGTTTTCTCGAGAATTTCTTACTGGGACAACACACCCTTCCGAGTCTATGTACTTACCTTCAACAAAATAATTTCCAGATTTTTGCAAATCTGTGCGAGATGAGTCCTAAATAGTCCAAAAATTACCATTTCTTTTTTAATCGTCCGTCCGTCCGCCTGTTTGTCCTCCGTCCGCCGTCTTTCTGTCTAAAACTTCCAAGTGGATTAATATCTGTGAACCTTTTTCAATTATCACAACCAAACTTGGTAAGATGGTATATACCCATGAGATCTCATAAATTATCAGTGAATAAATGATTTCACTTTTAAGTCAAGGTCACTGGGTCAGTTTAGTTTTTAAAAATAACAATTTTAATTTGTCACCATTTTTTTCTCTGGGTTATTAATATTGAATTTATGATTCTTTGGTGCATGATAGATATCAATGAGACACACATATTGTACACATTTGGTCAAACTCACTACAAGGTCAAGGTCACTGGAGCTGTCCAAAGTCGGTTAGGATAGGTACTTTGAAGTTACTTTGAACCTAAACTATGAGAGATGTAAAGTCCAAACTTGTTGTTTTAGAGATGATAGAGTGATCTTTTATATGTTTCATTTCTGCGTTGATACTGAAGGTCAATGTCATTTTAGGCCTTCCAAAAAGATACAAAAAGTGGTCATCGCACATTGGAATATTAGTTACAGTACTAGTTATGCTATACTAATTAGTTTTAAATTAGATTTTTTTTTCATTGCTTTTTGTTTTCAACAGATCTATTTTCTTATTCCGATGAAAACAGACATTAAAACAACTGAACTGAACTGTACAGTAAAATGGCAATTTTACTCATAGTATGAAATAGCATTGGGTTATTTGATAGACATGCTTGAGAGTTCACGTGAAGGTCAAGGTCATCCCAAGGTCAAGGGCAATGAAGGTAACGTCATCGTGTTGTTGGTTTTTGGGAGGAGGAGGTGGTGGAGAGGTGAGGGGGGAAAGGGAGGGATAAGGGTTCTAATACAACTTTTGCTTTAGTTTTATGTTGTACTACATGAATGTATTTGGAGCCGGAGGTCAAGGTTATCTTAAGGCCAAGAGAATAGAAAGATCACAGTCGTTATTACTTTGCATTTTAATGCCACCGTTACTTTTTTTTTTTTGTGGGCACTCATTTTCATTTTGAATATTGCTAGTTCCATAAGAAGCATGTGAGTATTATGGGCTTTGCCCTTCTAGTTCTCCCTAGCTTCGATCTGTCTGTCACCAAAATAAGCTTCCTGATTTCAAATTTCTTCTCTTTGAAAAACAACAACAAACTTTTCATTTTTTATAGAACAACGTATCCCGATCCTTTCTTAACCCCAATTGTTTCAGTGTCCAACCAATAACCAACCTTTTTGCTTTCTTTCCAACTCTTTCCTATGCTTTTCCTTCACTGTAGCCTGTCTGTCGATCAATAAGCCCTCGATGGTTTCGATTTCCTGAGGACAAATAACACCTTAGCTGGGTTTAAATCGCTCAGTTAAACTCGTTGAAACTCGTTAACTCTTTGAGAAACTCCTACACTCTTGAGAAACTCTTCAACTCTGAACAAGAGACAGCCACGCAAACAGGTCCAACCAATGGCTGCCAGAGGAAAGGGTCTCAAAACAAACGCAGAACGTCTTACGCTGTTACTTTACCCACTGACTGCCGCTGCGAAGGGGACTGACTATAAAGGAGAAGGTCTGTGGATTCTCTGTAATCAATGCCAATGAGGAATTCTGCTTCTGTTGCCGAATACGGCTGCAGAGAATGTACATAAAACTGGCCTTCAGGTGAAAAGAAATTAAAAAAAAAGCTGAGGTGTTCACTGAGGTTACGGGGTGCCAGCCTTTAAAAGGTTGTGATGTGCTAAGATGATAGTAAGGACTGTAGATAAAACTTGGCCCTTTAAAGAAAACTCCTTCAGTGTGATGCACGTAATTGGCAGATAAAAAGGTTTTGCAGACTCTAACCGAATCTCAAACCTGGACTTCCGAGAACACTCCTCCAATAGGTTCAAATTTAATGGGTGGCGCAGAAGCGGAGTGGTTTGGTCACACGCTAGAAATGTTTAACGTTAAGCAACGTCGTGCAGGCTTAGTACTTGGATATATGACCATGTGGAGTGATTATGGCCTGTCTTAATTGGAAGTTTCGTGAAAGGTTCGGGGAGGTTCAAACACTTTCTTTCGAGGTTCTCAGATCCCGAACCTATGTTGCTCAACCTTTTGGACAAAACAAGATTCCGGAACCTAGGTTCGGAATCTGAGACCCTTGAAAAAAAAGGTTTTGAACCTCCCTGAACCTTCCATGAACATTCCAATAAGACAAGCCATAATCGTGACTTGTAGGCAATTGCTCGACGTTGGTGGAGTGCCGACCCAAAAAGGAAAAAAAGGACAGAAAAGAAAGTATGACCCTGATGTACAGGCAAGCGGACCCTACTTCTTCTGATGTGAGTGTAAACCGAGGTGAAGTCTGTGTAGGCATGCATTCCACTGCACGGACTGTAAAGATCCTGACGTTCATGTCTTCAGAATACACCCAGTAAGCACTAGAGGTCCCGTAGGAGCGACGATTAAGATCCCAAAATAAATGAATGAACTAATTAACTAATTAATTAATAAATTTACTACTACTACTACTACTACTACTACTACTACTACTACTACTACTACTAATATTAATAATAATAGCAACAATAACAATAATAATATAATAAAAATAATATATGTATTTTTAAACATCTTTGACGTGTACAAATAAAAATAAAAAATAAAAAATGTATAGGAGTTGACGGGCTGCCGTCAATCATCTTGTGATACGCTGTGCGCCTGACCCATTTAATGAGACAACTGTCATTGGACCCGGTCGTTGTGATAACCTTCGTTCTTTAGCAATATCTCATTTCCTGCCTGTCAGGGAAAGCGCCTCTGTGGTCCTTGAAATTGACCCACTGTCTTGATGTCCTCATGGGAGTGCCAGGGCCATTTTCTTTTGTGCCATTGCAGATAGTACTAGTCTCTCTCTCTCTCTCTCTCTCTCTCTCTCTCTCTCTCTCTCTCTCTCTCTCTCTCTCTCTCTCTTTCTTTCTTTCTTTCTTTCTTTCTCCCTCTCTCTCTCTCTCTCTCTCTCTCTCTTCTCTCTCTCTCTCTCTGATAATCTAACATCAAAGATAGTGCAACTAGGTTCTCCTTTTAATGATGGTATTAGCGTTGTTTCGTCCGTTAGGGGCCATCATCAAAGAAGAGAGTTTTGAGTAGGTTCCCTTGGCCAACTATTATAATTATTATGATGGCATTCATCACTGCTGTCTTCTTTCCTGATTAGGTTTAATAGGAATAGTAACGGCATAATTTTTTTTACTAACATGCATAGCAAAGTGAGTCTATGTACTCACCCCCCTTTAAAAAAATCTTATTTTTTGCAAATCTGTGCGAGATGAGTCCTAAATAGTGCAAAAGTGATATCGAAATAAAAATGTCCGTGCGTCATTCTGTCTGTCCGCCATCCGCCGCCTGTCTGTTTAAAAATTGTAAAGTGGCTAAGTTCTCAGAACTTACATGTATCACAGCCAAGCTTGGTAAGATGGTGTATACCCATGAGATCTCAAAAATGATCAGTGAATGAATTACTTCAAGGTCAAGATCAAGGCCACAGTGTCATCAAATGTTAGTAAAAAAATGACAGTTTTTCCCCAAAATTCACTTTTTTCTAATGTATTAATATTGAACTTATGATGCTAAGCAAATTTGGTCAACTTCACTCCAAGGCCCAGGTCAATGTAGCTGTTCAAATTCGGTTTGTATAGGTACTTTGAAGTAACCTTGACCCTAAACTATGAGAGGTATAAAGTACAAACTTGTTGTATGTAGTGGTGATATATTCATCTTTCACATGTGTTCCGTTTTTGCATTGATCTTGAAGGTCAAGGTCATTTTAGGCCTTGCAAAAAAAAGATATCATGCAGTGTAATGGCTGCTTATTTAATTCATAGTATCCAACAACATTGGGTTATTGGATCAGACATGCTTGAGGGATCACGAGAGGGTCAAGATTAAGGTCACTAAAGGTCAAGGTCATCACCGTTTTTTGTGTGGGAGCCAGAGGTCGTGTCATCTCAAGGTCAAGAGTATAGAAAGATCGAAGTCGGTATTACTTTGCATTTTAATGCCACTATTTCATTTTGTTTTTCCTGGGCACTTATTTTCTTGTTAAATCTTGAGTTCCGTAAGAAGCAGGCGAGTTTTATGCGCTTTGCCCTTCTATCTTTTCTTGTCAGAAGCTATTATCAAATATAGTTCGAAGACGTGCAGTTTCAATTTGATTACTTGATGGTGAGTTATGCGGCGCGGACGTTGTTGTTGTTGTTGTTGTTGTTGATGGTGGTGGTGGTGGTGGAGATGGCGGGAGGTGTTGTTGGTGGTGGTTTTTCTCTACAATTATCTGTGCCCTAGCCCCAGTAGCCAAGCGCTGGAAAATGGCGGTTTTAAAGCAACGCTAAATGCACTTTGTACCGACTGTGGTGACATGATTTTCATGACCTTTATGCTCAGGCAGCGCAGTGTCATTACTCTTTCGGATGAAAGTATAAACCGATGAAACGCAGGAACCACGTGCATAATAATTATATCTTTGATTCTTTTGTTTAGATTTTTCCGTTGGCATGCTATTTCTTTGATGCTTTTGTTTTCGTACTATTTATTGATTCTGGGTTATGGAGATGCATCGATGCAAACTTCCACTTTTCTCCATTATTCCCCCCCCCCCCCCCCCCCGTAGGGTTGCCGGGGGTTTCTGTATAAATAGTATCCCCACTGTCTGGAAATGTAGTGCTTTAAATTCCCATTGTCGCTGTCTTTCTCATTTGTTCTTTCTCATTCCTACTCTGTTCTATCAAGTATACTATCTTCTTCGCTAGACCAGTCATGTACCTTTTTCCTTGAATTCTCTTCCAAAACTCCTCATTTGTGTATAAGGTCTGTTGGGTAAGCCTGGGTATATTTGACGCTTTCTGCCAACTGGTCACTAGGGCTTCCTATGATATTATTATTAAGCAGTGTAGGCATTTTATATGTATGTGTTTTGTTGATATTTTATAATGATGTTTATATTCTATTTTGTTGTTGTAAACGGGGGTTCGATAAATTAGAGTATAGACTCGGCGTCGCCTGCGTGGGAATGCCTTTATTGTAAAGTGACCGGCTGGTGAAGTGCCTTCAGTGTTACCATTAGAGTTGTTTCAGCAGATCTTTTATACGGATCAGGAGTGAGTCCTCTTTCTGCCAAGTTGTGGTCTTGATTTTATGGTCCTGACTCGGCTCTTTGCAGTCCGCTGGACCCTGTAAGCAATGAATAACTAACTAACTCACTCCATTATTCCAATTAGGCATAAGGCTGAGTGATCGTCCTTTCGTTTGGATACGCAAACACAAACGCAATGCGCAAAATTTGATCCTTTTGTACCTGCCGTGAATCTATCAGTACGCAAACAAATGAGCAAACCTGTTAGCATTATTGATTTTTTTGTATTAACATAGACTTTGCTATATTTTGAGGCTGAAAGAGCAAAAGCTTTTATTAGCCCCGGCTCCCGTTTTTCTTCCGACTGGATGTTGTATAGAAAAGCCTTTGAATAGTAAAAAAAAAAAATGTACAGTGATTTCTTGTGTGCCGTATACTTTTTTCTCTCTTTTTTTTTCTTCTTCTACTCCTGAAATGTTAAATATTATATTCCAAATACTTAAGACTCGATATATTCTACTAGGCTGCTCTTGGAACTGCGAAAAGGCATTTACATGCTTCTAGTGTTCATAGATCCCTGCTTGGATGTATGCTTGTC
Organism: Oncomelania hupensis; assembly: GCA_036898135.1. NCBI lineage: Eukaryota > Metazoa > Mollusca > Gastropoda > Littorinimorpha > Pomatiopsidae > Oncomelania > Oncomelania hupensis. The sequence continues at coordinate 57,665,979 of CM072511.1, read as the reverse complement.
TCTGTTTGTGTGATTTTTTGTTTACTATAAACTAGAAAATGTATGTATTTGATGTTTTGATGTTGTATATGTACGTATTGTGATTTATTTTGTTTTTAAAAATTAAAAAAAACTAAACCAAAAAAACAACATAGACTTTGCTAAGGCAGTCCTATCCTTTCCTATCTTATCCTATCCCGTAATTCGAAAGTCGTTGGGGCACCACAGATGATCGTTTAACCAGAGTATCCCATCTTTCTCTGTCCTCAGCAACCCTCATGGCTTTGCTCAGTGTCCAGCCAGACCATTCTTGAATGTTGTCCTCCCACCTCTCTTTCTGTCTCTCTCTTCTTCTGCCTCCTTGAACCGTGCCTTGCAGGATGGTCTTTGCAAGGCCTGATGCTCTGGAGACGTGACCATACCGTCGGAGTTCCCATTTCTTCATCACTATAATCATGTCATCGTGTTGTCCAATGACTTGTGTGATGGTCTGTCGGACTTCGTCGTTGGTGATGTGCTGGGTATAGGTAAACCCCAGAAGTCTTCTGCAGCACTTCATCCCCATGCTTTGTAATTTTCGTTGTAGATCTACTGTGAGGGTCCATGTTTCGCAAGGGCATAGGAAGATGGAGATGACAAGGGAGCGCAGCAGCCTTACCTTGGAATGTAGATTGATGGTCCTGTCTTTCCAAATGTCTTCAACCTCGTCATGGCAGCAGTTGTTTGTGCGATCGTGGAGAGGACCTCCTGTCGGGACCATTGTCGAATACAATGGCTCCTAAATATTTGAAGCTATACACCGTTTTGAGAGATTGGCCTTGGACTTTGATGACCATGCTGATGCCCATTGGTGTTGTTGGTGATCATTTTGGTGTGCTCTGCACCTATCTCCATTGCAAAGGCTCTGGAGGTGATGCTAAAGCAATCCTCGCTTCAAATCTCTCTGGAGCGCCCCTTTTAACGCCCAGCAGACAATGGAGGAAGAGAGATGTGGAGAGAGAGAGAGAGAGAGAGAGAGAGAGAGAGAGAGAGAGAGAGAGAGATAGAGAGAGATAGAGAGAGAGAGTGAGTCTGTCAGAGTCAGCTTGTCATTTCAAAAGAAAATTTTAATCTTGTAATTGTTTTTCTAACTCAACTGAGAACATAACATAAGCAAAACAAAGTGGCCACTTCAGTTTAAGTTTACGGAAGGTTAGTCAACATATTTGTTGGTAAAAATTTAAAAAAATAAAAAAATACGAAAATAAAAGCCTCTAAAACGCGCATTTAGATTCCATGTAGATTCAAATTAATTGTTTATGATTTCATTAGAGAGCCTGATGGCTTCCTGCAGTTAATGAAGTCCGTGAAGCTGTTGGGTCTTGAACTGGCGGGAGAGGTTACCATGGCAACGCCATCAGCAAGGTCATGCAAAGCAAAATATTCTCCACCCGATCCGGAAAGTTGAGAGTTTGCATTTGCGGACCCATTTGGCATATGCGTTTCCGAATGAAAGGAATCAGACAATCAATTTTGTTCTTGTGCGATTTTTTTAATGCGCATTGTATTTGCATCCGCATATAAGGATGCACAACTTAATGATTTTTGTTTGGCTTCGAATATTGAAATACACTTTGCATTGTAGCATTGTCAATAGATAAATACCGTGATTTACCGCGGCTATCATACATTAATATAAATAGGATTTGGAATTATTTTTTAATAAGCTCAATCGGAGTTTTAAAAATATTATTTGCGCTTACTATATTATTCCAATCCGGTCCTTTTTAGGCATTTTTGTGAATGAAAAAAAAAGTTTGTTTGTTCTTTTCTTTTGGTATACATATTTTATTTGCTGAATGTTGAAATGTAGCTGATTATATACGTTTGTTTTATTATGTTTAATTTTCAGCTTGTGGACAAAACATACACACGAGTAATGCATCACAACTACTCGTTGTTACTGAGGCGGGATTTGCCAATGGATATTCTTCGAGATCACAGAGAGGTATGGACACTTCTGTTAAATTTTGAACCCAAACTGCAACAGTATTCCAGTATTCATATTCAAAGCCAAAACTTTCAGTGTGTCAGTCTCCTTTTGAAACATTACAGTGTAATGGGTTTATTCTTTGCCTCTCTACCCCTCCTCCCACCCTCCCACCCCCTTTTCCCCGAAGGAAAAAAAAGAACAGTTAATAAAATAAAAAGAAAAACAAAAACAGAAGTTACATTTCAATTATTTCATGAAACAACGTTTCCAAGAACCAATAATTTGCTGCTGAGCTTTTTTAAAATTTTATTCACTCAAACATGTCCGGGTGTTTTGCAGCACCACTTGAGCGACAAACAGTTCCAGGAGGCGATGAAGATGACGCGCTACGATTTCTACCGCTTGCCTGAGTGGAAACAGGCGCAGCTGCTTCGCTCGGCCCGTCTGGCCCATTTTGACCATTTCGGCCACCGCTGCTCCGAGTCTGGGCCGGTGATTGTACGTCACGACTGCCTGTCCGCAAAACTTACATTACTACCACCTGAGTCCGGCAAACAGCCTCGGCGGATTTCTGCTACGTAGCTAGGTGTTTGTTTTTGGTGTTGTTTTTTTTCAGTATGATATAGCCTTTAACATCGCTTGAAGGATAGAGTACACTTTGTAATTTGTTTCTGGCGGTTTGCAGCTAAAAAAACGAAACCTATGAGTTGTTTATTAGAGGGCAAAGCATAATGGTGGGGGGGAAGAAAGACCTTTATCAAACAGCGTAGCTGAAACTTGCCTCATATCTCTAACAACCAGTGAGAGGCATACATTAACCTCGGCGAATCTCAGCTGCGCAGTGTGGACTTTTATATCAATATATCATGTGTGTGTTTTAGTTCATCTTTTAACATACGTGTATGTTAGGCCAATATTGACGTTGCAATGTTGGTAATTTTTCGACTCGTAGTCGATGGGACCATTATTTTAGCCATTGAAGAGGTACAGGTAGGGGTGGGGGAGTTGAATAGTATGGCGGGAGGCGATAAGATAATGTATTGCCTCCCTTTGTAGCGTGTGCAGTAGTAGTAAACTTATTTTATGTTATAATATAATAATAATAATAATATAATACAGGATGCTATACGCGCCTTACCCCAAATCACTCAAAGCGCGGCGACCTATACCAACATACACGCTCACCTGTCTCATCCACCCTCACACATACCAAACACACATCCATCACTCAAACAGGTGGTGTAAAGGCAGGGAGATCGCTATTAGAAGACGGAAAGAAAATCGATTTTTATTTTTGAAATTTTTTATATTGACTGCGTCCTCTACCATTATTGAAGGGAGGGAGGAAACCGGAGTGCCCGGAGAAAACCCTCGGTGACCTCAATAGTCTCGTACCTAAGTCACATACGTTCGCCCCTTGCGGGAATCGAACCCGCGACCTTCGGCATAGGAAACCGGCGACTTATCCACTGCGCCACGAGGCCACCCCACACCGTCAGAGCATGTTTCCGTTCAGAAGCTTTCGCTTTGTAAGTAATATACATTCAAGTGAGTCCGAGGTCATAGTGTTTGCAAAGCGTTTATACTACACAACAGTGTTCATTATAGGATATATATTAAAAAAAGGTATAAGGGCCAGCTGACCCCTTCCATGGAAAATCAATGGGCCATTTGGGGGATTAGAATGGGCCAAAGAGAAAACCGACACATTTAAATCTGATGATCATTATGAAAGTAATGTATTTCAAAGTGACATTAATTTTGATAGCAGTATATTCAAAATGCATAGCATTATTAAAAATAGATCTACCTAAAATGTCTATCATGCGTGGATGCTTGTGAGGCCCTTTATTAAATCTAGCAGACGATACAACAGAACTGCAACGACAGAAATTGGACACGCTGTGCCAGTCGGCGCACTGGGTTTTGACATTTTGTCTCTCGCCATTCTTAGTTTGTGTGCGACATTAGCGCGAGACGTGCTACAAACGTGAACACTAACATAGTACTATGATCATAGAAGAGTTTATTCATCCACATTATTGAGGTGAGAGCTCTCAAATAAGGGTGTAAGCGATTTAAATAGACATTCGGTTTCTCGATAAAGTCACCTCTCGAGTCTAGGGATGAATGGGCTCTTTGATACAGTCATTATACGTCACCGGATTCCACATGGTACCTCATTCTCTTCCTCTCCCGTTTATAATCCACAGCCGTAGTGCTAAAGCATGTTTGTTTTGCTCCGCTGATTTTTATTTTTGTGTGCCTACACAGGCCTTCTAAGGGAGATGAACCACACGATGGTTCTACTAGCAGACCAACTTTTGAACGTTCAAATAACTCGTTCGGATTCAACTTTTGCACATATCGGAAACACAATATTTATGAATACATACGTATGACAGAAAGTATCTTCCCTTAGCGTGAATTTGACATTTTATAAGTTGTTTTCGCAATTTTGACAATGACCGCATTCGCACTTTAAACAAGGATCGTTTGAGGCAGGTTAAAGCGACATATTATTAAATGAAAGAGCAGCACCTTGGGTGTTGTTGTTTTTCTTCAGTATAGTACTTATACTCACACATTCAACATTACATACATCAAAAAAGGGCATTAATGTTCAAGTTGTTACACTTCTTCAACCCACTTAATTGTACCAATCGTCAACGCGATTCGATTGTTCTGTTTAAAGGGAGCAATTGGTGATGTGATTATGGAAACTATTCCAGCATGATATTAAATCATATTGCAGGCTGGAAATAAATATTAATATTTGTCTCCCACAATTGTTTTTAGCAGTTTGATTCATGTACAACTTAAGTCTTGACAAAGCGTAGATTGGAGCATTGTAAATAGTGTCAAATAGACCTTCTTCTTCTTCTTCTTCTTCTTCTTCTTCTTCTTCTTCTTCTTATTATTATTATTATTATTATTATTATTATTGTTATTATTATTGTTATTATTATTATTATTATTATTATTATTATTATTATTATTATTATTATTATTGTTATTATTTATAATAATTATTATTATTATTATTATTATTATTATTATTATTATTATTATTATTATTATTATTATTATTATTATTTTTCTACTTCTAACAAAGCGTTGAAGCGTAGGATAGGCTGTACATGTACTTCAATAATTATGCTTTCTTTTTTAGTATAATGTATCTTTCGTATCATCCTTCTCCTTCTTGTTCTCCTTCTTGTTCTCCTTCTTGTTCTTTTTCTTGTTCTTCTACTAGTTCTTGTTCTTCTTGTTCTTGTTCTTCTTGTTCTTGTTCTTGTTTTTCTTCTTCTTCTTCTTCTTCTTCTTCTTCTTCTTCTTCTTCTTCTTCTTCTTCTTCTTCTTCTTCTTCTCTATACCACCCTGGCCTCATTGCATGATTGGGAACGATGCGAACAAGGCGTTTAATATAGTTATCCACTTGGTGTAAACAGAAAGCTCAAAATACGAGTATTTTATAAACTAACATGCTATTATTTGAAACTGGTCCAAATTAGCATGCACTTCTCAGCAAGCTAATTGTGGGAACGAGCTAACATGTAGAAATGGGCTGTTTTGTTGTTTTTGTGTTGTTGTTCTTTCTTTCTTTCTTCTTCTTGTTTATTTTTTCTTTTATTCTTCTTCTTGCTACTACCTCTAACAGACTGTAACAGTTTCTGCAGCTAGTAATTAACGGACAAAAACCATGTACAAAGGAGAGAGGCATGCCCTGCAGTTAACGCACATTTCCAAATTATTAATTATCACTATCGTGGAGTCTTGTGTAAGACTGACTGTGCTGGAGGCGACGATAGATCATTAGAGAAAGGTCACCGATGACAACCAAAAGATCATATCGCGGGCATGGCTGTAAGTTATGCTCCTTATAACCCGCAAGCAAGCTAGTAGTAGCTCTGCCCCTAACACTATACCACCACCCTCACGAATCCTTCGCCCCCTTTACCTCATAACACCTGAACTTTCTAGCTGCTCGGTGGTTTTGTACGAAATGTATGACCATGTGTGGCTTTTGTTTTAATTGATTGATTGATTTATTGTTGCTTTAGGTCCAGCGGACTCTTCCGAGCCAAATCAGGACCGGGCTTTTGTTTTAAAGCTACATGGTTTTCCTATGAACAGTTACATTTGTTGTGTGGGTGTGTGTGTGTGGGTGTGTGTGTGTGTGTTTGTGAACTTTTGAGTTTCATTCTGTGAACGTTTCCTTATAAGGTATTAAAAAAAAGGATTTATGCTTGATGTGCCATCAGGATTTTGTATTTTTAGAACCTGAAAGTCTTTTTTCAGTTCATCCATTTCAACTACAACTTCCCCCCCCCCACTCTCCTTACCCTTCCTCCCCTCTCTCCTTTTTAATTTCCAACTGAATCAGTTTTGTGTGAATAATATAGTATGTATGAATCACAATGATTTTGGCCCAACGCGTGTAGCTTCTTTGTGTGGACAGTTTTGTTTCCTTCCAGCCACCTGAAATATCTCTTCGCGCGCCGAGTTATAGGTAGCAAATCAGTATATAAGATGAAATAGCATTAGCCATTTGTCTCTATCTTTGGGACGTGAATAAACAACTCTGTACAGTTAGTCAATCGGGATCCTGCTGCTGGACGTATTTATTGATATGTAAGTTTATTTATGTATTTATTTCAGTCAAATTCTCACCACTTTCCATTGCTAGAGTTGCATAATACTGCGGGGAGCTTTTTTTCTACCCCGTTCTCCACCTCCATTACTTCTTCTTCTTCTTCTTCTTCTTCTTCTTCTTCTTTTTCTTCTTCTTCTTCTTCTTTCAGTACTCGTCTCACATGGCTACGAACGATAGATAGAAATAAAGAAAACCACTTTCGGTGTAATTACTAAACAGTTGTAATTCGATTAGTTGAGGGAATGACGTAGAAAATGGAAGCCCAAAGCGAATTCCAATCTTTTGCAATGACTTCTTACTTGTACACTAACAACATTTGCAAAGATTATACATGCGTTGCAAGCGATAACCGATCATCCTTATGTTTATGTGTATAAATTATGCCCGATGTATAATTTATGTCATGTATTTTGCTGAACTATAGGTCAAACAACGCAGGCGTTGTAAAACAACGTCATTTGAAATTGAAGGTGCAGTTATAACTGGAAGGCACGAGGGCGCGTTTCTTAATCACGCCATTCATGAGCCGTTTGTAGTAGCAACATCCATTCAAGCGCAGCGACGCGGATTATTTTGTAATCTTTTTGCTTTTGTGCTGAAAATAGCTTTATGCGAACAGAAAATAGATTTATGCTAAAACGGATGACTATCTTCAGATTATGTTAAGATCCCACATAATTATTATCTTTATTGCCCTCCCCCCTCTCCTCCTTCTCTCTCACCCCTTAACCCCCCTCTCCCCCCCCTCCCCCTGAAAAAACACGTGGAAATTTTACTCTTGGTCCTGATTCGGCTCTTTGTAGTCTGCTGGACACTATACACAATGGCTAACTAACGCTTGTGCGGCAATAACCATTGTCAGGAGGTTGTAGGTAGGTCTATAACAGTGAAACGTAACACAAGCTAACATACAACAAGAAAGTGCTAGATGTTGGACTTTCTGGCGTTTGTATTTAAAGTAGCAAACTAGCCTTCACAAGCTCACAGTACTTTTAATACCGGGGGGGGAAAAAATCTGTATTTTCTTTTGAAACTTTGTTTTATGGGTGGACGGGCCAAGAAATGTTTAATGGATGGGTTTCAAGATTACGTAATATCCATGGTATTTTGTAGAAGACGAGTTACAATTATTTTAAAGAGAAAACAACATCAGATTTAAAAAATACACAATCATCTATACAAGTATTTCGCCAAAAGCTTTATTGTTGCGTGTGCATAGCCAAGGGTGTTGGGAGGTACGGACAAATAAGTAATCTCTAATGGTCATTCACCGAAAACTAAAAAAAGTTATTGATCTGTAATATGTTGTAGGTTAATGTTTTCCAAAGAGTATTCCTCGAGGTGAAAAAAATACTATATTATCTATTTGAAGTCAATTTTTTTTTAAAAACGCTGTTTAGAAAAAGGTGACGCACATTGACCTTGCCCTTTGAGAAAGTACAAATACTTAAGATCTAACAAGCTTAGCAGTAGTTCAAGAATCCTCCAAGTACAAATTATGAATTTGGGTTCAGTTGTTCTTGAAGCAAAATGGTGTTTTGTACTCGCACAACAATGAAATTCAGACCGACCGACCGACCGTGATTGGACGTTAATCAGTGTGTGTTGGAGGGCAGGCTTTTCTGTGGCTGTGTCTATACGACTTCGACTGCTTCTTGACCTGTTGTATCCGCCGACGCGTACTGGCTGTATTGAAAGAAACTCGCGCGAGGCGACGTTATAAATGGACCGAGTACGTTTTTTGTGTTTAAAAAAAAAAATCTGGCTACATGCTCGTTTGAGAGCTTTGACCAAAAAATGTGTTTTGAAAAGCTCTTCTATGATAGTGCTAAATAAAAATAACAGTTTTGGGAAAAAAAACAACTTGAAACTCACTTTAAACAACATGGTTTAACTAAAAAATTGAAAAGTCTGGTTATTATACTAAAGACATTCATGGACTATACTGGTTTGTCGACGCAAGGAAAGCGATGTTAAGGTAATTGTAAAATGTTTAAGCTTGCTTAAACTTTTTTTTGACTCACATGCATAGCAGTGTGAATCTATGCACTCGCTTCTTCTAGAAAAGTTTTATAGATTTTTGCAAATTTGTGCGAGATAAGACCTAAATAGTCCCAAAATTATATAGAAAAAAATGTCCGTCCGCCGTCTGTCTGTCCGCCGTCCGACTTCTGTCTGTGCAAACATTTTAAATTGGCTATGCATGGTTGCCAACCACTACGGAATTTCTGTAGTTTACTCCGGAAATGAATACGCGGCTACGGAGCTACGCAAATCGAAAATTTACTACGGAAAGTCAATTTTCGACGATAGTATTACAGTTTTAACGAGTTTTTTTGAGCGCCTGTGCCTCCCGTAGCACCTCAAGGTCACGGTCATTCGGTTTACGTGCACGGTGTAATAGATCACGCTCCCAGTGCATGTTAGGAAATTCTACCAATCACCGTGAAGTGGTTTTGCAAACGGCCAATCGGTGCACAAAACCTCGACCTTTCTGTGACACTTTCGTTTCCGGGTCACGTTCTACAGCGCGAGAAGACAAGTTTGTGTTCGGCGTATTTTGAATCCATGATGCCAAAAAGAAAGAAAACTAGCGATGAAAGCCCAGAAAAAAAGAAGAGGACAGCAAATCAAGAGTACAGGAAAGAATATTCTGAAAAATTTCCGTGCATCACAGCGTCATCGAGATCAAAACACAGCGTGTATTGTACAGCGTGCTTGGCAGATTTTAGCATTCAACATGGCGGCTTCCACGATGTGACGCGACACGTGAATGGCAACCGTCACAAAAGTCGTTGCCCTGATCCAGAAAAGTTAGTCCTCTGTTCAGTCGGTAGCCATCTTCTTCAAACCCGATATGGATCTCTCAATAATTCGTGCGGAAACACTCTTCACGACCTTCGTTGCAGACTGTGTATGCATGTCTTCGTCAAAAAAAAAATGCGAGGACGTATGGCTACTGAAAATGTCATAAAACTACTGAAATTCTGAATTTTTACTACTGAAAACTTTTTGGGGGGTTGGCAACTCTGGCTATGTACTCGGAGCCTATTTCAACTATCACAGCCAAACTTGGTAAAATGTTGTATTCCCATGAGCAGTGATGTTGCTAGCAATTTTCAGCATAGGCCATTTGGCCGATTCAGTCACAAACCTTTAGGACATTTTGAAAATCTTTCGGCCATCATTTTTACTTCTTTCCAACACCAAACGAGAAGCCACTGATAAGTTTCGGTTTCTTTTTCGCCTGCATTTTGAAAACGAAAAGTTTTATTGTCGGAAGCACGCCGTTGTTCGACAATAACTCCTAACACCTTTATTTATCCGATAGGAAATTAATATGCCTGGCCAGAAGCAATAACAACGAAACAGACACGAGACAAGCAAACAAAAAACGGCCAAAGGGTGGGCGATTGAGGCGTAAAACCTTAGGACGGCGGGCCGATCAGAACATGACTCTTTCGTGCATTTTGGAATTTTATCGTTGAATGGCCGATTTGCCGACGAAAACGACATCCATGCATGAGCACTTGAAATTGATTCAGTGAATGAATGACTTTACGTCAAGGTCACAGGGTCATCAAATGTTAGTAAAAAAAAGTGACAATTTTTACAAAATTTCACTTTTTTCTAGGTTATTAATATTGAATTAATATTATTCTTTGATGCATGATAGATAACGATTAGACATATATACTTTGCAAATTTGGTTAACCTCGCTCCAAGGTTAAGGTCACTGGAGCTGCCCAAAATCAGTTTGTATAGGTACTTTAAAGTGACCGTGACCATAAACTATGAGATATATTAAACTTTTTGTATTTAGAGATGATACATGTAGATTGATCTTTCATATTATGCGTTCCGCTTTGCGTTGATCTTGAAGACCAAGCTCATTTTAGGCCTTGCAAAAACATTTTTAAAAAATAGGTCATTGTACACTGGAATGTCTGTTTATTTAACCCATAGTATGCAACAGCATTGGGTTATTTGATCAGACATGCATGAGAGATCACGTGAGGGTCAAGGTCATCTCAAGGTCACAAAAGTGAAGGTCCTCCCAAGGGCACCTTTTTATTTTCCTGTAATTTTTTTGGGGATAGTACATGAGTATATTTGGAGCCGGAGATCAATGTCACCTCAAGGTCAACAGCATAGAAAGATCAAAGTCGGTGTTACTTTGCATTTTAATGCAAACATTTCATTTTATTTTTTCTGGGCATTCTTTTTCATGTTAAATTTTGCGATTCCCATTAGGAGCATGTGATTCCCATGGGCTTTGCCATTCAAGTCTTTGTTTGGTTTTCAGCAAGATTTGTATTCATCTGCGTAATACTCTCCCAAGCTGTATAAAATAATGTCGTAATTCTAAGTTATAATCAACGGATTTATGTCGCCGCCTTATGTTATTTTTTTGTTGGAAGGGGTCATGTAGTTAAAATAATTAGTCTGTAATTTTATTTTTTTTGGTAATATGTATTTCTGTGTTATTTCCTTATTTTTAAAAATTTTATTTGCTTGTTTGTTTGGTTTTTGTTGTTGTGTTTCCTTTTAATTACGTTTGAGTTTGTCGCAGATGATTTCTTGTTTGTGAGTAGTAGTATAACTCTGCTTTAGAGGGTGGGTTTTTTTTTTGATGCAGCTGACACGGCTGGCTGACGTCATAGGCTGACGTCATAGGCTGACGTCATATGAGGGTATGTGAGGTCGGGGTCATTGGCTGCCGTCATCGCTGTTGTGGTATATTATATCACTGGTGCGGCATTTTGTTTGTGGGTAATGGCGGCATTTGTTTTTTGTTGTTGCGGCGTTTTATTTAATGGCGGAGCGCGGAGCAGCCGGCAGCGATCCGGTGTGCGCGGGGGGCGTGCGCGGGGCGTGCGCTGGGGCAGGCGCGTGCGTGCGCGGGCGGTCCACGGCATCTATTTACATCACGGGGAAGTGTGATGTTAAAAAAGAGTATACTGATCTTGGGATCAGCATAATGGCGGTGATACCCCTCTCTCTCTCTCTCTCTCTCTCTCTCTCTCTCTCTCTCTCTCTCTCTCTCTAGCAATGAGCAATTCACACACACACACACACCCACACACACACATACACGCACACCCCAACACACACACACACACACACATGCATGCAAATATACATCTTTAACAATGATTTATGAGGAATTCACACATTAATTAAATTATAAATATTTGTTTGAAGGATGTGTTTCAGTTAATGGTAGATTGTTTTTAATGAAAGCAAGGGTCTGAATGAACAAAGGGTTGGTGATGGCACTAGCTGACGGTCAGTCATTTTCCCTTTAGTTATGAGATGAAATCTGTCTTAAACTATTTCGGTAAACGTTTTTTGGATGATAGTCCACGAACGGTGAATTTTAGTGTGGACAATTGATACCTAAAACATATTGAAGATAAAGTGAAAAAAAATCTCTTTTTTAGTGTTGCCGAGCGGAGTATTTGACTCCCGCCTATCGATCCAACCCGAACTTTTATTTTTATTTATCCCTCATAAGAAGGACATACAAATATTTGTCCTGCAAGGCGGAAAAGGCCTGCCGGCAATATAGGCCTGCTGACGGATATGATTAAAGTGTGAACGAAAATGAGCGTGTATGTTTGACCAACAAATGAGCCAGGACAAGGGTCTCTAGAGACGATGATGGTAGTAAAACCGTGTTTGACACTGTTTATAGAAGACAGAGAGATGCTGGACTAAGACGCGGGATGTTGGGACGCGAAAATGGCAAACAGATGGTTACATACACATACGCAATGGGGGGTTAATTGTATCTTGTGGACAAGCGCTATCGGATTGCAGGTTAGAAAAGGGAGGATTGTTATATTGTCTATAGGAGGTCGGTGAGAGGGAGATGGTTGTAATTATAGATAGTTAATTAAGACTTGTAGACGGAAGGAACAGATTTTCACAGCCCTTTCAGTGGCGATAGTTTAAAAGACCGGCTTCGTTGTAAAGACTTTATTCCAAAAGATCAGCCTTACAGCAAAGATGCGCGTGTTACTTGTATTTTGGATTTCCTGCCCTGAAAATCCTACATTGAGATGGGAGTCGCTGAACGTACACACAACCAGAGTGCGGGATGCACTGCGATGGTTTATGACTGAGTAAGTACAACATTTTTTTTGAATTGATTTTATTGTATAGTGATGAAAAAAAAAAAGGAAAGGATAATAAGATATAAAGATTTAATTTTATTTTATGTTATTTTTATTTTTATTTTTTTTTTTTTATTTTTTTTTATGAAAAAAAAAGGCCATGTTATTATATACTGAACAAATATTTTATTTTATTTTTATTTATTTTTTTTTATTTTAGTTTTATTTATTTTATCTTTTTTATAATTTTTTTTAATAGAAACCCGTCATATAGCATCCACGAAGTGGTTGTACACCTATTGTCGGAGCCGGGAGATGATGATGGACACCAACCAGATGAGGGATACCCAACACCTCCACCATCACCATCAACAAACCACGGAGCATAAAGATGCTACAAGTAGGTAAAAAAAAAAATTTTTTTAAAATAAAAGACCAACAACAACGAAAAAGTAAAAAACGACAACACCAGAAATAAGGTATAAAATAGTTTATTAATGAACAACATCTCTAAAAATTAAAAATACCAATGCATTATTGTTTTTGTTTCAGATGCCGCGTGCGCTCACACACCCCAATGTTACGCATAAAAAATAAAAAGTAAGTAAATGAATATTTTTATACCAATTTTAACTATATACACATTGATAATACAATTTTATGATAAAAAATGCTTTTATTATACATGAACATGTTATTATGACAATATATATACATTGTTATACAATTTTATAATAAAAATGTTTTTTGTTTTTGTTACAGGCAAAAAACAAGCAAACAATAAACCGACTTTGTACTATGTAATGTATACTTTTTATCACTCTCTCTCTTTATCTTCTCTCTCTCTCTCTCTCTCTCTCTCTCTCTCTTTCTTTCTCGCTCTCTCTTTCTCGCTCACTTTTTCTTTTTCTCTCTCTCTCGCTCACTTTTTCTTTTCTCTCTCTCTCTCTCTCTCTCTCTCTCTCTCTCTCTCTCTCTCTCGCTCTCTCTCTCTCTCTCTCTCTCTCTCTCTCTCTCGCTCTCAGCACCCATGATGGCCTGGCTATTTGGAGTCTATCCTGTTTATTCTCTCCCCTCTCTCGCTAACTCTCTTGCTCTCTCTTGCTCTCTCTCTTTTCCCAGCTAGCTTTAAGCAAATGTATAATGATAATTGGGGTGAAAACATCAACCAACTCTTGTTTTAAACATGTAGACAAAATCTTATGAGTAAAATTTATTATAGCTTCTTGTTGTGTATACATGCAACATAAATGTTGGCGCTGCGATGGATGGTTAATTCTGCATCCATGACATTTAGACAAAGCATATTCATCAACTTTTTGACATATTTTATCAAAAAAAGTTTTGACAGCATCACTATCCATATTGATAATGAAAGAAAATGTATTATACCAACCGCACACACTTAAATATATACACAATATATACAATATACACAATATAAAAATGTCACTTTTTTCACATAAATCGAAAAATGTCACTTTTTTGTTTAGTTGTATTCAGTCAACTTTTGAAGAAAATGGCACTTTTTTTAAAAGTTGCAACAGCTGTTCACATAAATCGAAAAATGTCACTTTTGTTTAGTTGTATTCAGACAACTTTTGGAACGGATATTGGCTATCCAACGGCAATCTCTTGGATGTAGAGGGTGAATACATAGGCTTTTGAAGAGCAGAGTTCATTTGCTGATGCTGTTGATTATTAAGCACAGTGGTAGTTTTTGTTGTTTCTTTTTCATGAATTATATTTAAGAGTTCAGAGGTGTGAATCAACAATTCGTCGAAAGCAGCAGGCGTCAAAGTGATTTCCCGTCTAGTTGGATAAAGAGGTAAGTCTGAAGTTTTTTCTTCTTTTTCGTCTTGTTTTGAAGAGGATTCGGTTTTGAGCCCGGGCACAAAAGCACGTATATGAATAAACACCTGTTCATTAAACGTAATAACACAAGCAAAGAGACTATTTCCCAAAGGAAATAATTTTTCACCACTAACAGATCTTTGAATAGCTGAAGACATGGTAGCAAAGTGAGTAACAAGTGGCTTTTTATACTGGAGGGTATGTCAGAGAGCCTTTTATATACAATGCTAGAGTCACTTCGCGGAGTCTATGAAAAAAAAAGCAAGTCTAAACACATTTAAATCTGTTGTCCATGATATTTCAACAAGAAACATTACATCAGCCAACATACCTCATACAAGTCTAAACACGTTTTATCAAGAAACATTACATCAGCCGAGGTCTGCATACCTCATACAAGTCTAAACATGTTTTATCAAGAAACATTGTATCAGCCATTTGATCAGCATACAAACAAGTCTAAACATGCATTTATTTTAGGCATCCACATTGCATCAGCCTGCATACCATATATAAATTTAAACATGATTTTTAAAAAAATGATATATACACAAAAAATCAAGTTATTTTTTCAGCGGGTGCGATAGATGGGTTAGGTAAAATATATCCTAGACAAGAACCCAATAAGGCAATCCATAAATTGGTGTCTTTGTGACCCACAGTGAGATTATATATAGAAGTGATGACGACCATAAAAATGATCACCATTTGACATCCAAATACAATCTCACCCCTAGGTACTTCACGACCAAACAACTGCCACCATCGCGAATTGCGAGGAGTGACGCACATGGTTACATCTTCTTGAGACATAATTATAAAAACATCCGATATGGATAGCCTACAACAATCAAATGAATACAGCACAAAATCAAACGCATGCTTTATAAGATACAATCAAATCGCAAACGGAAGCCTGGGAAAATAGTTTTTGTACAATACTATATACAAGTACATCATTAAATGGAGTACAAAGATAATGAATAATATCTTCAAACAAAACGCCTCTACATCGCAACATCAAATATACCACACAAAATTGTCCACAAACGAGCAGAGTCAGCAGCCTGATCAGGCGTCAGATCAAATACAAACAGCGTGTATCCGGTGCCAAATTCATCATAGTTGATATCATTCCCTTCATCATGCCATGCTTTATCCAAACCTTGAAAGATAGGGAGATAAGAGCGAGCATAGCGCCGTCCATCAAAATCAGGCTTTAGCGGCTTAGCCGGTATACTCCGGCCGCCCACATGTAAGCATATATAATTCATATGAAAGTGTTGAAAGTTAAAGGGATTTAGCGCATATCGACCATGAAAAAGCGTCATTACTGATGAGCCCTATTATAATGCGGGGTGGGCAATTGTCCCAAAAACAGATTTTCTTTATTGACTTACATGTTTCCCTGGGGTATGGCAAATATTTTGATAACACCTCTCTTTAGAGGATATTTGGCATTTTCTTTTTGGAGCGTTTGAAGATGTGCCATCTGAATGTTAGGATTAATTCTAACTTTTTTTACAAAAAACTCACATCTTGTAAATTAATTTTAAACCCAGTCGCTGCCCCGGCATGAAGACAAAATTCATCTGAGTTTCGGATGAGCCGTAGTTTTAAGCTAACATCATTCATAAGTAGTTTTTCTTGTTGACACACGTCTAGATGTAATCGTCCAATTAACTCTGTGGAGCGACTGGCGGCGATCGCTGTGGTACGGCTCTGTAAGCCATGATTATTATTGGCTGCCGCATCCATGTGTCCCAAGGTGTCTTTTTTCCACATCGATAATTGAAGATGGGTTTGTTTAGCATCGCTACCATGAGACAACAGTGTTTTTAAATAAGCTCGATAGGCGTAGGTGTTGCTAGATGATGTCACCTGTTGATCATTGAGCGATAGATCTATTTGACTCCATAACGAGTATAGCAATAAATTTTTTGGCCCCACAGCGGCATTATCAGCAATATTAGCGCCATCCACATTAAGCACACGGCGTTTGATATAAAAGATAAAAATTGCTGAGATCAATATAGTCTGAATCACCACCAGATACATAAAATTTGATGGGACCGGCGCCAGTGGTCTGTGTTTTATATCTTGAGATTTTATAATGGCTGTTTGAGTCGGCGGTAGTTGAAATTGTATTGTATTGTATATTAGATTAACTAGCCCCGGACACATAAGCATATATCAAAGCTGATGATAAAATTCAGATAATTATTGTGATCGACCGAATTTATAGACCACCGTGGATGCAAACAATGTAAAGCATTATAAAATATTAGATAATTTAAGGCTGCATAAAAGTGAAAGGGTGGGCCGAACTCGCGCGGCGCTGGCTAAGGGAGAGGACGCATCGCCGCCAGAGGCCACAAGGTCTTAGATACCAGTTTAGCGGGGCGCACTGTCCCAAACACAGAGACAAATAAACAAATTTAAAATAAAACCACAAGATCACATAAAAAGCGATAAAAACAACACAGATAGGATGCAACATACTAGTTTAAGGATTTATCCTATAACATAGCTAAAATCTTAATTCGAGTATAAAATTATAGGAGTAACCAAACAGACAAGATATAGCATATACCACACGTTGCAGGATAATCTGTATAATATTAAAAGGTATTAAATTATAAAACAAATTTAATCGGATGCAACCAAAAATTAAAATGTTGAAAAGTTAAAAAAAAACATATAAAAACAATCCACCAGTATATGCCCAAATAGCATCATGGCCATAATCGGGGCGCACTAGGATGACAGCAACATGGATATCCAATAGGTAATGACCCCCCGGGCAAGAATCCATACAGCAGCATGGCTATGCATGGGCTTACCACGGTGGGCCATGGGACCATAAAACATCAAGTGAGAAGTTAAAATAAAAATAATGCATAAGACAGCACATAGCTAACTATATAAAATCCACCAGTATATGACCAACAGCAGCATACGGCTATGACTGGTCTCACTAAAGTGGCAGCAACATGGCTATCCAATAGGTAATGACCATCGGGCAAGAATCCATACAGCAGCATGGCTATGCATGGACTTACCACGGTGGGCCATAAAACATCAAATAAAAAGTTAAAAATAAAAATAATGCATAAAACAGCACATAGCTAACTATAAAAAATCCACCAGTATATGACCAACAGCAGCATACGGCTATGACTGGTCTCACTAAAGTGGCAACAACATGGCTATCCAATAGGTAATGACCATCAGGCAAGAATCCATATAGCAGCATGGCTATGTATGGGGCCATAAAACATCAAGTGAGAAGTTAAAATAAAAATACTGCATAAAACAGCACATAGCCAACTATATAAAATCCACCAGTATATGACCAACAGCAGCATACGGCTATGACTGGTCCCACTAAAGTGGCAGCAATATGGCTATCCAATAAGATAATGACCACCAAGTGTGTGAGCATACAGCTCTAGGGCTATTTATGGTTGCAACGTGCTAGACCATAGCGGCCATAAACATCAGATGAAATATATAAAATAATTTAAAATAGCAACAAGGCTATCCTCCAATCATCGAACAGAATAAAAAAATAAAATCCAACTCTGATTTTAAACAAAGACACGAGTTTTGATAAATGAGTTTGCTCATGATTGTTTTTTTTAATCAAGAATATCTTTAGATGATCGGATGTGGATCAAAAACATGAGTGCGCACACGATAGGTTTCAGGAGTTTGTTGTTTAAAATCTAAAAAGAGATATCCATACGCCTCTCGGGTTGCATCTTGATAGGCCTCATGTAAAAAATGATGTCGTTTAGGAAAAGTTTGCATAGCCAAGTGTAAAATTTGATCCGCAGATCGTGGATTTTTACCCAACCACAAATAATGTGCATTTAACGAAATCGTCCGATGATGTTTGCTAGTATGAAATATATTTTGCACCATATAAGCCATACTTATATTTCCGTGATGACATTTTTTAATAAAAAATTCAGCCACACGCTGTTCCATCACAGGATTATCCATATGATCGTCGACCACCAATAAGGTTGCAATAGTCAAATCAAAGTCCACTCCATCTAAACTTTCGACAAAATCAATAGATACGGGACTTGTCTCTCGTAGCTGTCTAAACAAGTCTTGATATTGATGATAGACATACACCACTTTTTCAATAGGCGGTTGAATGTGAGTTTTACAATGTTGAATCAATTGTGCAATAAAAAATGTTTTACCACAGCCTGAAGGACCCGCGAGAAGGATCGAGAACGGATGTTGTAAAAAACGCACATCCATGATAAGTCACTCTATCAATGTCAAACAAAAAACAAAAAAAAGTTAGAGATCAAGTGGTATGGTAGAGACACCGTCTGACAGTACTTTTCTTTTAGTGTAGAGATAGGATAAACCTCTTTTGGGTTGGATATAAGTTCGCATCACATTTTGTGAGTCAAGACGAAATCCACGATTAACCACATGATGCGGCGTTTGGGCCGTTAGCGCGGTTTGAAAGTTATTTATAGTTAAAGGATTGCACCTTTTTTGTACGCCTTTACAAGACACCTTGGTGGTTGTATGCGTGCTACATGCGTAGCTTTTAGGTGCCAAAGAGATAATTTTATCGGCTTTGGCTTCCAGCTTCCATAAACCGGGCTCTCGGGTTTGGTGTCTATGTGCTGCAACACAGCATGGGGGTGGTGATGATGATAGTGGTGGTGATGGTTGTCCCGGCAGCAGCAGCGGCGGCGACGGCGACGGTAGCGTGTGGGTTGCAGCGAGCGGCAAAGAAGATAGGAGGCGGCCGGCAGGGGGTCCGGCGGCAGGCGATAGAGATGGCGACGTTGATGATGAAGATGCTGATGATGATGGCCCCGACAGTGGTCTCGACGATGGTTCCGATGATGGTCCCGGCAGAGATGATGTCGATAGTGGAGGCGATGGTGGCGGTAGAGGTGATGGTGGTAGATTAGTGTTGTTTTTATGTATTTGGCAATATTGAGTAGGCAACCATTCGTCACGATGTTTGTTAAAGTGATCCCTACGATCGGGACGAATGACGTCTTCTAAAGTGTCCCCACTCAATGCCAAATACAACGAGTCAGTGTCGCAGGTGATCAGTTGATAATCGCACCGCTCAATGTAAAAGTCGATAAATTGGTAATAAAATTGCAGAAGCTTGAGTTTTGCGTACCCATACACAAATAATCCGATGTGTAGAGGTAGATTTTGGTGGATGGTGGTCAATCGGCACTCTACCTCGTAATAATCATTTTGTACGGGTACGCATCTTTTAAATCGTGGATCGTGGATCGCTTTGGTGGCGCCCTTGGCATCCGTGATGAACGCCTTGGTGTGACGATCACGTCTCATCAAGGTTCGGCCATAGGAGCTGTTGCCCTAGATCAAACAAAACCAAAAACCAAACATGAGTTCCTCAAAATATAAAAAAAACATGCGCGCACACACGCACGCGCACACACGCACACACACACACACACACACACGTGCGCATGCACGCACACACACGCGCACACACACACGCGCACGCACGCACACACGCGCACACGCACGCACACACGCACGCGCACACAAACGCGCGTACGCACCCACGCCATTGGTGGTGCACGGGTTGCGTGTTTTGTTTTCAATGTATTTTATTGTATTTTGGCGTGCAG
Source organism: Oncomelania hupensis (assembly GCA_036898135.1). Lineage (NCBI taxonomy): Eukaryota > Metazoa > Mollusca > Gastropoda > Littorinimorpha > Pomatiopsidae > Oncomelania > Oncomelania hupensis. The sequence continues at coordinate 57,645,741 of CM072511.1, read as the reverse complement.
TCTTTTCAAATTTGAGTGGGGCCAGTGATTCAAATTTGGCCGTGCATGTGCGTTTAGTCATTCACACATGCGCGCACACGTGCATGCGCATGATTTTATCGTTGCACGGACATGATATCGTCGATGCTCGGGTTGTGTGTTTTATTTTCAATGCATTTTATTGTATTTTGGCGTGCATTGTTTTAAATTTGGCCGTGCAGTGATTCAAATTTGCGTGTACAGAGTATTAAAAATGTCTGTTTAGTCATTCGCACATGCGCGCACACGTGCATGCGCATGATTTTATCATTGCACGGACATGATACCATCGATGCACGGGTTGTGTGTTTTGTTTCCAATGCATTTTATTGTATTTTGGCGTGCACTTTTAAAAATTTGGGTGTGCATAGTATTAAAAATGTGTACACATGATAAAAAAAAAAAGGACTCACCACGAGTTTATAAGCTGCTGCAATGATGGCCTTGTCATCATCCAAGTCTGCCTCTCGTCGGGCGCTGGTCACCTTGTCTGTAAATTTCTGGAAGCAGGGCTGTTGGTTGTATTGAATCACCTGATGGATTTTGGTGACTCGTAGCCCTTGTTGCAAATACCACTGGAGTAGGGGGGTGATAAGCAATATTTTTTCTCCACGAAAACTGGAAATGAGGGACCGTTGTGGTTGTTTTAAGAAGCCATGCGCCTCCGCAAACGCCTTCATGTGAGGACCGATGTCATTTCGGCCGACGTTGGTGTTTTTAAAGATTGGTGGAAATTCTTCAAATCGAGGTTTGAGTTGATCCGGAACCTCAATATCAACTTCCACGAATCCAAACATGGCCCCAGTCCTCACATGCTCCAAGATCTCCTTTTCGGTCATGCCTCCACTATAGAAGGCGGGTCCAGACTCAACTCGAGGAGCCCAATGTGCCACTTCTTTCTTGTTTTTCTTTCTGTAATCTTGCCATTGGCACTCTCGCATGATGCGTAGATTGATGCCGATTTTTTGTAAATACGCATCTTTTTCCTGTGTGTCATCGGCTCTCTTCTTTTTTAGGTCGGGGTCCAAATTTTGTGTTAGGCGGCAATCATGCCCATGCCAATAACAGCCGTGAAATTGAAATGCCGTGTTTGATTTTTGGTCCCAACCATCCACGGGAAGCTTTCTTCCTCCTAGCCTTTTTTCTACTCCCCTATTATATTGGTGTTGGATGTCTCTCTTTTCTTTAGCTGCTATATATTCTAACCATTCTAAACAAATCTTGCTCTGTCGATTTTTTTTCCAATCTAAATAAAATCCCTCTTCTGCCTTTCTTCTCAAATAAAACCCTACCGGCATAGGTTCTGACATACATTTTAGATATAGGCTATTTGCGTCATATCCCTCAATGGTCTTGCAGAGTTTTGGAGAAACGATGTTGGGGTCCGCCGATCTGATGTAGGTGACATCTTTTTCATGGTATCTATGAAAAACAATGGCTGGACCACCACACACCGAATCCCGCATTGTATAATACATATCTTTATCCTGCTCATCACAAAGCGCAAAAAAATTGTGGCAACTTGAGTGCAAAAATCGATCTGTTAGCCCTGGTAGTGTCACGCCGTCATAGAACATGTCTAAACCCAAGTCTTGAAAAAAATGCGTCTGCTTTTCAATAGCTTCTAAAAATGGCACACAGTCCATGTTATTGTAATGTATGAGCCACTCTCTTAATGTGCGCATCTTTTGGGCATCCCATTCCACTTGACAGCTTTGATACTCCTCTTCCGTGATGGTACTTTTGGTTAGATCACTAAAAAAGGCCTCTCTGGGAGGTAGCTGTGGCTCATCTAATTTGTCCAGTGATGTGATATACTGATATGGAAAAAATGATTTCTGTAGCGAGCACTTGTAGGCTGCTAAATA
>CM072511.1:57598855-57638855 GCA_036898135.1 Oncomelania hupensis | reverse complement strand
GTTAACCCTCAATCCCCACAATCGTATCAGTTTTCAATCAAATGTTGAAATGTATCCGGTCGACCTATATGATATAATTATCGGGTGTGTTCAAAGACACATTTTATTTGCACTTTTTAAAATAAATTAATTTTTTTTTAATTTTGTGGTTTTGGTCGCTCATGTCTTTTGTATGTTTTATAATTTAAAAAACAAAAATATTAAAGAGTCTTTTTTTTCTCTCTTTTGTAACAGTGTGTATTGTTGTTAGAAAGATGTTGAATGCTACGCAAAACAAACAATAATTTAACCGACTCTTGTTGGTATATTGTTGTTGTTTCTGCTGTTGTCGCTGCTGCTGCTACAAATGATGGTGAAGATGCTTTTGTTGGCTTTGCTGTTTATTGGGACGTGTGATGATACTTCATCACTATTAACTGACTGAATTTTGTAAATGTAAATACAGAGAATGGAAAAGTGTGTGTGGGTGGAGGGGGAAGGGGGGGGGGAATAAACTCTAAAATTCGTATTTTGGTATATTGTATTTTGCACTTTACGTCAGTGTAGGGCTGTGTTGCCTAATGTCCTCCATGTTGCGACTTTATTACTGTTCCGCTTTAATTATTGATATTAATGTGATGTAGGTTTCTGCTGTGATAAATGAGCAAAAATAGTATTTTGCTGTTAGATTACATAATATAACTTTTATCTATATTGCGTTTTCGTTAGAAGAAAGCCTTTAAAAGTTGTGTAATAAAATATAATGTATATAACAATGTATTCTTGCAGTATATAATTGTGTTTGAGTATGTGTAGGTGTGTATGTATGTGTGTTGTGTGTGTTGTGTATGCAAGGTGTGTGTTTGTGTGTCTGACTAGATTGTGAACTGTTGGTAGACTATTTTGTTCGATGTTTTGCCTTTGGGTTTACAAATATAATGTTGTGAACTGTTAAGCATTACTGACAAAAATGTGCGTTTACATTAAACACCACACTCATGTGCGAGATGTGTGTAGTCCATCAGGAAACGAATCCAACATACGAACACTACCAGCACATACAACAAGGAAAGGAATCGAGAACTGTGAATTACTTATCTATTTCAAATACGAAAACTTTATACAAATATAAAACATGGGAGAGTTTGTTTCTTAGTTTTCACATTAGGTAGTGACTTTTAAACGCTTTGCATCATGTCCAGCAGAGCTTGTGTTTTTAATGCTAAGATATGTACAGTGCAACAACTCCTGGTTCTGAAACGACCGTTATTATTTTGCTCTTTGCCTTTCGATTAAAAAAACACAGTTATATTTATAAACTTCAACATGACATTCACATTATTAATGTTGACACAAAGACCATGCACATATCTGAATCTGATAAATATAATTTAATCTGTATATACTCAGTAGTAGTGGTAGTTGTAGTAGTTGTAGTTATTTTATAGTAGCAGTAAAAATAGTAGTTATGCAAATCACCATTGTTTCATTTTCAACCTTTCTTTACATTCCAGGAGTCCTACTCTAAAGGCGCATCATTGCTAATTACAGAACTAACATACAGTATCATATTAAAAACGTACTTCCGGGAGAGCTCAATGTTAATGTACCTTAATGTACATGAGGAAACTGTGACTGACAGTTTTTGTACATATTGTGTAGGTTCCGCCTTCACGAACTTCAATCTCAGTTACATTATTAACGTTAAAACAAGACTTTTGTTTTTTCTTAACCGTGCATGTTGAATATATCAGTTAAAACCAATAATTGTAAAAATATGAATTGCAGTTGCATATTAAGAAACTTATTATCCTGAAACATGAATTACTTGAATGCCGTCAAATTCGTCATTTTTGTATTATTTTATTTTTTATTTATTTATTATGTATTTGTTGGGTTTCGCCAACTGATTTATGGATTGTGAGCGTTAGGTTACTATTAGCAAAGTCTTAAAATAATGATTCTTTGAAATGTTTGTCTCCTTTTAAATGTTTATCTCCAGTAGTTCGGTTTATTTCATTAGATTGTGTGCGTGCGTGCGTGTATGTGTGTGTGTTTGTGTGTGAGCGCGTCGCGTGTTATTATTTCGATGAAGAAACCAACGAATCAGCCATGTTGAATAAGGAAACCACATTCACTCCCACAAGAATTGGCGTTGGCTACGTGTGAAACAGATTTTGTGGTTTGTGTTCTTTTTTTTTTTAACATTAACATTATGGACAGCATGAACAGGTGTGCACTGAGATAATTTAAACGCGCGCACACACACACACTCATTCCCACTCCCTCTAACACACACACACACATTCCCACTCCCTCTAACACACACACACACACACACATACACATACTACCCTCCTTTCCATCGCCACCCCAAACATCCACTCCCATTCGCTCACACATTCACATACAGGCATGCATGCTGTGGTTTGTGTTGCACCGGGTGTTTATGTGACAAACCTACGTTCATTCAATCAGACTGAGAGATTGGCGATTTGGGTGGGGGTGGTTTACTGCGAATTGAGAGGAGATGGGAATAGCAGGCCCACCACCTAAATGGATTACTTGGGAAGCTGACGACCTCCAAAGTCGCAGACTGAAGCTGGATACTGCAGAAAATGGATACAGAGGAGATGATGATGAAGAGAATGATGAAGATGAGAATGATGTGGTGGTGGTGTAGGGGGTGATGATATAGATAGATAGATAGATAGATAGATAGTTAGATAAATAGATAGATATTGGAGAAAATTGATACAGTACACACACACACACACACGCACACACACACATATATATATATATAAAACTAATTAATATTCATACATTTTTGCCAGGTAAAAGTTCCCCCAATGAAGGATGATATAAGTATAGAATTTGTAGTATTTGGCTGTCGTTGGCACATTGCTTGTTTAGTGGACACTGAAGAAGGCGTGGGGAGAAGTTGGCAGGGGAGAGGGAGGAGGAAATGGCGAGGTGCTTTCTTCACTCATGGCTTTTATAAAGTTCCACCCAATCTAGGATCACGCATCCGCCAGGTGAATGTAGCTCTGTATCTTTCCGAAGTTAAATTGTCTATTGGGCGGTTAGAAACGCAAGCTGCTCAACAGTGAGTTATCGTTCTTTTACTGAGGAAATAGAGTGTGAGATTTAAAGTTGCCCACGCAGTTATGATCTCCTCCTCCTTCTCTCTCTTCTTCTTCTTCCTCCTACTCCGCCTCCTCTCTCTCTCTCTCTCTCTCTCTCTCTCTCTCTCTCTCTCTCTCTCTCTCTCTCTCTCCTTTCATGTCCCATACCACATCCAATTCTCTCTCCAAAACCTCGGTGTAGCTAGCATCCTATACAGTATGAGATCAGCGACACGGGGAAAGGTCTTGGGTCCCCCAGGGATAGGGTAAAGTTGGCGGCAGGGGTGGCTGAGCGCAGATGGGGTTTGGGCCACGGTATAGGGTGTTTAGATCTTGATGAAGTGGCAATCTTTTCGCAGACATTCCTCTTCCAGACACCATATCGATCTCACGTCGTAGTTGTAGTACTTAACTTCATATATCTTTTCAAGGGACAGACCCTGTTAAGTTCTCCATATTCACGCAACTTTCTCAATCATATTCATCGCAAGGACTTTAAAAAAAAAAGATCCTGATGCTCATATCTTAGATGGGTGAGTACCAACTACATAGATATACCCAGCAAGCACTTTATTAGCCCCTTCGCCTCCATTCCTGGTCTCACAGGATTGAAGTGCTCAGTCGTGTTAGCTTTCATCCTGACCCTGACTCGGCTGTTTTGGTCCTGATTTGGCTCGGAAGAGTCCGCTGGACCTAAAGCAATAACCATGTAATGTAATGTAATGACTCGGCTGCAGCTGCTACACAGTCTAGAGGGGTGCTGCCAGGATATATAGTCCTGGATGAATCAGAACAAACTGAAAATGAATTATGACAAAACCGAGGTCATTCTCTGTGGCTCTGATGCCAGTCGTCGCAAAGTTGCCATTAAATCCATCCAAGTGGGGGCCTCTGAAATAGCTTTATTAGTTCGGAATCTTGGGCTCATTGTTGACAGTTTACTTTTAATGACTTCTCCCATCAATTCCGTGGTTATGTCAAGCTACTGCCATCTCTGGGCTTTAGGTCAGCTTAGACCACATATAATATGTAAATAGTAATATTAATTAGTATAATATAAATATTATTTACATAACCATGTAAATAGGTAGACAGCCACTGTAATTGCTGTAACATTCATTCAATCCAGACTGAACTCCTTTGGGGCAATCCTCAGTTTCAGCTTCAAAAGAAGGTCCAGAACACTGCAGCCCGTATTGGCACAAGACCAAGAAGCATGACCACACTTGTTCTAAGGGATCTCCATTGGTTGCATGTTCAAAAGCGTTTCTAGCATAAACTCTTGTCCCTTGTCTACGGCAGCATGGAAGAGAGTGCACCAAGTTATTTACGTGAGCTTGTTCAACCGCACATTCCCTCTCGGGGTCTCCAATTTGCCAACAAGTCTTTGCTGCGGATGCCTATTGTCGAGGCATAGGACGAAAACTCTCGGAGTCAGATCATTTGAATGTGCTGCACCACATTTGTGGAATAGATTATCTCTGCACTTGAAGGGATGCAGCTCAATGAACACTTTCAAAAAATAGCTGAAAACCTTTTTGTTTATGCAATAATTCATTTTCTCTGTGGCACCTTTTTATTTTTGTTGTTATTTTTGAGCGCACCGAGCATGCTGCGGCAGCATGGAGTCGGGCGCTTTACAAGTGGACATCATCATCAACTTCATTGTATGGGCGCGATGCTCCTTATAGGTAGTGAGTGGGCGGCTTGAGTTGGATCATGTATCGGCCAAAGACTTGAGCAGCCCTTGAGCTGGAAAAACACTATATAAACTGCGTGTAAGTAAATAAATTAATTAATTAATTAACACAAACACTACTTGTTCTTCTTCTTCTACCAACTACTTCTATTTCTTCTTCTTACTACTACTACTACTAATTTTTCTTCTTCTTCACTTCCTCTTTTATTACTACTACTACTATTACTAGGTAAAGGTAAAAGGTAAAGGTAGTCCCATAGCCTTGTGGCCGTAGGGGAGCGTGATTTTGGAGATCACACTTATCTTGGGCCAGCGTAATGAGGGTGATGCCCATCTCTTTCCCTCGCTGCTTTACCTTCCCCACCCTTAAGAGAGTAGGTACTCAGTCATAGTTGAGTCAATTGGGGGCGTTGTTATTTGTCGCTTCACGTTTTGCGGTCACCCATCCAAGTGCTAACCGCACTGGACGGTGCTTAACTTGCGACACAGTAGCGAGTGCTCCAACCACTGCGCTATCCGACACCTCTTACTACTATTACTACTAATACTTTAACTACTATTACTACTTCTTCTTGTTCCTACTACTACTTCTTGTTCCTACTACTACTACTACTACTACTACTACTACTACTACTACTACTACTACTACTATTACTACTACTACTACTACTACTACTACTAGTACTACTACTACTACTAGTACTACTACTTCGTCTTCTTGTTGTTCTTCTTTTCTATTTCTTGTTGTTGTTATTGTTGTTGTTGTGTTTGTTTTTCTTCTGCTTCTTTCGTTCCAGCTAGCCAACAAAACAAAACAAAAACAACAACGATACACACACGAAATACTGTAGCGTCACCATATTGGTGAGATGTTTGCGAATGTGGTGGGTTTCTATCCACGGTCAAGATATACAAGCGACATTTTGGACTTCTAGAGGATATGGGTTTGTTGTGGTCGCATGACCTAAGGTGGGACTAAATTGCCTTGTTCACAGGCTATAAACCAATGGCGCTCGACAAGTGTAGGATCGATCCCAGCTTTTGGCATTAGGTTTCTACGAATAGTATTTAATTTCGACTCGGGCAACGTCTCGGGGTTTTTTCTCCGGGGTAATCCGGTTTGTTCCCCAGCAACATTTCAGAAAACACAACTAGGCTTTAATATTAGGGATAGGTTGGGTTTGGGCGCGCCACAGGCTGCGACTACGCCGTCCCAGGGAAAGAGATAATATATTAAATATAAGAAGAGACACTAAAGTTTCAAAAATCCCCCCCCCCCCCCACACACACACACAAATGGAAAAAAGGTCCTCTTATGGAATTACTAAACAAGACAAAACTGAACTCAACACTCGCAGAACGCTCTCAATAACAACTCCAGATTCTAGCAGCAATGTATCACAGTGTATGATATATTCATCATGTATACCAAGCAATACAATTCATCACATTAATAATAAATTCGAATGTAATTCATAGAATGACGGCACACAATCTCGACTATCTGCAAGCAAAACGCTTTAATCAAAGTCGGTTCAACCAATTCTGAGATAAAGTGCACAGAACGTTTTTAATAACATAATTGACCTCGCGACCTTGACCTTTAAGAAAGAGAAAAATTCAAGGAAACAAAATGCTGAGTGGCGGTTAAAGTATCTCTGCGTATTTAAAAAAAATCAAATCGGTTCAGTCATTATGGAGATAACACACACCAAAAAGTGTGTTTTGGAACAAACAAGTGGAATTCGGAGCGACAAACCGACCGACAACTGGACTGCCATTGAATGATTGGTCAAGAGTTGAGTACCTTTATACCCAAACTTACAAATTCGGTTCAGCCGTTTTGGGATAATTATGCATACCCAAACTTACAAATTCGGTTCAGCCGTTTTGGGATAATTATGCAACAAAACGTGTTTTGCAACCCCCTGTCACCAAAGACATTGGTCTTTGCAAAAGTGCAAATATGAGGCGACGGGAAGCTGGACGCTAACTTATGAAGTTTGGCCAAAATCCGTTTTGTGGTGCTTGATATATGGCTTCCAATGTGCCATCTGTTCGGTCGGTCGTTCGGTCCATCCGTCCGTCGGTCGAACAGATGGTTCGTTCTGATTACTCCCTGTGAAGTTTGGTTAAAATCCGTTCAAGAGTTCTTGAGATATAGCGTGCAACGGACCGATCCACGGACCAAGGGGCCGGGTAGCTCAGTTGGTAAGAGCGTCTTGCTAGTAACCGAAAGGTCGCTGGTTCGAATCCCGGATTGGTCAACGTGTGATCATATTATTTTCCCCTTTACCAACAACTGGCCCGCTGGTGTCAGTATAAATCGGTCCAGTAGTCACCTATATGCGGAAGTGTCGTGTGACTATAATCTACAAACAACATCCACGGACAGACAGACCGAACGATATTTTGCTAGTTCTGATTCTCTCCGACTATATAAAAGTATTTTCTGATATTATTTGGAAATACAAATAGGCCTAGAGGTACATAAACACATATATTCAGCAGACAGTGCATTACTTATATAGCCTCTCTACTATGGAGAAAAGGTTAGAACATTTCTGCCTGACGCAATAACACCCAATCAAAATAAAACTGGTCAGCGGAACTATGCACTGCTTTACATCACATAATGCTTAGATTCGACCAGCTTTTATCCGTAGGGTCTAAAAGCTTCAATCGAAAATAAACAAGTAATTCCAGAAAATTTTTAACAATAGCACTGACGAAATTTATCAACAATAAACAAAGCTTCTTCTAGCAACAACGCAAAATCAAATCAAAGGCAAATACACGCTATTATTGCATGCTTTGCAAAGCAAAATGATAGGATCTATTGTGTGCGTCTCAATCGTAACATTACCCCCTACACAAGAAGAAATTAACTTAATTTCTGTCAACAACATTCAGACGCAATGCACAACAAAGTCCAGAAACTTATTTCAGTCTGTCTGGATGCTGTCTGTATTCTTTACTCACACATTCTGCTGAAAACGTCCGCAACATCGTCTGATCCTTTAATAGATTCTCCTCGCATTTTGAAGTTCTCCAAGTGCAAAGCCCATCTCATGATGCGACTGTTCACCAACTTGGCTGAGTACAAGTAGGTTAGCAGCTTGTGATCAGTCTGTAACACGAACTTCACTCCTTGAAAGTATAGTTCGAATTTCCGGATTCCACACATGATGGCAAGGCCCTCTTTCTCCATGGTTGAGTAAGTCTTCTCAGCTTTTGACAGCTTATTGCTGGCGTAACTGACCGGAAATAGTTTCCCTAAGTATAGCGCTGATACCTTTGTCCGCTGTGTCTGTTCTCAGGACGAATTCCTTGGAAGTGACGGGCAGTCGTAGCACCGGATCCTTAGAAAGGAGGTCGCGCACAGTCTGATATGCCTTCTCTTGAATTGGTCCCCACTGCACTTGGTTAGGACAGCCTTTCCGCACCAAGTCCGACAAGGGTGCTGTAATGGCGGAGTAGTTCGGTATGAACTCCCTACAATATCCAGCAAATCTCAGGAAAGACCGCACTTGCTTCTTGTTTTGGGGACATGGAGCATTCAGAATCTTGGTGACGTTTTCCAACAGAAGCCCATTTTGCCCTTCTTTCTTTTAGAATCGCCAGTGAACTGTTCTTTAGTCCCACTGCATTTTGAGTCTCTTACGACCGTTATTGCGTGATTTCCTACGCATCCCTTGGAAACAGGCATGTTCTGGACGGTCACAGTTGCGCTGGCGACGACGGGAATTGATTTCTCGTTGGCAAGGAGGAGCTGGCCATCTGTCATGCACTCTTGCACGTCCGCAGGAGTAGCTGTGCGCTCGGTCTCACTCGGAATAATGACGCTCCCGCCACACACTTGATGGTCAGAGCTACTGGCTTGCCGTTGGTTGAAGAAACGTCTCCGTCGGATGACCGCCGCTGCATTGTCCGTATTGCTCTGCTGTCCACTCCCTTTGTTTTGAGGACAGTTGGCATCTCTGTGGTCTTTGGCGTTGCAGGTGAAACAGCCTCTTGATTGCCCTTCCTAAAATGTGGCGTGGAGTCCGTATGTCAATGGCTCGTATGGTTCCCCTGGTTCTGGTTCCCATGGTTTCCAGTTTCTGAAAATGTTTTGTCGCCTTGGGTGGTCCCAGGTTCTCCCTGTGAGGGATGAGATATCTTTAAGCAGAATCAGCAACGTCTTTCAGCGTCTGCAGCTTTTGTAATTCTAAGTGGGTCGCCAGGTCCTTAGGGCAGGCGTTAAGGAATTGCTCCTTCACGATCAGGTCACGCAGACTATCGTAAGTCTCCCCTTTGTCTGATAATTTCACCTACTTGTGTAGATATGTCGACAGGCGCTCCACAAACTGCTTTGGCGTCTTGTCTGACAAAGGCCTGCATTAACGGAAACGTTTACGTTAGCCTTTCTCTGTAAAGCTGTAGCACTGCAATAGGGCCTCTTTCAAGACGTCGTAGTCTTTGGCGTCAGCGTTCGACATTCTGGTGTAAACTTCGAATGCCTGCCTCGGCAAAAGTGCACCGAGTCGAGTCGCCAGTCTTGAGTTCGCTAGTTAGAGCTTTCAGCGAACCTTTCGAATCCCGCCAGATAGCTATCGATCTGGTCTTTCCCGTCGACGAACGCTGGCAATTTTGGAGCCTTGTGGTCGCTGATAACGTGTGGCGCATGCTGATTGTTTTGGATACGCGCCAACTCTAGCTGGTACTGACGCTCAGCCTCTAATCGTCTCTCTTCCATTTAGCTACACCGACGCTCTTCTCGGCTGCGCTGCCATTACTTTTCTGCGCTTCTTTTTCTTCTCGGTGTCGCTCCTCTTCAGTTTCTCTTTCTTCACGCCGGCGTTGCTCTTCGAGTGTTCTTTCTTGTATTCTTTCCTGAGACTTGAAATACTCAGTCAGCTGCTTGCCTTTTAGATTCAGTTCAAGTCCTTTCTGCCAGAAGTCGGCCATCTTGAATTCTTGACTGTGCTGCATCTGTCTAGATTGTTCTAGAACAGCACGCTCTTTGCAGTAACGCTGATGCGTGTTTATAGTCGTCTTCGTTGACGCAGGCCCCGCTGTCCTCGTCGTATGCGGCGTTACGCCACGCTGGTGTTGATGTATACGCTCCTGTGCTGATGTAGACGCGACGTCCTTTCGTCGCTCTCTGTAATACTAGCGATGTAGCTCCGAGACTGTAACCCGCGAGGTAGTCTTGCGGAAGCCACGTAGTTCCGGTGTGCTGTTCGCTCACGAAGCAACTCTTCGGCGACTACACGCCCATGCAGTCAACCCGAATCCTTCGGGGATGTAGTCCCAGTGTGTTGGTCCCTCACGACGCAACTCTTTGGCGGTTACCTCTCGTAACGTTGACTCGCTTGTTGTCGCAGTTGAACCCTTGGCTAGGGCGTAGGTCGCGGCTTGACCCCCAAAATGTTACACGGTATTTATCAATGATCGATTAAGCCCCGATGCGTGAATCTTGGTATGTGTAACTCGAATTCGTTTATCCACGCAGTCTGTTCACTCAACAAGGCAGGAGTCGTCGTATAAAGTGTTCCACCTTTATTCAGCAAACATCAACAACTGCATACAAGATCGCTTTCCGAAAAGCACTACAACAATCATCCTTACAAGCAATCGAGAAAAAGTTCGAACACTCCAGCATGATGCAATAACACCCAATCAAAATAAAATTCTTCAGCGGAACTATGCACTGCCTTACGTCATATAATGTTTAGATTCGACCAGTTTTTACCCGTAAGGTCTAGAAGCTTCGATTGATAATAAACAAGTAATGAAAGAAATTTCTTAACAATATCGACCAACGAAAATTATGAACATTAAACAAAGCTTCCTCCATCAACAACGCAAAATCAAATCAAAGGGAAATACACGCTATTATTGCATGCTTTGCAAAACAAAATGATCAGATCTATTTATGTTCATCTCAATCGTAACACAAACATTCTGATAATATGCTAATATGCACTTGCCAAATGAGTTGGTTTTTTAAAAAAAAGTAATTGTTAATGAGAACACAGGCAATCTAACTGTAACTGAAATTTTCTTAAATTGAATGAACGGATTTGAAGATGAAACTAGAATTTAGTAAGCATATAGGTCTACACGATTCAATACGCATGTATTTAAGACAAGGAAGCAAGATCTTCCTAACAACGTTATTGTGTGTTTTGTGGGGAGAGGTGGCTATAGATGGAGTGGGGATTTGAGGGTGGGGAAAAGTAACCTAATGCACTTCAGTTGCATATGAGGAATGATATAACACTCATGGAAATTGGCAGGATGAATGAAATACCGGTAAGAGGCAAGAGAGAACAACAGACCACATTACACACACTCTCATTTCATTCAACCTCAACTTGTATAGCGCTTAACTCCACCCAAAAGGGCATACTTCGGGGCACGGCATTCGGATGTTCATAGTTATTTCATAGAATGTTCTAAGCCGTACGGGATTCGAAGATTTGATTACTTGTTGCGAGATAAATCTCGAACCTTCCGTCGGTGGTAAATAAGCAATTCCAGAAAGATCTGAATAGTGTAACAACTGTTATTATCGACCGACGATTTTTTTCTCCAGCATCAATATAAACCCAATGAAAGTTAAATAAATACTATTATTGTACAGATATAATTATCATTCGCGTCTCAATCGTTACATGTAGTACGGTTAGGACATCGATGCCTGAACAGGATCAGGGCACGGGTCAATTGACCTGACTGTGTTTTTCACTTCAGGCTTTTCGTGAGCCAGTTAATCGTAGGTGTAATGACAGCAGAGCTTGTATAGTACACATCTCCGTGCCTATAACCATGTTCGGTAGGTTGAACTTCATGCCCCCCTCCTCCCTACATGATCTGGGCCTATTAGTAACCCTTCCGTAGACGGTACTACATATCCACTTCGTGGAACCCCACTATTTCCACAAAAACCACGTAGTCAAGATCAGACAATTTGTGGGAGAAAGAAACTGGATTATAGGCCTACAACAAAGCTGGAAGCTAGATACCAACCTATGCAATATTCCTATGAAGAAAGAGCAAAAGTCAAGGACACAAAAGACTACACACGATAATGAACATTCAAATGAAATTTACTATTTACGTAAAACACAAACACAAAAAAGCACAATCGTTCAAATATTTTGTTTTTTAAAACTCGATTCAGTTTAGTAGGTTACAGCGACTATAATCACTGAAGAAGAAAAAAATGAACGAACTTACAGATGAACTATAGTATAATTATAGATTTATCGGAATATAATCGTAGCCATGTCGGGACCTAAAGGAGATAAACAGAAAAAATAAAAAAGGATTTAATTACGAAATGTGGCGTGTCATTGTTCGGAAGTGGCATCGTCAAGAGAACAATTCTGTACCGAATGAAACAAATGAAAGATGAATGAGATCACCTGTACCAAATGAATGTTGGTTGAAGAAATAAATTAGGGAAATTTCTAGACGAAAACATCTAGATTGTGTATCTTTATATCTTAATTTCGTTTCCCGACTATTTATAGTTCCCCAGTAAGTAATGATTTTTTGTGTGAGAAAGGGGTGGAAGAGTGGGTGGGTGGGGTTAGGGAGTCGGGGAGAGGGAGGTGTTTCTTCTTAGAACGTTCATCGTGAACCATGTTCCTTGATATTGTAAAAGAACAAAAACAAAAGGTTAAATGGACGAAACGTGGTTTAAAAAGAAAAGAAAAAAAAGTATAAAATGAGAACAACTGGTGTTAAAAGGAGACAAAATCACTAATTTCAGCATCAAACATACTGTTCAAATTCACAGTGAGTTTTGACCCGTCGGAATAAAGCCTGACAGGTGTGGGTTCGATCCAAATTCTGGGCGTTATGTTTCTCCGAATATTATTTACTTTCGATTCGAGTAACGTCTCGGGGATTTTCTCCTAATACTCTGGTTTGCTCCCCCAGCAAAATTTTAAAATCACAACTAATGTTAAATAGGTTGGGTTTGGGAGCGCCACAGGCTGCGACTACGCCTTCCCCAGGGGAGGCGGCCCAGAATTTCCCGATAAAAAGGGACAATAAAGCGTTACCCCCCCCCCCCCCAAAGAAAAAAAAGGAAACTATCAAACGTACGGTTTTGATATAAATAGAAATATTTATTTGTTTATGTCACTGTTTATAGCATTAAGTCTGATTCTAAACAAATAGCTCCGCTACGAAAGTGTGTATAGTATGTACAGTTGTTTGTTTACAAAACAAGGAAGAGGCGCCTAAAATTCACAGCTTAGCGGTCGGTTTTAGCAACGATTTACACATTGTAATTTTTACTTTTTTGTTACTACACCCCTCCCCCCGAAATATGGAAATAAATAAATATCCTTCAGACCCTAGCCCTTTAAATGTCCAATTTATCCCAACCTATATGAGCAATTGTATTGTACAGTTGAAGATTTTCGGCGGCAAAACGCCAGCATTTAAAACCATAGCGTGATGTTGTTTCAGTCGTGAAAATAAAGAACATCACGTTTGTTCGTGTGTATGTTGAATGCAATTTCTTGCCAACAACATCGCACAAATTAATGCGAGTTCATCCATTTATGTATTAACTTTCATTTCCAGCACCAGTAACATCGTTCTTAGTATAGGCCGAATTATTGTTAATTTAGTTGATTTACTAATCCGCTCACTCGAGACATAAGAAATAGGCAACAAACTGAATGAAGAGGACATTATAGGCATTCCGAAAATTACTGTAGTTTAGTTGAGATCCATCACATCAATCCCCACTGGTTCGAGGTTGAATATCATCACACTTGTTTTTACATTTCACAAACAATTGTTGCTATGGTTATATCCGTGTCAGTCAATGTAACGACAAAATTGTAATTTCACAGTTCTTGGTATCTGTGTTTAAAGTAAAAGTCATCACAGTTTATTTACACTGTTTGTTTAGTTCAGAGTTTAAGCACCGTCGGGGGTCAATCAAAATCAAATACACTAAATTAAAACACGAGTTTCTTTGCAGCAAAACTCAGGCGCACTATAATATACTCTCGGTGCTTTCAAGCGCCTTTCCTGTCACTGCAGAATATGTGCTATGTTCCTGTGCAAGTGGTATCGAACAGAAACAGGCATAAAACGCAGCTCAGTAGTCTTAATGTATGTACTGTGTTGAGTCACACTGCTCAATACTATACTACAACCTACATACCATTATTAGCTATTCAGTTTGAATTTTCATTCAGTTTTTATAAATTAAAAATACATATGGACACGACATGAAATCGACCTTTTTAAGCTCCACAAACGAAAATTCAGAAGGTAATTATGGATGGAACTATACATTGTACTTGCTCAATATTCAGCTCAGGAACCATGCATTGCAACAGTCACAATGACATAATCCATATCAAGTAGGCTTACACCAAGTTTGAGAAAGGAGTGCGTGCGGGAGTACTTCCCGCAATGTCTGAAGAGTCCAGCTCTGCAACGCTCGTAACATTTCCTGTATATCACAAATCTCATATATTATAGTATAGTAATGATGGCATCGAAGGTTGCCCCTCTAGTGGAAGTGCATCAGATAGGACAGTCAAATCACTTTTATAGTGGAGTTTGTATAAACGGTAAGGTTACAGCTAATCGCAGAAGAGGACAACTGTGCTGTCCTAGTAATAGAATCAGCGTACAAGATCAAATCCTTCTCATCGGAAAAGTTTCAAGAAAGACAGGGCGATGACAGCAGCGATGACGAAGACTAGGACCAGGCCAAACACGAACGTTTTCCTCGTCCCTTCGTTGTTGATCTGTTCGTACACTTCGTCCGGACGAACGGACGATCTCCGTCGATCGATCATCGGCGCTTGACCGTCCAACCCTCTGTAAGGGTGATAGGGGCATGAATGGTTCGAGTCCATCCCTTTGTTATCGACCATGTAGCCTGGTAAGGAACGTCTTCTCACTGCCTCACCGTCCTGCCAGTTGAAACAAAAAAATAATTTTTGAAGATTGTTTAGCACGTTGATTCTCTATATCATATACGGTATGCTATCAAAACGGGTAATGGACCGATTTTTCAATGTTCAAGGACACGATTTCTATCTCGTCAAAATAAACTTTGTTCTTGACCCTGTGTGCTATGATGGTCAGGGTACATATATATTCTCTGTAGCCTTAGATTACTAATTCCCTTTTATCAAGATCATGAACCCTTGACCATGAAACTCGCACGTGTAGGGTGTGAATGTGTTGTTAGTAGTGGTATGGGGTGAGGGAAAGAGAGAAAGAGTTAGGAATGCTTGGTGTTCGTGCATCGGTGTATTGTTTCTACTACTACTACTACTACTACTACTACTACTACTACTACTACTACTGCTGCTGCTGCTGCTGCTGCTTATCCACCTTCCTTTTTTCTTTTCGAGTGAGCTATACAGAATCACATATATATATATATATAAATATAATATACAGTAGGTGTACTATTCCCAAACGGACAAAATAACACACCCTTCCGGTTGACGCTAAGGTTTTAAAAGTCTATCAATGCAATTAAAACAATTCAATATTTTAATTTGATATATTTTAACCACGATATGATTTTATTAAAAAAATAACAACAACAACAATAAAAGGGACAAAAACTAAACAAACATTAAAAATCCCTGATTAATTAACTTACTTAATTATAACAGCTAAGAGGCCTATAACTCAGTTCCGAGGCTTGCAGAAGCAGAAAATCATGTTTGTTGGAATTTATGAACCTCGTATGGTAATATCAACAACAACAACAAAATTACCAATACTTTGGGAAAAAAAAACAGCAGTAAGGCTGATGAAAGGGAGCAGAACTCTCTTCGAAAATTACCAAGTTAAGTCAATACGTTTGATTTTGATAGGAGGACATACACGTCCAATTCCTATGGTAGGTTACTTACGAGAAAAGGGACAGACAGCAAGCTGTTTCCTCCGGCTGAAGTAAAAGATCCACGTTTTCGGCTGGCGACGTTGGGCTGGGCTAGACCCAAGAGAGCCGAGGTGGAGGTGCTGAGAGATGATCGCCGGTGCTTGAGGTCTGGTACTTCAAGGAACTGATGCGGGCAACTGCAGCCCATGCCTCCCCTTGTGCCTTCCATAGCTACAGCCGATGCCCGCCGCTTGGCCGCTTCCTGCATGGAGAGGGTTGAGTCAGACGTGGTCAGCATGCAGGCGCTGGACCGCCTTCTCTGGCTCTGCTGGTCGCCGATCGTCTTCATCTGAGGCTTCAACATCTCTGCAAAATTAAGGAAAAGTACATGTATAGTTGTAAAATGTCATCACAGTAACACGTATTCCCTCAATGCTTTTCAATGGAACGTAGACCTGCAAGAACAATAACCTGAGGAAATGTTGACCTTGGGGAATGTAGACCTGGGTAAAATGTAGACCTGGGTCAAATGTAGACCTGGGAAAATGTAGTCCTATGGTGTAACGAGAGGACCTGTTTACCCTGCACATTTTGAAATTTTGCCTTGTTTAGTCAGTTAGACTTAGAAGGTTACTGTTAGTCTCTAGCAGACGACAGAAGTGATCATGCGTAACACAGTTGTAGCTTGATACACGCATAGCAGTGACATCATCGTAGCTGACGGTAGAAGAAGGCTTTGAATTTTACTGCCACTCAGCTTTCTTCAGCCAATCCGAACACAGCACCGGTAGGTAGAACCAGTTCTGACTGGGTAGGCCAAGGCTAGGTATAGGGTCATTTGTGTTGAAAGCTTTGGGCAGTACACAGCTACTTCCTAGCAGAAATATCTCCACTGATAGACCAGGGAAGCAGTGCTTGTTGAATAGTCGAATTCAATCAAGTAGCCACGGCCTGACATTGTCGAACAGGTAAATGAACATACTTCTGTTTCATCATGATGTATTTATATTATTGTTGAAATTATGTTTGTGGAATTTGCTATGCATAGAATGAATTGTTAGTCCGATGTTGCCTGAACACGTGGCGAATCCGACCACGAGGCGACCGGTCGACGCCATGTTGAAAGATGTACGGAACCTCTGTTGTTTAACCTATATGTATGCTTGCAGACCAGTGGCTGTACCCGAGAATGTTTATAATATTATTAATTCTTTATGTGTATAGTTAGCCACGATTTATATTTATATATGTATAGGAAATTAGAGTGGAGGTTCCAGTGGACCACGGACTTAGCAGAATGTTCGTCGCTTATGTATAGAGATGTGGAGCTATCACTGAGGGCTACTTTGGCTTTCAGTGAGACGCTCTGCACAGACCTATTATTCAGGGTTGTGCAGAATTTCGTCTCATATGTTACAGACGAGCAGGCGGTATATCGTGAGCCCAACTCAGCAAAGAACAGAACCTAATCTAAGCTTGGAGTTGGCTGCCGAGGCATCTACAGTATTGTGCGCAGATAGCCCACCCGTCAAACACAAGCCAAGACAACACAGTCTGTCCCAGAAGCGACCTCAACGCAGCGCTCCAACCACGCAGTTAAATGCCACAAGAAACAGTGCACTAACACTCGGTATAAACAGGACCACAGTAGTCCACTCTTCATGAACGCTAGTAGCCAGTGCCCGATGAAGAGAAAGTAGCTGCCTAGATTATCAGCGAGCGAATCATTCGCATTGACATTTGAACTTTTAAGTTAGTTTTGTACTTCGAAGATCGTGTATAGAGTAGAGGAAATAAATGTGTGATTTTTACTGTTATCAAGTGGCTGGACTACATATGATTCATAGCGGTGTGAAAGCTAGTGTGACAATGATCTTTTACCATTTTTCTATCTATCTCTGTACCCCAGCCTAAACACAGACCGAGCTAAACAAATAAATGTATTAAGGTAATTCACCAGTTGATTCACTAGCGGTCCCCATAGAATAAGACGAGAGGGTTACAGCATTCCATTGTGCAGAGCCAAGCAACAATAACCCCCCCCCCCCACCCCCCGTCACATATGGGAACATAGACAAGGGAAATGCAGACCTCAGGGAAAAATAAACATGCTCCAAAAGATTCCGAGGCGAACTAAATTCCTAAAGAGTTCGCAGCACCAAACAAATCCGATCTTCTATTATTCTTTCCACATCCCAATCTAACTATTATGCTTTAACTAAACTGACTGGCGGAAGGAAAGATGAACCACGAGGAAGTTCAAAGGAAGGAAATGGAAGATGAAGGCGGAGTTTGAGAAGGAGTGAAAGAATGAGAGGTCACAACTCTACACAAAACCAATTTCCAATCTGCCATTCTTCACACGTCTCAATCTGTCCTTTACAGTGTGATTAAAGTAGAAGGAGAAAAATAAGATTGAATGGGAAAGTGGAAGAGAAAGAAAGAGAAGGAGGAGGAGGAGGAGGAAGATAATAGGGAGGAGAAAGGAATGAAAAGAAGGACTAAGGAGAAAAACAAGAAGAACAACAAGGACAGTAGTAGTAATTGTGGTAGTAAAAGTAGTAGTAGTGGATGATGATGATGACGACGACGACGATGATGATGATGAGGATGATAGTAAAAGAATATATTGCCAAAGAAGACAGATAAGAAGAAAAAGTCCACTCGACCCCATACCCATTACCCGCAGCTCCCCCCTTCCACCACCACTACCACCGTTCCCCCCCCCTCCCACCACAACCATCACCACCACCACCACCATCTCAATTCCAAAATCTAGAAACTACTTTCAGCCTCTTAAACTTCTCGACAGCCGCGTATTAGGCCTCTTCATTTCACTTTTCCAACGTTAACAATGGGTAACGACATGCAGCTGCCGAAACCTCCTAACCTCTTTTACCGCACAATACAACCCTCGTTTTTGCGAACTGAACTTTGATTTCACGTAGTGATGATGCAGACTTATTACTCGCACAACTCCACACTGGCAGCACGCTCGGGGCGCTTCAAATAAACAAAAGAAATAAAAAAAAGGAGAGGCGGGTTCGAAGGCCGGCTACAAACACATAGGTCCGCTGATTCAGCTGAAGAGATGTTTTGAGAAACAGTCTAGGTTGTCTAAATTTTTCAGCTCTTGTGAGAGAGTGTTTCAGAGTTTAGGACCACAGTGAGAGAAGTCTCGATGACCGAAGTCCAAATTTTGATGGTTGACAACAATAGGAGTTGATAATTTTGACTGAGAGTATGAGCGAAATGAACTTGGCGCCTTATGACATGGAATAATTTCAGATCGCAAGACCAGTGCTCTTTGACGCACTTGACACACAGCGGGGATAGCTTTGTGGTCGATACTTTTTTTTAATTGGTAACCAGTGAAGCTGTCTGAAGATCTGACTAATATGTTTTTAGCACAAATTTATATTTATTAGTGTGTATGTTTTACAGTTGTATAGCTAAAATACGCAATTTGGATGAGTAGAAGAATATGCTATCAGTAAGCAAAATATCATGTCAGATGCTCTTGCAGACCATGAAGGCACAGTCAGCATAGGGGGTAGAGCAATCTCCAATCTTCGTTTTGCAGATGACATTGATGGATTGGCTGGAGAGGAACAAGAACTTGAACAGCTGGTACAGAGGCTTGACACCACCTCCAGAGCCTATGGAATGGAAATAAGTGCAGAGAAGACCAAAATGATGACCAACAACACCAATGGCATCAATACGGACATCAAAGTCCAGGGCCAATCCCTCAACACAGTGCATAGCTTCAAATATTTAGGAGCCATTGTATCAGACAATGGGTCCCGACAGGAAGTCCTCTCCAGGATCGCACAAACAACTGCTGCCCTGACAAGGTTGAAGCCCATTTGGAAAGACAGGACCATCAGTCTACATTCCAAAGTAAGACTGCTGCGCTCCCTTGTCATCTCCATCTTCCTATATGCTTGCGAAGCATGGACCCTCACAGCAGATCTCCAACGAAGAATACAAAGCATGGAGATGAGGTGCTACAGAAGACTTCTGGGCATTTCCTATACCCAACACATCACCAACGACGAAGTCCGACAGACCACCACACAAGCCATTGGACAACACGATGACCTGCTAACAGTGGTGAAGAAACGGAAACTCCGATGGTATGGCCACGTCACCAGATCATCAGGCCTTGCAAAGACTATTCTGCAAGGCACAGTGCAAGGAGGTAGAAGAAGAGGGAGACCGAAAAAGAGGTGGGAAGACAGCATTCGAGAATGGACTGGTTTGACACTGAGCGAAGCCATCAGGGCTGCTGAGGACAGAGAAAGATGGAGTATGCTGGTTAAACGATCATCTGTGGTGCCCCTACGACCTTCGGGTTACGGGACAGGATAGGATAGGAGGATAGGAAGCAAAATATATCAGTGCTACGCAATCTGAGTCGAATATATTTCCATTTACGGCCAGACCAACCAACCTTTTGCTCGTTCTGATTCCCGACTATTTCAAAGGATTTCCAGATGTAAATCTTAGTGTTCACCACTTCTAACTGTACGCGAATAAATCGCCTACGCAACAATGGCAAAATTATGGGGCCTTCTCAATCAACAGAGATAAATAATAATTCAGGTTTAAGTTCATAATCCGACCACCAATCTCCGACATATGCTTTACTCCTGCACAGCTAAAGTATTTCTGAACTTTAATGATAAAGAAAGAAACTGCACCTTTGTTGTTCCATGAAAACGAGATATCTACGAGATCAGAGAACGTACATAGAAAATGAAAAGTGAGAGACCTTGTGCGATATTTTTGTTTTAGTTGCATCCCCGCTCTGGGTTGAGGAGTCCGCTATGTCCACATGGCTAAAATGAGACCATTGAATTTTAGTAACAGGTCGTTTACAAATATGATTTTGTTTAGAAAGATCTGTCTTCAGCAATAGTGCCACGTAAGCCATTTTCTTCATTATTTGAGGAGTCGATGGCGCAGTACTGTAGTCATCAATGTTTCATGTTAAGCGACGTCGAGACAGGTTAGTACTTGGATGGGTCACCATTCTTTGAAGGCAACCACCAGGGGAGGCACGGTGGCCTAATGGTAGAGCTTTGGCTTGCGGATCTGATGGTCCCGGGTTCGAGCCCAGGCCGGAGCATTGTGTTGTGTCCTTGGGAAAGACACTTTATTCCCATTTCCTACTCCTTTCGGATGATAGTATAAACCGAGGTTTAGTCTGTGTCGCATACATTCCATCATAACGGACTTTAAAGATCCTGACGCTCATGTCCTAGACGGGTGAGTGCCGGTGACAAGAACACACCCAACATGCACCTTGGTCCTTCTCCCCCATCCCTGGCTGCTCAGGATTGTGCTCAGTTGTCTGGAGCGTTATTACGATGCGCCCAAAGGCTGCACGTTGGCGCCTCTGACGGCTTGAGTTAGATCCTGTATCGGCCAGCGCCTTGAGTCGCCAAAAACGGCGAAATATGTGCGCTATACAAATACCCAATTATAAATAAATAAATAAACGAGCAAAAAAAAAAACCACAGTATGAAACACATCCCGGTTAAGCTAGCCTAGAGAAAAGGGAGTTCCCAAACGCCTCTCTCCCCAACGACCAAAAAGGTTACGGGAACACTATCTCCACCACCACAATCACCACCATTACAATCAACGAGTTAATTAGCCTACTACAGCGCCTAAAACTGTGACGTCCCTTAGTGGACTTTTATAATGTGAGCCATTCCTCTCTACAGTAAAATCTGGAGACTTGTCGCATCTTCTTGTTTCTCTTTCATCAGAAGAAATACATACGCAATCCAAGTTACTATATAGTAGAAACTGTAAGAAATGTTTTAGAAAGGGAAACATATGAATACAGGGAGTCACTTGGGACTTTAGAGGGGGATTACAAGAATTGCTTCCTCCTTGTAAGGGCGGAGAACGGGATCCTGTTTTATGAGGGAATGAATTATATATGAAAGAGAGTGAATGATTGCATATTAGGGGAAGTGCATAACGTGCGAACAATGATGAGTAAGGAAAATCCTCAATCTGAGCATAACTAGTATACGTTACAATGGGTGGGTTAGCTGTATTAAGTTAATACTCGTATGTAATAATAATAATAATAATAATAACAACAACAACAACAACAACAACAACAACAACAACAACAATAATAATAATAATAATAATAATAATAATAATAATAATAATAATAATAATAATAATAATAATAACAACAACAACAACAATAATAATAATAATAATAATAATAATAATAATAATAATAATAATAATAATAATAATAATAATAATAATAATAATAATAATAAATTGGTTGTTTGTATAGCGCGGTATCTCATCTGATTTTGCAGGCAAGCTCACCGCGTTTGACATAAACACACACACACCCACACTCACACACACGCAATTATTATGTGAGTCTGCTATGTGCAAGAAACGGGGCCATAATTATCATGCTCCCTCTCCCACTTCTCCGCTCGCACCCACCCCCTCCACTGCCTAACCCACCACTTCTCTCTCCCTCTCCCTCTCCTCTCTCTCTCTCTCTCTGTCTTTGTCTCTCTCTCTCTCTCTCTCTCTCTCTCTCTCTCTCTCTCTCTCTCTCTCTCTCTCTCTCTTAGGACAGCTAGTGGATGTATGCCTAATCTTTTCTTTTTTTTTGTTTGGTTTAAACATTGATTTATTTCAATAAACATGACAATCATAACAATGACAATTGAGAATTTATAGGCAAACACAAAAGCCAAAGCAATAATAAATATAATAATAGATAAGTAAGGTAGACTATTGAAATGACAAAATCAATACATGCATAGATTATATAATGGCACTCAAAAGGATTGTTTAATTTAATTTATAACTAGATAATGGCAAGAATTATGAAAATATATTTAACACACAATGGATGTATTCTTCGAGCATAAAGCCTTTTATTAAACGATCCTCTCTCTCTCTCTCTCTCTCTCTCTCTCTCTCTCTCTCTCTCTCTCTCTCTCTCTCTCTCTCTCTCTCTCTCTTGTTAACTGTTAGGAAGGCCTCTCTCGCCTCTGTGCATAAATGGTGTTCATTGGTGTGTTTATATATATGATATATATATGTGTGTGTGTATATATGTGTATGTATGTGTGTATGTGTACATATGTCCTCCATGTGCGAATGTGCGTATGAGATGAGTTTTGTTGTGATGTGGTTGGCTATTTTCAATTTTCAAGTGTTTGTATAGTGCCTTCATATATGGTGTGATAGAGAAAGTAATCTGTGCATTATATGTGGGAGTTGGAGAGAGAGGGGTACATTCTGTAGTAATAGCATTATTATTCGTTGTCATTGTGTGCGGTAATGTAAATGGTACAGTATTATGCATGTCCGTGTGAGTCGCCCATTTGTATGTCATCTCGCGTTACGTCTGTTTTTACTTTTGTTCTTGAATATAATCGATCATCTGTCCATGTCGGTATTTCGTTCATGTAATTGATAATTTCAAACGACTTTTTTGTTGCTATTTTGATGCTATTTTATATGTTGAAATGGACCAATGGCCTTTTTTCAATAAAACATCCGAATCCGAATCCGAATCCGAATCTCTCTCTCTCTCTCTCTCTCTCTCTCTCTCTCTCTCTCTCTCTCTCTCTCTCTCTCTCTCAAGAATTATGAAAATATATTTAACACACAATGGATGTATTCTTCGAGCATAAAGCCTTTTATTAAACGATCCTCTCTCTCTCTCTCTCTCTCTCTCTCTCTCTCTCTCTCTCTCTCTCTCTCTCTCTTACACACACACTCTCTCTCCACAACTCTCCCCTCTCTCTCTCTCTCTCTCTCTCTCTCTCTCTCTCTCTCTCTCTCTCTCTCTCTCTCTCTCTCTCTCTCTCTCCACTTCCTAAAATTGTTGCCCTCAATTGCCTTTTGTTTATATTACGTTCGTTAAAAACACGTGACGTTCAGAATAAATTGGGCTACATTCTCTAATAGAGTCTCGAAACCAAGCGGGAATGTTGCCACAGTGTAGCGACTCTTGATACACAGCGTATCTGAGACCCACCGAGTAGAACGATGTCTCCCTAAGCCAGAGGCAAACGCAAGCACGCCTCGGCGAGTCTCAGAAACTCAGCGTGGAAATCTTGATTGCAAATGAGCACAGAATGCCTTCTGCTTGCTGCCTTTCAAAACTGGAAAGCTGACTTTTGGATTTTGAATTTGATTTTGAATTTGAATGTTAGGGTATTCTTTCACCTTGCGGTTAATTGTCATAGATCGTTTTCACAGGGAAAGCACAGCAACTGCAGACGAGCAGAACCACCCACGTCAAGACGGAATTTGGCCCACCAATTTCGCAATTCACCAAAATTATGTGTTCTACTGAAATAACTATAAGACTGATTGAAGAAGTAAAAGATGAGTGCAACTTCTAAATGCTTTACATTTCGTTAATTTCATCGTGCCACGTCACAATCCTTCCTGCTACATTAAAGGCAAAAAGCTTGTATTTACGTTTACCCCCCACCCCCCACCCCCTTCGTCTCTCTCTCTCTCTCTCTCTCTCTCTCTCTCTCTCTCTCTCTCTCTCTCTCTCTCTCTCTCTCGGGGTCGGTTAATAGGCCGGACAGGGGAAAAACCAAAAGTGCGAATTACACAGATAATAATAGTGTCGCCCTAACGGACATATTAAGTGTCAAATTTGATTTTTTTTTAATGGAGCCAAAAACAAGTGCTGTCAGCAGGAACGATGCTGTTGAACATAGGGGCGTTATAATAATAATAATAATAATAATAATAATAATAATAATAATAATAATAATAATAATAATAATAATAATAATACGGTAGACTTATATAGCGTGGTACCCCAACAAGCATGGGGTCGCCACGCTTTACAGCGCACTAAAAAAGCAATAGTATCAAATACAAATTAAATATGTAAACAAAAACAGGTCTAGTAAAAAAACAGCTAAACCAGAGGTATGTACATTAATTACAAGTGCACACACAGATACACACAGACACACACACACACAGACACACACAGACGCACGAGCGCCTGGCCAAAGTACATGTCCACAATAAAAACATTCATTATCACATCATTTAACAAAAGCAATACAACTAAAAACATTTCACACCTATTAAACAAAAACATAAGATTGTAAACATTTCATAAAACAGTAAAATGCAATGAAAAGACATAAATCACACAATTAAAAGGACTAGACTCAACTACAACAGATAACTTTCACTAAACTAGTAGTATAACATTGGTAAATACCCTTATATAAAATTAATAGATGACCTTCAACACGAACACAAGCATTCACCACAAGGTATAACAATTTAAAACTGGGCAGTCGACTGGTTGTCAGCAGGCGGAAGAATTGTGATGTTCGTGTGTTCCATCAGTGGGAAAGTAATGCTTGAAAAGATGTGTTTTGAGTGCTTTCTTGAAGGTCTGCGTGAACGCAATATTACCAATGTTAGCTGGCAGCGATTTCCATTGTTAAGGGCCACAAAAAGCAAAAGATCTTTCACCGTAGGTTTTTTGTGCGTACTCTTGGTGTGTTGAGGACATGAGTGTCTGCAGATGAACGCAACTGTCGGGCAGGTGAGTAAGCAGACAGGAGTTGACACAGATAGGATGGACAGGTATCAGAGAAGAAACTGTGACAGAGAACTGACAGTTCGTAGTCAATGCGCGCTTGGATAGGAAGCCAGTGGAGGGAAAATAGTAGTGGTGTCACGTGATCACGTTTTTTGCTTTCAGTACGAGCTGTCCTGCAGAATTTTGAACTTTTTGTAGTTTATCGATCAAAGAGGCCAGAACAAAGGCACACACCAGCGTTTTGGTGGCATATACTGTATATTATGTCCGATACTGACGGATTGAGCTGATTTGGCGAATGGCAGTGTATGCAGAACGACAAACATGTGAAACATAACATGGTTATCAAGGGACATGTCATCAGATATGATGTATCCTGGCAGGGGATGAGAAAGTAATGTCAGAGTTGCCAACAGAAATAGAAGTAGGAAGGGTAGAGTGTGAAGACGATCTAGGATTGTGGAATAACAGCGCTTCTGTTTTGTCATCATTCAATTTAGGTCAAGTGCTGGACTCTAACGGGCGCGGAGTTCACTCCCGTGCCATCTCTCTTTCTCTCTCTGTCACGCACACGCACACACACGCAAGCACACACATAACACACACTAAATACAAAGTTTCAAAGAAATCCGTCCATTAGTTTCATAGAAGAGAGAGCAAAATAAATAACTAAATGAAAAGAAAAATATTACATAACCACGATGACCTCATTCAATATATTAAGTTTTGACTAAGGCTCAACGCACCTGTACACTCTCATGGCATACAAAGTTTAAAACAAATGTGTTGTTTTTTTAATTATTTAAAAGGTTACGTCATTATGATTACGTTACTCGATTTGCATAATTTGGGTTTTGCGTTGGAGGCATAGGTAAAGTCAAAGAAAGTTTAGTTTCACAAAAAAGGAGCATAACACCCGAACACGGGAAACCAAAACTTGCCAGCGCCACTAAGCGGTCATCGTGATAGAAAATGGCCTATGGCATGGAACGAGGCACTGTACTTAGCCAAAATTCTACGTGGGAGTGATCATTGCAGTGCTATTAGCTAAACAAATGGTCGTTACAAGAGCCCTGGACTTTCATTCAAGTCATCAAAAGCCTGTATGACAAGGCTACCAGTGCAGTCCTCCACAACAGCGCCATCGGAAACTGGTTCAGAACAACAATCGGTGTGCGTCAGGGATGCCTACTCTCTCCAACACTCTTCAACATCTTCCTAGAGCGCATCATGTCAGATGCCCTTGCAGATCACGAAGGCACAGTCAGCATAGGGGGAAGAGCAATCTCCAACCTTCGTTTTGCGGATGACATTGGTGGATTGGCTGGAGAGTAACAAGAACTTGAACAGCTGTACAGAGGCTTGACACCAACTCCAGAGCCTATGGAATGGAAATAAGTGCAGAGAAGACCAAAATGATGACCAACAACACCAATGGCAGCAACACGGACATCAAAGTCCAAAGCCAATCCCTCAACACATTGCATAGCTTGAAATATTTAGGAGCCATTGTATCAGACAATGGGTCCCGACAGAAAGTCCTCTCCAGGATCGCACAAACAACTGCTTCCCTGACGAGGTTGAAGCCAATTTGGAAAGACAGGACCATCAGTCTACATTCCAAGGTAAGGCTGCTGCGCTCCCTTGTCATCTCCATCTTCCTATATGCTTGCGAAACATGGACCCTCACAGCAGATCTCCAACGAAGAATACAAAGCATGGAGATTAGGTGCTACTGAAGATTTCTGGGCATTTCCTATACCCAGCACATCACCAATGACGAAGTCCGACAGACCATCAGTGATCACACAAAGCCATTGGACAACACGATGACCTGCTCACAGTGGTGAAAAAACGTAAACTCCGATGGCATGGCCACGTCACCAGATCATCAGGTCTTGCAAAGACCATCCTGCAAGGCACAGTGCAAGGAGGTAGAAGAAGAGGGAGACCGAAAAAGAGGTGGGAGGACAACATTCGAGAATGGACTGGTTTGACACTGAGCGAAACAATCAGTGTTGCTGAGGACAGAAAAAGATGGAGTACGCTAGTTAAACGATCATCTGTGGTGCCCCTACGACCTCCGAGTTACGGGATAGGATAGGATAGGATAGGACTTTCATTCTTCATATACCCGAAGGATGAAACAAGTTGAGTATCACAAATGATTGAAAACTGGCCATTTTGCCATCAAACTGTATAGGCCTACGTGACATAAACCTTCCTCAATAATGATTATAAAGTTAAGAAGAACAAGAAGAAGAAGAAGAACAACAACAACAACAACAACAATAATAATAATAATAATAATAATAATAATAATAATAATAATAATAATAATAATAATAATAATAATAATAATAATAATAATGTTTGTATTCGCTTTTTGTTGTCTAGAAACCAATCTACATGGTAGTGTCGATACCATTAAAGCTAGATCTACACTGTTTTTTAACTCAACCATAAAATAGGCCTAAATCTATTGCACTGCTGCATCACATTTTGTTAAACTCTGGTGAGGTCAAATTTTGTCTTCTATAGCCTATTTCTCGAATGAAAAAACAAACAAATGTTCATCGGCAGTCTTTCTTATACCGGGCTTGAGCTAGGACTACAAGGGATAAGAAATATACCTGATGTTCAGTTGCTAAGAGACACTAACAGAGGAGGTCAACGTCCTAACTCGTAACACAACGGAAGTTACCTCCCATTACCAAAATGGCCTTTCACATCACGCACCTTTCCCGCGTTCATTGCACTTGCTAAAGTGAGTTTACCATCGCCACTTTGCTGTTTTATAAGTGATTATAATGTATGCGCATTATTGGAATATGTAACTGCTCGATCTGTATGTCATTCATTTCTTCATTTCCTCACACTGATCAGTTTTCTTTGTTTTATTCCAGTTGTTTCAATCATTCGTTTGAGGACTCAATAAAACTTGAACTCAGCTAAAGACACGCCTGTGTTATGATTCATCTACAATAGTGCATTTTTACGATGGTAATTTTTGCCTTCAGGAGTTCTAGACTATCGGGTTTTGGTCACCAAATTTGGTCTCGTGCTTCGTCATTCTAAAACACTTCGTGTTTGTTATCAATCTGTTTACTAAAGAAAATATGAAAACCAATGTTTTCTTTCTTATTCAAGCAGATCTATTTTTACGCTGGATTTTTTTGCCATCTGGATGAACTTTTTGGAGTGCTAGACTATCGATTTTGGGTCACCAAGTTTGGTCTCACGCTTCATCATTCTGAAACACATCTACATACATCTTATCTATATATAAACATTTTTTTTCACATATTCTTGTATATTATTTTATTACCCAAAAAAGGATCATCTACTTATTGTTACTATTTACTGCACATTCTAGGTCGTTTAATTTAAAAGGAGATCGATAAGCAGTATTCGACATTCGAGATTTGATTACTTGTCGCTAAGCATTGGATTGCCTTCCCTAAGTTTTCTATCACGATGACCGCTTGGGGCGCTCCGCGCGGAATGTCATCCTTATTTATATAGCAGTCTTTCGGAATGATCCTTCTTTGTGTTAACTGAATATCCTTTGGTAAAGTCTAAGTATATACCAAATTTGAACGAAATTTGGGAGAAAATAGGATTAGAAAGAAAAAAAAATTGTGACGTCACCATGATACTACACGATTATCTTACAATTACACCATAATTTCGTTTAAGGTTCAAGGCATTTGAACACTCTAATTACATATACAGTTTTTATTAAAAGTTCTTTACAAAAAATTACGTTGCGATAATTACATTTCTGGATATGCATAAGTTTGGTTTTACCTTGGAGTTGGAAACACAGGTAAAATGTAAGAACATACCAAACTTGAGCCAAATCCCTTCAGTAGTTTGGGAGAAAATAGGATTAGAAGAAAACAACAACAACACAGGAAATGATGACGTCAACCAACATGCATAATTTTGTTGCCGTCTGGTACGGTTCACTATTTCCTTACTAAATACCAAATTTCACAGAAATCCGTCCTTTAGTTTCAGAGAAAATTGTGCAAATATCACCTCCGGACATCGGACGGTCGGACGCCCAAAGCCAAATGCAGTATAGTGTCCGAGCTTTACAGCTCGGGGACTAATACAATTTTAATTTACCAACAAGCTTTCAAGAACAAGCCACTAAGGTCCTGCATGAGCATGTATACGGACAGCGTTTAGTGATTCTCTCACCTCTCCTTACCCAGATAATGTACATATTTAATTTAGTATAAGATTGCGCATCTCACAAGTAACATGGCCAAAGAAATGCATAATTATAGTACCCACCCGCACATATACACACGTACGCACACAACACTTGCGAAACGAAACCGTGGATGCATAATAATACACTTTATTATAGTTGTTTGCGTGTTTTAAAGAGCAGCTTAGCAAGGATGTTTTGCTCATTTATTTTCTGTGACGAGTTTAGATGAGAAATTGTATTATTGGTACTATTGTAATCACATTACAAGATGCTATTATGGGCAATCTTTGCTCACACCGACCGCAAAGCTTTGAATGGTAGGTATCTTTTTTTCTGTTTTGGAATCAAATTGCTATGCCTACAATACACACTGTCGCTGCAATGCTACTTTCAGAACAAACCTTGTTGCTACTAGTAGGCTAGGCACCTAAAAAAATGAATTTGATCGATTTTATAATTTTTAAAAAGAACACAGTACTTTTGAAAGAGGTTAACATTTGGCTTACTCGTATTTTTGTTTAGGAAGGGCAACACTCATTGTGAATTTGAAAAAAGATCCGTGGAACGGATATGTGTGTGATCTTGGGGCCCTTTAAGTTTCATTAGTGCTGTTGGCTTTGTCCGATGCTTGAACCTTCGCCGCAACGATGGATCATTGTTCGAAAATGTTTAGAAAGGATGCACACTGTACAACAATATATAACAATGTATAACAATATATAACAACACTGTATAACAATGGTTTGACACTTGACAGCACATGGGGAAAACTGTATAGGCCTACTACGGTCTTCAACAGCGCTATAATAGGCTTATTATTCCACTATGAACGGTGTTGTTCTACGCATTGTTTGCTTATTTAGCATGCCTCTCCAGGCTACGAGGCAACGCACATGTTGGTGGGCACTGATCGATGTGTGAGGGGGGAAGTGGAATGTTTTAAAGACCAATTGCAGATTACTTCAGCCTCGATGTTCGAATCTTCGTAACGGTAGAGTTTTTCATTCTCTTTTTTGCATCCACGCAGCCCGTTCAGTGTTCACTCACAAACAGGTTATAGTGGTCGTTTTGTACAAATTTCTCCAACTTTTCAGCAAAAAGCGCAATTAAGCATGAATGGCCGCTTTCAAACTGAATCTCAATACGCAGACAAGCTATTTATTAATAACCTCAAGATCTGTACAGCGTAAAAGAAAAAAAAAGAAAAAAAACTTGCATCATTCGAGAATTTTTTATAGATCTAACTTTGAAACACTTGACAGGAAAAGAAGGTTGTGTTAAAAGATGTAAATATTTTACCTTTGACCTTGCGATGAACTTAACCTGAATTTAGTTAGCTATTAATTGCCTACAGGGTCCAGCGGAATCAGGATCACAACTTGGTTCAAAGAGGAATCACCCCTGATCCATATAAAAGAACTGCTGAAACAACCCTAGTAGTAACACTGAAGGCATTCCACCAGCCGGTCACTTTACAACAAAGGTATCCCAAGCGCAGGGGACGCTGAGGCTATACTCGTATTTAATCAGAAACACTTTTTAACTATTCGTCACGAGACGGTGTACGATTAATTACCCCCCAAAAAAATTAAAGCGAGGTTGGAGGAGGAAGGGAATTACACTGAGCACTCTGCAATGATTATAAGTATACCACATAGACGATATTTGCACGAAGTCAACCATTAGCATATCACACGTAGACATCATCTCATACACAATTATGCACAATGACGCAGGTCATGTTTTTAGAAAGCCATTAACTGAGGTGAGACCTTGAAGGGATATTGATCAAATAACCGGCGGCAACATTTAATGTTAAGATGATGTTAAGCACCATTGAGCCAAACCCTTCACAGGACCACCGATGCATACGTATGATTGGCGTTGGTGCATACGGTACTGGACCTGAATATCTGATAACACTCCTTGGGTGACATTTCTGTTTTACTGCAGCAGTTTCAGCTACTAAATGCACTAGTCTCTTGCTGTGCCTTTCCTCGTTTTGTGACAAAATCGAGCTACAAAGTGTGTTTCATCCATAGAAAAATAGTTACACATTATTGATACTAATCTATTGATAAATTACATAATCAGTGTATTGTTAATATAATATTTTGGCAAGCGAGCACCTGATAATAGAACAGAAGTAATTATTCTTCACCCTCATCTTTTTCGCGTGGTCAGTAACATGTGAGAGGCGTCGGATACTCGATCTGTCGGCTGCGTTCGACACCATTGACCACGACATCCTCGGCGCAAGACCTTTGGCTGTACTGGAATGGTTTTGCTCTTATCTGTATGACCGCACCCAGGCTGTCGTGATAGGCAATGCCAGGTCCACTCCCTCACACTTGAAGTATGGAGTTTGTTGCTGATGATTCGCAACTTCACAATTCTTTGCCTTCTCAAATTCCTGTACTAGCTCAGGATTTGTCTGAGTGCATAAGCTATGTTGCCAACTGGATGAATGAAAACAAACTAGAGATGGATGATGATAAGACCGAGTTCATCCTGACTGGTTCAACACCCCACCCAGACTTCCGCACACCTAATGAACTTTTCTGGACACCAGTTTGAGTTCTTCAAATCTGTCCGCAACTTGGGAGTCTATCTTGACGAAAGCCTCTCAAAGGAAACCCATATCAACAACCTGAGTAGATCTTTAACTTTCGTCTTCGTAAACTCAGCAAAATATCTCACAGTAGAAACCACTAACAAACTTGCTGTGTTCTTCATCTTGTCCCGTCTTGACTATGGCAATTCTCTTTTGGCAGGTCTGCCGGATGATAAACTCTCTAGGCTCCAACGTATCCAGAACAAAAATGCCCGTCTCGTTTTTCGACAATCACCCCATTCTAGCGCAAGCACTGCTCTTAGAAACCCTCATTGGTTTCCAGTCTAAGCTCGAATCGAATACAAAGTTTCCCCCCTCTGTTTCCACTGCCTTCACACTGAGTCTTGTCCTGCCGATCTGTCAAAACTTCTGTGTCCATATCAACATGCCCGATCACTCCGATCTCAAAATTCAGCATTTCTCTATGTCCCCAGATATTCTCTCAATTCCTTTGAGAAAATGTTATTCTCTGTCTTCGCTCCCACTCTGTGGAACTCTCTGCCTTTCCAACTTCGTCTCATCCAGTCAGACGACACTTTAAAGAAAAATCTGAAAACCTATTTATAAATTTCTGGGCCGCTGAGTGTTCTCTCCTTAAACCTTCTTAGTTCTTTCTTTTTATTGTTGGTAGTAGTGGTAGTGTCAGCAGTGGTAGTGCTGGTTTTAGTGGGTAGTTCTGATGGTAGTGTTGGTGGTAGTTGGAGCAGTATAGTGGTGGTAGTTGCAGTGAGAGCAGGAGTGGTAGTAGATATAGTAGTGGTACTTGTAGTGATAGTAATGGTGTATCGGAATATACTCCAAAGTTAATATTCCGGTTGGTTGGTCACTGGGTCCTGGGTGCAGGGTTGCATTATATTATATTATATTATATTATATTATATTATATTATATTATATTATATTATATTATATTATATTATATTATATTATATTACATTACATTACATTACATTACATTACATTATATTATATTATATTATATTATATTATATTATATTAGCGGATTATAAGTTTTTCTTTTGATTTCATATACCTTTTAAAAGTCTTGATTTAATGGATTGCAGATTTATTTGTTGATTTATCATTTTGTATCTCGTGGTAAACCATGTCACCTTGTTGTAACCATATCACCATGTCATTTACTGAAAATGTTCAAACCAAATCTTAGATTTGTAAACATTGTTTTCATTTTAATTCCCTGTTCGTATCATTTAACTGCACTTGACTTATTTATTATATGTTATAAAATGATAAAAAATTTACTTTTACTGTTTCGACGACACATGTACATTTGTGTATTTTACTGTTTTGTTATTTATGCAATATCTAATTGCATGTTTAAACTAAAATGTCTAAATATATTGTTTTCTTGCCTATACTATATTTAACTGCATGTTTACACTGTAATGTCTTCTTTAACATATGTATTTTTTTCTTATTAAACTTACACACGCGAGTGTGTGTGTATGTGTGAATGCGTCGGAGCGCTAAGCGCAAACTGTCAGTTTGAATTTGCATTTTATTATTATTATTATTATTATTATTATTATTATTATTATTATTATTATTATTATTATTATTATTATTTTTATTATTATTATTATTATTATTATTATTATTATTGTTTATTATTATTATTATTATTATTATTATTATTATTATTATTATTATTATCATTATTATTATCATTAGTAGTAGTAGTAGTAGTAGTAGTAGTAGTAGTAGTAGTAGTAGTAGTAGTAGGTATAGCCTAGTGAGAGTGATGGTTTTGGGGGAAGGGCTGGGTAGTGGTGGTGGTAGTAGTAGTAGTAGTAATAGTAGTAGTAGTAATAGAAGCAGCAGTAGTAGTAGTTACATTATTGTTCTTTCATGTACATATGATCGCTCCAGAGCAGCAGTAGTAGTAGTTTTCAAGCAGTGTGTTGTAGTAGTCATCAATCCGGGGTGTTTAAAGCCCTGCTTCATTCGCAAAGTGCGAGTGAAATATCGCAAGGCCTACTACCCAAGTGTTGGAGGGCAGAGAGTTCCAAAGAGTTGGGGCCAATACAGAGAAAGATCTACCAGATGACTCAAGCGAAAATCCTAGGAATTGAGAGGAGAGCTGCATCTTGTGAACGGACTGATCGAGCAGGTTGGTAGGGGCAGAGAAGTTATGAAAGATAGGAAGAACAGGAATCAGTGTGCAGATAGTGAAAGCAAAGAGAAGCAACTTTGTAATCGATACAAGCCTTTACAGTAAACCAGTGTAAGGTTTTTAGAGCGGAAGTTCCACTAGACTGACGACGAGGTTGACGATGTATGAGGCGAGCAGCACAGTTCTGAATACGCTGAAGTCTGGCAAGTGTATTAACAGGAAGGCCAGCCAAAAGTGAGTTATTGTAATCAAGTCGAGAAAGAACGAAAGAAACAGCAAGCGTGTTGGTGGCATCTGTAGTAAAATACTGGCGTATTGTGCACAGTCTTTGAGATAGAAGTTCTTAGCTTTGCATACACTATTTATTTGCGTCTCCATTGACAAGCGTTTACAGTACGACTAAGACGCACACAATAATTAAAAACACATTGGTGTGTTGCAATATAACTTGCACTAGTAGTAGAAAATACTTCCTTGTGACATGAAAGGAACTACATTCTAAAATTAGTTCCTTTCAGAGTGCACGGACTAATTATATAACACGTTCCTGTGAGAATCCACAGAATAATATAATACTCCCTGGCCTTGAGAATACATAAATAATGTTTCCTTATAATATAAAACCATAAGTATACAGTACAATGCATAGCATTGAGGAAAAGGAAAGCACACTTTATTGAAAACTTACAAACGTTTCCTTGTAAAAGCATGCGTGCATATGTGCATGTACTGAGCACAGCGCATGACCTTCATGAAAAAGAAATCAAAAAGTGCGACGTGTTTCCAATGAAGATTTATCATCAAAATTGACAGTTCTAAACTGTCTTGGAATTGAGTAGTTTGTTAGTGCAGAGCATTGTTTCCCAGTAAAATGAAAAGCACGCAAACTATTGATTTTAATTTAAAGTAGCAATTAATGCAGACCTTCTTGAAATTGAAAGTGTCGTCAAATATTAAAAAAACCGCTGGCGATTCCCTAGTTGCCAAGCTTCAAGAATCCCTAATTTTCTACCTCCTCGTCTTTATCATCTTTCTCCTTTTCACTCTTTCTCCTCATCCGCTTTCTTTTCCTTCCTCTTCTTCTTCTTTGTTATTGTTGCGGTCGTTGTTGTTTCTGATTCTTCTTCCTTTTTTTCTTCATTTCTTTTTTAATTTCCTTGTTGTTGTTGTTGTTGTTGTTGTTGTTGTTGTTGTTGTGGTTGTTGTTCGTGTTCTTCTTTATAATATAAGTATATAATTCTCTTTCATCTTCTTCCTCATCCTCATTCTTCTTCTTCTTCTTCTTCTTCTTCTTCTTCTTCTTCTTCTTCTTCATCTTCTTCTTCTTTTTCTTCTTCTTATTCTTCTCTTTGTTCTTGTTGTGGTAATATCATGAAATATGTATATAAATAAATATAATTGCCTTTTTGCGTGTGCTGTTTGTGTGTGTGTGCAAAAGTCACCATTAATCGCCATGTACTGTAGTAGTTTATTTATTTACATTATTTATTTTTTTAACTGTCCTCGTCATAATAATCATCTCAAACGCAGCACGTTTCACACACTAAACATTGGCACTAAGAGTTTTCGTTCAACAAAATAAGTCGTGCCTTAGCAAGCCAATATTTGCACCGCAACAAGTGTGTCTGCAGTATATACAGTAAGTTATTTTGAGAATCCCAGTGATCTAGTCACACTTTTCTGCTATCCTATGCACCAACGGGAATCCCCTCTATGAAAAACACTTCCGGTTTTTTTTTCTCCGCGTGTTTTAGTGAGTTATTTCCAAATATTCAAGAATAATAACATGTGTCACTGGCCACCTGTATCGTACCCTCATATATTTTTATTTTTTTTTGCTGCAGTTTATTATCCCTTTCTATCGCCAGTGGCGCGCCTAAACCCTACCTACCTAACATTATTTGTGAATTTTTGAAAAATATTAGGAAAAACATAACGCCCAGATGCTGGCTCGAACCCACACCTGTCAGGCGCCATTGGTTTCTGGCTTGTGGACAAAGCAAGTTAGTCCCGCCTTAGCCCACTTGGCCACAACGCTAGCCTAACATAGTCAGTTACTTCGTGTTTTGTGAAGGTTGCGACGGCGAAGCTATGGAAAACTACAAGAGTTTTCAGGTCCTGTTTCACTTTCTGTCGATGATCGACGCACCTCCGAAGTCGCCACAAATACAGGCCTCTACGATTGTTTTTTGCATTCTTTCACTGAGCATGTACTTCCTCCACCGTTTTTATACTTATCCCACTCGTTTTCTGGCTCTAACAATCGTCGTTTTCGGCAATTTGCCATATTTAAAAGTCACGCATCAAGCTTTGATAAAAGCAAAACAAGCCAAACCGGAACTTGGTTTCATATAACCTCGTTTTAATTTATAATGGCGATACCCACGAGTTTTTATGAGAGGTGCCGGAAAGTTGTGAATATCATCATCTTAATCAACTATTTT
Source organism: Oncomelania hupensis (assembly GCA_036898135.1). Lineage (NCBI taxonomy): Eukaryota > Metazoa > Mollusca > Gastropoda > Littorinimorpha > Pomatiopsidae > Oncomelania > Oncomelania hupensis. Next base: position 57,602,158 of record CM072511.1, on the reverse strand, counting down.
AATGGACCCGCCAAGGCGTGCTCGTGCTATAGTCTATGTTAATCCGAAAGTGTTGAACAACACGCGCAAAATATCGTTTGCACTGATTTTCTTTAGGCTTAGACAGATCCGTCTATCGATCTTGTTTTCATTGATAACAGTTCCACAATTTTGAACAAAACAAGGAAAGATTGCATATAGGCTTATTTGTACACTTGTAAACTGATTATCTCCGGTCATACTTGCGCCACACAATCAACAGTTATTTCCATGTTCAGTCAAATTATTATTACTAGTCTATAAAGTCTCATATTGGTTCAGCGTCAAACGTTTACTAAGTTACATCAGTAAACTTATATCAAGCCAAATTTTCCGATTATTTGTGTAATATTTGTTGGTGGAATACATTATGTAGTGTGTATTAAAACAAACAAACAAACAAACAAACAAACAAACAAACAAACAAACAAACAACAATTCCCTGTCGCCATTTCTGTGTATTAACATCAAAGATTATGTCTCACTGTAAGTTATCAGTGCTGCAAACAAAACTTTCTTTCAATGTTCTGTCATTTTAGTCTATGAAGGTAAAGAGTACTTAATATATTTAAGTCATATCAGTGTATCAAATCACACACACACACACACACACACACACACACACACACACACACACACACACACACACAAATGTATAGTTGTTGTTTGTGGGTATGCAGCCACATCATAGATCACGGCATAATTTTGTTAAAACTTACGTAAGTGTATCGAACCAACAATATTGTATTGTCCAGCCGCTTAATATTTCGTATATATAAATATGTATATAGCCCTATGTCTATGGTCAAAAGAGATCAAAGAAATCCCCGAAAGCTATACCAATATATTTACCCTTAATACTTATCTGTACACCTTAGGCGACAAGGCCCGACTTTATAGATAGAACCACTCACAATAAACTTGTTACGTACTTAAAATGAATAGGTAAACTTAACTAAAATTGTTTTTGAGAGAAACGTGTTAGCGTTTTACACTGTGAAATAGAATGCATGTTGTTTTTTTTCCAATTGTGAGAAATGGGACAAGCACTGAATATGCCTGTGTCATCTTGAAGTTAATAATAACGAAACCGAGTTCAATTGTATGCCTATAGCCTACTACTACTACTACTACTACTACTACTACTACTACTACTACTACTACTACTACTACTACTACTACTACTACTACTACTACCACTACTACTACTACTACTACTACTACTACTACTACTACCACTCTGTCTCTGTCTCTCTGTCATTTCTTTCTCTCTCTCTCTCTCTCTCTCTCTCTCTCTCTCTCTCTCTCTCTCTCTCTCTCTCTCTCTCTGTTTGTTTATTTGTTTTGTTTACTCTTCGTTTACGTTTTCACTGTGGTTAGATTTTTTTACACGACGTACTATAAAAGAAATAGTCAATTCTCTGAATATCGTCCCCCGTGCGCTTATGTGTCCGGGGACGTTAATCTATTTTAACTAACTAACTGTGTGATATGGGTAGCTTTCTTCCCACGACGGGTAAATAAGGCACAAAATAGCGACAGGTAGCGCAGATTAAAGAAGAGGAAAGTGTACACATGTATTTGGCAGCATTGCAATCACATGCAAAGCTTTACAATTTTGATGAATTTTTATCCAGAGCCCTAAGAGACAAATTCATTGTGAAACAATCCCAGATAAAATCCTACCTGTCCTGGATGCTGAACTGACAAACGAAACAAATGTCAAATTAATTCCTTTGAATAGTTTTACAGTTCATTTATTAGTATTTAATATTTAATTTGCACTGATTTGTTGAAACAAGCATATTCCACATTTTAAAAAAGTGCAGTGTTTTGTTAAAAATAAAGTAACTGTTTTCATTCCCTTTAGTCCATGCTGTATGTTCAGTGATTTTTTAAAAGCCTTTTTTTCACCATTATCATTTTTCTTGTATGTAATCTATACACTTTTATTATGCATAGAATGTGGTCTCAGAAGAATAGTATTATAATTCCCGAAGTCTAGCATGAGAATAATTGGAGTGTAAATTATGTTATGTATCAGCGTGCAGCATTTGTCAAATTTATGTAATCATGTCACTTGTGCTTCCTCTTTAATAATACTGTGAGAATAACATTCTTCTCACATCAGCAAAATTGCGCGAGTGCCATAAAAATGAGTTTGATTGTCAGTGTTAGTATTAATATAGGCCTATGACAAACCCTACCACGGTCATCACATTAAACACGGGGTGAAAATTCTGACTGAAAACAGCATATATATTATTCTCACACCAAAATATGCGAGTTTTTAAGTAGTTTTGAAATCTGTGCAACTTTTCTGATCAACACCTTTATGTTTTGAAATGTGATGGCACACAACACTTTCGCATAAAGTTATATCCTATCCCGTAATTTGAAAGTTATTGGGGCACCACAGATGATCGTTTAACCAGTGCACTCCACCGTAAGAATGGTACAAACTACTTTAATTTTATATTTCATGAAGGATGGATCAATGCTGCATGTGTTCAGCTGCAGTTGAACCAGAATCAAAGACTATTCTAGATATTTATGTATTTGTTTATTTAAATAAAAATAAAATAAATAAATACATGTACACTTGTTACATAATTAAACGCAGTTGGTAAACTTAAAGTATCATTATTCTTGGAGACACGTTTTACTTGTGTAAGTGCGACCTGGGCAACGTGGGTTCGAATCCCGACCAGCAAACTATCGTGTGATTGCTGGATATTAGTGCCCAGCGCCTTGAGAAGCTCTCTGACCTTGTAAGTGCGCCATACAAGAGCACTCTCTTTCTTGTATATATAATGAGCGGATCTTCAGGGTTCTTCCATTCAATGAAAAAAAATGTTCTGACAATACTTCAGGACATTTGGGTCTATTTGATTTCTACTGAATGTCTATGATCAAAGCAAAGCAAAAACAACAAACAAACACGAGTTACACTCCAAAGTATCTAAAGAAGAGTTAAATCCTACCTTTTCAGGACCCTAATCCTAAGCCATATTCGGTACGCGATTTTTTTCCCCCCATCGCGCCTCAGGGACCGCAGCTTACGAAAATCCGACAAGGGAAGTAATAGGTTTAGTCCGATCTCGCATTAGGAATAATAGCACCCAACTTACATTTAAACATACTGTATAGCCTGTACTTACTGTTATAGTTTTGTAGAGGACAGATGTGGCGTTCTTCTATCCAATGAAGAGCCGTTCGTGGCCTAAACTAGGTAGAATATTGAACACTGACAAATCACTGTTTTCTCAAAACACACGCCACAGC
>CM072511.1:57576355-57593855 GCA_036898135.1 Oncomelania hupensis | reverse complement strand
CTCTCTCTCTCTCGGCTGGTCCTGATTTGGCTCGGAAGTGTCCGCTGGACCTAAAGCAATAACCATGTAATGTATTCTCTCTCTCTCTCTCTCTCTCTCTCTCTCTCTCTCTCTCTCTCTCTCTCTCTCTCTCTCTCTCTCTCTCTCTCTCTTTAATATTTGAAAAAGAAAATGGATGATGTCTTAATTTAGCTTTACAAAACGTAGAATAGATTGTGTAGATTGTGATTTGCGTTCTGCTTTAATAATTACGTTTGATTTATGAAACATCACCTTCAGTATGAAAACATGTTTTGTTGTTTTATATTTTACGGAAATGAATGAAAACAAGGCTTTATTAAATTTTAGAATACATAGATTATGATTTATGTTACATGTAGGCCTAAATAATTACAATTTAATTTGAGGACATCACATCTACTTTGAAAACCTTTGTTAACATGCCGTGATGCCCAGCCCGACGGATTTTGTGTAGTAGAAGCATTTTTCTTATGTGGATCTTAGTGCTATTGCTGCTACTTGTGTGGTTTGCTGTCGGTGCAATATTGCGCACTGTGAAAGTTGAACAAAGCTGCTTTTGTGTTGCTATTCGTGTCGTTTTAAAATGTTGTAATTTAATTTCCTTTTTGTGTAAGGGGCTTTGTTTCAAAGAATAGTTTATTTGGGTTCATTTTTTGTGATAATGATTTTACCTGGGAATAGCTCGCACTCGGTGTTCAAACCAATCGCTATCAATTGAATTTCTTTTCGGCTTCCTTTCAATATCCTATGCTATCCCGTAACTTGGAAGTCTTTGGGGCACCACAGATGATCGTTTCTCCATCTTTCTCTGTCCTCATCAACCCTGAAGGCCTCGCTCAGTGTCAAGACAATCCATTCTCGAATGTTGTCCTCCCACCTCTTTTTCGGTCTCCCTCTCTTTCTACCTCCTTGCACTGTGCCTTGCAGATGGTCGTTGCAAGGCCTGATGATATGGTGATGTAGCTGTACCATCAGAGTTTCCGTTTCTTCACCACTGTGAGCAGGTCATCGTGTTGTCCAATTTCTTGTGTGATGGTCTGTCGGAAATCGTCGTTGGTGATGTGCTGGGTATAGGACATGCCCAGAAGTCTTCTGTAGCACCTCATCTCCATGCTTTGTATTCTTCGTTGCAGATCTGCTGTGAGGGTCCATGTTTAGCAAGCGTATAGGAATTAAGATGGAAATGACAAAGGAGTGCAGCAGCCTTATCTTGGAGTGTAGACTGATGGTCTTGTCTTTCCAAATGGGCTTCAAACTTGCCAGGGCAGCAGTTGTTTGTGCGATCCTGGAAAGGACTTCCTGTCGGGACCCGGCCATTGTCTGATACAATGGCTCCTAAATATTTGAAGCTATGCGCTGTGTTGAGGGATTGACTTTTGACTTTGATATCCTTGTTGATGCCTTTGGTGTTGTTTGGTCATCATTTTGGTCTTCTCTGCACTTATTTCCATTCCATAGGCTCTGGAGGTGGTGTCAAGCCTCTGTACCAGCTGTTCAAGTTCTTGTTTCTCTCCAGCCAATCCATCAATGTCATCTGCAAAACGAAGGTTGGAGATGGCTCTACCCCATTTGCTGACTGTGCCTTCGTGATCTGCAAGGGCATCTGACATGATGACTTCTAGGAAGATGTTGAAGAGTGTTGGAGAGAGTAGGCATCCTTGATGCACACCGATTGTTGTTCTGAACCAGTTTTAGGTGGCGCCGTTAATGAGGACTGCACTGGTAGCCTTGTCATACAGGCTTTTGATGACTTCAATAATTTTAGGGCTGATGTTGTACGCTCTCATGGTTGCATACAGAGCTGCATGCCAGACTCGGTCAAACGCTTTCTTGAAGACTACGAACACATGATATTGAGGTTGTTGGTGCTGTTGGACAGAAAAAATATGGAGTACGCTGGTTAAACAATCATCTGTGGTGCCCCTACGACCTCCTAGTTACGGGATAAGATAGGATAGGATGGTGCTGTAGATATTTCTCGCAGATTATTTTGAAGTTGAAAATCTGTTTAGTGGTACTTCGCCCTGCCTTGAATCCTGCTTGTTCTTCAGCTATGATTTGTTCAGCTTGGGGTTTCAACGTGTTGAGTATTATTTTCAGGAGGACCTTGCTGGGATGGCTGATGAGGCTGATGCTGCGGTAATTTTCACACTCCTGAATGCTACCTTTTTTTGGAAGAGTGATGACAAGCAACCGGGTCCATGGTGTAGGCCACTCTCCACTCTGCCAGATCTTGTTACAGATAATAGTGAGGGCGTCAATCATCGCATCTGCTCCTGCTTGAAGCAGTTCCGCGGGATATGTTGTCCACTCCCGCTGTCCTTTCAATATGCAGTATCTCAATAAACAAATCTGGGCTTAGGCTGTGCAGTACGCAGTGAGTTGCAGTGCTATATCCAATCTTGATGTTATTAATAGGCACACAAACAAAGGAATTAATCGATTTTATATCAAAACAGTACTTTGTGAAATAAAATTTATGCTTGATTTAATTTTTTTTATATTTGCAGGGGAGAAACACTCACTTTGAATTTGGACAGGATCGGTGACGCTGAAAGTTAGTCCACTTAGAGTGAGACCCATTTGAACCACGCTCCCTTGAGAGATCATATTAACATTCACAATGAGTGTTGCCGCATTGAAAACAAGCTTACAACATCAACAACAACAACAAAAACAACAATAAACTCTATCGAAAGTACAGTTACTTTTTAAAAGAACAAATTACGTAGTTTTTGTGCCAATTAAAAGCAATTAAAAGCTAGCCAGCCAACATTCTGGAGCTAAAAATAGCAGCTAACAGCCGGTAAGAGACAGAATCTGTAAATAAAATTGCTCGTAAGGTTTTTCGATTTAGGGGGCTAAATAGACCATACCCTTCCCCAGTCACATAAGATGCATTCTTCAAGCTGTGTTGTTCACTCAGAAATAGGGTCGAAGGTCACACGGCTATGGTATTGATGTACCGTTAAAACAATGGAAATCAGAATTTCCCGATAAAAATGGACAATAAAGAGTTTAAAAAAATCAGTCCATGTCAGAACCGAAATGGAAAATGCAAGCTACGCTTGCGAAACATGGACCCTCACAGCCGATCTACAACGAAGAATACAAAGCATAGAGATGAGGCGCTACAGAAGACTTCTAGGCATTTCCTATACCCAGCACATCACCAACGACGAAGTCCGACAGACCATCACACAAGCCATTGGACAACACGATGTCATGCTCACAGTGATGAAGAAACGGAAACTCCGATGGTATGGCCACGTCACCAGATCATCAGGCCTTGCAAAAACCATCTGCAAGGCACGGTACAAGGAGGCAGAAGAAGAGGGAGACAGAACAAGAGGTGGGAGGACAACATTCGAGAATGGACTGGTTTGACACTGAACGAAGCCATGACGGTTGCTGAGGACAGAGAAAAAATGAGTAGTCTGGTTAAACGAATAACAATGCAAATTTTAGGGTAGACCCGTTTTTGCCAAAAGTAAACAAATCCATCGAATTAAGGGAGGAGGGGGGGGGGAAGGGAGCCTTTTACATTTGTTGACACTGTATTTTTTCTTGGGTTAAGATTGTGTTATATAACATAGTCGGTGCTAGTAGTCCTTGAGGTGTTGCGTTGTATAATTGTGTTATGTTGTGTTGCGCTTTATTGTATTGAAACAAGACTATTGCACTTTGTGACTTTATTCAGGAAAGTAACGCCGACTTGGTTTTTGTGACAGAGACTTGGTTTAAGCCTGCAGGCGATGAAGTAAAAATGCAGGAGATGACCCCTCCTTGTTATGTGTTGTATTCCTGCCCTAGACTGTTGCACGCTGGCGGGCTAGCCGTTTTATACAGGGAGTCTCTGCGTGACTGCATCACAGTGTCCCAGAGCAGTGACGACTTCAAGTCGTTCGAGCTGTGCAAGGCTCAACTGACTTACGCTGATCAGGGCATTACATTCCTGTGCCTCTACAGACCCCCACCAAGCAAGAAGAACAAACGCAAGGACCATGAGTTCGTCGCAGAGTTTCCCCAACTGGTGGACCAGTATGCTTCCTGCAACACGAACGTATTATTCCTGGGCGACTTCAACTTCCACTTCGAGTCAAACTCGGACTGTTATGTCAAGGCGTTGAAGTCTGTCCTGAATGTGCACAACATGGTCCAGCTGGTTGACGGACCCACCCACAGGCGAAATCACATCCTGGACTGGCTCATTGTCAGAGATGACTTCGTTGGAAAGATCTTGGACTTGTCTGTGATGGACAAACTCATATCTGACCACTTCCCTATGACCTTCAGCCTCGACCTCAAGAAACCTGACCCTAGAAAAAGAACTGTTACTTCTCGCAACATAAGGCGGGTTGACCTAAAGGCCTTCAAAGAAGATGTGGCTGCGTTGCAGTTCGGAAAAGAAGATCCTGTGGCTGACTACAACCGTGGGCTTACGGATGTCATGGACAGGCATGCTCCTCTCGTGACGCGATGCGTCACGGACCGTCCTTCCGCTCCGTGGCTGACGCTGGAGGTTAAGGAAGCGAAGAAACAGCGACGTGGCGCCGAGCGCAGGTGGAGGAAGTCAGGCCTCACAGTTCATAGAGACATATTTGTATATCATAGGGAGAAAACCAAGAGACTAATTGAAGATGCAAAGTCTAGGTACACGACTCAAAAAATAGAGGAATGTTCCTCTAGTAGGGACCTTTTTTCAGTCGTTGGTCATTTGACTGGTAAGAAAGGTGAGAAGGTCCTGCCAAATTGTATTCCACCAAAACAGCTGCCAGACTCTTTCTGTGACTTTTTCACTGACAAAATATGCAAAATCAGGTCAGAACTAGATAGAATTAGTGGTAATCCTGACTTTACACCCTTCATGGGAACGCCAATGCTAAACTTTGTCCCTGTAACGTGTGACCATATCAGAAGAATTATTTTTCAGACACCTAAAAAGTCATGTTGCCTTGACCCCATCCCAGCAAACCTGTTGCATGAATGTTTGGATGAGTTAACCCCAATCATCACTGACATCATTAATCAGTCATTGTCATGTGGTGTTGTTCCTTCATCCTTCAAACATGCTGTTGTCTCTCCACTGATAAAAAAAGCAAATCTTGACGTTAATATCCTCAAGAACTATCGCCCAGTTTCAAATCTTCCCTTTCTCTCGAAAATCCTTGAAAAGGTTGCTCTCCGCCAATTGCTAGACCATTTTGAAAAATCCGATCTCCTTGAGCCGTTTCAGTCCGCTTACCGCCAGAACCACTCCACAGAAACGGCTCTGGTGCGAGTTGTGAATGACTTGTTGTCCGCCTGTGACCGTGGTCATGTTTCCGTACTGTCTATGCTAGATCTATCGCCTGCGTTTGATACGCTTGACCACGCCATTCTGCTTCAACGACTGCATGTGACCTTCGGTCTTTCCGGAACGGTCCTCCGCTGGTTCAGGTCATACTTGGCTGATCGGACGCAGTCTGTGGTGATCGGGAGCTCATTTTCAGAGCCAACCACACTAGCCTTTGGAGTCCCTCAGGGTTCGGTCCTGGGTCCCGTACTTTTTACCGCATACATTCAACCCCTGGGCTCTATCATCCGCCAATTTGAAATGCATTATCAGATGTTTGCGGATGACACACAACTCCAAAAGTCTGGTCTCCCCTCTCAACTTCCTATAATACTGAACACCACCCAACAAACCATTGAATCTGTCAAGACCTGGATGAACGTAAACAAACTCAAATTGAACGATGACAAAACTGAAATTATTCCCATAGCTACTGATCATAAACTAAAATCTCTCTCTGACTCAGCTACCATCACACTCACAGGCACGCAGATTGAATTCTCTCAGACTGTCAGAAATCTGGGAGTCCACCTTGATAGGGCACTTTCAATGGAACTCCACATTAACACTCTCTGCAAGGCCATTTTCCTGGAACTCCGCAGGATTAGTCATATAAGACCCTTCTTGACAGTGAGCGCTACAAAGAAGTTGATGTCTGCTTTTGTACTGTCAAGAATGGACTACTGCAACTCCTTGTTTGTAGGTCTTCCCAACACTCTACTGGACAAACTTCAAAAAGCACAGAACAACGCAGCCCGAAACCGCTTTTTCAGGAACTCCATTGGTTGCCAGTGCGCGCGCGTGTCGAATACAAAGTTGCGATGCTTTGTTACCGCAGTCTGCACGGGTTTAGCACCTTCTTATCTGTCTGAGCTCTTAACGCCATATCGTCCATCCAGATCTCTCCGTTCCGCTGACGCTGGTCACCTTTCTGTGCCACGCATCAAGCTGGAGACGTATGGTCGTCGTTCTTTCTCCTTTGCTGCTCCTACACTTTGGAATTCCTTGCCTCAGCCTCTCCGTGACACCCCTACTCTATCTGCATTCAAATCTAGACTTAAAACACATCTTTTCCATGAACACCTCTTGAAATAACTTCCTGCCCACCAGCCGTCCTCAACCTCTTTTGTGGTCATCGTACCTTCATCATCGTCGTCATCATGGTCATCATCATGGTCGTCATCATCATCATCATCTTCGTCATCAGCCTCATCATATCATCGTCACCGTCGTTGTCATCTTCTTTCTCAGTATCGTCGTCATCGTCATCGTTTTCCTCATCTTCGTCGTCGTTGTGGCCCAGGTGTGTTTTGCTGCTTGAGTGTCTGTGCAGGTGTTGTGTTGTGGTGTCTTTTTGTGGTGATCATAGTAGTTGTTCCATGGCGTTTTTTTTAAGTAAATTGCTCGTTTCTGTTTCTGTGTGAAATGCACGTATACTGATAGAGATAGACAATTTTATTGTGCTTTGTATTTTATTGTGTGTGTGTGTGTGTGTGTGTGTGTGTGTGTGTGTGTGCGTTGGAGACATAGAGTGAGTGGGTGTGTATTAATACTGGTGTGATAGAGATAGACAATTTTTTATTGTGCTTTGTATTTTATTGTGCGTATGTCTTTGTGTGTGTGTGTGTGTGTGTATGTGTGTGTGCGTGGGAGACATAGAGTGAGTGGGTGTGTTTGACTATGTTTTAATACTGTGGTGATAGAGATAGACAATTTTATTGTGCTTTTGTATTTTATTGTGTGTGTGGTTGTGTGTATGTATGTGTATGTATGTGTGTGTGTATGCGTGGGCGACATAGAGTGAGTGGGTGTGTTTGACTATATCTTAATACTGTGGTGTTTGGTTTTTGTGTTTGATGCTTTTATTCTTTTATGTTCCTTGAGTATTTATTTATGGCTGGCTGTAACTGCGCTTTGAGCTTCTCCTGAGGGAAAGGCGTAGAATTTTAAATGAAATAAATTATTATTATTATTATTGTACTGTTGTTATAGTATGGTATGGTGGATACGGCAACACAAATACACACCCACCAAACACTAGATCCCTTCAACCCCATTCCCGGTCCCCCAGGATTGTGCTAAGTGATCTAAGCATCAGACGAGGCGCCCAAAGGCTACACGTGGGTGCCTAGGGCGGATTGAGTAAGATCTTGTATCAGCCAGCGCCTTGAGAAGCTCTAGAGCTGGAAAAGCGTTATATTACAACTATTAAATAAATATTAAATAAAAAAATTAATCAATAAAGAAATACATTGTTGTGATTGATATTGTGCGCTGTGTTGTGTTGTATTATATTGTATTGTGTTGGGTTGTATTGTATCATATTGTATAGTTTAGAATTGTACAGATGAACATAACACCTACATCAACGCATTCACAAACCCCAGCATTTGTCCATAAACTAATGCACACGCACAAACATGCGCGCGCGCACCCCCGACAATTACACATGCAAACATGAACATATACACACAAAAGGAGGGTAAAGCAATAGAATGAGACAGAAAGACAGAGCGAGAGAAAGAGAGAGAGAGAAAGAGAAAGAGAGAGAGAAAGAGAGAGAACAGGGCCAACACTGAACAGTCAAATGGGCAGTTACCTTTGTCCTGTCTGATAGATATATACCTAATTACAAGTGTCAGCTCAACTGATTCTTGTCCAAACGCAAAATAACACTGCCACAAGTTTTGTTAAACACTGTTTATTGTTGACTCATGCACAAACCCCAGCATTTGTGCATAAACTAATGCACACGTACACACAAGCGCGCGCCCCCGACACATACACATGCAAACATGAACATGTACACACAAAAGGAGGGGGGAGAAATAGAATGAGACAGAAAGACAGAGCGAGCGAGAGAGAGAGAGAGAGAGAGAGAGAGAGGGAGGGAGAGAGAGAGAGAGAGAGGGAGGGATAATATAAGATAAGATAAGATAACAAATTTATTTTGCAAGGCTAAAAAAATAAGCGCTGGATGCGCTTTTTTACATCTTGCCCTTAACAATAACTATTAAATACAACTCAAGGTTATAACATTCACATCATGGAACAATAACAAAGAAACAAAGTAATCATTAGATAAAATCCTTTTCAAACAATTGAAATCAAATTAATGTTGTTAATCTCAATCAACAACATTAACAATTAATGCGTATTTAATTTTTAATGTGTTTTAGGAGACGTGTTCTGAATGATGTAAATTTAGATGATGGAGTGCGGTGATCTTCAGGAAAGTTATTCCACAAAGTAGAACCGGAATAAGCTAGACTAGTTTTGTAGAGATCAATTCTCGGAATTGGAACATTTAATTTTGTGGACGATCTGGCAGTTGTTGTTTTTTTGGAAAAAAGATAAAAAAGATAGGAAGGTGCATTGCCAGAAAGGATCTTGTGCATGAAAACGCCTTTATTAAATTTTAGTCTGTCGGTAAGAGGTAGAATATTGATCCGTTTATAGTAATCTGGAGAGATTTTTTGTTTAAGTATAATTTGTTTAATTGCACGTTTGTGAATTCTAATTAAAAGGTTTCATTGCATTGCCACTAGCAGAATCCCAAATAGTAGAAGAATAATCAATACATGATTGAATATGACCGGAATAGGGAGGGAGAGAGAGGGAAAGAGAGAGAGAGAGACAGACAGACAGAGACAGAGAGACAGAGAGAGAGAGAGAACAAGGCCAACAGTCAGTCAAATGGACATTCACCTTTGCACTGTCTGATAGTAAGTTATTCATTGCTTACAGGGTCCAGCGGACTGCAAAGAGCCGAATCAGGACCACAAAATCAAGACCACAACTTGGCTGAAAGAGGACTCGCCCCTGATCCGCATAAAAGATCTGCTGAAACAACTTCAGTGGTAACACTGAAGGCACTCCACCAGCCGGTCACTGTACAATAAAGGCATCCCATGCAGGGGACGATGAGACTATACTCTAATTTATCGAACCCCGTTTACAAAAACAAAGCATCATTATAAAATATCAACAAAAGACATAGATATAAAATGCCTACATTGCTAAATAATAATATCATAGGAAGCCCTAGTGACCATTAGGCAGAAAGCGTCCAATATTCCCAAGCTGATACAACAGACCTCACACACAAATGAGGAGTTTTGTCCCGGAAGAGTTTTAAAAAAAAAGGTAGGTGACTGGTCTAGCGAAGAAGAAGGTAGTATAGTAGATTAATAGAACAGAGTAGAAATGAGAAACAACAAATGAGAAAGACAGCGACAGTGGGAATTTAAAGCACTAAATTTCCAGAAAGTTGGGATACTATTTATACAGAATCCCCCGGCACTCCCCACGGGGGGCGCACTGTCTGATAAATATATACCTAATTACAAGTGCCAGCTCAAGTCATTCTTGTCCAAACGCAAAAGAAAACTGCCACAAGTTTTGTCAAACACTGTTTATTGTTGACTTTCACAAATTGCACTGCCTAAAATAGTCATAGTTAAACCATGGAGACAAAAACTGTGTGTAAAACGCATGAATTATGTAAGTCTCCCCTTCAAAAAGACAAGCTTTGACCACGCCCTCTCGGCAATTCTTTTTTAGCATTCACAGTGAGTGCAGCCCCACTGAAAAAAAAGCTTACAACAACAAATAACTCTTTCGAAGGTATAGTTATTTTTTTATGAATACATTCCGTAGTTTTTTTGTGGCTAGTAATAGCAACCGCTAGCGTTCTTGCGCTGAAAATAACATCTACCAATGCAGTTAAGAACCCATAAAAAAGTTGCTTCATAAGGCTATAGTATTGGTATACTGTAAATCATCAATGAAAAATCCCAACTTTAGGGTGTGTTTTAAAAAAAAATAACAATGCGGATTTTAGGATTAAATCCGTTTTTGCTAAAAAGCAAACAAAGCCTTCGAATTGGAACCCTTTAAAGAAACGGCGGACTTCAGCAATACCAAAACTAAGAGAGAACGTGAACATGAAAGGATTTCAAAATCGGAGTTAATAATATAACAGAGTAAAGCAAATTATATGTATACAAATTAAACCTACTTATAGAACAACAGTGGTTTACGATGTATAGTTATCTATGAATGAAATGTGACGTTAGAACGAAGCCTCGGTATTGTGACACGCAAAAGATAATAAACGGCACACTAAACGTTCCACAATTAAATATTACAAACGTAATAGTCTACCGACTAAGAAAGGTATAGTGAAGTCAATCAGCCGTTGTCTTCACCTTGTTCAAAACTACAGAAAGCCCCAATGGTAGAACACAGCGAAAGGGCAAGAACTCCAGCCACTAGCTGCAGAAAAGAGGAGATGAAATAGCTGTCCTTTCCTATCCTTTCCGTATTCCTGGAGGATAGAATCCAATAAGGATTATAATCTCAGATGCTATTATTGAACTGCAGTTCCACTTATTTTGGCGACACAACTTCAAGACTTATCTTATATTACACACACTTTTTGTCTCCCTAATGGCCTGTCTTAAATGGAAAGTTCATGGACGTTTCGTGGAGGTTCAAACATATTTTCTCGAAGATCCCGAACCTAGATTCCTTAACCCTGTTTTTTTTAAAACCGCTTTATTGTCCCTTTTTATCGGGAAATTCTGGGCCGCATCCCCTGGGGAAAGCGTGGTCGCAGCCTGTGGCGCGCCCAAACCCAACCTACCTAAGATTATTTGTGTTTTTTGAAATTTTGCTGGGGGAGCAAACCGGAGTACCCGGAGAAAAACCCCGAGGCGTTGCCCGAGTCGAAAGTAAATAATATTCGGAGAAACATAACGTCCAGATGCTGGATCAACCCCATGCCTGTCAGGCGCCATTGGTTTCTGGCCTGTGGACAAAAGGTGCCTCAACCTAGGTTCGGGATCTGAAAACTTCGAAAAACGGTTTTTAAACCTCCACGAACATTCCACGAACGTTCCATTTAAGACAGCCCATAAGAAATGGTAGGTAAACAATAGAATTATGGTTAAAGTGAAGTGAATATGAAATTGTCAATTGAACTGGACATGAATCTTTCAGTTAACGCGGACAGGACTTTTAAAAACAAATCTAAATTGTAATCTGTCCATATTTTTTTCTCAAAAAACTAAAAACATGATTGACCCTGATAATGGTAATAATATTAATGATACAAATAATAATGATAGAATACAAGTCACTCGCTTTATATGTAATTTACAACGTTCAGCGTTCGTGGTCGTCTTCGCTTCAGTGGATGGGGGAATTAATCTAATCTTCACTGAATTATAACTAGCGAACTTCGGTGTTATTGTTGGACATTTCTGATGCAATTAAACATCCACAATATAATCAGTGAATGATTGAATAAATAGTTTACTAAAAGCAAATATAAAATGTTGCGATTAGTAGCAAAATAGACAATGTTCAACAACAGAAGATCAAAAAAACTCAAAAACTAGCATCTCACTTAAATATTTTGTTGACATCAATTGTTTTTGTAGTAGGTAACGATATTCTTGTAGCAGTCGATTCAAGGGAAATAATGCTCATTTTTTGCAGCAGACATCCCAATGGAAGTAATTTACACTATTTATGTATAACATTCCGCACTATAGACAATCTCAAAAGCAAAACATCCAAAGATATTTTTTAAAAAAAATAAATAAATATGCCATCAATACCTTATTACATTTAAAAAAAACGTGTCAATGCGTATCACCAAATTATCATTAATATATACAATGTATAATTATGTCTACGGCGCGCGCTGGAATAACATCTAATTTCTGTCTTAATTGGGAGGTTCGTGAACAATATTGCCACAAAAAAAGGTTTAAGAACCTAGGTTCGAGATCTGAGAATCCCGAAAAAAAGGTTCGTGAACCTCCAACATCTGCAGAAGAAGAGTGGGCTAATAGCTGTTCAACTTGTCCAAAGCATTCATATGACTACGTTTCTTATTTTAATAAAAGACGATGAAATAATTCCAAGAAACGTGTCTATTTTCAGTGTTCTATCTAAATGTCCATAGTGGCCTAAAAACAATGTTGACGTAAACGATGTTGTGAATTAAATACTCAACTAGTGCAAAAGTACATCTGTATGTCTGCACTAAAACAGGTTTTTTGTAATAAAAATGCGCAAGAACAAGCACCTTCTCTCTCTTTATCTCTTTCTCTCTCTCTATCTCTCTCTCTCTGTCTCTCTGTCTCTGTCTCTGTCTCTATCCTCTCTCTTTCACTCTCTCTCTCTCTCACAAACACACAGACACACACACACACAGTAATAGTTTAGAAAATAAACAATAAACAGTGTCCATTGCAACATGAAGAGGCATTCACACTTGGCCATCCGAGCCTGAGCGGACCTCGAAGGAGTGATAGATCAAGGGAAATCACTCGTCACCCAATTTCTGCTGGCTGGAAGAGAACGAGGTTGTTTTCCTTTACTTGCAGTACCCGCCGCCACGACAACAACACAGCCTTGTGTCTCCTAGGGGAAATAATGTAAACAAACATATAATTAAGACCTATCATTTACAGTAGCATCATCATCATCAACATCATCATCTCCGTCGTAGTCATCATCATCATAATCATGATCATCATCATGATCATCATCATGATCATCATCATGATCATCATCATGATCATCATCATCATCATCATCATCATCATCATCATCATCATCATCATCATCATCATCATCATCATCATCATCATCCAGTAGCCCCTACTTATTATACTTACGATGCAAATCATAGTCGGAGCCATCCAACCTTTTGGCCGTCCTGACAAAATCCATGGATAATTGATGCGGTAGACCTACAACAACCAGCAATGAAAACATCAAGCTTCATTTCCTGTACATCTAATGGCAGTATTTTAAGACGCGCGCCCGCGCGTGTGTGTGTGTAGGTGTTTGTGTGCGTGGGTGTGTTTGTGTGTGTGCTCCAATGCCAACCTTACTGCATAACGGGCACCGGGCCATTGAAACACCCCCCCCCACCCCCCATTGGTCACACATTGTGCATGTGATTACGCTAAATCAGTCACCTGTATACTTTCGATAGAAATGAACTAATTTTCCACAGTTGTGAAGCTTACGAGACATGTATAGGCAAGGGGGTGTGGGGTGGTTTATGTGTGTGTGTGTGTGTGTGTGTGTGTGTGTTTGTGTGTGTGCGTGCACTTGCATAAACGTAGAAATGGGTACCAGATGTGGCCTTTCTTAGTTACAAATGGGTTCATTTGCTAGGAACCCGCTTTTTTCCAGGACCCCACTTTTTCGTAAGTACACGGGAGTGCTCTTTTGCAGTTGTAGTACATGAGAGTGTTTTAAGCAAGAGGGAGTGCTCTATCCGAGAAATTCCAACCATATGTTAAGCAAATTTTGCAATTAAAAAAACAACAACACTTTCTGATTCTTTCATTCCTAAATAGACCCAGTTCTCATATTTTGCAAATAGGTGTGTGCATATATGTGTGTGTATGTGTATGGCTGTGTATGTATGTGTGCGTGTGTGTGAAGTAAAGTGACACCACCGTATTTTAAGACTCCTTTTTAAATTAAAGGGACTAATTTTCACACTCTGAAAATCCTTATCGGGAAGAGAGGGGACTATAAACTGATATATAATAATAATAACCAATATCAGTCCCCTATTCGCTATTGTGACGTGGGACTTTAATTTATCTAAACGAAAGGAAACCTTTTAGGGGTGGGGCCGGGTAGCTCAGTTGGTAAGAGCGTCTTGCTAGTAACCGAAAGGTCGCTGGTTCGAATCCCGGATTGGTCAACGTGTGATCATATTATTTTCCCCTTTACCAACAACTGGCCCGCTGGTGTCAGTATAAATCGGTCCAGTAGTCACCTATATGCGAAAGTGCCGTGTGACTATAATCTACAAACAACAACAACAACAACAACCTTTCAGGGTCACAGATTGTGTTCTCATGAAATTCACAGTGAGTGTTGTCCCACTGGGAAAAAAATAACAGTAAATCTAAACATGTAACCGCTTTCAAAAAGTACGATTTTGATCTATAAAAAATGGATACATTCGTTTGTTTTATGTGCCTATTTAATTGAATCAAAGTTGATTCTACTAACTTTGGGGTGTATACCATAGCACACTGGTTGTTTGTTTACGGACTAAGGAAAGGAAGCTCAAAATGCAAAGCTTAGAGATCGATTTGAGTAACCAGTGCCCAATGTATCATCTTTTAATATGACAACAATCCAAAATTTCCAAGTAAACTCATAGCCATAAATAATAAAGGTTTAAAAAAATCAAGCCCAAAGCCAGGCCCTTTCAAAACCAGATGATATTATTAATATCCTGGCTTTGGGCTTGATTTTTTTTATTAATGTACTACCCATTGTTCTGATATTTATTTTTTTTAATCGTGCTTATATAGCGCTTTTTCAGCCCAAGAGCTGCTCAAGGCGCCAACTTGCAGCCTTTGGGCGCACCGTAATAACGCACCAGACAACTGAGCACAATCCTGGGCAGCCAGGGATGGGGGAGAAAGACATAGGTGCATGCTGGGTGTGTTCTTGTCACCGGTACTCACCCGTCTAGGACATGAGCGTCAGTATCTTTAAAGTCCGTAATGATGGAATGTATGCGACACAGACTAGACCTCGGTTTATACTCTCATCCGAAGGAGTAGGAAACGGGGGTAAAGTGTATTTCCCAAGGACCCAACACAATGCCCCGGCCTGGGCTCGAACCCGGGACCTTCAGATCAGCAAGCCAAAGCTCTACCATTAGGCCACCGTTATACAGTTAAGGCTATTTTAACATTAGGTATGGTTGTTAACAAGTCGGTCGGAGCATGTTCACATTTCATCCAGGAAGACATCGCAAATTTACCAGGCCAACCCTATTCCTCAGTAATATCCTTTTTCTTTTTCTTTCTGGCTATCTAATTATATAACACAAAAAAGGACTAGAACAGTACTATCAGGAGAAAAACTTATTTAATTCTATTTAATAATAGTCACAATCTAAAAAGGCTACCAACATTAGAATGGGATGGTATTAAATTACAATATAAAGAAAATATTAAGTTTTTAGGAGTATATTTGACTTCAAAACTAAATTGGCGAACTCACACAGAATATTTAATTACAAAAAAAAAAGAGAGAAAACGAATTAATCTTCTGAAAATTGTAAGTGCACACTCACGGCTAAATAATACAAAAAACATTACTTTATTTAGCTATTTATCTTATTAGATCTATATTATTAAATGGTCAAGCAGTTTAGTTTGCTGCTTCAAACACCTATATCAAGAAACGTCAAAGTTTAGATTGCAGAGCAGTAAAATTAGCTCTGGGTATTCCAATAAGTACAAATACAATTACAAGTTATAAAGAAGCAGGAATATTATCTTGAAATGAACAAAGACAGTTGTGTATTGTGTCAGTTAAACAATCATAAGCCTACACATACCAATACCATATACATACATACACATACACGTACCATTGTTATAAAACATGGACGATAAAGAAAATCCCCTGAGTAAAAGCGCACAGTAGTGAATTCTGACCAAAATTATTGAAAAACATTAGTGAGTTGTTTATATTTGTGGTTTTTTTTTTTCACCACTAAAAATAATAAAATCGTTAACAGAGTTAAATCCCTTGGACCACCAAGCTGTATTTAATGCATCACGCATGCACAGCACAGGGATGGCAGAACTGGCCGTCATCATCGTGCAAGACAATTCATCAGCAAGGATAAAACTAGAAAAGATCAAATCACTCGAAGTGCTGGCGGATGAAGATAATGTGGGCGACTTGATGAGTTAGATCCCGATTCCGCCCGCCTGCCCTTGATTTTTTTTCTTCTGATTTTTTTACTTTGATTTTTGACACTTTACTGTCCCTATTATTGGGAAATTCTGGACCGCCTCCCCCGGGGAAGGCGTAGTCGCAGCCTGTGGCGCACCCTAATATTAGTCGTGTTTTTGAAATTTTGCTGGAGGAACAAATCGGAATACCCGGAGAAACCTCCGAGACGTTGTCGGAGTCGAAAAATAACGCTCGGAGAAAAATAACGCTCAGATGCTGGATCGATCCCACACCTGTCAGGCGTCATTGGTTTCTGGCCTGTGGACAAGGCAAGTTAGTCCAACATTAGACCACTCGGCCACAACGCTCACGTTTTTTTTTATCATGTTTATTTTATTTTTAAAATTTTTTAATATTTGATTTCAGCTAGTATAAGAACATTGGTATTAATAGGTCCCCCCGTGGGGGTGCCGGGGGTTTCAGTATAAATAGTATCCCCACTTTCTGGAAATTTAGTGCTTTAAATTCCCACTGTCGCTGTCTTTCTCCTTTATTTCTTTCTCATTCCTACTCTGTTCTATCAATCTACTATACTATCTTCTTCTTTGCTAGACCAGTCACCTAGCTTTTTTCTTGAAAACTCTTCCGGGACAATACTCTTCATTTGTGTATGAGGTCTGTTTTGGATCAGCTTGGGAATATTGGAAGCTTTCTGCCAAATGATCACTGGGGCTTCCTATGATGTTATTATTTGGCAATATAGGCATTATATATGTATGTGTTTTGTTAATATTGTATAATGATGTTTGTAGATCTATTCTATTTTGTTTTTGTAAACGGGGGTTCGATAAATTTGAGTATAGCCTCAGCGTCCCTTGCGTTGGATGTCTTTAGTGTAAAGTGACCGGCTGGTAGATTGCCTTCAGTGTTACCACTATGGTTGTTTTGGCAGATCTTTTATGCGGATCAGGGGTGAGTCCTCTTTCACTTCTCTGGTCCTGATTTGGCTCGGAAGAGTCCGCTGGACCTAAAGCAATAACCATGTAATGTAATGTAATTAATAGGTAACTTCCCAGCGGTATAGTAAACACCGACTGAGAATGCTTGTAAAGGGGGACTTACGCGTTACGCAAATGTTAAACAGGTACTGAGCTCCCAGCAGCTTGCATATCTCAGGCACGCCACCTGGCTTGATGAAGCAGAAATCCTGATGCTGGGTCCAACCTTTGGGGCACTCGTATTCCGTCTCTGATGACGATGACGACGACGACAGCGATGAGGTGGTGGAGGAGAAGGGTGCCTGAGTGCCCAAGTCCTCCAATTCAGAGGATTCAGAACTTACTGGTTCTGAAACATTACATTAAACAGATAGGTTACATAATAAGCGATAAGTTA
>CM072511.1:57571355-57573855 GCA_036898135.1 Oncomelania hupensis | reverse complement strand
TCTTCCTAGAGCGCATCGTGTCAGATGCCCTTGCAGATCACGAAGGTACAGTCAGCATAGGGGGAAGAGCAATCTCAAACCTTCGTTTTCCGGATGACATTGATGGATTGGCTGGAGAGGAACAAGAACTTGAACAGCTGGTACAGAGGCTTGATACCAACTCCAGAGCCTATGGAATGGAAATAAGTGCAGAGAAGACCAAAGTGATGACCAACAACACCAATGGCATCAACACGGACATCAAAGTCCAAGGCCAATCCCTCAACGCAGTGCATAGCTTTAAATATTTAGGAGCAATTGTATCAGACAATGGGTCCCGACAGGAAGTCCTCTCCAGGATCGCACAAACAACTGCTTCCCTGGCGAGGTTGAAGCCAAGTTGCAAAGACAGGACCATCAGTCTACATTCCAAGGTAAGACTGCTGCGCTCCCTTGTCATCTCCATCTTTCTATATGCTTGTCAAACATGGACCCTCATAGCAGATCTACAACGAAGAATGTAAAGCATGGAGATGAGGTGCTACAGAAGACTTCTGGACATTTCCTATACCCATCCTCAACGACGAAGTCCGACAGACCATCACACAAGCCATTGGACAACACGATGACCTGCTCACAGTGATGAAGAAACGGAAACTCCGATGGTATGGCCACGTCACCAGATCATCAGGTCTTGCAAAGACCATCCTTCAAGGCACAGTGCAAGGAGGTAGAAGAAGAGGGAGAGCGAAAAAGAGGTGGGAGGACAACATTCGAGAATGGACTGGTTTGACACTGAGCAAAACAATCAGGGTTGCTGAGGACAGGGAAAGATGGAGTATTAAGTTAAGCTATAATCTGTGGTGCCCCTACGACCTCCGAGTTACGGGATAGGATGGGATAGGATGCATGAGCTAATGTTTTAAATGCACGTTTGGTTCTTATGTTTGAAGCTGTGCACCACAAGTAAATTTCTCGTATTTGAGATAATGGAGTATTCTTTTCTTATCTCATAGCCTAACCTTACAAGCAGTCCTTTAACGGTATGAACAAAACAATGACAATAAGTAAGAGAGAGAGAGAGAGAGAGAGAGAGAGATACAGGCAGGCAGACAGACACAGACAGACAGAGGTACAGTAACAAGAGGCTAGATTTACCCAGCACGATATCTTCTCGCTTGTTTAGTCAGCTGTAACCTTAGTGCAGTAATGTTACTCGGCAGCAGACGACAGAAGTTTGCTATGTGCTACACATTTCTATACTGATGTTAGCGCAGTAGGCCATGACATCATCCAGCTTACGTATTGGCAGTAGTACGGCCAACCACCGGTAAAGGTCGCCTCTTGTAGTTTTAGATTCCCGCTCTTCCTGCTTCAACTTGCCTAGAGTACAGAGCCCGGCCCTCAGAGATCTCTCCATGACTAACAAGCAGGAACTGTTGAAACTCTATTCAACCAAGTTAGCCACGGCCTGACATTGCCAAAAAAGGTAAATGAACTAGCTTTTCTTTCATCGTGATGTATTGATATTACTGTTGAATTATGTTTGTGAAATTTGCCATGATTAGAATTGAATTGTTAGTCCAACGTTGCGTGACCATGTGGAGAACCCGACCACGTGGAGAACCCGACCGGTCCAACGCCATGTTGTATTCCGTACGAACCCACTGTTGTTTAGCCTATATGTATTCTTGCAGACCAGTGGCTGTACCAGAGAATGTGTATAATATTAATTATTTCTCTAGGTGTATAGTTAGCCATGATTTATATTTATATATGTATAGGAAATTAGAGTGGAGATTCCAGTGGACCACGGACTTAGCAGAATGTTCGTCGCTTATATTTAGAGATGTGGAGCTAATCACTGAGGGCTACTTCGGCCTTCAGTGAGACGCTCTGCACACACCTAGTATACACGGTGGTGCAGAATTTCATTTCATATGTTACAGACAAGCAGGCATCGTATCGTGAGCCCGACAAGACGAAAGGCAAGAAAAAGTCTTCACTGAAAGTCGGCCTGCATCGGCTGCTCTAGCAATTCGCGACGAGAGCCCACCAGTCTAGCAACAAGGAGAAGAATCCACACCAACACAGCTCATCAAAGAATCAACCACAACACAGCTCTTCTAACCTTGAGTTAAGTTTATATTGACTCAGTGCACCAAACCTGTTAGCCAAAGGACCACAGTAGTCCACTCTTCCAGAACTCTGACCCTTTGGGCAGAACGTATCAAGTGCCCGATGATGAAATAGTAGCTGCATAGAACTATCGAGAAGCGAACCATTCGAATTGACATTTGAACTTTTAAGTTAGTATCGTACTTAGCCGATCGTGTATAGAGTAGAGGAAATAAATGTGTGATATTTACTGTTAACAAGTGGCTGTACTACCTATGTTTCATAGCCGTGTGAGAGCTAATGTGACAGTGATCTTTTACCATTTTTCGTTCTATCTCTGTATCCCAGCCTAACCACAGACCGAGCTAAATTTATAAATGTATTAAGTAGAGTCACATGGAGA
>CM072511.1:57521355-57566355 GCA_036898135.1 Oncomelania hupensis | reverse complement strand
CCTACACATGATGATTTTGTTAATTATTTTGAAAACCTTGGTAACATTCCTGAGGAAGACATCCTCCATCCTACTGACCCTCTTGATCCTGAAGCTAACTTTATAGATAATTCTAGTCTGAATTCCGACATAACACGTGACGAGGTAATGAAAGCTGTTGGTAAACTAAAGAATAATAAAGCCTGCGGTTTTGATTGTATTTTGAATGAATTTTTGAAAGCATCTTTTCCTAAGTTGTTAGATACTATTACTATGTTATTTAATCTTGTTCTAAGCAGTGGCAAAATTCCTGAAGACTGGTCAGTTGGCATAGTTTGTCCACTATATAAAGGGAAAGGAGACACGCTAAATGTAGACAATTACAGAGGTATAACTCTTCTTAGCTGTTTGGGTAAACTTTTTACAAGCATTATTAATATTAGGATTAATTTATTTCTAGAGTCCAATAATTTATTAGGTAATGAACAAGCAGGTTTTAGAAAAGGTACCTCAACCACTGATCATGTCTTTGCACTGCACTGTCTAATTGATATTTACTTACAACAAAAGAAAAGATTGTTTACTACATTTGTAGATTATAAAAAGGCATTTGATAATGTACAGCTTAATATGCTTTGGGAAAAATTAATCAACAATGGTATTTCTGGAAGAGTTTTGATAGTGATCAAAGATATGTATCAAAAAGCTAAATCTTATGTTAAAAGCCCTAATGGTATATCGCCTACTTTTTTTTACATGTAATGCTGGAGTGCGGCAAGGTGAGAATTTATCACCTATTCTATTTTCATTGTTTCTGAACGATTTAAGGTCTTTCCTTGCCGAACATATCGATGGTTTATCGTTGCCACGGAATATTGGTAATGGGTTCAATTTCTCAGATGTTGACCAGTATTTTAAATTGTTTCTGTTATTATATGCTGATGACACAGTCATTTTATCAGAGTCAGCTGAAGACATGCAGAAAGCTCTAGATATTCTTAATTTATATTGTGCGAAGTTTGGTCTGTGTATAAATATTGCAAAAACGAAAGTTATGATTTTCTCCCGCGGTAAAATCAGAAAGTTGCCTGTCTTCAAGTTTAATGATGTAATCCTTCAAATAGTTTGGGAATATAAATATTTAGGCACCCTTTTTCATTATAACAATAAATTTCAAAAGAACTTGAAAGTCCAGAGCGTGTCAGCTGAACGTGCGATGTATGCACTTTTAAGGAAGTGTAGAAAGTTAGATTTGCCGCTTGATGTCCAGCTAGATCTCTTTGATAAATGTATCAAACCGATTCTATTGTATAACTGCCAGGTATGGGCTCACGAAAAATTGGAAATATGTGATAGGTTGCAACTAAAATTTTTGAAAATGATCCTTAACGTAAAAACTTGCACGCCGACTTGCATGGTTTTGGGTGAGGTTGGCTGTATTCCTGTCTCTTTGGATGCCAAATGCAGGTTACTTTGTTTTTGGTATAAATTGTGTATCGATTGTTGTAACGATTCCACAAAAATGTCGGTGCTTATGTTTCGTCTGTGCTCTTATTTGTTTTTTAATAGTGAGTATAAATTATCTTGGTTAAATACTGTTCGTTCTCTTCTGGACGATCTCGGTTTGTCTTTGTAGTTATTCTTTGAATTATTTTAAGAATCTAGTCAAACAACGCCTAAAAGACCAATTTTTGCAAATCTGGCATCAGAATATAAATGAGCATAACAGTTGTATTACTTACAGAATTTTTAAGGAAAAGTTTTGTTTTGAGGATTATTTAGTTAATTTGTCACCATTTTTTAGAATAAATCTGTTAAAATTTAGACTCGGTTGCCACAAACTTCCGATTCAAACTCAAAGATATCTACATATTCCCAGAGAAGAAAGATGGTGTCCTTTGTGTGATTTAAATGAAATAGGTGATGAATTCCATTATTTGTTTAATTGTACTAATCCCCTTCTAAAAGACAACAGATTTTCCCTATTGCCACGGTATTTTAGGAATCACCCAAATGTCTTCAAAGTAAATCAGCTAATAAACTCGAAATCAAAAAGCACACTGATAAATTTAAGTCGTCTTATTGGAATAATACTTTCACTTTATAAGTAGTACAGCATTGGTTATTTATTTTTTATTTTTATTGTTATTTTTTTTCCTCCAATATTTGAGTACTGTTTGGTGGTCATGCATGTGTCCTTCACTGTTCTGGCATTTTTTCCCTTGTTCTTTCACTTCTCCGATGACTGTTGTTTTTGTTTTATCTTGTATCTTTATGCGATTGTTCTTTTGAGCGCATATCAATTTATTATTATTATTATTATTATTATTATTATTATTATTATTATTATTATTATTATTTTTATATATTTTTTCCCCCATTATTTTTCTTTTTTTAAGAGGTGTCACAAATGTTTGAACATTATTGTTGCTTTTTCATTTAGTGCATATGTTATTGTGTGTAGTTAGAGGCTGCTGTGTCTGTAATATAGTGCCGTTCTTGTTATCACTATGTATATATTGTGTATCCCTATCCCCCCATCTTCCCCCCTTGTCTGGCTATACGGCCCCCCTGGGCTAGGAGCCTAATTTGATATTTGCTGTTTTATCATTTGTTTGTTTAATAAAAGGACAAAGTTCCAAAGAAAAATAATCAATTTCATTTCATCCAAGTTTGAAAAATGTAACAAATCATGCCAAGAAATGAATTAACATTTGAAGAATAGCAATTACGATGGAACCCGAAACTGGCCACTAACTCCTGGTAATGTTTCTATGAAGTTTGAACACAACCTTTTCAGTGATTCTTGGCATAGGGCGTCCAACGCACCGACAGATATTTGAACACTTCTGATTCCCTATCATATCAAAGGGTTTTTCGATATTATCTGGAAATACAAAAGCTAACACCGATCCTTTCAGTGTATGGGGTGGGCGGAGTAAGGGGATCTTGTAAGGATTGGGTTAAAGGTCGATATCACGCATTGATCGTCAAATAGAAAAAAAAGGAGGGTCAACCCTTAAGGTGGAAGTACGTGGATAAACGATTGTGCGTTGAAGGTCCTTCAAAGAGTTGAAATAAGATAGTAAATTACGATCAGTGTTTTTCATTGCAGTTTCCCGTGAATGTAGAACGCACATCTGTTTGATCGCTGTGCGGAAATGCGTCATCCTTAAAGAGGCTGTTCAACGCCTAATTGTGGATGCGTATGTGTTTCGGCCTTTACAATCAGCTTGCTTCTAAAAATGTTATGTTCCGCGTAATGCAGGAAAACAATTTAGCACAGAAAATAACATTAAATTAAATTGTATCCGCTCTGTAGAGGTAACCTGTTCGATAGAGAGTACAATACAGTGACACTTTCGAAAAATTTAAATTGGTTTTAGACTTTATGCTGGTCTGTGTGAATGTATATGTGTATGTGTGTATGCGTGTGTGTGTGTCTGTTTGTGGTATGGGTGATTATATATTATATGTGTGTGCATGTATATAAAGCGAAAGGTCTCCAAGAGCCTTACAAAATTTATGGTGAACATACTGACTCTGGACATTATTTCGTTCTGCAAGGGTAGTCCTACCACTTCTTTTACAAGGGAACTAGCCCATTCGCTTCTATATAATAATTTATCTGACGGGTACTTGTCCGCTATCGGACACTCTCACCCAAGATAGCTCACGAACGGAGTATCAGAACTCGGTACAGGGCATTGTCTGCCATTTGCAAGACTTCCTTTGCACTACCCAGATCCTCTGAGTAGATGAGCCGGTTGACAAAAGACAAGAGAATGAAGAGTAAAGATGGCCGACAAAAGACAAGGAAGATAGAAGAAGAAAAATAGAGGGCAAGGAGCGGAAGTGAGCAATGCTTCTTATGTGTGTTCCGGTCCTCAAGGGAAGTGACGTCAAGATCTTCAACCAGGTTTTGGCGATACGGGGATCGGAGGAGGAGACCTGTCCAGTCCAGTCAACCTGGTTGTTCACGTTCAGTAGCCGTGTCCCTAACAATTGTACACGTTAAAATTATTCAAGAAAACTTGATTTAGAAGTAAACGTCTACCTTATCGATCACTTTCTGCAATTACAAGACTTCTCTAGATTCTAATATTTACAACTGTTATCGACGTCTTCCTATTTCTTCTTCTTCTTCTTCTTCTTCTTCTTCTTCTCTTCTTTTCTTCTTCTTTTCTTCTTTTCTTCTTTTCTCTTCTTCTTCTTCTTCTTCTTCTTCTTCTTCTTCTTCTTCTTCTTCTTCTTCTTCTTCTTCTTCTTCTCTTCTTTTCTTCTTTTCTTCTTTTCTTTTCTTCTTTTCTTCTTCTTTTCTTTTCTTTTCTCTCTTCTTCTTCTTCTTCTTCTTCTTCTTCTTCTTCTTCTTCTTCTTCTTCTTCTTCTTCTTCTTCTTCTTCTTCTTCCATTTGGGTTCTGTAGCAAGTTCTGTGTTTTGACCATTTATCAATGAAAATGGGAAAAAATACAGTACTACGTATTGTATTAATAATTATGGTATTTTGGGTAAAATGCAATGGATTCCGGATAGAATCTATATATAAGCCACCCATCCAAATTTACTGCAAAGCCAACGAATAAACCACAACAATATTTAAAGAGTGATATAACTTTGCAAAAGCGTGCGACCGTTCTTGAAATATTATGAAAATCTCTTATGATTCATGGTTGTAAACCTCTTCCAAAATTACTTTGATTACAACATGTATGTATGTTTTTATGTGTGTATGTATTTGATGCATATGTATGTATGTATGTATATGAATGTATGTATTATGTAATATTAACAATATTAGCAACATCTTATTGTTGTGAATATTGGAATGTTAGTAATGTTGCTGTTGTTGTTTTTTTTGCAACCGCATTATGATTGTTATGCCAATGTTTTTGTATCCTCCACACTCCAAAAGGGGCGAGTACTGGGATTAAATCTTGAATCTTGTATGTGTTTATGTTTTTTGTTATTTATTTTATGCAGTTTATATACGTCAAACGATTGTGTGTGCATACTTATTACGATTTGGTTTTATTTGGAAGAAATACGTATGGTTGCCCTAAGTGTTATTTATATTGGCGAGAGAGAGAGAGAGAGAGAAAGAGAGGGAGAGAGAGATAGAGACAGAGAGACAGAGACATAGAGACACAGACACTGAAAGACAGATACAGACAGACAGAGACAGACAAACAGAGACAGAGGCCACAGGCAGGAGCGGATGATAAGGATGATGAACATGTCCATTAGATCCGGGGATTCGATCTGAAAGCTATCCGCCAAGATATTTATCAGTCAGTCCATAACAACATATAGAATAGCAGCACTGCATATTTGGCAGCGTGAGGAAAAAAATACCAGCACGTCAATGTGCGCACATTGGGGATCTCGTGAGCAGATGAACACAGGTTCCATTCCTGAAAGAATGCGCCTTCTCGTCTTACTACAACAACAACAACAACTGCAACAACAACTACAACGACAACAACTACAACTGCAACAACAACTACAACAACAACTACAACAACAACAACAACTACTACTATTACTACTACTACTATACTACTACTACTACTACTATGTACTACTACTACTACTACTGATTCTTGAATGTGCCGCTGTGCGCTGGAGTAAATGGAGCAGCGCACAAAGAGTCATTACCAAGAAAGTCAACTTCTTGGAGGAAAAAGAATCTGCCGTTATATACCGTCGAGAATAAAACGCCATCGCATTCTTTTCCCCTTGCAGGTCAGGCCACAGCGGGCTATTTTTATTACACAAGTTGGGCGCCTTTAGCTCTATAGTAAAGTGTTTAGATAGCGCAGAGAATGAGAGACTATCAATCGTTCATAAGCCTGTGTATGCTATAAAGAGGATCCGCAATACAGGCACTCGAAGGGGCCGGGTAGCTCAGTTGGTAGAGCGTCTTACTAATAACCGAAAGGTATCTGGTTCGAATCCCGGATTGGCCAATGTGTGACCATATTATTTTCCCCTTACCATCAACTGGTTCGCTGGTGTCAGAATAATGTGACCAGTAGTCGCCTATACGCTTCGGTGTCGTGTGACTATAATCTACAGTTTTTTAGGCGCTCAACTTGTGTGGGCAGGCGTGTAAAACTACTGACTAACATAACTTGCCTCTCTTTGACAGGCTCCATTCAACGCGAATACAATGACAGAGAATTTAACTTTGATTTATGGTAACTCCATACATTAGATCCTACATGATTTTATTCAATCAGCGAAAGGATGGTTGCAGATTTTCAGGAGCAATTTCAACACACACACACACACACACGCACACACACACACACACACACACGCACACACATACACACACAAACACCACTACCATCAACATAACAACATAATCTCTAATTGCAAGTATTGCTGTTAAAATTTAAATAACGACTTCTTTTTTTTAAATTTTATCCCTCATGGTCTGAACGATGGGGAATTCACAATGGGTGAATCCCGATTCCCGAATGATTCATTGAGAAATTATGCAAATTGCTGTCAGAGCTACCCAACACATGCACTCAGTTACAATCGTCATTTCCGGAATATCCACAACTTATTAATTACACGCGCTACAAGCACGGCATGAAATAATAAAATTACACTATAATAAATGCTTATTATTACAGTGTGTGTTGTTGTTTTTATATTGACTCTGAACCTTTTTTTTAACGCAGTTGGCTCAGTGATATATGCAGTGTAATCGAATGAATATTAATTGCACACACACACATGCACACGCACCCCCCTCCCCCCAACACACACCACCATGAGGAACTGCGCCCTTACTCTTTCGGATGAGAGTATAAACCGAGGTATAGTCTGTACACGCCCGAATTTCATCGCACGGGCTTTAAAGATCCTGACGCTCATGTCCTAGAAGTGTAAGTGCCGGCTACATAAATACAAACGTCAGGCATTGGGTCCCTTCTCTCCATTTCCGGTCGCCCGTAATTGTGCTCAGTCTTTTGGGCGTCAGACTATGCCGCCAAAGATTGCAAGTGGGCGCCTTGGGCCGCTTGCGTCAGATCCTGTGTCATCCAGCGCCTTGAGCAGCTCTTGAGCTGGAATGGCGCTAGATAAGAACGATTAAATCAATAATAACAAGATATTTTTTACACTAGATAGTATGATCATAAAAAAAGTTGATTAGTCCCCTCTCAAATAAGCGTGTAAAGAGTTTAAAAAGACGTTCGATTAACGTCAACGCGCGAGTTAAACAAAAGTGGTCCTAAAAATGCAGCCATCACGCGTCGGGAAAAAAACCACAGGAGCACAATATTAATATACTTCCGCTTTGTTACTTCACAACAACGTCTCGAAGCATGTTCGTCACGCACCGCCATGTAAACCTGTTGGCGTGTCTGTGCCTCTATTGTAATGGAGATAAGCCATTTACGCTCTGACACGGAATTGTAAGTACATTTTAGCCAAACTTTAGACACACACACATACACACACACACACACACACAAACACACACTCGCACGCACATTACATTACATGATTGTTGCTTTAGGTCTAGCGGACTCCTCCGAGCCAAATCAGGACCGGACAACCCCTGATCCGAATAAAAGATCTGCTGAAACAACCCCAGTGATAAAACTGAAAGCTCTCCACCAGCCAGTCATTTTACAATAAAGACATCCCACGCAGGGGACGCTGAGGCTGTACTCTATTTTATCGTACCCCCGTTTACAAAAAACAAACTAGAATACAAACATCATTATAAATTATCAACAAAACGCATACATATAAAATGCCTATATTGCTAAATAATAACATCATAGGAAGCCCTAGTGACCACCTGGCAGAATGCGTCCAATATCCCCAAGCTGATCCAGCAGACCTCATACACAAATAAGGAGTCTTGTCACGGAAAAAAGGTAGGTGACTGGTCTAGTGAAGAAGAAGATAGTATAGCAGATTGATAGAACAGAGCAGGAATGAGAAAGAGCAAATGAGAAAGACAGCGACAGTGGGAATTTAAAGCACTAAATTTCCAGAAAGTTGGGATACTATTTATACTGAAAACCCCGGCACCCCAACGGGGGTACACACACACACACACCCACACACACACACACACACACACACACACACACAAAGGCATGAATCTAGAAGCAATTAATGATCACTTTAACTTGAATAAGAGACTGTTGAACATTTTTTGGCGCACATTTGATGTCAGACGCACGTTTCAACAGGCTTCAAAATCCATTTGGATATTACTAAATGCACCGTAACATTCTGGGATTTAAGATGCGCCGATAATTATTAGGCTGCACTCCTTCCTCCTACACCCGCAACTCCACACTGCCAATCTCTATCTCTCTATTTCTCTCTCTCTCTTCCTCCCTCCCTCTCTCCCACGCCACACCTACCCCTTTCTTTCATAAGGCAAATATAATAGCCGCACTCCACAATGTAAAAATAAAAGTAAAAAATAACGCACAATTTACCAACTCATTGAAAATAATTATTAGGAAGATACTAAAATCCCCTACTTCTGATCTGAACAATGGACAAGTGTTCAAAAACAACTATCCAAATTCTCACAGAATTAGACTTGTGAATTGTGTGGGTAAATACTATACTACAGTTTGAAAAGAAAAACAAAATCAAGAAACTAAGCTGCTTCATTTGAAAAGTCTTAGGGGTTTGAGCCGACACTAAAAACAAAAACCAATGGCTTATCCCCTGTGGAGGCGAGCTAACAGAAGAGCTTGGGGAGCGCAATTAGCTCAGTGGTGTACACAGTGTACACGAATGTCAGGCAATAACTTTGCAGCCTGTACAGGCAGTGGTTCAAACCCCGTTGACGACATGGAGTAAAATAATAATAATAATAATAATAATAATAATAATAATAATAATAATAATAATAATAATAATAATAATAATAATAATAATAATAATAATAAACCAAGAGACACTGTGCACCTACTCCTTCGGATAAGAGTATAAACCGAGGTCTAACTTGTGAAAGATTCTGACGCTCACGTCCTACCTAAACGGGTGAGTGCCGGATACACAAATACACCCAGCACGTACTAGGTCTCTTCTCCCCGTCCCCGGTCGCCCAGGATTGTGTTCAGTCGTCTGGGCGTCAGACTATGCGCCCAAAGGTTGCAAGTGGGCGCACCAGGCGACATGACATGAGTTAGATATAAAGCCTGTATTAGCTAGCGCCTTGAGCTGTTCTTAAGCTAAAAAAGAGCTATAAAAGAACGATCAAATTATTATTATTTAAAAAAAAACAACTAAAATCAGCTCTAAAATTGCGACTGATTTTGAACAGGCAATGCACATTGTCACGTGGGTTTTATGGGTTGCTGGGCTCTGCACAATGGAATGATGTAAACCTCACGCTTTATCCGATGGGGACCGCTAGTGAGTCACCCTGTGGATTACTTTAATAAATTTATTTATTTAGCTCGGTCTGTGTTAAGGCTGGGTTACAGAGATAGATAGAAAAATGGTAAAAGATTACTGTCACACTAGCTTTCACACGGCTATGAATCATATGTAGTCCAGCCACTTGATAACAGTTAAACATCACACATTTATTTCTTCTACTCTATACAAGATTTTCTAAGTACTAATCTACCTTAAACGTTAAATAGTCACTGTGAATAATTCGATCGCTGATAGTCTATGCAGCTAATTGTTCATCCTCGGGCACTGGATGTTATAGTTCATGAGAAGTGGACTACTGTGGTCCTGTAGCTCTCAGTTTTTGTGCACACACGCTTAGTGACTTAACTGTGAGTCTGGCGTGCTGGGCTGTGGTCGGTTTCCTGACAACTGTGTTGTCTTCTTCTGGGTTCTTCCCTGTGGTTAGACTGGTGGGTTTTCCTCGCGCAATGCTGGGGATCCCTCTGCAGCCAACGTATGCGTCGACGTGGATTCGTCTGATGCTGTGTTGGGCGCACTACAGAACGCCTGATCGTCTGTAACATATGAGACGAAATTCTGCACAACCTTGAATGATAGGTGTGTGCAGAGCGTCTCACTGAAGGTCGTAATAGCCCTCAGTGATTAGCTCCACATCTACATATATAAGCAACGAACATTCTGCTAAGTCCGTGGTCCACTGGAATCTCCACTCTAATTTCCTATACATTCATAAATATACAACCTGGCTACTTATACACATCAAGAATTAATAATATTATACACATTCATTTGTACAGCCACTGGTCTGCAAGCACACATATAAGTTAAACAACAGTGGTTCCGTACATAATTCAAGATGGCGTCGGCCAGTCGTTTTTTTGCCTCGTGGTCAGCTTCGCCACGTGTTCAGGCAAAGTCGGGCTAACAATTCAATTCTATGCATAGCAAATTCCACAAACATAATTCAACAATAATATAATACATCACGATGAAACAGAAGTATGTTCATTTACCTTCGTGACAATTTCAGGCCAGTGGCTACTTGAGTGAATTCGGATTTTCACAAGTACTGCGTCCTAGTCTTTTCTGGAGAGGTCTACTGCTCCTGTGTAGCTGTGTAGCTGTTAACTCTTCCTCGGTTTAAACACGACTGCCCGTCTAGCTCTCTATTTGACTTAGTCAGACCTGGTTGAGTCTATTCTAAGCTGTGATCTCATTGGCGGATAATAGACTTGCCTAACGTAATTACGATGATGTCATTGCCTGAGCTAGCGTCAACGGCCACTGTGTGTAAGCGGCAGTATGCTATTGCTACGCTTGATTACTTCTATCGTCTGGTGCTGCCTACCATTGACATTCTAAGATTACATAGACTAACCAAGCTAAATATTAAAATAAGCAGAGTAAAACTAGTGCTCTCGTGACACACATAGCATCACAAAGTTGCGGTTCTAATTGAATTAATTTTAAAAGACTAATATACATACATGTATAAACAAATCCCACACAAACGAAATAGGCTATTTTCTTGTTTAATGCTTGTTGTTTCTGTTCAGTGGGACAACACTCACATTGATTTTGAAAAGGCTCCTCACACTCGAATGTATGGACATATTTTATTTCTAACTAATTTTTTTAAATAAAAGCATTTTTTAAGGCCCGAGCTAAATGGCAACTCGCGGGCGTTTACTTGAGATCACAGCCACAAAGTCTTTAGTGAAAAACGTTCTTATTTTCTCAACATATAAGCTGAGGGGCAGAAGAGAAGAAATGCGTTATGTTAAACACTTACTCAACTTACGGCTCGGCCAACTGAGACCTTGAACTCCCCAAGGCACTTTGCACAATAAAACAGAGAGGTTGCTAGCGTCCAAGGATCACAGCTTTCAAAGTTTAAAGCAAAGGTCATAACCGTGCCACCCCACCACCCAAAAAAAAATCCTCGTATTTTCCCTAAAAACTGTAAATTCCCTTAGCTGGGGTCAGGAAAAAAAAGGTTTTGGTCCAGTTCCATACAGACATGTTAGTGGTGTTTAAAAAGAATAGAAGAGCTAGGTCATCATCATCATCATAATCATCATCATCATCATCATCCATCATCATCATCATCCATCATCATCATCATCCAACCACATCATCATCATCCACCCTCCATCATCCATCCTCATCATCCATCCTCAGCATCCATCCTCGTCACCCATTCTCGTCATCCATCCTCATCATCCATCCATCCATCCATCCATCTATCCATTCATCATCCATCCTCATCTATCATCATCCATCATCATCTATCATCTATCCCTTTACCGGTCGGGCCGTTGGGGAGACAAGAGGGATATTGCTACAGAGAGTTTTGGCCACGTCGTTCTATCTGCAGCTGTTGTTAGGAGGCATGGCATATGTCACATCCAATGCCTCAACAGAGAGTACATATGTGTGTGCATATCACACGAGAACAAACATCCAAAAAATTCCAACATATTATATACCTGAGGGAACAATTACAACATTTTTATTCACACAAAATCAAAGTCATACACAAGCACACACACACACACACCTACACACACACACACACACACACACACACACAAAACCCGAGTCGTGATAGCATTTAAAGAGCAAGGTCCTGTACAATCTGGATTGTAATTCAAACAGATGGAGACTTATTACTCGGTTTTTATATATCCAGTATATTATGTTTAACCTAGGCAAACCAACTGGGACCAAAAGCAAGGCTTTTGATAGAAAACGATATTTGACTATAAGTGGACTTGACATTATTATTATTAGTAGTAGTAGTAGTAGTAGTAATAGTAGTAGTAGTAGTAATAGTAGCAGTAGTAGTATAGTAGTAGTAGTAGTAGTAGTAGTAGTAGTAGTAGTGAAATTCGTTCTTGACTGTAAAGCGAACCGTTTATTTTACGCACCATCTGAAAAGGCAAACCTGTTATTAAAAGTGAAGCTTTATACTGTGTATGAAGCGTAGTATATATTGTCATGAATTGGCTAGTATTAACTCTGCTTGTTGACTATTTAGCCATGTGTAGTCTTTGTAACAGTAGAGAGTTAGTATAGTACACAGCAGACAGCACACTGCGAGCCTGAGCCACACACACAGCGCAGTGACGTCAGCACTTGAGTTTTGAATCGGACCGTTGGAACCAATGGGAGAGCTTAGGCAAAGCGGTTGGAGCCAGTTTGACTAGGTCCAAACCCCGCACATTTTTGGTCAGTTGGGAGGAATACACCGAAGTGTTAACAGCTAGAAAGCTGGCTGAGAAATCTCTTCACACTTAGACCAGGAAGCAGGACTTTAGAGTCTTAGAATTCTATCAAGTCACTACGGGCCTGAACTTGTCAAGCAGGTAAATGAACACCCTTCTGTTTCATCGTGATATATTTATATTATTGTTGAAATTATGTTTGTGGAATTTGCTATGCATAAATGTGAATTGTTAATCCGAATTTGCGTGACCACGTGGAAGAGCCTACCACGAGGCGAAACACGACCGGTTGCGCCGCCATGTTGTATCCCGTACGGAACCACTGTTGTTTAACTTATATGTATGTTTGCAGACCAGTGGCTGTACCACTGAATGTTTATAATATTAGTAATTCTGTATGTGTATAGTTAGCCACGATTGATATTGATGTATGTATAGGAATTTAGAGGGAGATTCCAGTGGAACCCGGAAGTAGCAGAATGTTCGTCGCTTATGTATAGAGATGTGGAGCTATCACTGAGGGCTACTTGGCTTTCAGTGAGACGCTCTGCACAAACCGATTATTCAGGGTTGTGCAGAATTTCGTCTCTTATATTACAGACGAGCAGGCGAGCTATCCCGAGCTATCCCGAGCTATCCTGTGAACCCCACTCCACAGAAACGACCAGTTGGTTGAGGAACCTCTACCGCACAAGACGGAACGAGCGACCCGGTAAAACACCCTGTCAGACCCCACAGCGTGGCAAGGGAACCCAACTACACAACTACCCAGGTGCACCAGAAGCTACCTCACAGAAGGACTTCGACCGCACCACCCGCCAGTTAAGTGTGTTATCCCAAGTGCACTTAAACTGATCATAGCAGGACCACAGTAGTCCAACTCTTCATAAACTGTAAAAAGGACCACAGTAGTCCAAATCTACATGAGATATAAGAGCAAGTGCCCGAGGAAGAAATAACAGCTGCATAGACTATCAGCGATCGAACTATTAGCATCGAAAGAGACTTTTTAAGTTAGATTAGTACTTAGAAAATCTTGTATAGAGTAGAAGAAATAAATGTGTGATTTTAACTGTTATCAAAAGGCTGGACTACATATGATTCATAGCCGTGTGAAAGCTAGTGTGACAGTATTCTTTTACCAATTTTCTATCTATTTCTGTACCCCAACCTTAACACAGAACGAGCTAAACAAATAAATTTATTAAAGTAATTCATAGGGTGACTTACTAGCAGTTCCCACCGAATAAACGTGAGGGTCCATAATTCCATTGTGCAGAGCCCATAAACCCCACGTGACACTTTAATTGGCGAGCCTAGCTAGGATCTGTGTATAATAGGAATTGGGTATAACCGGACCTAAGTACAATAAAATTAGATAACAGTAGTAGTAGTAGAATAACTTAGAATAGTGTAAGGGTATACACTGATCAGTTTTGGGTGCACTATTCTTTAGTTAACAACTTTTTTGCTTCAATTATTTTTGTGTCTGTATGTTGCATTGTTCTTTTGCAGGTTTTGCTTAAATAACTGTTGTATGCCATTTGACTCTTGTTTTATTCTATTATTGATTACGAATTTGATTGTCTTTGCATTGCTTTTATTGAATTGCAATATTGCTAGTGTTTTGGTATTCCACGTGATTCAGAGGTTGTTCATAGACACGTTTGGCAATGTCGGACCCAGTGGCCTTGAGATTGCGCTTCAAGGAATTAGGGGAAGCTTTACACTTGGCAGGGGGAGACCTAATTGCGTATATCAATGCAGAGGTAGAGAAACAGGAGGCTAAGGCAGAGAGAGCAGCAGAGAGAGAGGCGAAGAAACTCGAAGCGGCAGAGAGAGCTGCAGAGAGAGAACAGAAAAAAGCAGAACTAGAAGCAGAGCAGAAGAAACTAGCATTAGAAGCAGAACAGAAGAAGCTCGAAGCAGAACAGAGAAAAGCAGAGTTAGAAGCAGAGCAAAAGAAAGCAGAGTTAGAAGCAGCAAGAGAACAGAAGAAATTAGAATTAGAAGGAGAACAGAAGAAGGCAGCATTAGCAGCAGAGAGAGAAGCAGAAGTTAGGAGATGGGAGTATGAGAGGGCAGAAAAAGAAAAGGAGAGGGCAGAAAAAGAAAAAGAGCGGGCAGAAAAAGAAAAAGAGAGGGAAGAAAAGGAAAAAGAAAGACAGCATGAGTTAGAGCTAAGAAGATTGGGATCAGGAGCTTCAAGTTCTTCCTCAACCCCTTCCCACTCAGATCAGCTAGAAGTAGCATCCAACCCTGTACAAGGAATGTCATTTCCACTGGGAACATTCAATGAGAGAGAAGAAGGTCTAGATCTCTATCTGACTAGGTTTGAGCGTCTAGCAACTGAGTATAAACTAGATCCCACTCATTGGTCTTTTAAGCTTAGTCAAGGGCTTAGAGGAAAGGCTTATGACATCTACAGTAAGCTACCGACCGACAGAGTGACGGACTATCACAAAGTAAAAGAGGCACTCCTAACGGGATTCGAACTAACAGGAGAATGCTACCGGCAAAAGTTCCGCACCAATCGGAGAGTGAAAGGAGAGAGCTATGCGCAGTTCGCGGATCGGTTGTCCACAATGCTGGATAAGTGGATTAGCCAGTCAGCCACGGCTAAGACGTATGATGGACTGACAGAACTGTTAGTATGGGAACAGCTACGGGAAACCATGACCCCCGAGCTGAGAACATTCTCAGTAGAGCAAGGCGCGGAAAGACTGGAAGATCTGGTCAAGGTCGCAGATAGGTACGTGGCCGCCCACGGAGAAGCCAAGAGCTTCAGGCGAGACCTAAAGCCTAACGGGAAAGAGGCACAGAAACGAAGCCCTAACCGGGAAGAGCGCACCGCGAATAAGCCGAATAACCCCAGACCTGGGCAAAATAAAGGACCCAACACGGAATTCGGGAAAAGAGGTCCCGCAGAACAGAGACGGTATTGTTCGTTCTGCAACAGAAACAATCACTCCACCGCAGAATGTTTCAAGTTGGCCGCACAACGTAGGGAAGAGCGCG
This sequence comes from Oncomelania hupensis, assembly GCA_036898135.1. Taxonomy (NCBI): domain Eukaryota; kingdom Metazoa; phylum Mollusca; class Gastropoda; order Littorinimorpha; family Pomatiopsidae; genus Oncomelania; species Oncomelania hupensis. The sequence continues at coordinate 57,550,716 of CM072511.1, read as the reverse complement.
AAAGCCGGCCAGCGCACAGAGTTCTAACTCAAAGCAGCGGTAACAAACCACACACGATCGGAGATCACCCATCGGTGACAGACACGGTCAAGGTCAACGGAAAAGAAGCGAACTGTCTGTATGACACAGGTCTATCATACGACGCGATAGTTAGCGAATCTCTTGTATCGCGCGCGGACTTGACAGACAAGACTGTCGACTTACAAGGAGCAGACTTGACGAAACCGACGACTACTTGCCCAATAGCTTGGATCGAAGTAGAGAGTAGGTACGTCACAGGAAGAATCCAAGCAGCTGTTTTACAGAAACCCCTGTATGATCTAGTGCTAGGTTGTAGGTATGTGTTCTTAGGCACGCCCCCCAAAACTGTAGAGATAGCTGCAGTGCAAACCAGGGCCCAAGCTAAAACCCAACCACCCCAGCCCGAGTTCGCTCCGAATCCAGGACTCGAAGAGATCAAAACAGCACAGAAAGAAGACACCTCGATAGCGAAGTGCTTCCAGAAGCTACCCAAGGCGCACACACCCCCGCACAAGGGAGACTTCTACATGGAAGAGGGAGTCCTACATCGTCAAGGAGATGGAGATCACACCCAACTAGTACTACCAGCCACCCTTCGAGCCCAAGTACTAGAACTAGGCCACAGCATGCCACTCAGCGGACACATGGGAATTGGAGCCACAGTGCAGAGAATCAGCGCACACTACTATTGGCCAGGAATCACGGAGGATGTCAAGCGCTACGTGAAATCTTGCCACCAATGTCAACGATATTCCCCGCGACATCACACCGTACCAGTTACCTTAGGACCATCGGTAGTAGTCGGCGTGCCATTCCAGCAAGTCTCAGTAGACATAGTAGGACCACTGCCCATGACCAAGAAGCGGAACAGATTTCTACTCACACTCGTCGACGCATGTACGATGTGGTGCGAAGCAGTCCCGTTGCCAGCGATAGACACCAAGAAGATTGCAGATGCACTCATCGCCATCTTTACCAGAGTCGGATTCCCGGACAGCATTAGAACGGACAACGGATCGCAGTTCACCGGCCGCCTGATGCAAGACGTGTTCGAGTTGATACAAGTTCATCACATTCGCACACCACCATACCACCCAGCCAGCAACGGACAAGTAGAAAGACTGAATGGAACCCTTCTCACCATCCTCAGGAAAGTCGCCGACGACAATCCAGAAGCGTGGGACACCTACGTGAATGCGGCACTGTTCGCATACAGAGAAACGCCCCATGCAGCCACAGGCTACACCCCGTCAACATTGCTATTCGGCAGACCGCTAGCAGGACCGCTAGAAGCCCTACGCAGAAGTTGGACGGAAGCCAAGATAGACGACACACCAAGAGGTGCCACCAAGTACGTCGCAGACCTGCAGGAAACCCTCAAAGCAACGTGGAAGAAAGCTGGTGAAGCACTGAAGAAGGCAAGAGCCCGTCAGGCGAAGTACTACAACCGCCACGCGAAGGACAGAGAACTGCAAGTCGGCGATCAAGTGCTACTCTTACTTCCAAGTGGAACCAACAAGCTGGACATCGCTTGGAGAGGACCGTACCGGGTGACGGCCAAGAAATCCAAGACAGTCTACCAAGTAGAGGTGAACGGGAGAGCCCGATACCACCACATCAATCTTCTAAAGAAATACACGGACCGACCAGCGACCCCCAGCACTCACAACTTGCTAGCCATCGCTCGCCATCGCGGAAGAAGGAGAAAGCATGGAGACCAATGCAGTAGAGTATCCCCTGCACTCCAAAGAAACTTACAAAGACGTGATACTCAACGGAGACCTAGCCGCTAAACAGCAACAGCAAGTACTACAGGTCATTCGACAACATCAGACTGTGCTCACAGACCGACCAGGGAGGACAGACCTCGTCGAAGTAACCTTAACGGTGACCGACCCAACACCCGTCCGCCAGAAGCTCTACCCGATGCCACTGTCGCAGCAGCGAGCCATCAAGGAAGAGATAGACACCTTACTGGCAGCCGGAATCATCTCAGAGTCTACCTCACTCTACAGCGCAGGCACGGTATTGTTGCGAAAACCCAACGGAGAGCATCGACTGTGCATCGACTTCAGACTCCTGAATGCGGTAACGCAGTTCCAGCCAGAGCCACTCCCGGACCAGACAGACCTATTTGCCAAGCTACAGCGAGCGAAGTACTTCTCACGCATCGACCTCAGCAAAGGATACTATCAGATACCAGTACAACCACAAGTCCGAAAGTACCTAGCGTTCAGCACTATGGAAGGACACTTCGAGTTCAATGTACTTCCATTCGGACTCCACAACGCACCCAGCATCTTCAGCGCCATGATGCGAAAACTCCTGGCACCCCTGAGCAGCGAGCACCTACATTCGTTTATGGACGACATCCTCATCGCAACACCTACGTGGGAGGAACATGTCACGCTCCTACAGCAACTACTCGCCCGCCTCAGAGACACGGGATTGACGGCAAGACCCACCAAATGTCAGATTGGATTCACCGAGCTGGAATTTCTGGGACACACCATCAGTCAAGGAAGCCTGCGACCGGTAGAGAAGACAGTGAAACGCCTACTCGACGCTCCTAGGCCCAAGACAAAGAAGGAAGTGCAGTCATTTCTAGGACTCTGCGGCTTCTACCAGAAGTTCATCCCCAACTACAACAGCATCGCCGTGCCACTGACAAATGGAACCCGGAAAATCGCCCCGGACAAAGTAGTTTGGACAGCGGAATGTGAGACAGCATTCCAAACACTCAAGGACAGAATGACATCGCGCCAGTACTCCACCTACCCGATTTGACTCAGCCATTCGTTCTTCGCACCGACGCAAGCGACTTAGGCCTCGGAGCAGTACTGCTACAGCGCGACCCCAAGAATGCGGAGACGCTATTCCCTGTCGCCTACGCCAGCAGAAAATTGAGACCCGCCGAGACCCACTACGCCACGTCGGAGAAAGAATGTCTTGGACTAGTCTGGGCCATACAGAAATTCCAACTCTACCTGTATGGGACCCACTTCACAGTTCAGGTGGACCACCAACCACTATCGTTCCTGGCAGCCTCCAAGTCTTTGAACTCTCGCCTGATGAGATGGGCACTCACCCTTCAGGCATACTCATTCCAAATCGAGTACATCCCCGGCAAAGAGAACCACGGAGCCGACTACCTCAGTCGCCATCTCGTGGAGGACACAGCAGCTGTCGCCCACCCAACACAACTAAGGGCCACAGCACCAGAATTCGTCCCCGCCCAATAATACCCTGTCACTAGTGTCCATAGCTACCTGGCACAGCATTGCAGCTCAGGTAGAGCAACTTACTTAGTTTGTAAATAGGACCCTAGGATAGTGCAGCGTTAAACTAGGCTCTGTAGTAGAAAAAGGTCGAATCCAGTAGTCATCGCCTTTTTTCAGTTGAGGGAGCCTGTCATGAATTGGCTAGTATTAACTCTGCTTGTTGACTATTTAGCCATGTGTAGTCTTTGTAACAGTAGAGAGTTAGTATAGTACACAGCAGACAGCACACTGCGAGCCTGAGCCACACACACAGCGCAGTGACGTCAGCACTTGAGTTTTGAATCGGACCGTTGGAACCAATGGGAGAGCTTAGGCAAAGCGGTTGGAGCCAGTTTGACTAGGTCCAAACCCCGCACATTTTTGGTCAGTTGGGAGGAATACACCGAAGTGTTAACAGCTAGAAAGCTGGCTGAGAAATCTCTTCACACTTAGACCAGGAAGCAGGACTTTAGAGTCTTAGAATTCTATCAAGTCACTACGGGCCTGAACTTGTCAAGCAGGTAAATGAACACCCTTCTGTTTCATCGTGATATATTTATATTATTGTTGAAATTATGTTTGTGGAATTTGCTATGCATAAATGTGAATTGTTAATCCGAATTTGCGTGACCACGTGGAAGAGCCTACCACGAGGCGAAACACGACCGGTTGCGCCGCCATGTTGTATCCCGTACGGAACCACTGTTGTTTAACTTATATGTATGTTTGCAGACCAGTGGCTGTACCACTGAATGTTTATAATATTAGTAATTCTGTATGTGTATAGTTAGCCACGATTGATATTGATGTATGTATAGGAATTTAGAGGGAGATTCCAGTGGAACCCGGAAGTAGCAGAATGTTCGTCGCTTATGTATAGAGATGTGGAGCTATCACTGAGGGCTACTTGGCTTTCAGTGAGACGCTCTGCACAAACCGATTATTCAGGGTTGTGCAGAATTTCGTCTCTTATATTACAGACGAGCAGGCGAGCTATCCCGAGCTATCCCGAGCTATCCTGTGAACCCCACTCCACAGAAACGACCAGTTGGTTGAGGAACCTCTACCGCACAAGACGGAACGAGCGACCCGGTAAAACACCCTGTCAGACCCCACAGCGTGGCAAGGGAACCCAACTACACAACTACCCAGGTGCACCAGAAGCTACCTCACAGAAGGACTTCGACCGCACCACCCGCCAGTTAAGTGTGTTATCCCAAGTGCACTTAAACTGATCATAGCAGGACCACAGTAGTCCAACTCTTCATAAACTGTAAAAAGGACCACAGTAGTCCAAATCTACATGAGATATAAGAGCAAGTGCCCGAGGAAGAAATAACAGCTGCATAGACTATCAGCGATCGAACTATTAGCATCGAAAGAGACTTTTTAAGTTAGATTAGTACTTAGAAAATCTTGTATAGAGTAGAAGAAATAAATGTGTGATTTTAACTGTTATCAAAAGGCTGGACTACATATGATTCATAGCCGTGTGAAAGCTAGTGTGACAGTATTCTTTTACCAATTTTCTATCTATTTCTGTACCCCAACCTTAACACAGAACGAGCTAAACAAATAAATTTATTAAAGTAATTCATAGGGTGACTTACTAGCAGTTCCCACCGAATAAACGTGAGGGTCCATAATTCCATTGTGCAGAGCCCATAAACCCCACGTGACATATATAGAGGCTAGTCTAATCTTTAACCGTGTGACTGTTTGACTTTTAAATCAGATTCCACATTTCGCTCCGGTCACAATAAATCACATTAAAAAAAGACATTATGCTGTGTTTTCGCTGTTTCCACCTACCAACACCATTTCCCCCCACCCCCACCCTCACTTCCCCACCCCTCCGAGTCCTTATTAACTATCAAACATCTTGCCTGGCATCCATCTTCTCCGGTCAAAGTCTTAGGTCGTGCACAGTATCCATTTCATAGTGTCAAAGCGCCGTTTTCCTGCTTCAAGTCCACTGACGTCGAGAGAGTTGGTTCTCAGGACGGAAGCCCCTCTTTACAAACGATTAACCTGTCAACGCCGTCTTTTGGTGGGTGAAAAAAGAGTGTCGCTTTCATTGGGGTAATGAAGCCAACAGTGCCCTATTCACCGGCAACGCGTTCGACTGGGCACTAACGGGTTAATGCGATTTAAACGCGGTCTTAACGAGTTAACTAGTCGCAAGTTGCATCCACTCAAACTAAACAGGTCCATTCGTCAAGTGTGGCCAAATGTGATGAAGTGGTGCGCATGGCGGTAAAGGTTGCATAGGGTAGTGGGGGGAGGGGGGAGAGGGTGGTAGAATGCAATAGGAGACATACTAGTATAGGATGCAGCCAATCTAAATTTAAAAACAAATAATGGAAAGATTTCTGTAATAGCGATCTCTTCAGATCCCCGCGTTTTGAGTTCGATTGAAGAAAAAAGCGCCTGATGCCATCTTTTCTTCTTCCTCTTCTTCTTCTTCTTCTTCTTCTTCTTCTTCTTCTTCTTCTTCTTCTTCTTCTTCTTCTTCTTCTTCTTCTTCTTCTTCTTCTTACATCGGATGTACCCCGTTGGGGTGCCGGGGGTTTCAGTATAAATAGTATCCCCACTTTCTGGAAATTTAGTGCATTAAATTCCCACTGTCGCTGTCTTTCTCATTTGCTTTTTCTAATTTCTGCTCTTTTCTATCAATCTGCTATACTATCGTCTTCTTCGCTAGACCAGTCTCCTACCTTTTTTCTTGAAAACTCTTCCGGGACAAGACTCCTTGTTTGTGTATGAGGTCTGTTGGATCAGCTTGGGAATATTGGACGCTTTCTGCCAGGTGGTCACTAGGGCTTCCTATGATGTTATTATTTAGCAATGTAGGCATTTTATATGTATTTGTTTTGTTAATAATTTATAATGATGTTTGTATTCTATTTTGTTTTTGTAAACGGGGGTTCGATAAGTTGGGGTGAAGCCTCAGCCGTCCCCTGCGTGTGATGTCTTTATTGTAAAGTGACTGGCTGGTGGAGAGCTTTCGGTTTTACCACTATGGTTGTTTCAACAGATCTTTTATGCGAATCGGGGGTTGTCCGGTCCTGATTTGGCTCGAAAGAGTCCGTTGGAACTAAAGCAATAATAATGTAATGTAATGTAATGTAATGTAATGTACATCGGATGTGACAAGCTGACCCTTTGCTCACTCTCAAGCTAATAAGTCAACAGCAAAACAGTATATGTGTGTGTCAGTGTGTGTGTATGTATGCGTGTGTGTGTGAGTGTGTGTGTATGTATGCGTGTGTGTGTGTGTGTGAGTGTGTATTAGTGAGTGAATAGAGATTAGACAATTAGTACTTCATTGACTGAATTGGTCATTGGTAGATCTTCGGTAAAATAAGTTACTGAGAATTTAAATAATGTATTGGGACCGCCATTCCATACAGTTTGTGTTAAAACTTAACATCTCTCCTTCCCTCCCTCCCTCCCTCCCTCCTTCCCTCCTTCCCTCCTTCACTCTCTCTCTCACTCTCATGCACATATACAGACGCGCGCGCTCACACACAGTCTATTACACATAAAAGCACACACATTCTTTTTGCATTTTTATTTTGCCATCATTGATTCTTCTTTAGAAACTATGGAATTAAAAAATAAAAATAAAAATCAAAAATAAAATAGAAAATTAAGCAAAATCAATCAATATTTCTTTTAATCTTGGCATATAAAAATAATTTCAATAGGTAGGTAAGGTAAAGGTAAAGGTGGTCCCATAGCCTAGTGGCCGTAGGGGAGCGTGATGTTGGAGATCACACTTATCTTGGGCCAGCGTAATGAGGGTGATGCCCATCTCTCTCCCTCGCTGCTTTACCTTCCCCACCCTTAAAAGAGTAGGTACTGAGTCACAGTTGAGTTAAGTCTCCTCTCTGAAAATCCTTATCGGGAAGAGAGGGGACTATAAACTAATTACATAACATAACACATAACAGTTGAGTCAACTTGTGGCGTAATTATTTGTCGCTTCACGTTTTATTCGGTCACCCATCCAAGTGCTAACCGCTAACCAATAGGTAGATAAACGAAATGAAAACATGTAAATTAATAAATAAATAAAATGAATGAATGAATGAATGAATAAATAAATAGATAAATCGAAGTCTGGTCGCCTGAAGTTCATCGCTAACTTTTCTAGCAGATCCCATCACACAAGCGGGGGAGGAGGTATTGATATATAACATGCTCGAGTGGCTTATCCAGAATCTATAAATCGTTAAAGTCGGCGTTCTTTTCAGAATTTATAGCGCCTACAGGTCGATTTTAAGTTCCTCAGAGCGTGGCTAATGCACTCTGAGAGAGAGAGAGAGAGAGAGAGAGAGAGAGAGAGAGAGAGAGAGGGAGGGAGAGAGGGAGGGAGAGAGAGAGGAGAGGGGAGGAGAGGAGAGGAGAGGAGAGAGAGAGAGAGAGAGAGAGAGAGAGAGAGAGAGAGAGAGAGAGAGAGAGAGAGAGAGAGAGAGAGAGAGTGCGTGTGCAAGGCAGATTTATAGTCAAGCGTTTTAGTGCCAGCAGAAAATAATTATGAACATCTTTGGTTCCTTTGTGTGCGTTTTATTTATAAAGATTACGTTAGGCTTTCATTATTTTAAGTAGGGTAAAGACAATGCTGAAAAGAATGGATAGATAGAAGGAGAAAGAAAATAGAGAATGAGGAGGCAGGAAGAGAAGAAAGTAGATTTAGCGAAGGAGAAGAAGGTTCAGGTGGAGAGGAGGAGAAAAGAGAAGGAATGAAGATGTTGCTTTCAATTTGTTATTCACCAGATGAAGTTGTGCTGATAAAGAAGAAGTTGTACAGGGAAAGAAGAAGAAGAAGAAGAAGAAGAAGAAGAAGAAGAAGAAGAAGAAGAAGAAGAAGAAGAACAACAACAACAACAACAACAACAACAACAACAACAACAATGAGAAAGAAGAACAAGAAGAAGATGAGGAAAATGAAGTAGAGAAGGAGGAAGAAGGAGAGGAGGGGAAGAAAAAGAGATGGAAAAAAATTAAAATTACGACAGCCAGTGACATTTAAGAAGTGAAGGAACAAAGTCAGAAGCTGAAATGAATGGACAGCTATCTTCTGAAGAAGAGGAGAAAGACCAAACACGTGGAAGATGAAGAGGAGGTGGGGAGAAGAAGATTTGCTCATACTGCTTACATTTGTCCAATGTTAGTGGGGGATCTGCTCTGCGATGGATAGATTGCAACGACTAGAAGTCTGGGACTGTAACCTGGGAAACAGGCATCGCTCACAACGCGAAATGCAACTAGGATATCACCCAAGGCAAAGTGTTTAAGACCGACCACTCGATTCGATGTGGGATGGCGATGAAGAAGTGAAGGTCAGAAGAGACAAGCGTGACAGACAATGTAATTAGGAAATAATGTGCTTGTTAATCTTCCACATTCATCACGCTAGACATTAGTTCACACTCATTCAACAACCGGCAGGTGCTTTTAAGAGCCGTTTTTGTAGCTAGCACCGAGTGGCAGTCTACAGATTGAGATATGAGCTAAAACAAACAGCGGGCCAGTGCGCATGATGCATGATGCACAAAGCGACGCAAGAGCTGTCAACAACAATTTGTTTCGGTCAACACGCCTGGACGAGCTTACTGTCGCCCCCGTGTCGTTGCACCAAGAGACCCAACTCACAACGCTCTCTCTCTCTCTCTCTCTCTCTCTCTCTCTCTCTCTCTCTCTCTCTCCCTCTCTCTCTCCCTCTCTCTCACTCTTACACACACATCAAATTCAGGGAAGAGCACAGTAGACCCTTAAAGTAACTATATATTCATTTGGCGATATAGCATCTCTTGAAATAATAATTATTTTCTCTATAGAAGCCACAGTTGAGTTTAATATCCAGATGCACAAACCGGCAGTGCGTAACGGGGACTACTGGTTTAGCTCACTACTCTCTCTCTCTCTCTCTCTCTCTCTCTCTCTCTCTCTCTCTCTCTCTCTCTCTCTCTCTCTCTCTCTCTCTCTCTCTCTCTTCCCTCTTCAAGACCCAAACCCTCTCCCTCGCCTGCTGATCTGCTTCCGTTCCGTCAAAGGAGTTCTTAAGGTTTGAAGTACAGGTATCAACAATCAGGCGAGGATCAACGATGTTCAACCTTTATCAGAATCGGTGTTGTCATCATAACCATCCATACTATCTTAGAAAAATTAAGCTTTCTTTTTTATATCTATGAGGGAGAGGGCCCGCATGGAACGAACTTATGTGGATTCCTATCTCTACTATCAACCATTCTGTCTTTGGGGGCCAATGGGTTTGTGGCAGTATTTGAACAACAACCCCTGCAATCTCTTGCTCTCAATTAGTCCCCGACTATGATGGGTTGTGGAGAAATGCGTTCGACCTCTCCGTTTTTCCATATATCATGGAGCACCTATGTTGTAATCTTGCGCGTCAAATAAAAGGACAGGTTTTCCTTTTTTTTTTGTTGTTGAAATGAATCTGGCCTGCAACAAATTGTAGAACGAGGCACCTTTCATGCATTTAGGATCGACATGTTTGATCAGCCTACATAACACCCTCAACATCAAAGAGTTAGAAATGATGAACTATTAAGGGTCCGGAATCAATCTTTTGTTGCCTCGGAAAATCAGAATTGAAATAAAATTATTTTTAAACAAAACCGCTTCACAATAGGAAAGAGCGTAGTAGGATTACTTTTTGTGGTGGCAGTTCTGTGACACATAGGCTTACATAGCAACAAACAACATATGAGAAAAGTCTTTATAAAATTTGAAGTCAACGTTACTGGATCTCTATGATTCCTGTTTACACCTCGGACTAGAGCGAGCACTGACAAGTATTCTAAAGGCGCAAAGAGCAATGCTTCTTCTGTCAAAGAGAATGGGCATATGTCACAAAGCACCCGTTGTGAAGTAATCGGCATAACATGAATTTATTCTGGCTTATTGTATTGTTTTGACTGACTTCGTTCAGTTACCCTAGTAGTGTGAATGAAAATGAAGTCAGGAATGACCCAAGATTGGACACATTAGTTGCAAAAGGCGAAAATTTAAAAAAAAAAGATGCGAACTATTTTGCATGTTTCATCGCAGTGACCAGAGTACCTCCTTAACTGGAAAGTGTGCTATTTCTTGTTCTGCTGCGTTTCCGCGGAGAAAACAACCCGAGTCCTATCCCCGCACTGGAGATATATATCATTTTAAAAATATGCTACTGAGAATAAAAAATAATAAATAAACAAATAAATGAATACACCCACTCATCCACACCCCTCCCGAACACACAAGCCCACACTCATACACAGCTACTCACTCACCGATACACACGCACACACACAATACCCTTTTTAAATTTACCTGTATTAATTCGTCGACACTTACTTCATTCTATGGTGGGTGGTGAAGAGAATTGGGCCTCTCCCAACACAACACAAAAACAAAGATAGACAGGAAAAGGGAGGGAAAGGTTAAGTCGAAAATCGAAAAAGATGAGTTGGCGATGGAGGACGTCGGGGGGAGTAAATAAAGATGAACATATATGGGGATAAATGTGGGACGAAAGTGGATTTAAATTTTAAATTATTTTTTTTAAAGTAGTAACAACAGAACGAAGAGGAAAGAAAAAGAATAAAAATGAAGTAGTTCGGGTTGGGAGTGCAGAAGAAAAGTGACCAGATTTAAAGGTTATGCCTTAGCGAACACAAATGAATGTATCACAGCGGCTTCCTCTCCTTGTCGTTTCGCGGTGGGGTCACCCTGCAGCACCCTTATACAGAACACTGACAGCTGGAAATAAAATATCAAAAAATAAACCCCAAAATACCCACGCAAGTCCCACACACCTTGTTCTCTTTTCTTCCCTACCTCCCCCCCCCCTTTCTCTCTCTCGCTTTCTCTGTCTGTCTGTCTGTCCCTCTCTCTCTTTCTCTCTCTCTCTCTCTTGATTCCCCACTCCACCCTCGATCTTAATGGGCCTGACAGTTTCCATTTCATTCATATCCTCCATCTTTTCCTTGCTTCTTCTTTTTATACTGTTATTATATTTCTTTCTTTCTGTCTGTCTGTCTGTCTGTCTGTCTTTCTTTCTTTCTTTCTTTCTTTCTTTCTTTCTTTTTCTTTCTTTCTTTCTTTCTTTCTTTCCTTTTTCTTTTTTTCTTTCCTTCTTTCCTTCTTTCTTTCTTTTTTTCTATCTTTCTTCTTCTTCTTCTTCTTCTTCTTCTTCTTCTTCTTCTTCTTCTTCTTCTTCTTCTTCTTCTTCTCCTCTGCCTTAGCGGTTTACAATTAGTTCTAATGCTGATACGTACTGCATGATACAAAGTATGCACGTACATACGTAGCGTTTTTAAATGCACGGTAATAATAATAATAATACTAATAATAATAACAATAATAAAAAAAAAAAAAAAAAAAAAAAATAATAATAATAATAATAATAATAATAATAATAATAATAATAAAAATAATAATAATATATGACAACGACGACGATGATGGTGGTGGTGATGATATTGATTATGCTTATTATTATTATTATTATTATTATTATTATTATTATTATTATTATTATTATTATTATTATTATTGTTATTATTATTATTAATATTATTAATATATTTTATATTATTATTATTATTATTATTATTATTATTATTATTATTATTATTATTATTATTATTATTATTATTATTATTATTAAAAAGCAGAAGAAGAAGAAGAAGAAGAAGAAGAACAAGAACAAGAACAAGAAGAACAAGAACAAGAAGAACAAGAACAAGAAGAACAAGAACAAGAACAAGAAGAACAAGAAGAACAAGAAGAACAAGAAAAACAAGAAGAACACGAACAAGAAGCAGAAGAAGAAGAAGAAGAAGAAGAAGAAGAAGAAGAAGAAGAAGAAGAAGAAGAAGAAGAAGAAGAAGAAGAAGAAGAAGAAGAAGAAGAAACCAACAACAACAAGAACAACAACAACTAAAACAATAACGACAACAATTAATCATGAGATAGATTTGCCTTGCAAATACATTATCAGAGAGGTCTATGATAATGTATTTGCAAGGCAAATCTATCTCATGATTGTGAAAAATTATTTTTAAAAATTCTTGCGTGAACAGTATTAGAAATAATTGGGTTACACTTACTGCTACATTTTTTTAAAAAAGTAATTAAATTTTCTACACAAATATGCTATTGAGAAAAATGATATTTAAAAAGTTACTAGTTTAAAAAAATGTATTTGTTATTTTTAATCCAAATAAGAGATAGTGAGAAAGAGAGAGAGAGGGGGGGGGGGGGGGGCAATCACATCGTATTTTGTAATATTTAATGCATGGGTGAGTGCACAATGCGTCACTTTCGTCTACGTCCCTATTTGGCGCATAACTTACAAAATAATGTTAAACAGCTATTGGTTTTAGCGTTTTAATCGTGTGCAATTGTTTCGCTGACGGTTTTACTATACCAAGAAAATCAACAACAACAAAAACGTCAAAATGCTGATGACGAGATAATACGTCATTGGCATGTCTTGTCACACTATTGTATGAGTCGACGACTTATCTTGCCATAAGCAGTCAAGGGTTAACATGTAGCCGTCGATTTCACAAAACGTACGAGAACATCAGGAAATTACATATTGTACAGACCTACTGCCAAAGTTCTCCAGCTGTATAAAATTCCAATTCTCGCAGAGTTTTTTTTCCTTCATTATTTAAACTACAGTCTGTGTCATCCATCATCAACAACATTCATTCAACATCCATCACATTCTACATTTCACGCGCACTGCAGACTTGGCACACGGAGACAGCGTCCGATTGCCATCATTTCCGCCATTCACAAGGTCAAGGCCAGTACGCGCCACGCTCAAGCATCATAAAAAACCTGTTAACTTGTTTTTTTATTCATGCACAGTAAATATCTTAACTGTCTTTGCATGGACTATTTTATGTAAATGTATCGGTCATGCGAGTTCTGAAGATTGCAATCCTCTTGGTTCAATATAAGAAGGTGATATGCTAAAATTTTAAGAGAGAGAGAGAGAGAGAGAGAGAGAGAGAGAGAGAGAGAGAGAGAGAGAGAGAGAGAGAGACAGAGAGAGAGAGACAGACAGACAGACAGACAGACAGACAGACAGAGAAAGAGAGAGAGATCGTCATGAGTTACAGTAGTCCTGATGTTGTTCGCTTTATGTTCGCACATGTATTTGATCCCAAATGCTTATGTTCCCACATGCCGTTGATCTCACACGTTTTTAGTCCCACAGTTGCTGCTTTTTCTTTTTATAAAGTGGGTCCAAAGACGTGGGGGAACATAGACATTATCCCGTTTTGAGAAGATCAGTGTCAACTGAACTGGAAGACACCGGTAGGTCGACACAAGGCATTGTTAAACGGAGGTTAATGTTAAGACCAATGATTCACGCCACGGGAGCGGCAGATGACGTTATGCTATGCGTGGTCCACACTGTGGGTTCCTATTGGTTTTGAGAGGGGAGACTCGGCGTGGAGCGAAACTGCCTTATTCTCCAACCTGCAGGCTAGCGACAATATCATGGACATTGTGTCAACAGACGTCAAGACATGGCTCCAAGAAAATAGCCTAGATCTCCAGACATTTCTTGCTCGTCCATTGAGTGGCTTATCTGCGCATGTTAATGAAAAAAGCATCCTGAATATCAGAGCCCGTAAATTAGGATGTAGTGGAAAGGTGGGTATCTTGGACCTGGAGGTAAAGCGGACCACTGAAAATAAAGGGACATAATTCCTGATTTTTTTTTTGTCTTAGAGGCGTATATGGAAATTACTTTTCTTTGCAAACGTATCATGGCGTTTCCAAAAGAAGACACGCGGAGGGTGAACTCAACTTGCTTTCTTCCGTTGTTTTTTAAAACATTGTTTGACAGTCTTTAGTGAACATTTGAGTTTTAATGAATGGAATTTATGTGGATGATGTTGTGAACAATACCCGGTCATTCTGCAGTATTTCTGTTGATAAATAAACTGTTAGTGCACCGAGCATCTTGCATTTGCTGCAAATTTACAAGTAAGCCTTCTAGTGTACGGTTAAATTGAGTCCATTTTCTTCTGGAATATTGAACCAGTGGCGCAAGTTACCTGCCAAGGTTCAAATTCTACTCGCATCATTTTGTTATATAGGGAACGATCGCTATTTTATTTAGACTCGTGTGTTAGTTGCATATACGTAGGTGTGTGTGTTCGCACGTTTGTGTGTGTGTGTACGCGCGCGCGTGTAGGCGTGTATTCATGAAAGTTTAGGGTGCTAAACTTGCCTTTTTATGCACAAAATGAGGCATTTAGCTCGCGCCCCACTTTTTTTTCAGCGCCCCGCATTTTTCTAAATACAAGGGAGTGCTCTTGTAGTGCATAAAACTGTTTTAAGTAGATGGAAGTGTTCTATCCGGGACGGGCTGTTTTCTAATAAATTTGAAGCAAAATAGTTAGGGTTAGAAGACAAAATAGGGCAACTTTTTGACGAAAAGAGCCTTTAAAAAAAATCTCATTCTGGCATTATTAGATAAATTTTGCGCTCTTTCCGTTTAAAAAAACAAAACAAAACAAAAAACACGCTTTCCAATGATTACAGTTTGTCCAAAACCCCAATTTGCCATTCATATAGACTTGTGCGTATGTGTGTGTGTTTGTGTGTGAGGGTGCACGCGCGCGTTAACAATGCATTCTATAAGTAAGTAAGGTTTAAGTAAGCAATTCTGCCATCATCAGCGGTATATACAAAAATTATATTCACAGTAATTTGAAAAACAAAACAAAACAATAACAACATCATTAAAATAAGGTACTCATTCGGCTTTAGGTACAAATATTGTTTCTCACAAGTATTGCTTATACGTCGTAGGCTTATTAGCGTAATTAAAGCTATTAACATACTAACGTAATTAAAATCACACAGGAAACTAGAACGTCAAAGCCAAGTTATACCGACTTTGATCTTTCTATTCTCTTAACCTTGATATGATCTTGATCTTTGGCTCCAAATACACTCATGTACTATCATATCAAATACAGCAATTTTTTTTATAAAAATAGTATGTAAAAATACAAAACAATGGCCTTGATATGACCTTCACCAACAGTGACCTTGACCATGGGATGACCTTGACTTTCACGTGACCTTTCATGCTCTTGTATGGTCAAATAACCCAATGTTGTTGTATACTATGGGTTAAACCGGGCATATAACCGGGCATATAAATAGCTGTGAATATGTTTTTTCTATTCTATTTGTCTTTTCTGTCATTTGTGTACATAGTTGTAAATTGTAATTTGTGTACATAAGTGTAAATAATTTGTACCCTTACTGTTCTGTCTTTTGGTGTATTGTAGCTAAAGCGATGTTTTATCGAGTGCATGTACTTATATGTAATGACTATGTAAAGCGTGGTGAGTCTGGTCATAGGCTGGAGTATCCGCTATATAAAAATCCGTTATTATTATTATTATTATTATTATTATTATTATTATTATTATTATTATTATTATTATTATTATTATTATTATTATTATTAAATATACAGCCATTTCACTGTACGATACCCAATTTTGTGTATATTCTTGCAAGGCCTAAAGTGACCTTGACCTTTAAGATCAACGCAAAAACGGAACTTATATGAAAGATCAATCTATCATTTCTAAAAAACAACAAGCTCGGGCTTTATTTCTCTCATAGTTCAGGGTCAAGGTCACTTCAAAGTACCTATAAGCTTACTAACCGACTTTGGACAGTACCAGTTACCTTGACCTTGGAGTGAGGTTGACCAAAATGCTTTGCATTATATGTTTGTCTCATTGATATCTATCATGCTTCAATGAATCATAAGTTCAATATTAATAATTTGGGGTAAAAAGTGAAATTTTGTGAACAATTGTCATTTTCCAACTAACCTTTGTTGACCTTGTGACCTTGACATTGAAGTGAAGTCCTTAATTCACTGATCATTTGTGAGGTCTCATGGATATACACCATCTTACCAAGTTTGGTTGTGATAGTTAAAATAGGTTTTGAACTATGAATCCACTTGCAAGTTTTGCACAGACAGACCGCGGACAGAAAGATGAAAGAAGACATTCTTAATGTCATTTTTGGACTATTCAGGACTCATTTTGCACCGATTAAAGAAATAAAATCTGTTTTTTTTGTGTTTGTTTTTGTTTGTTTGTTGAGTACATACACATTGCTATGCATGTGAATCAAAAATGACGTAAGTTAATGTTATTTTTTAAGACTAAAACTATAACCGGCCTGTTAAGTCATTGGGTTCAAAAACTTGTCCACTTATTAGCTACAAACCCATAGGTTTATTTACTAGTAAACTGCTCTGCTTTAAAAATAACACAAACAAACAAACACACATACACACACAAACAAGCGAACATACACATTCACACATACACACACTCACACACACACTCAAACATACACCCCCACCTCTCCTCTCACACACACCTACATACCCACACTAACACACGACTCTAAATAAACCAAGTAACGATCATTCCCTATTTCAAAAACATGTTGCAAGTGCAATTTGAATCTTGGCGGCTAACTTGCATCACTGGTTCAGAAGTATTATTTCTAAAGCAGAGCGGTATGCCAATAAATAAACATATTGTTTAAGTTTTATAAACGATTTTTTTTTCAAGTAAATAAACTCTTTAATTTTCCTTT
Source organism: Oncomelania hupensis (assembly GCA_036898135.1). Classification (NCBI taxonomy): domain Eukaryota; kingdom Metazoa; phylum Mollusca; class Gastropoda; order Littorinimorpha; family Pomatiopsidae; genus Oncomelania; species Oncomelania hupensis. The sequence continues at coordinate 57,533,746 of CM072511.1, read as the reverse complement.
ATTTATTTTCTTTCATTTTTTAAAATAGCACCTTGCTTTGATTGAATTGTGTATGCAGTATCTGAAAGAATAAATTTTTTAAACATTATACCAAGTGAGTGAATGACATTGGTTTTAAGAAAGGGTATTTTTTGCGAAGATGTGTGTGTTTGCCTAGGTGTGGGTGTGTGTGTCTGTGTGTGTGTCTGTGTGTGTGTGTTTGTGATAGAGATACAAGTACAATTTATTCCATAATTTAATATTTTAGTAGGTGTTTACACATTCTACTTAGAAATTTAACCCAGTCCAATGTAGCCCTCATTTAAGTTTATTTTCCCGCTAGGTTATCTAAATTGGAATTTTGCAAAAAAAAAATCAATCTCAGAAACCGTTGATACTACAGCTTTCATTGTTTAAGGCCAAATAGGTTTAATGTCTACCTTTCAGCTGACTTCATGTTTGTGGCTTTTGTCTACTTTTCACCAAAATATCGAAGAAGTTCCTTAAGGGGTTCAATATACCCAAGTTTCCCCTACATCCAGAAGTGAGGCACTTTAACACCGATTTACCCGAGTTAAGAATTTAACCATCCGATGACAATTTGTTTATAATAATTTAGATGTTCATACAAGTTTGTGTCTAAATGTGAATGTACACGTCGAGTCGGACCATTCAAAAAATCGTATTGCCACACCAGTAAGATGGTTTATCCCTTGTCTGTTTGAACTTCTTCCATCTAATCGCAGATTCCGCTGTGCACTAATGCGTACACAGCGCTACAAAAAACACCTTCATCCCTACTGCCATATCAATGCTAAATGAGGCCAATGCCAGACCCTCAAACACAAGACTGTCTTGATGTAGGAGTCTCCCAACTATCTCGCTGAGTGTATGTGCATGTTTGTATGAAGACATGCGCGTGTGCATGTGTGTGTTTGTGAGTGTGTGTATAATATGTGTGTGTTTACTATGAATGTCTGTAAACCAACTTTTAAAATACCATTTACGTGCTTTACCTGTATTTTTTGACAACTGTTATAATCAGTCAACAGTATTATTGCTTATGTTGATCATAGTTTCATACAGTTATATATTGTTGACCTACTAAGATTCATATTAAACTGAGATTATTTATTTAACACTGTTGCAACAAAATAATTTTTTATAAGTTCAGAGTGGTCAACTATCATATACACTATGTTTGTATGTATTTTTATTATATTTGAACTGTCTAAAAAGGGCATTGACATACGTGTGATAGAACCAGAGTGCACGGATAGGTGTTTGAAGGAAAAGATGAAGTGTAAGAGTACGCAAGTGATTAGATTTATAGAATGTATATAAATTTAGTATTGATTTTGTAGCTCTGTTAAATGTTATAACATGACTGTTTTTAATTATATGTTTTATATGCCTGACATACATTGCTGTGAAGTTCCTTATGGGATAATAAAGATTTGTTGTATTGTATTGTATTGTAAAATAGAGGAAACTGCGCAAGGAACAGATAACGCAAAGGTTCGTGACAAATTTGCTTCAAGGCCTTGTTGTGAATGGATGGGAGGAACCTAGACAGATTATAAACAAACAGAAAATCTTGAGACAATCTTAACAAAAGATGACTTAACAATTCTCAGCTCCTAAAACAAATGTTTCAATCGTTCAAATATTTAATCCGTTTTCAGTTCCATTCTCTGGTTTGGCGAGAGAGACAGAGACAGAGAGAAAAGCAGACAGAGACAGAGAGAAAGACAGACAGAGAAAAAGATATTTTCTTTTGAGATCAGTGTGAAACGCCATCGTGAAAGAAATGCTCTGGATGAATCCGATCATCTCCCAAGAGTTGGTGCAAAATATATATATCTTAGAATCAATTTCAGTAAAGCGCCGGAGTGTCAGATAAAACGGAATTAACGAATCGATAAAGTGAAAAGAAATAGACTTAAGTTACCACCTTCGCTCAAATGATGTGGCGGCAAGGTTAATGATATCTCAGCCAAAACAATTTCCACGCTAGATTTACAGCTACAGTCGAGCTCGGATAAAAACTATTTTCGCGTCAGCTTTAGTTGATATACCGCCTATTTGCAAGTCCATTCGTGTTGCTGTGTAGTTGTTGTTCTTGTTGTTGTTATTGTTGTTGTTGTTTTTGGTGCTGCTGGTGGTGGTAATGGATGTATATTTTTTGTTTTATCCTGCCTGACATTTGAGAGCAGATCAACGCAGGTCAAGTTTGGATGGCGTATTGCTGTTTGCTAGGGTTCTGTCACCTGTCCAGACAACAAGAAGAAGCCAGGAAATCTGGTGCCAGTCACCCTCACATTGTCGATAAAATGTATTGTCCATACTGCCAAAGAACGTTCTAGGCGCTAATCAATCTCGCAAATCATCTGCGTACCCACAGAAGATGGCAATATATCTAAATATATATTTATATAATTATTGTTGAAGTTTTTGGTGGTGATGGTGGTACTGCTGGTTTGATGGCGGTGGTAGTGGTATTATTTTTCTTAATCCTTTGCTTTATGAAATATCGGATACATTCAAATAAGATAAATAATTATTCAAGTTGATCCAATCTGAGTGAAAGTATCCGGTCCTGATTGTACCTTCATTCGCTGAACAACGAAGTATGCTCCGTTGTCTATCCTCTTCCAGCTGCCCTTAATTTAAACAATGACAATGATACTGAAAACGTAACAAGTAATTTCCACCATCTTACATTTCTTCGAATTGCTTGTTCAACTGTTTGAGATTGAAAAGAAGGCATCGGTTTTCCTACAATGATTTATCAGACAGATTGTTCTCGATGTGTGAAAAGTGTGAATTGGGCTTCAAATGGAAACGAAACGAAAGTTTTGAATGTCAACACTAGTTTTTAAACAATTTCTATAGATCTCTTCATTTCAAGTCTAATGCTGTTCGCAGTATTTTCGAGAACAAAATGACATGAATTTGATTTATCAGATACAATATTTAATTGTTTTGACGAAGGTAACCCAAGCAAAGCGATGGACGAAATGTGTTCAAAGTAAGTTTTCTAAGAATTTCTTAAATTTCACATCCTGTTTGTTTTTGTGATTTTCAACTCTCAAAGGTTCGTGTGTATTAGTTTAACTGTCAAGAGCCTGTTACATGGTTTGTCAATAGTCGATTCCGGCCGGATGCTTGAATCGTGATATGCCTTGCATACAAGATCGCTTTCCGAAAATCACTTTAAAAATCACTTTTTTTTAATAAGCAACCAGTGCAGTATTCTGCAATCCAAAGAAACTTCGATCATGCCAGAATGACGTAATAACACCCAATCAAAATAAATCTCGTCACCGGAAGAACGATCTGTCTTACGTCATAGAATATTCCTCATTATAGAAGAACTGCTAAGCTGTTACCCGTAAGATCTGGAAACTGAGATCGATAATAAACAAGTAATTCCTGAAAATTCGCAATGATACAACAACAATATCGATCGACAAAAATTTTTAACTTTATACAAAGCTTGTTCTTGCAAAACAGCGCAGAATCAAATCAAAGTAAATACACGCTAACATCACATGTTTTACAAAATCAAATGATAAGAACTATAATCATAAATAAATTGTTTTATTGTATATATATAATTTGAAACGACAAAATGTTATCCACTCAAATTTGTTTGTTGTTGATTTGCCAAAATTTCGGTTTCTAAAATCCTATTTCAGAGCATTCCAATGTTAGTGTGATAATGTACAAAGCGTTTTTCCTAATTTAGTAAATATTAATGACTATAATTCACAAAACACCACGTATATAAAAATGAACATAACCTCAACTCTATTATTAACCTCCCACATACAACTACACACACACACACACACACACACACACACACACAAACACATACACACACATGGAGAAAAGAGAAAGTTGCACCAATTTTTATTCATCAGATTAACATAAGTTGTACTGATAAAAAGAGAAAAGAGAAAAGAGAAAGAATGAGAGAGAGTGAAAGAGATAGAGAGAGCATTATTAAAAGAGTATATACGTTACCGGCAATGTGTGAAATCCCGCATTCTATAAAATGCCTAGATGAAGTATAGAATGCCGGCCTGGCGAACTTGTTTTTGCCAACCTAGTTCCAGTCACTTTCCCGAAAAAGGCAATTACCGAAGTCGAACGAGGCTCTCCGAGTCGAGCGAAGCTATCCGATGTTTTACGAACGAATGTTGTTACCCCCGTTGGAGTGCCGGGGGTTTTCAGTATAAATAGTATCCCCACTTTATGGAAATTTAGTGCTTTAAATTCCCACTGTCGCTGTCTTCCTCATTTACTCTTTCTCATTCCTGCTCTGTCCTATCACTCTGCTATACTATCTTCTTCTTCGCTAGATCAATGACCTACCTTTTTTCTTGAAAACTCTTCCTGGACAAGACTCCTTGTTTGTGTATGAGGTCTGTTGGATCAGCTTGGGAGTGTTGGACGCTTTCTGCCGGGTGGTCACTAGGGCTTCCTATGATTGTATTAGTTTGCAATGTAGGCATTTTATATGTATGTGTTTTGTTGATGATTTATAATGATGTTTGTATTCTATTTTGTTTTTGTAACCGGGGGTTCGCGTAGTTGAGGTCAACCCTCAGCCGTTCCCCGCGTGGGATGTCTTTATTGTAAAGTGACTGACCGGTGGAGGGCGTTCAATTTTTCCACTGGGGTTGTTTCAGCAGATCTTTTATGCGGATCGGGGGTTGTCCGGTCCTGATTTGGCTCGGAAGAGTCCGCTGGACCTAAAGCAACAATAAATCAATCAGAACGAATGCTGGCAGGACTACGTGAAACCACAGGCTTGAAAGTCTCGTCTTTCGTAGGCCTCAATTACATACTATACTACGTACGTATTTAGGAGTTTACAAAGACAAAAGAAAAGACTTCAGAGCCTGTGGTGAAACATCCGTGCATAAAAATAGCCGCTGTTGCTTCTAGATCTAATTCTATTTCGATCTGCACAGCTTCAAGCTCAAGTCGAGATTTGCATTTTGAAGCAGTTAGTATTATTATTATTATTTTATGATGAATAATATACTGACACAATTAGTAATAAAGAGTAAAAGTAATACATAACACATAAAGCACACATACAACGATTTCACATCTATATCAACAATAAAACCATGACAAAACTTCAAAGCGCTATGGATACGTTGATATCCCATCAGCACAACAAGGCAAAGCAAGTTTATAATGGTCTCAAAAAACAGTGACATTTTTATTGCAAGCACCAAAGCAATTATTTATTTAACTAATATTATTCTTTTTAACTGATACAGTAAATTTGTTATATGTATTTCAATGATATGTATTTTAATGAGAAACACGTATTAAAAAAATGTTGCGTGGCGGGCGGAAATTTCTATAAATCATCTGAAAACTTTGGTAAATCTATAAGAGAAAATAACTAGTAACACCATCTGAATATTTCGGGTTACACCCAACTTCAGCAAAAACAAACAAAACGTCACTGACCATATTTACACCATTGAGCAAGCACAGCAGCACACTATTCTTTTATTTTTTAAAAAGTAGGAATAATAATAATAATAATAATAATAATAATAATAATAATAATAATAATAATAATAATAATAATAATAATAATAATAATAATAATAATAACACACAAACAAAACAAATAAATTAAAGATTTAACTAAATAACTATACTACTACTACTACTACTACTACTACTACTACTACTACTACTACTACTACTACTTGCGAAGTTGTGGTCTCGATTTTGTGGTCCTTATTCGGCTCTTTGCAGTCCGCTGGACTCTGTAAGCAATGAATAACTAATTAGCTTTTAATTTAACTCTGATCTCGAGTTGTCTTGATGTTGTGGTTCTGATTCGGCTCTTTGCAGTCCGCTGGACCCTGTAAGCAATGAATAACTAACTATTAATTTAACTCTGATCTCGAGTTATAAAAAAAAAATTCGCTTGGCCTACTCGTCCTTCTCCGGATATTTCAAGATTCGAATATTATAAAGTATAGGCCTAAATATTATTAATTAGAATAGATATAGTTTATACATTTATTTCCGTACAAAACAAACAATACAGGTCTAATAATTATATTCAGCTAGTGAGCTTCTTCGCTGCGCGGAGACTGACTTATAATATAATAATGTAGATTAAGCCTATGTATACTCTATAACAGTGTCTACTTGGTTCTAGGCAGGAAATGGGCAATGCTATTATTAGCCTTTACTGCTGAGAACTAACAAAATGCAAATCAAGGAACGCAACTAGTAAATATGGTCGATAATAATCATGCTCACATTAACAAAGTATACCGTTGCGAAATGCTAAATCTGTGTAAATCGAACAGAATTAGAAGCAACAGCGATCATTTTTAATGTCAGCTAGTCGTAGTCATGCAAGCATCATTTCGTAACACATCGGAGAGCTTCGTTCGACTTCGGCGATTGCCTTTTTGGGCGAATGACTGGAACTAGGTTGGAAAAAACAAGTTTATATATATATATATATATATATATATATATATATATATATATATATATATATATATATATATATATATATATATATATATATATATATATATATATATATATATACGTTACGAACCGTTTGAGAATGTTTTCGAACCGTTTGTTGACGTGGATAGTGTCCTCACTTGGTTTCATACAATTTAGGAATCCAAAAAGGTAAATTAATTTTTCAGACGGAAAAAGCGCAATTTTGCAGAGAAAGGGGTTAAGGCAAGGGCTAGGGATAGATCTACAACTAACCCTTACCCGAACCCTTATAGTAAAATTTTGCTCTTTCCGTCACTTTTTAACAGTGTTTTAGCATGTCCCCAGAAACAAGGTGGTTTATCTAATTTTTGGGAATGCTTATTTTTTCGGATACATCTGTGATTGCTGGAAACACAATGTAATGGCTTGACATATTGTTTAACCTTCATTCAAGTTACCCATCTCTAATATTATTATAGGCATACCCTTAGCGCAACTTAACCTGTGTGTGTCACATCACTGTTTCAACATCATCTCTTTCTCTGTCTGTTTGTCTGTCTATCTCTCTCTCTCTCTATCTCTTCGTCTCCTCTCAGTACTGGTCTCAAGAGAGAGAGAGAGAGAGAGAGAGAGAGAGAGAGAGAGAGAGAGAGAGAGAGAGAGAGAGAGAGAGAGAGAGAGAGAGAGAGAGAGATGCTGCTGCTGATGATGATGATGATTATGATAATGATGATGTAACACAGACGGCATATGTTGAGCTAAGCGTATGCCTATAATTATAGATAGATACCTTGAGTGAAGTTTAACGAGATGGCAAGCCATTCAAGTGTTTTTCCAATACTCACAAATATAGGCGCGAAAAACAAATTCTCAAAAAGTGTTTATCTTCTAAGCGGTGTTGTGACTGGGCTTTATGCTAATGAAGCCAAAGGACAACATGGAATGATAGGCCTCCATCTGAACTATCTGCAAGCCAAAAATTATCCAACTCGAATCTGCCAATTTTTAGATACAGCGCCAAAGGCGTTCACAAAATAGTAAAGCTTAATGACCTTGACTTTTCAGATTACGTGAGAATGTACAAATACGAATGATCTAACATGTTTAGCAGTCGTTAAAGTAAAAATGAAGTTAATCTTGGGACAGGCCTACGTCAAAGAAAGGGTGTTGTGAACACATTTGGCCACCATTAGACTCCAGTAACCTTGTAGAGCAAATTTGGAGGCACGGGAGGCAGGCCACAAACCTAGGTACTGTTGCTATGATGTTTGGTCAAAATCCTACTTGGGATATGCCGTCTAACGGACCGACAGTCCGACCGATAGACAGAAAGACATTTGTCTCGTTCTGATTCCTTTCGACTATTATGCAAAGTTTTTTTTCCAGATAAGATAAGACTGGCAATACCACACACACACACACACCCACACACACACACACACACACACACACACAAAGAGAGGGGAGAGGGGTGGATCCGCAAATACTGCCAACGGGCCACAAGTCCATTTAACACCGTGAAATGAATTCAGCATTTCCCCAAGGTCTCGTAACTACCCATCCCCACCTCTCTCTATCTCCCTCTCTGCCTCTCTCTCTCACACACACTCTCTCTCTCTCTCTCTCTCTCTCTCTCTCTCTCTCTCTTGCTCTCTCCTAAACATTTACAGACAAAGATAGTTTTAATAGTAAAGTCTTGATGTCCAGTTAAAAAAGGGGGATCTGATGATCCATGTCTTTGAAGTGCACTTTTAGCGAACAAATAGACAACGCAACAAGACAAACAATCAATCAATCTTTAATTTAATGTCTGTTCACACATTTAGGTGATATTAGACAACGCAACAAGACGAGAGGAACATAATTCGCATTCCAAGGCAGAGGCTAACAACATATCAAAGACAGATTATTAATATTATTATTAGAATTAAGGAAGCTTGCAGCCACGCGCGCAATACCGGACATAGCGCATACACACGAACACGCACATACACATAGGTAAGCAGGGACAGCACACACACACACACACACATAAACATAGATACGCACAGACAGCGCGCGCGCGCACACACACACACGCACGCACGCACGCGCACACACCGATACACACGAACAGCATAAATACACACAACACACACACACGCATACATACCCATACAAACATCACACACACGCACGCACAGTTTCTGGTTAAAAAGAAGCATCGTGTTGCTAAATTAGTTGTTTCCGGCTTGTATTTAAAAAGCGAATGCTATTGACCCTTAAATACAGTGGTGATGACATCTAGGAAATTCAGAGGAACAAAACAAAACAAACAAAAAGAACAAAAGTAAAACAAAAACAAACAAACAAAAGGGGGGAGAGGGGGAATGGGGTGTATTTAAAATTAAAGTTACGTAAATAATGCGTGGATAGTGAACCAAAATCACATGTCTGCTTTTTAAAAAAATATAAAGTTGTGTTGCATCGTGTTGTGTTGTGTTATATTGTGCCGAGCTTTGCTTTGTTGTGCTGTGTTGTGTTCTCTTTTTGTGTAGGGTTGCGTCGCATTTGTATATCGAGTAATGTAATCATGGTGAGGTTTGTTTTTTTTTAATTTATTTTTTACGTTTTTTTTTTTTTTGGGGGGTCCTTCTTTCCTGTAAATTTCGTTTGTAATTAGTGTGAACAGAGGCCTTGAGCCTGAAACTAAATTTATGTCTAATGAGTGACGTCATCGTGGTACGTGACGTAATATATATATATAGATAAAGCTTGGTCTGCCACAAATCTGTTGAATCCTTAGAAAGCGTCGAGTCTGTCAGTAATGAAAACATGTCTGTCAGCGTTGAAAGCAGGTATATAGGATCCGTAGAATGTGCAGTCTGTCACAAAAGTAGGGGCTTTATCTGGCTTACGTTTTACGTTTATGAGATTTTTCATTGACAGGAATTTTGACGGTGGCCACACCTTATGAGTTTATTGGCCACATTTGGCTTACGTTTTAGGGCTTATGTATTGGGTTGGGGGTAGTGGTGCCATGTTTATCGCGGTCAGGTTCGAATTTATAAAAATGTGTAGCGTGTAATTTCACTACAACAAGGCACTTTTTCAAGACGATATAATGTACTCTTTCATGATTTGACTATAATATGAAACAACTTTACTAAGATCGACACGTAACAAGTGAATTCAACTGCCTTAGATCGCCAAGTCGTGTGTAGACGACAACATAGGTAGCGTGTGGGACGAGTTTAGGTTGACCTCTAAACTAGTGACATCACACTCTCGCTTCTGGTTGGTCCTCGTAACGCTCGGGTTACATATTTTTGCAGAAGAAATCAAACTTGCGCTATCCTTGTGAAATGTTACGTTAGCCAGTAGGTAGGAAATACATAAGGAATTCCTAAGCGTAACACATGTGTGACCGGGTGCGTTACACAAGCGTGGCTGGGCCTCAATGAGAACCTGTCTTTCAGCATTGAAAACAGATCTGTTGAATCCGTAGAAAGCGCAGAGTCTGTCAGCGTTGAAAACATATCTGTCGAATCCACTGAAAGCGGACTGTCAGTAAGCCTGTTTGTGGTATCCGCTTAAAACCCCAGTCTGCCGATGTGGATAACAGATCTGATGAAAGTCCCGAGCTCGTCAGCATTCAAAGCAGATATACTAAAAGCGAACGTTCGCATTCACCCACACCACACCACACACACACACACACACTCACACACCACGCCACACCAAACAAACACACGCACACCTACACACACACCTACACACACAGTAAAGTCTAAGTCGAAACGAAATGAAACATCGTCAAGGCAGCAACAAGAGCACCAAACTCAACATGACTGGATAAAGGAAAATTGGAGTAAAGAACACAGTGAAATTTATGTGCAGAGTGAGTCGCCTTCGTACGTTTTTGTCGGTCCATCTGCATGTCTCTGAATGCAATCCATCCCCATGCCGGTTTATAAGTTAACTTGCCTGTCTGCAAATATTTTGGAGCCATTGCATCAGACAATGGGTCCCGAAAGGAAGTCCTCTCCAGGATCGCACAAACAACTGCTGCCCTGACAAGGTTGAAGCCCATTTGGAAAGATAGGACCATCGGTCTACACTCCAAGGTAAGGCTGCTGCGCTCCCTTGTCAACTCCATCTTCCTATACGCTTGCAAAACATGGACCCTCATTGCAGACCTACAACGAATAATACAAAGCATGGAGATGAGGAGCTACAGAAGATTTCTGGGCATTTCCTATACCCAGCACATCACCAACGACGAAGTCCGACAGACCATCGCACAAACCATTGGACAACACGATGACATGTTCACAGTGGTGAAGAAACGGAAACTCCGATGGTATGGCCAAGTCACCAGAGCATCAGGCCTTGCAAGGAGACAGAAGAAGAGCAAAACAGAAAAAGAGGTGGGACGACAACATTCGAGAATGGACTGGCTTGACACTGAGGAAGCCATGAGGTTTGCTAAGGATGGAGAAAGATGGACTACGCTGGTTAAACGATCATCTATGGTGCCCCAACGGATATGATTGAATGGGATAGGATCTGTGCTGCTGGTTAACCCCCCTCCATCCCCTTCTATCTCTCTCTACTTCTTCCTTTTTCTCTCTCTCACTGTCTCAATCTCTTGCGCGCTCTCTCTCTCTCTCTCTCTCTCTCTCTCTCTCTCTCTCTCTCTCTCTCTCTCTCTCTCTCTCTCTTAGTGTGTGTGTGTGTGCGTAAGCATGCGTATATATGTGTGAGCGTGCGTCCGGGCGTGTGTGTTTGTGTGTGTGTTATGTGTTGTGTGACAGTGTGTGTCTAGAGTGCGCGCCCATATGTGCGTATTCATTGTATTATGTGTGCTTTCCCACACAAAAATGCGTTGTCATGCCTTGCCGTGCCGTAACGCATTGGAATTGCACAAGCGGAAACAGGCAGGAGAGAACAACGCGGTTCGATAGCCCACTTTACAGTGAGTCTAATTCAGTTTTCAACTGTTTCCTCCACTAATTGCGAGGACCAATATTTGTGCTTAAAAGTCAATGTTTAGTGAAAGAACAGTTCGTTCCGGCGCCGTTTCGGGGAGCAGGGAGGTTTCGTTTGCAGTGAGAGGTACCAGAGGCGAATGCCAGGGCGCAGCTAAAGATCAGGTGTGCTCGTATTATTATCAGTTTTAAATTGAAGAACTCGGAGCAAAACAAATCACATTTTGCTCATTCGAAATAATTATTGTGCTGACGTCACAAATATGGAATGAATTATCATTTATCTTAACTTCCTGACTCTTGAAGAAATAACTAAAATGTGTGAAATGCGGACTTTTTTTTTTTTGTTCCTTCCTCCGTTTGAGGAAAGAAACAGCATTTAACTCAAGCCATCCAAATCTCCACCATGCTGCTTGATGCGCATCACCTGACGCCCTAGACAACTGAGCCGTTCTAGCCTAGACGACCAAAGAGGAATGGAACCTGCTAGTAAAGCACACAACGTCGCCGAGTCTCGCCGAGTACCTCTCACAAGATTATAACCGGCTGCAGGGACTAGTGAGTGGCAAAACGTAAACCCCGGCCAGTCTCAGCTACGCGGATTTTCGTTAGTGCATATAGGATGTGTGTAAGTAATTGATTGATTGATTGATTGATTGATTGATTGTTGCTTTAGGTCCAGCGGACTCTTCCGAGCCAAATCAGGACCGGACAACCCCCGATCCGCATAAAAGATCTGCTGAAACAACCCTAGCGGGAAAACTGAACGCCCTCCACCGGCCAGTCACTTTACATTAAAGACATCCCACGCAGGGGACGGCTGAGGCTTTACCCCAACTACTCGAACCCCCGGTTACAAAAACAAAATAGAACACAAACATCATTATAAATTATCAACAAAACACATACATATAAAATGCCTATATTGC
>CM072511.1:57508855-57516355 GCA_036898135.1 Oncomelania hupensis | reverse complement strand
AAATAATAACATCATTTGAAGCCCTAGTGACCACCTGGCAGAAAGCGTCCAATATTCTCAAGCTGATCCAACAGACCTCATACACAAATAAGGAGTCTTGTCCCGGAAGGTTTTTCAAGAAAAAAAGGTAGATGACTGGTCTAGCGAAGAAGAAGATAGTATAGCAGATTGATAGAACAGAGCAGGAATGAGAAAGAGAAAATGAGAAAGACAGCGACAGTGGGAATTTAAAGCACTAAATTTCCAGAAAGTGGGGATACTATTTATACTGAAACCCCCGGCACCCCAACGGGAGGTTTGACTCGATAATGATTAATTGAATTCGTGTTTGGTTGTTGCTGTTGTTGCTTTTGCTGTTGTTATATTGATTTTTTTTTTGGTATTTTCAGACTTATCTGGCAGTGTTTTGAAATATAGTCGACGGGGTTAGGAGGTGTGTTGGGGGGGGGGAGGGGGGGGGAATCAGGAATCAGAACGGGCCAAATATCGGCCTGTCTACTCGTCCGCTCATCCTTCCGTCGGTCGGTCCATTGGAAGCCATATCTCAAACACTGAAGGGATTTTGACCAAACTTCATAAGAACATTACTAAAGAACGTGTATTGGCCTGCCTTCATATTTGATGTCCCGCCAAGATCAAGGTCACTGGGGTCATTTTCTTGCTACTAAACACGATTTGCTCATTAGATAACTTTGAGATCGACCAGCGAAACTTGGTTCGTAGTGATCCCTTTCGTTTCCGGTTATGCAATCGGGAAATCCTTACGAACTGTTCTTCCTGCCTACGGTTCTGAAGCGGCAGCGTCTTTAGCTGCAGACGAAATTGTGTACGTCCTTATCCAGGGGAGGTAAATGCAATCATAACTCTCTAATTTGCGGCGGTTGTTTTCGTCGAAAACGTACGAGGCTTTAGATTTGGTTTATCACGAGCTAAAACAGGCACTTTTCCCAACGAAAGTTTAGTTGAAGTTTAGGATAGGGCATTGGTGGTTTTTTCTTGTCCTTTTTAATTTTATTATTATTTGAGTATCTTTCTTCGTTTTCTCATTCTATTGCTAGTCCTTCCTTCACTGTCAGACTTCGTTGCTGGTGAAGTGCTGGGTATAGGAAATGCCCAGAAGTCGTCTGTAGCACCTCATCTCACTGCTTTGTATTCTTCGTTGTAGATCTGCTGTAAGTGTCCATGTTTCGCAAGCGTATAGGAAGATGGAGATGACAAGGGAGTACAGCAGTCTTAACTTGGAATGTAGATTGGTGGTCCGGTCTTTACAAATGGGCTTCAACCTTGTCAGGGCAGCAGTTGCCTGTGCCATCCTGGAGAGGACTTTCTGTCGGGACCCATTGTCTAATACATTGGCTGTTAAATATTTGAAGCTATGCACTGTGCTATGTGAGGGATTGGCCTTGGATTTTGATGTCCGTGTTGATGCCTTTGGTGTTGGTGGTCATCATTTTGATCTTATTTGCACTTATTTCCATTCCATAGGCTCTGGGGTGATGTCAAGCCTCTGTAACAGCTGTTCAAGTTCTTGTTCATCTCCAGCCAATCCATCAATGTCATCCGCAAAACGGAGGTTGGAGATCGCTCTACCCCTATGCTGACTGTGCCTTCGTGATCTGCAAAAAAATCTGACATGATGCGCTCTATGAAGATGTTAAAGAGTGTTGGAAAGAATAGGTAACGCACACCGATTGTTGTTCTGAACCAGTTTCCGATGGCGCTGTTGTGGAGGACTGCACTGGTAGCCTTGTCATACAGGCTTTTGATGACATTAATAATTTTAGGACTGATGTTGTACGCTCTCATGTTTGCCCACAGAACTGTATGCCAGACTCGGTCAAACACTGTCTTGAAGTCTACAAACACATGATATAGATATTGTTGGTACTGTAGGTATTTCTCGCAGATTATTCTGAGGTTGAAAATCTGTTCAGTGGTACTTCGCCATGCCCTGAATCCTGCTTGTTCTTCAGCTATGATTTGTTCAGCCTGGGGTTTCAACCTGTTGAGTATTATTTTCAGGAGGACCTTGCTGATGGTGCAATAATTTTCACATTCCTGAAGGTTACTCTTTTTGGGAAGAGTGATGCCAAGCGACTAGGTCCATGGAGTAGGCCACTCCCCACTCTGCAAGATCTTTTGACAGATAATGGCGATGGCGTCAATCATCGCTTCCCCTCCAGCTTGCAGCAATTCCGCGAGTAAGGTGTCCACTCCTGCTGACTTCCCCTTCTTTAGTTATTGCACTGCTGCCTCAACGTCTTCTCGGAGAATTGGGAGGGTTTCTTCCTCTTCTATGTTCTGGGGACACACTAGAACTGATGGGTCTCCGTTTGGTTTGTGGTTGTAAAGGTCAGAGCAGTATTCTGTCCATCTATCCAAGACTTCTTGTACTTCTGTAAGGCATACGCCAGACTTGCTTTGGATCGTGGAGACCTTGGGCTGTTTAACACTTGTCAGCCGCTTCACAGTTCTTGCTGTTGTTCTTGTTCAGACTGTTCTATATTTCCTGGCATTGCTCTTCTATCCAGTTCTCCTTTGCTGTGCGCATGCCTTTTTGGATGTTGATTTTTCGGTAGGCATCAGCTCCCTGTGAGGTGTTGATTTTTTTTCGTCTCTCTTCGTTTATCACACAGATCCAAAAGTTCAGGTGTGATCCACGGTTTCTTCTTTGGGCGGTGCTTGCCAAGGATCTCATTGGCGGCATCTGTCACAGCTGAGTTCAAGGTGATGGTCAAGGTGTTGACATCTACTTCACCAGCTCCCAAACTGTGCAGAGGTGCAAATTTCCCTCCAATTGTGGCCTTGAATATATCTGCCGGAGACTGGGCGGCAACCCATGACTGTGGCTAGAATGTCTTTGTGGACAAAATTCCAACGCCGTGTTCGTGCCTGCCATCTCTACCGATAAAATAAAGCGTGTGGCCTTTGACGGTCGTTGTTTCACCTAAGCCTTTCCAACGCAGTTCGCTGATACCTAAAATGTTCCGTCTATAGTGGTCCATCTCGTGGGCCAGTTCATCTAATTTTCCCTCCGCAGTTAGGGTCCTGACATTCTAGGAGCCTATGACGATGTTGTCATGAAAACTGTACAAACCAAAACTACATAGACAAATCATAAAAATAAAAATATTTCCACGCCTCAAGTCAAAGGGAACGTTGATTATTATTTTATTGCTTTTTTGTTCCACCTAGAGTCAGTTGTGTTCTAGTATCAAAACCTACTTGTTCTTACAATACCCACTTTGTTCTTACTGTGAAAGATCGCGATATGAAGACATAAATCAAACATCTGTTGGGTTCAGAGGAGCAGAGTTTTGTAGGGAAATTTTTTTTAAAAAAGTGTTTAAAGCTCAACTATTTGCTCCATCGTTGAAAATGCTGTTCGCGAAAAAGCGATGATGCCTGTAATCAGGTTGTAGGAACTGCGCATGTTAAAGTTGTATCGTTTCACTATTTGTCAACTACAAATAATTAGTGGCTGGTGCGCAGATTGGAGGAGGATGGGGTGTGAACAGAATCACTGGCGACTGAGTGGTTTATCAGCTCCTGTGGCGTGCAACTACGTGACAGCCTGCTTGTCAGCATTAGGGGAGAGGTTAGGAGGAGCACTTGTCACAACCAATTTGCTTCAACACCGCTATGCCTCGGTCATCAACGAGTCATTGGGCATAAAGCTAATGTTACTCATCGCCGGTGTGCAGAAGATGAAATGTGATACGCTATCAGTACAATGTATTCTGACACTGACTCTAACTCACCTGTACATGTACAGATAATTATGACAGAAAAGTGTAGGGGACAAAAAATACAAGGATACTACGATGTATTTTGAGTTATTAACCAATTTCTAGTTAGCTAAATGAAATCTTAATTCATGTACTGTGCTAATTTAGCTAAATAAAATGTTGATTCATGTACTGTGCTAATACATGTTATTGCATTCAGCATCCTCCTCCCTCCAAAAAACATGGAATGTCACCCAAATGTGTAAACAGACAATGAGTGAATGAAAGATTGATTCGAACTGAAAAAACAATATAATTATTATCTGTATGTTTGAGGTCACAATCAACGTTCTTTTTACATTTGTCATTTTCAATTTGCTTTGCTATATTTAATAAATACTGAGCGAAACCATGGGTGTTGCTGAGGACAGAGAAAGATGGAGTATGCAGATTAATCGATCATCTGTGGTGCCATAACGACCTTCGAGTTACGAGATAGGATAGAATAGGATAGGATAGAATTAATAAATCCAACAATTAAAAAAAAGGATTTAATTAAGACAGATCTACAGAAAGAATTAAACGCATGCTTTCTGTGTTTTCTTCTGTTGCCGTAAGTAGGTCTGCGCGACAGTTCTTCGGTTGCAGCTAGCTGATGCGTAGGCCAGCGTGAGATGCTAGTGGTATAATCAGAGGAAAGCATGTCGGGTAATACGTCTGTGTAGCGTAGAGTTATTTGTACTAGTAACTCCACAGGTAATGTGAGCGTGTATGTTGGTATAGGTCGCCGCGCTTTGAGCCTGAATGATTTGGGGTAAGGCGCGTATAGCATCCTGTATTATTATTATTACTATTAATACAGTATCTATTAATACCAAGCTTTACTTCTGTTCTTCTTCTTTATTTTTCAAATGCAACCAACGACGACTATATCGACGATGACAATGAGGACGTGGACAAG
Organism: Oncomelania hupensis; assembly: GCA_036898135.1. Taxonomy (NCBI): domain Eukaryota; kingdom Metazoa; phylum Mollusca; class Gastropoda; order Littorinimorpha; family Pomatiopsidae; genus Oncomelania; species Oncomelania hupensis. Next base: position 57,511,666 of record CM072511.1, on the reverse strand, counting down.
GACGACTACAAGTACGACGACGACGACGACGATGATGATGATGATGATGATGATGATGTTGATGATGATGATGATGATGATGATGATGATGATGATGATGATGATGATGATGATGATGATGATGATGATGATGATGATTGAACCTGAGCATTGAGTTTTAACGTCTACACCCACCATTGGCGATATGGCGGGGATACCCATCCCAGGAAATAAGGGTTAGGGACCTAAATCAACACTGAACCACCAGAGCAAACATACTGCTAAACTGGACAGTGAAAAATGGCCACTTTTTATTTAGCCCACCACGGGGTTCGAACCTGGGTCATCGGTGCGCTAGGCGAACGCTCTACCACTTGAGCTACGGCGGTGGGACAGAATGATGATTATGAAACCTTCTAAGCTGTTAAATATATGCCCTATATTCAACATTTTGTAATATTTGAATAAATAAATTAACTGCTCTCTGTCTCTCGCTCTTTCAACACCCAACACCCCACCCTCCCTCTCTCTCTCTCTCTCTCTCTCTCTCTCTCTCTCTCTCTCTCTCTCTCTCTCTCTCTCTCTATCTGGTTGCGTGCAACGTTGAGTATAACTTTCGTAAATTTCCAGAGCCGAGAGTTTCGAATTATTTTCAATTTTAAGAAATAGCCTACAACAGGAATATGATCGCGGAGTTCGAATTTCTTGCACGTAATGCATCCACCCTAAACTCTGCGAGAGACTGGCGTGGTGGTGCAGTTGCTTAATGGCCGGTGTTCCTTATACCGAATTTTCCGGGTTTGATTCTCACAAAGGATGAACTTATGTGACTTGGATTCGAGACTGCCAGGTCACCGAGGGTTTTCTCCAGATACTCTGGTTTCCTCCATCCCTTCGATAATGGTACTGGTTGCAGTCTATGTGAAATTTTAAAAACATATTTTTTTTGTCTTTCCATCTTCTAATAGCGACTTTCCTTTACACCTCATGTTTGAGTGATGAGTGCGTGTTTGTTGTGTATGTAGGAGTGTTTGTAACATGTAACATGTGTAAAGGGTTACAGATCGTTACGCTTTGAGCCTGATTGGGGATTTGTGGAAATGCGCGTATACAGCATCCATTTAGTAGTAGTAGTAGTAGTAGTAGTAGTAGTAGTAGTAGTAGTAGTAGTAGTAGTAGTAGTAGTAGTAGTAGTAGTCGTCGTCGTCGTCATAGTAGTAGTAGTAGTAGTAGTAGTAGTAGTAGTAGTAGTAGTAGTAGTAGTAGTAGTTGGCGGCAGGGATAGCTCAGTGGTCAGAGCGCACAACTTGTGTGAGTGCGTCTTTGGCGACGTGGGTTCGAATCCTGACTTCAGCAAACTATTTTGTGATTGCTGGATATTACGGGCCAGCGCCTTGAGAAGCTCTCTGAGCTTGTAAGTACGCTATATAAGAAAAATCTCTTTCTTTCTTTTTAGTAGTAGTAGTAGTAGTAGTAGTAGTAATGCTGGTTAAACGATCATCTGTGGTGCCCCTACGACCTCCGAGTTACGGGATAGGATAGGATAGTAGTAGTAGTAGTAGTAGTAGTAGTAGTAGTAGTAGTAGTAGTAGTAGTAGTAGTAGTAGTAGTAGTACTGCATTCGTCAATTCTCTGAGAAGGTGGAAAACAAAATACGTTGTTCTTGATGGGATCTACATGTAACAAAGTTAACATGCTTTTCACGAAAAATGTCGTTGCAAACTCTTTCTTACAGAGAGCTCTAACTGTGGTGCTATTCTGTGCACGCATGCATCCCATCGCAATGATTTTAAGATCCTGGCGCTCATGTCCTAGACGGGTGACTGTCCGAAGCATAAATAAACATCCCTCCATAACCACTGCGACCTACTATATTATTCCTCATTCGGTCGTTCAGGATCTCCAAGTTGGGTGACATGTTAGACAATGCGCGTCAAGCAACAAGTTAACCCCTTGGCCAGCTTCAGAGGTAGATCTCATTTTAATAAAATATTGTAAACGCGGTTCAACATATGCACTGTGTGTAAAATGTGTTTTGCCAGTGCCTTTGAAAAATAAATATTGATTTACAGAAAATGGCTGCGCAGAACTTTCATTGAACCACAGTGGCAGTTCCTTTTATAACGTGAATGACTTATTGATGTCTAATTTTGCATTCAAGGTTTTGAGATGACTTAAAATGTAATAAAGATGAAATGAATTCAAGCCGCTTAAGACATGGAAGAGATCGGTTTAAATGTAGCTGCATCTTAAAAAACGCAAGATTTTTTTTAACTATCGTGGCGCTTCTACGGCATAACTTGTTTAGGCCATATATCTATACTCAAGTTCTAGCACTATGTAAGAACAATTAAATACATAAATAAAATATATACTAAACGAATGTCAAACAGTTAGGGCACTTGAAGGTCAGGTTGAATGTCTCCAATCTTTGAATGCGACTTTGAATCTTAAGATCAAACGAAAGATGTTCAAAGTACTGTAGAAAAAGGCCCGTTCGTTTATTTGCTTACATTTGCCTGGCACACGGGTTCGAGTCCCGTGGTAGGCAAGATAAAAGTGTAAATTTTCACTTTATGATTGCTCTGGTGGTTCGGCGTTAATTTAGGTCCCTACTCCTTTTCCCTTGGGATGGTTATTCTTGTCTGCCATATCGCCAATGGTGGGTGTAGACGTTAAACTTCAATGTTCAGTCTTAATTTTTACTCATATTTGAAGGGAGGTTTTCAGCACTGCCTTTGCTTGCAGTTTTTGCATATTTAAGTTGTCATTTGGCTGAATATATCCTGTCTTTGGTTCTATTTGACTATGACTGATTTGTGTTTAACCAAG
>CM072511.1:57483855-57503855 GCA_036898135.1 Oncomelania hupensis | reverse complement strand
ATCCCTGGCTGCCCAGGATTGTGCTCCGTTGTCCGGGCGTCAGACCATGCGCCCAAAGGCTGCGGGTGGGCGTCTCGGGCGGTTTGAGTTAGATCCTGTATCGGCCAGCGCCTTGATCCTTAGGCTAAGGCGCCTTACAAATGACGAACATTATTATTATTATTTTCCTCCTCCTCCTCCTCCTATTCTTCCTCCTCCTCCTGCTCCTCCTCCTCATCATCTTCTCATCATTATCATAGCCGTCGTCAACAGTCACTTCGTCTAAAATTGACTGTCATTTCCATCGTGAGGACACTGAAATACAGGTCTGTTCCAATATATAGGATAATGTGTATGTCTACATAAAGTATAAATGTACGGGTACAGACTAATTGATAAACGTTCGTGGAATTACCAGGAAAGTGCCAGACTTTTAGGAGAAAGCTACATTTTCTTCTTTCACGCCTCGTGAATTGGTATTCACAAAAAGGTGCGGAATGGTCTTCTAATTATGTACCACCCCTGATTTCTTTCCCTGATCTTAAGGCAACCTTTCCTACTATGTCTACGTATTGCTATCTATTTTAAGGGAACTCTTTTATCTTACAAACATTATCCACGGTGAATTAGCAAACGTGTGTACGCATCGACCGCGATTCATGTACTGTGAGCATACGTATAGTTAGTGACCGTCACTTCGTATCCAGTAGGAACCTATGGAATATACAGTAGTTTCATGTTTTTAATAATAATAATAATAATAATAATAATAATAATAATAATAATAATAATAATAATAATAATAATAATAATAATAATAATAATAACAACAACAACACTAATAATAATAATAAAAAAAAAAAAAAAATAATAATAATAATAATAATAATAATAATAATAATAATAATAATTTACCTGTTAAAATTCCTATTTAATCATGCCTTACATGTAATTCGCTCGCAGGCGGTTTACATCACTGTATATTGTATTGTCGCAATACTGGGGTGTGAGAATGTGTAAAGTGAATGATTGGTGATATTATATCTGAATAATAATAATAATAATAATAATAATAATAATAATAATAATAATAATAATAATAATAATAATAATAATAATAATAATAATAATAATAATAATAATAATAATAATTACATGAATTTACAAGGAGCACAGATCTCACAAACCCCCGTTGGGGTGCCGGGGGTTTCAGTATAAATAGTATCCCCACTTTCTGGAAATTTAGTGCTTTAAATTCCCACTGTCGCTGTCTTTCTCATTTGCTCTTTCTCCTTCCTGCTCTTTTCTATTAATCTGCTATACTATCGTCTTCTTCGCTAGACCAGTCTCCTACCTTTTTTCTTGAAAACTCTTCCGGGACAAGACCCCTTGTTTGTGTATGAGGTCTGTTGGATCAGCTTGGGAATATTGGACGCTTTCTGCCAGGTGGTCACTGGGGCTTCCTATGATGTTATTATTTAGCAATGTAGGCATTTTATATGTATGTGTTTTGTTGATAATTTATAATGATGTTTGTATTCTATTTAGTTTTTGTAAACGGGGGTTCGATAAGTTGGGGTGAAACCTCAGCCGTCCCCTGCGTGGGATGTCTTTATTGTAAAGTAACTGGCTGGTGGAGAGCTTTCGGTTTTACCACTAGGGTTGTTTCAGCAGATCTTTTATGCGGATCGGGGGTTGTCCGGTACTGATTTGGTTCGGAAGAGTCCGCTGGACCTAAAGCAATAATAATGTAATGTAATGTAGATCTCACAAGAGAAAAGCGCTTCAAGCTCACGGCGCTTATGCTAGTCTTCTTATAATAATTACTTCATACCAGTCCGCCTGCGATCTTTGGAATAACGCTACTTTTGGGCGGGAAAGAATGATAAGCGGAAACACCGAAGCTGGTCTGAAGAATGAAATATTACCTTTCACACCTGCAGTCCAAACATTGTAGAAGATGCAGTATAGTAGGCTAAGCGAATAACAATTTATGCGACTGACCTTTATGCGTTGACGTGAACAACCCCGTTTGAATGCCTTGTTGCAAATCCTTTCGCCTGGAATACCGAGGACCTAGGTTCGAATCCCTTTGTGGGCAAAATAAAAGAGGCCACGTTTCATTGTCTATCTTAGCAGTATGATTACTGTGGTGGCTCAATGTTTATTTAGGTCCTTACCCCATTTTCCCTGAGACGGTTAATATATTCCCGGTCTTCCATACCGCCAATGGTAGGTGTAGACGTTAAACTTCGATGCACATCCATTCTTTAACAAAATAAAGTCTAGAATATTCCTTTCGGGTGTTACACGTGAGGTTTAAAATCAGCTTTACCACCCGAGCAAAAGAAAACATCAGCTGCGTGGATTTGAAATTAAAAAGTAGAAATTAAAATAAGCCTATATACGAACTAATGTCAATGACCGCAGACTTTTTCTCTTTTTATTCAAAGTTCGACGTTGAATTTTTTTGGTTGTTGTTGGGGGAATGGCACTCGTGTATGAGAGTGTGATGGGAATCGGAGGGTTTATAAGGGGAGACAATAAGCTTGTGTAGAACACAGGTGATAAAGGTATCTCGTCTCAAGAGATGGGACTGCAGTTTATTGATAGCATCAGCATTATTTTATTCCCTAGAGAGGGTGTATATCTTGAAATTATTCTAATAAATAGTTAATTACAGTTGAAGCATCAAAGCTTGATGTCTGGCCTTTGTTGTTGGAGATTAGAGGTAAGGAATGAAGGAGAGGGATATAGATAAGGCAAGAGAAGGGAGGCGTACTTTTATTACTTTGAAGAACTAATTAATAAATGTGACTTGATTTTAAAATTCACCCGGATGTCGGGGACAATGCAACTGAGGGCCAATGAAGGGCTGCAGGGGACAACATAAAAAAACTATTTTTGTTGGTTCTTTGATTTGTGTTTTTTTTTTATTTTCTCATACTATAAACGTAGGTTAATATACCTCAATAAACAATTAAAATATCATAATTTTGCTATTTTACGTTCTTTTCTTCTTGACTCTTTAGATATTTAGGCTAGATCATACTAAACGTACGTGCCGCAATAAACAAGATACAGATAATACATTCTGTTGGTATTTTAGCAGTGTACTTATAATGGAAAAGTTCCTCAGCTGAAATCTTAAAACACGTTTTTGGTTTTCCCCTCTAAAAATGACTGCCCCAGTTTGCGTTGGCTAAGGTTATACTCCGCAACACCTAACCTATATAATAGGAGACTACCGAATTGAGAAGTCATTAAAATGCAAAAGAAAAATTGCTGGTTAAAAGCACAGCTCTGATATTCCATTTTCGGAGTGGAAAAATCAAATTTACATCAGGAAGACGAGTAAACAATGTTGAAAGAAATAAAACACACCGGATTATTAATAATAATAATAATAATAATAATAATAATAATAATAATAATAATAATAATAATAATAATACAGGATGCTATATACGCGCCTTTCCCCAAATCAATCAGGCTCAGAGCGCGGCGATCTATACCAACATACACGCTCACTTGTCTCATCCACCCTTACACACACCAAATACACATCCATCACTCAAACAGGTGGTGTAAATGCAGGGAGATCGCTATTAGAAGACGGAAAGAAAATCGAATTTTTATTTTTGAAATTTTTCTATTGACTGCGTCCTGTACCATTATTGAAGGGAAGGAGGAAACCGGAGTGCCCGGAGAAAACCCTCGGTGACCTCAATAATCTCATACCTAAGTCACATACGTTCGCCCCTTGCGGGAATCGAACCCGCGACCTTCGGCATAGGAAACCGGCGACTTATCCACTACGCCACGAGGCCACCCCAGATTCTCAGTTCAGTTCAGTTCAGTTCAGTTGTTTTATTGTGGTTTTTTTTCATCGAAATGATAAGACAATAAAGCTGTTGAAACAAAACAAAACAAACATAAAATGAAATAAAAATTATAAAATTCAAACCCAAATATTAAAGCATAACCAGTACTATAAGTAATATTACCGACGTATCATTAACTAAGAATTACTAATGTTTATCAGAGAAATGAACCAACAGAGGAAACTATGAACGTTTTTGCTAAAAGAATACAACTATCAAAACTAATTCTGCCTACTGATGGTACATTGTTAAGCAAGGCCTCTTAAGTCATTGCATTAAAAAAGCAAATGTTCCAAAGAACGCCTCGTTGGAAACACATTTAACATTTGTGCAATACTTCGTCCTTATAGCATTGAAATATATATATTCTATACGCCATTGACACTACAGATCTAGACATTTTAGCATTTTTCATACTACTGGTTACATTTTATAATGTTCCCTCATTTCTTTTTCAATTAGATTAATTATTCAATTCGAGTCCAGGAAATGATGGTTTTACTTTTTTTTGTTGTTTTTTTACATTTTGGATTAGGTTAGGGGCAACGGGATATCTCAGTTGGTAGAGCGACGAGCTCATGTTACAAAAGTTAAGGGTTCTATTACCGGTGTCCCTGACATAAACATTGGCTGTGAGCACTGGCCATCTTACTGCTGCTATTAGTCTGATGGTTGTTTCAGAGTATAGTTTTCCTTTTTCCCCCCATCCCCGGTCGACTAGGATTGTGCTCAGTCGTCTGAGCGTGAGACAGTGCGCCTATGGCAGCAAATGGGCGCCCCGGGCAGCTTGAGTTAGACCCTGTATGGATCAGCGCCTTAGGCAGCTCTGGAGCTGAAAAAGCGCTATATAAAGGTGATAAATAGATTATTAACTTCTTTAACAGACAGTGAAATATGTAAAGATATTGCATTATTGCATATTGCATTATTCGCAGCGCCGTTTCTGGCAGCTCGATAAGCCCACTCATTAAAAAGAAAACCAAAACGTGAAGGAATCCAACAAAAATTGATCTGTGTACCAATAATTATAAGACTATGAATCAAGGTTTTGATTTCTAATATAATCTCTTTTATTTAACAGATTCTCTTTCATTGTAATATGCAATGGCCCCGATATTAAACGATAAAAATATCTTAACCGTGTATAATATCTTCCTAGTAAAAGGCATTGTAGTTATGGGTGGTTTGAAGTTATCAGGACACCTTTAAAGACATTTAGGTAAATATTTATTAGAACAATTTCAATATACACACACTCTCCGCTTCTCATTCCATTCTCACTCCTCTACTGAACCACATCCACTAGTTATTTGTGTAAAAAGGTTGTACATATCTCGACATCATGCAGCAGGTAGTCTGACTTGTCACAGTCACAGCTATCGGCCATTGATATTAAACCGATTTGTCCTCTACTCACGGCCCCACTTCCACTTCACAAAGTAAAAGAAAGGTCGAATGATAGGTTATTCGGCATAATACAGTCTTCTATTTCTTACCGAATGTCTCTGCCTACCTGCCTACTGCAGTCCCCCCACCCCACCCCCTTCTCTCTCTCTCTCTCTCTCTCTCTCTCTCTCTCTCTCTCTCTCTCTCTCTCTCTCTCTCTCTCTCTCTCTCTTTTGTAACGTGCACACTTCACATTATGCCTGCATGCATAACTGGCTTTCCTTGCAGCTGTCAGATATTTAGACACATGCGCGGTGCATTGATACACTGATTTTTGTGACAAAAGCGCTGAGGGCTGTAGAGGGGAAATGACAGATCTTAGCTCTTATTCCCTTCCTCTCGGGAGGATAAGGATAATGTCCAAGATGCTATCATCCACTCCAGTTCCATATCTTTAGGCTAGACAACCTACACTTTTTGTCGTAACACGTAGACCTACTTTCTGTTCTATTCTGGTGACTTGAACATTATATGCATGATTATTATCTTAACACTGTTTGCTGTTTATACGAGGAGGTACAGTACACAAATGTTTTGTAATGAAGAGTCATGTATTTTTGTGCTCTCTATATTCTCGAATATGATTGTTCTCTAATTATGTGTGCCTCTGGTCAATTTTTTTGGCGAGTATGTTTTTAAATATATTTTACACGTTTATTTTGCACTTCCCCACTGCCATGCTGGTTTCAGTGTACACTATGTACTTCACTGTATAAATGGCCACGGCGGCTTGGCAGTTTATATTTTGGGGTGAATAAAAACATCACCATATCAATCATGAATTATCTTCTATTGTATATTAGGCTATCATGGACGGGTGTCGTGGGGGGGGGGGGTGCTTGGCGATAGTCTACAAGGGAGGAGAGCTCCAGTCAATTTATCTTATTCCACAGTTATGTCTATATATAGTCTGTATATTACTACTAATCCGCAGGCCAAACCTGTTCCCATATGGGAGATAGTCTTCAGCTTTTGATTTCAGCCACAGGCATGAAGGTGGCCAATCACCAAAGCGGGGCGATCGAATTATGGACTAATGCATACATTAATTTGTCAGCAACGTTAATGATTAGAACAAACATGACCGTGGGAGGATAGCCACACACGGTAAATCACAGTCAGATGCCAGCAGTGCAGTATCCAGTTCTTCGGAAAAGGCAACATACTGCTGTCGCTGTCACCGGTCGCTGTCAGTTCGTTCCATAGCCCTAGTACTTCGCTTGAATAATGTGAAATCTACAGACTGCGTTATTATACTGATTACTTCCGTACACCATATTGTTTTCACAATAGTAGAATGCTTTTGCATCTTTATTAGCTTCTCTCCCTTCAAAAATTACAATGAGGTAAGTGTACATGTACAATATACAATACGACTAATAAAAATAAGTTATATCCCTTGAAACATTGCAACGTAGAGTACAACTCTCTCTCTCTCTCTCTCTCTCTCTCTCTCTCTCTCTCTCTCTCTCTCTTTCTCTCTCTCTCTCTCTCTCTCTCTCTCTCTCTTTCTCTCTCTCTCTCTCTCTCTCTCTCTTTCTTTCTTTCTTTCCTGTAGTTTCAGTAGAATAATCCCTTTATAGGGCGAGGGCCACTTGTAAAAAAAGAAGACCACTACTTATTCTACTACCACCTTTGTTAAATTAAAAATTATTTAATCTCATCTCATCTTATCTTATTTTATCTTATCTCATCTTATCTTATCTCTTTTTTTTATCTCCTTTCCTCTCTCTCTCTCTTCTCTCTCTCTCTCTCTCTTTCACTCAGGCACTCACGCACATGACCACAAACACAACAATAATAGTATTACCCGAGCTAAGCAATGATTATCTATGCGAATGTTAATAATTAATAATTGCCAGTATCTTTCATATAATAATTATTTATTTTGTAAAGCCCTCATATAAGACAACATATCTGCTCAAAGCGCATAAAACATCAAGACACACAACGAACAAAAACGCTAAACACTACAAAATAACACCATAATAACTAATAATGAACAGAATAAAAGACGGAACACTTCACACAGGTAAAAATAAAATAAATAAAAATAATTACAATAATAACGAATGAGTTAAAACATATAGAATATTCCACTCAGGTAAATGTAAAATATAAACACTAAGAATAAATATGAAGTAAACTATGGCAAATAGAACACACACACACACACACACACACACACACACATCATAAGCAGGAAGATAAAACTCAAGCATCAAACACATATCATGCATACAATAATTTTTTTTTTATTAATGCATACTTTAAGAACATACAATTTCAAATACAGTAAACCAACAGCACATGTTTTGTAAGAGTAGAAACAGTTAATAGATAAATAATATTGTTTACTATCCGGCCAAAGTCTAAGACATCTTCTTCTCTTGGCCCAACAATTTCTTCCCTCACCACTCACCCCAACCCCAACACTCCTTCATCACACACTCCTTCACCACACACTCCTTCCCCACACACTCCCTCACCACACACTCCCTCACCACACACTCCCTCACCACATACTCTCTCACCACACACTCCCTCACCACACACTTCCTCACCACACACTCTCTTACCACACACTCCCTCACCACACACTTCCTCACCACACACTCCCTCACCACACACTCCCTCACCACACACTCCCTCTCCACATACTCTCTCACCACACACTCCCTCACCACACACTTCCTCACCACACACTCTCTTACCACACACTCCCTCACCACACACTTCCTCACCACACACTCCCTCACCACACACTCCCTCACCACATACTCCCTCACCACATACTCTCTCACCACACACTCCCTCACCACACACTCCCTCACCACACACTCCCTCACAACACACTCCCTCACCACACACTCCCTCACCACACACTCCCTCACCACACACTCTCTTACCACACACTCCCTCACCACATACTCTCTCACCACACACTCCCTCACCACACACTTCCTCACCACACACTCCCTCACCACACACTCCCTCACCACACACTCTCTTACCACACACTCTCTCACCACACACTCTCACCACACACTCAAAAGGTGAATAGAATACACCTCGTCATACACACATACATACACACATACATACACCCACACATAAATACATACACATACGTACATACACACATACATACACACATACATGCATACACACATCCACGCACACACACACACACACACGCACACACACACAAATCCATCTTTCAAAAGGTCTGTTCCAGTGATTCATCAAAATCACTCTTGAACAGGCCTGTTACGACTAATCTTGCCCGAAGTCAAAGGACGACAATCCAGTCTCTGCCCCAATGGAATTAACTAAAACGAGGTTTTGTTTTTTAACAAACTTTTTTATTCTCCAATACATGCATGCAAATAATATATTTTCCATTTTCAAAGGCTAAATGAGAATGCACATATAAGAAGAAAACGTTACAACATAAAAAGAACAATGATTAGTTCTTTATGTCACATGTATAAAGTCATACTCTTTGGATTTATATTTCTTTCGCAATAATATCGACATACACATTTGGTATTTTAGAAAAATGGAAAAACAGTAGAAGGACGGGGAGAAGGCAGAGAGAGGAGAAAAGGAGGAGAGAAGGGAGAGAGAAAGAGAGAGAGAGAGAAAAGGAGAGAGAGAGAGAGAGAGAGAGAGAGAGAGAGAGAGAGAGAGAGAGAGAGAGAGAGCACCATGGGTCATCATCATTTTACAAAAAATACAAAACCAAGATTAGCACGCAGTGAAAAATACAGATAAACTATAAGATATAAGCGTTTATATATCGTCAAACAGTGGTAAATACGGGTGCCATTCTAGTACACATTTTTGATATCTCATTTGTCTGTAACTAAGCCAGAAAGAGAGCCAAAACGTTCAATAGTATTTATAGAATGTCTAAATGAATTTTCGTCTCTTTCTAACATTATTTCAGTATCATCTGTATATTGCAAAATTTTACTTTCATTTTCTTTTACTTACGTTATTATTAATTTTTATCCCTTTAATTTCTTTATTTTGCTTAATCATAACTTCCAAAACTTCTACCCACATTATAAATAAATAACATGAAATTGGGTCTCCTTGTCTATAGCCCCTCTGTGACGTGGGGTTTTATTGTTGCTGGGCTCTGCACAATGGACTGCTATTACCCACTCGTCTTAGTCTATGGGGATCGTTAGTAATCTCCCTTTGACTTCCCTTAATACATTTATTTGTTTAGCTCGGTCTGTGTTTAGGCTGAGGTACAGAGATAGATAGAAAAATGGTAAAAGATCACTGTCACACTAGCTTTCACATGCTATGAATCATAAGTAGTCCAGCCACTTGATAACAGTAAAAATCACACATTTATTTCCTCTACTCTATACACGATTTTCGAAGTACGAAACTAACTTAAAAGTTCAAATGTCAATGCGAATGGTTCGCTCGCTGATAGGTCTAGGCAGCTACTTTCTCATCATAGGGCACTGGATACTTTCTGCCCTAATGGTCAGAGTTCTTGAAGAGTGGACTACTGTGGTCCTGTTTATACAGAGTTTGGTGCACTGAAGGCTGTGTACTTAGCTTAGTGTCCGAAGAGCTGATGTTGCGGTTGATTCCTTGACATGCTGTGGTGTCTTGGAGTTTTTTCCCTGTGGCTAGACTGGTGGGCTCTCTTTGCTCATTGCTAGAGAGGCCTCTGCAGACCAACTTTTAGCGACGACTTGTTCTGGTCTTTCGCCGAGTTGGGCTCACGATACAATGCCTGCTCATCTGTAACATATGAGACGAAATTCTGCACAACCCTGTATAATAGGTGTGTGCAGAACGTCTCACTTAAGGCCGAAGTAGCCCTCAGTGATTAGCTCCACATCTCTATATATAAGCGACGAACATTCTGCTAAGTCCGTGGTCCACTGGAATCTCCACTCTAATTTCCTATACATATATAAATATACATCATGGCTAACTATACAAATAGAGAAAGAATTAATATTATACACATTCTCTGGTACAGCCACTGGTCTGCAAGCATACATATAGGTTAAACAACAGTGGTTCCGTACGTCTTTCAACATGGCGTCGACCGGTCGTGTTTGACACGTGGTCATGCAACGTCGGACTAACAATTTAATTCTGAGCATAGCAAATTTCACAAACATAATTCAAAATAATATAAATACATCATGATGAAACAAAAGTATGTTCATTTACCTTCTTGACAATGTCAGGCCGTGGCTAACTTGCTTGAATTCGAATATTCAACAAGCCCTGCTTCCCTAAGTCTGCTCAGTGGAGAGATTCTGTCAGAGTGTAACTGTGTACTGCTCAGCTTTTGAATCTAGACTGACTCTCTACCTGCCTCTGCTTGAATCAGCCAGAACTGGTTCTAACTAACCTAGCTGTGTTCTCATTGGGTGGAAAATTCTGAGTGGATGTCAAATCGAAGTTCTATCTAGGCTGCGATGTTGTCACTAACTGTGCGGGCGTCAAGCTACAACTGTGTTACGCATGATCACTTCTGTCGTCTGCTTCAGACCAACAGTGACCTTCTAAGTCTACACTGACCAAACAAGCAAAAGCTCAAATTATGCGGGGTAAACTGGTCCTCTTGTTACACCCTCTGCACATGAAACCATGACGTTAGACCTCCATTCACAGTTACTGCGGATTTAATGTTGTAATAGAAGGTAGCAATCCATTTACTGATGTCAGGACCACATCCAAAAGCATTTAGCACTTTAAACATAAAATTCCAACTTAAAGAACCAAAGGCTTTTTCGAAGTCTAGGCAAAGAAGAAGGCCATATTTATTATGTATTTATAAATAATCGATAATATCATAAATTAAACGAATGTTGTCACCTATATATCTACCCCGCATAAAGCCAGTCTGGTCTTCACTAATGATAGAAGGTAATACTAACTTAAGTCTGTTAGCAATGCACGATGAAGCAATTTTATATATTACGTTTAATAAGGAAATAGGTCTCCAATGAAGCAATTTTATATATTACGTTTAATAAGGAAATAGGTCTCCAATTTTTTATGAACTCTTAAGCCTATCCCCCTTCGGTATACAAACTATTACTCCCTCTTTCTGTGCTGACGATAATTCTCCCTTCTTAAACCCTTCATTTAGTGACCTAACTACAAAATCCCTTAAACTACGCCAGAAAAATTTAAAGAACTCTAGAGTAAACCCGTCACTACCTGGACTTTTCCTGTTCACATATTCTTTAAAGCAAAAGAGGTCTCCTCTATAGTGATTTTTCACTCCAAAGTGGTTTGCTCTTCCTGATTTAAAGTAAGAAGATCATCTACAATATTAGCAATTTCAACTTCTTCAACTTCCCTAACAGAATATAATTTAGAATAAAAAGCTCTGACTTCATTTGCGATATCTTTTTCATCCAATAAAATAATAATGTAATTTTTATCCAGTTTAGTTATCCTTTTATTAACGTAGTTCCTTTTCTTCTAATGAAAAAATGAAATAATCTTTTCCCCCTCTGCAACCCACCTAGCCCGTGAGCGACGCAGAACCCCCTCCATTTTTAAAACGAGGTTTGTTTAAAGCAAAAGTGATTTAAAAAAAATTCCAGTTACAAATACAAATAAAATAAATATTCCAGAAATTCTACTAATCTGTTCATATCTTGACTGAATCACATTTGTTATTAATGGTTACCTTGTGAGCCTGGTCCTGATTTGGATCGGAAGAGGCCGCTGGACCTAAAGCAATAACCATGTAAAACATGTGAGCCAATATGACTTGTAGGTTACCAACTCCTAATAAACTGTCTATTTGCATAAGTATGACTGTTTGATTTCTGTCATTGTATACTGTCTTGGTCAAAGTCTTACATTTGAAGAAGGACTTAAATAAACCAAAAATTGGTGTTTTAACTTCCGACGTTTACAATTTTGTTTTGTTAGCAGCATGTGTAGTGTCATTTCAACTTTAATCCTAAGCGAGGTCACAGCCTGGTTCAGGGTGAAGGCCTGGGGTTATCCATTGTGATGAATGTTGTAAATTTTGAACCCTGTAAAAGATTTTAGAATAACACTACACTACACTACATTACACTACACTGCACTACACTACACTACTACACTACACTACACTACACTAACACTACACTACACTACAATACATCTTTATTGTCCAACGTCAAACACATACAGAGAAAATATTTCTCTTTTTAAAGGGCCTAAATTCAAAGGCTTTGTACTTTTGACGAAAACGGTTTTACATGAAATTTCGCATTTTTATTACAATACATGAATGATAAAGTGGGCTTTCGTTGCTCAAACCATGCAACCGCTACAGTTTGATTTTTCCATTTCTGTTCTGACAGGGAGTGATTTCCCCTGTTTTAACGGAACACCAATACCATAGCCATGTGACCTTTGACCTTATTTCTTAATGAACCACTCAGCTTCAAGAACGCAGCTTTTGGTGTCTGGGATAGGGCACGGGTTATTGTATCAATTTCAAACGAAACGCTTTATATTTATTTCACTTCTCTGATGTTCATTGTAAGAAAATATTGTGTATCAAAATGAGGACACATAAATTGATTGGTATACGTATTCATAATAAAGTTGTCTAATAAAGTGCTATGTAAACAACAACAACAAAAATTAAATTTTAAAAGTATACAAACTTAACAAAGCACAACTATTTTTAATAATAATAATAATAATAATAATAATAATAATAATAATAATAATAATAATAATAATAATAATAATAATAATAATAATAATAATAATAATAACAATAATAATAATAATAATAATAATAATAATAATAATAATAATAATAATAATAATAATAATAATAATAATAATACATGGCTTGATAAAGATTTGAATAAAAATCGAAATATTGCCTCAGACCTCAACTTGGGTGTTGCTGTTTGTTTTGTTCTTCTCAAATAATAATAATAATAATAATAATAATAATAATAATAATAATAATAATAATAATAATAATAATAATAATAATAATAATAATAAAATCGTCCTCAGCTATGCTTCGATGTGTTATCGATTAAGATACCTACCAACGATAACGTAAATTGGTAAAACAAATTATATATTCCTCACTTCGAGCTTTGCAATGGGTTTTTCAAACAGATTTGGCTAGGTCACTCGATATTAATGAATTTTTGTTTTAAGTTCAAGGCATTTAGTCTACACTCTAATTACCTGCAAAAGTTTAAGGCAAATGTAGGGTGATGGAAATAGGTGGTTGGGAGGATTTTAACAACCGTTTTTTTTTTAAATAAAAATTACCCGAGGCATTTGTACACTCTCATTGCATACAAAGTTTAAAGGTAATATAAAGGGAAAGGAAAAACAAAATTTTTATTTACGTAAACACGATGACGTCACTCGACATACATATGTTTTGTTTCATACTCAAGGCATCTTTCTGTACACTCTAATTACATATGAAGTTTAAAGAAATTAAAATTTAGAAAAAAAAACTTGAAAGGTGAACATGATTACGTCAGTTGATTTGCATAAGTTTGGTTTTACGTTGGGGACATAAGTAAAGTCTAAGTACATAACAAACTTGAACCAAATCTCTCCAATAATTTTAAAGAAAATGGACTTTGAAACACACATTATGATATCACTATAGTGACTCACCCGATATGAATACATTTGTGCCATCTGCATGGTAGAGATCATTATGCTCTAACTACATACCAAGTTTTAAAGAAATCCGTCCATCGCGCAGTTACCCCCGTTGGGGTGCCGGGGGTTTCAGTATAAATAGTATCCCCACTTTCTGGAAATTTAGTGCTTTAAATTCCCACTGTCGCTGTCTTTCTCATTTGCTCTTTCTAATTCTTGCTCTTTTCTATCAATCTGCTATACTATCGTCTTCTTCGTTAGACCAATCTCCTACCTTTTTTCTTGAAAACTCTTCCGGGACAAGACTCCTTGTTTGTGTATGAGGTCTGTTGGTTCAGCTTGGGAATATTGGACGCTTTCTGCCAGGTGGTCACTAGGGCTTCCTATGATGTTATTATTTAGCAATGTAGGCATTTTATATGTATGTGTTTTGTTGATAATTTATAATGATGTTTGTATTCTATTTTGTTTTTGTAAACGGGGGTTCGATAAGTTGGGGTGAAGCCTCAGCCGTCCCCTGCGTGGGATGTCTTTATTGTAAAGTGACTGGCTGGTGGAGAGCTTTCGGTTTGACCACTAGGGTTGTTTCAGCAGATCTTTTATGCGGATCGGGGGTTGTCCGGTCCTGATTTGGCTCGGAAGAGTCCGCTGGACCTAAAGCAATAATATAGTAATGTCATCGCGCAGTTTTAGAAAAAAGTGCGCAAAAGTGACGGACAGACGAACGCCGGACCGACAAAGCCACAGTCGGAAACTAACTATACTATGACGCACTGTTATCGACAGAATAACCGATTCTAGTGGATTATACTGTCAAAAATATACAATGACACATGGAGGAGAATAGATTAATCACGGATTATACTGCCATATAACTTATCGGTGCTGGGAGATAGGATCCTATTGCTCATGTTTAATACAAAGGCCATAGTTCCGGTAGGTCGCATGACTTTTATCAAACAGCGACATTGTGACACCTGCTAACTGAGTGAGAAAAATTCACAAGTTCATGCGGCACCCGTAAATGTATTCCTTGTTGTGTGTGGGCATAATAAAAGAACAAGATGTCCGGTTATTATTATTATTATTATTATTATTATTATTATTATTATTATTATTATTATTATTATTATTACTATTATTATTAGGTATGCTGGGATTGGGCGCGCCACAGGCTGCGACTATGCTTTCCCGATGGGAGGCAGCCCAGAATGTCCCTACAAAAAGGGACAATGAGGTGTCAAAAATTATTATTATTATTATTATTATTATTATTATTATTATTATTATTATTATTATTATTATTATTATTATTATTATCATTATTATCATTATTATTATTATTATTATTATTATTATTATTATTATTAATTGCAGACAGAATACACCAGATATTTTGATGCCTAGAGCTGTTTGTTATAAACAAACTATCCCGGTTCTAATCGCTTTTCAAGAGATGCAGGATAAATTGGACCAGGCTTATTTCCCTATTTCAGAAGCTGCATTAAATTAGCTAAGTTGGAAACAACGGCTAAACCTCTACGACTGGTGCACAGCCTGGGCATGGGCAGTGCGATTGACATGAGGTTGCTGATACTGTACATCTAAGCGTAAATAAAAATGACAAATAAATCTTCACAGGAAAGATTATCATTAAAATGTCCCTGTCTAGAAAGAAAATGTCAGCTTAGTGGTTGTTTCGTGGGCGTTTTTTTTTCTTTTTTTCTATCTGAAAACAGGCATGCAATCACGTTTTCACTCGCCCGAATTAATTAGGTAAATGCTGTTCTTTTGAAACCAAACACCTTCCAAAGAAAAAACTGTAATGGCTACTGCAGATACTGCCACATTAAGCTTGGGTTTGGGGGATATTTAGAATAACCCGCAACCCATGGGGGTGAAAAATTCAGGCTGTCTACTCAGCGAAAGCGTGGGGAACCGCCAAAGTCACGCCATCCAGAGCAGGGAGAAATTAGGCTACATTGTTTGCTGTGTGTGTTAATGAATCTGATACTCAACCGTCTAGTACGTGAGTCTCAGGACCTTTAAAGTCCATGGCGATAGCATGTACAAACTAGACCTCGGTTTATACTCTCATCCGAAGAAAAGGGTGCGGGGAGATGTGGTCAGGTGGGTAGGAGAGAAGGGGCACGGGGATAGGGCACTTCGTGGCCTTGAGCATCGAAGTTACGTTGTTGGTAAGCTAAGTTGTCACTCTCGGTAATACGAATTCCTGCTTACGTGTACTGCCACACTTACCTGACATTATGTAGTAATGTTACTTTTTGTGGATATAGTTCAACTTTAAATTGTTCGATTTGGTTTTATGTTTGTTCGTCCGTGCGTGAGAATGGCCTAAAAATCACATATGTGAACAGACGTTGAAATGAATTATTTTATTGAATGGAGCTTCCCTGACATCGCCTTTGTCTACACGATTATCACAAACTCAAAAGATGAAAACTCACGATAGGCAAGGTTAATCTCTCGCTTTCCTTCTCTCTCTCTTTCTCTCCCTCTCTCTCTCCTCTTTAACAAAGGACCTAGTTTAACTGATATTCGTAACGTTAATGTTATAACGTCAATGATTTATAGTTAATAGTGCTTTTTTTTGGGGGGGTGGGGGTGGGGGGGTCCAAACCCCAAGAGGAAGATGTGAAAAAGTGCACCCCTTCCCCACCCCCGCTTTATATTCCTTCACCCTTGCAAAATAAAATTGTTATCTTATCTTAATCTCTTCCATTATTTAATCCTCATCTTCTCATCTATCTTCTCCATCTTGTTCTCTAAATTTCTGTCTGAAATGCAGGTAAAATTTAAGTTTTTATATTATTTAATTTTATTTATTTAGTTATTGAGTTTATTATTAAATTTATTACATTTATAATATTATTGTATTCTCTCTTTTGTTCAGAATTATTGTATTTTGGCTGTTGTTCAATATAGTGAGTTTGTCATCAGCCACGATATTTAAGTTACCACAAAATGCCTGTTTGTATCATCAGTGTCCATGGATATTTACTTGAAAAAAAAAGTAATAAATCGAAAACTCGTTGCTCTTAACACAGCTGTTTGTTGCATTTTTCTCTTCACATAATAATCAGTGTAATGTTCTGCCACAGGTCTCGGGTATCGAACTTTTATTTAAGTAACCGTCTGCGCACTGGAAAAGAAAAGATAAATTACACCTTTTTTTTCTACAAGTGACCTTTGAGTTCAATTGAACTTTAAAAAAAATCTCAGCTGGCAAAGAGCCAGATCAGCATTCCTATATTTCACGAGTATTTGTTTCCAAGACGTCGAAAATTAAAAAAGGACTCAGGTAAACTAAATAAATTGTCGTATTTGACACGTGTAAAATCATCGCCGTTGCTGCACTTGATGTTCGGTGTATGCTATTTTATTATGAGTAACATTATGTTATTTATTTATAGTATACTACTACTACTACTACTACTACTACTACTACTACACTACTACTACTACTACTACACTACTACTACTACTACTACTTCTACTACTACTACTACTACTACTACTACTACTACTACTACTACTACTACTAATAATAATAATAATAATAATGGATGCTATACGTGCTTTATTCCTAAATCAGACTCACAATGCGGCGATCTGTAACCAACATACACACTCACATGTTACAGACACTCTTACACACTTAACACATATTCATCACTCAAACAGATGATTTTTACTTTCATGTAACCGATTCTGACCGCATATTATATTATATTATATTATATTATATTATATTATATTATATTATATTATATTATATTATATTATATTATATTATATTAGTGGTTTTTGTACCCTGGCAAGCTAGGGTACACAGGTTGCTGTTTAACATGTAGACAGGGAGACAACAGTGTTGTCTGCGAGTTTCATTTGGACGTTTATACCTCCCCATATCCCCCTTGATACCTCACCATACCCCCCTCCTCCTGATATCTCACCGTCCCCCCCCCATGATGCCTCACCATACCCCCTTGATACCTTCCCGAACCCACTTGATACCTCCCCATACCCCCTTGATTCCTTCCGTACCCCCCTTGTAACCTACCTGTACCCTCCTTGATACTTCCCCGTTGATCGTTTCGCAGGCATGAATGAAAGGAATCGAGTTCAGTTCAGTTCAGTTCAGTGGGTAGATTACCGTCCCCGGACACGGATGCGTATAGGGGACTTAGTAAGGAATCGACCATTTTTGTTGTTGTTTGTAGATTATAGTCACACGACACTTTCGCATATAGGTGACTACTGGACCGATTTATACTGACACCAGCGGGCCAGTTGTTGGTAAAGGGGAAAATAATATGATCACACGTTGACCAATCCGGGATTCGAACCAGCGACCTTTCGGTTACTAGCAAGACGCTCTTACCAACTGAGCTACCCGGCCCCTCCAGATCGACCATGGAATCGACCATCAACATACCCCCTTATATATACCCGTATCCCCGTTATGCCTACCCATGCCCCTTTAAACCTACTCGTGGCCCCCTACACGTACCAGCCCATCCCGATCCTTGGTAAAAATACTACTACTACTACTACTACTGCTACTACTACTACTACTACTACTACTACTACTACTACTACTACTATTAATAATAATATTGAATATAGAATAATACAAATAGAAATCATAAAAAAACACCAAGGTTTTAAAATAAAATTTGATATAAGATATTATAATAATAATAATAATAATAATAATAATAATAATAATAATAATAATAATAATAATAATAATAATAATAATAATAATAATAATAATAATAATAATTATTATTATTATTATTATTATTATTATTATTATTATTATTATTATTAGTTTATAAATAATAATAATAATAATAATAATAATAATAATAATAATAATAATAATAATAATAATAATAATAATAATAAATAAATAAATAAATAAATAAATAAATAAATAAGTTAAAAGTAAAAAGCCTAAATTAAAAAGAAAAATATCCATATTGTAATGTAAAAAAAATAACATAAAAAAATATGGCCCCCGGGAGATTTGAACTTGTGTCTCCTGCACGGTAGGCGAATGTCTTACTAAGTGAGCTACCAAGGCTTCGTATAAAGACCATGAATTTTTTGTTCTATATGGGAAAACATGCTGAAACCTCAATTCGATTTTTAATTAATCAAATTTAATTAGTTAAACACAAAATTTTGTAAGATTGGTGACATGAGTGCAAAAGTGTTTTGAATGGAAATAAAACAAAATTTGCGGTATTACGGCACGGCACGGCACGTTCTTGACACGGGTTGAATCGAAACAGCGCGCGGAATGAGGCTATTGCAGTTTGTGGACATTTTGTTTATTTATTTATCTCAGAAACGGTTAAACGTTCGGTAAGGAAATGTCGGCTATAACGATTTCGCGGGTTTTGAGCGCACAGCAGGCCGATTCGCAGCGCCCAACACCTGCCCAGATCAGCGTCCATACCGGACAAACTTTACAGTAGAGGCGAAGAAGGACTTCCGGCTAAGCAATATATATATATATATATATATATATATATATATATATATATATATATATATATATATATATATATATATATATATATATATATATATATATATATATTATATTATATTATATTATATTATATTATATTATATTGTACTGTATTTTCAAATTTTATTTTCAACGACGTTCCACATACTTCGCTTTCTAACTTTGATCTTCAACACACTTATTAGTTTCTTCCCACAAGTATAACTCTCTCGCACCCGCCCCTCCCCCTCCACGCCCCACCACCACCATGCACCCCCCCCTCCCCCTATTTATTTTTTTTCTCTTCCCCTTCACTTGGAAATCTTCTTTGTCTAGATTTTTTTTCCTTTTTATAAAAAAAAATTCTTTTTCTTATTTCTTGTATTTCTATCAATGTTCTGTTGTTGTTTCCTGTCGTCCGCCAGTGATATTTTGACACATTATTATTATTATTTGGGTAGCACTTATTTAAGCCTTGTGCTTTTGTGCGCCCT
>CM072511.1:57286355-57478855 GCA_036898135.1 Oncomelania hupensis | reverse complement strand
GCTCAGACAAGATTGAAATGGGGCTTCCCAAAAAACCTGACCCACGGGAAATAATACCCACGGATAATACTCATACTGATTGTCGGAGCTTTTGTCAGCGATAGGACTGATTCAGCCGTAAGAGCTAGGCAGTCTCAAATAATCAGTTCGGGGTGTAGGCTTCAGCGAAAAGGGCTGATCGCAGCGGCAGTAACTAATTACATTGATTTGTCGCCTTCAATTTAGTAAAAGTGGCCATTGGAGACTTCAATGAAATCACCGCAATTTAATTTGGTGGTGTCTAAATTCCATTATTCCACGTAACGAGCAGGCTTGGGAACCGTTGGTTCGACGAACGCAGCTAAAACAAAACTATCAACAAAATTTTAAAAGATGGCAAGCCATTTAAATGTAGGGCCACACGAATGTGCAATTTTTTGAAAATAATTAAATATATTTTGTGTTTGCTTCGCTCAAACATACGGAAAAAACAATCGCCTTCTACACCCATTCACTCACCCCACCCTCACCCCTCCCAAATAAAATAAAATAAAATAAATAAAACAAAGAACGAAAAAAAGGAGGCAAACCAAGAAGTTCACAAAGTGTTAATTTGGGTAGAGTTGTTGTGTGTCGGATTTATCCTAGAGAAGTAAAAGGAAAACAATATGAAACTTTGGGCAGCTGGTTGAATAAACTGAATGTTTGTAAATTTATACATTTACTAGTGGTTTTGTACCCTGGCAGGCCAGGGTACACAGGTTGCTGTTTAAAATGTAGACAGAGAGACAACTGTTGTCTGCGAGTTTCATTTGGACGATGATACCTCACCATATCCCCCTTGATATTTCACCATACCCCCCCCCCCCCTGATATCTCCCCGTCCTCCCCCCCATGATGCCTCACCATACCCCCTTGATACCTCCCCGAACCCACTTGATACCTCCCCATACCCCCTTGATACCTTCTGTACCCCCCTTGTAATAATGGTACAGGACGCAGTCAATATAAAAATTTCAAAAATAAAAATTCGATTTTCTTTCCGTCTTCTAATAGCGATCTCCCTGCCTTTACACCACCTGTTTGAGTGATGGATGTGTGTTTGGTATGTGTGAGGGTGGATGAGACAGGTGAGCGTGTATGTTGGTATAGGTCGCCGCGCTTTGAGCCTGAATGATTTGGGGTAAGGCGCGTATAGCATCCTGTATTATTATTATTAACCTACCTGTACCCTCCTTGATACTTCCCCGTTGATCGTTTCGCAGGTATGGATGAAATGAATCGACTTTTTTTTTTAATCAGTTTATAGTCCCCTCTCTTCCCGGTAAGGATTTTCAGAGAGGAGACTTTCTGATGAATCGACCATCACCATACCCCCTTATATATCCCCGTATCCCCGTTATGCCTACCCATGCCCCTTTAAACCTACCCGTAGCCCCCTTTTACCTACACGTACCATCCCATCCCGATCCTTGGTAATAATAATAATAATAATAATAATAATAATAATAATAATAATAATAATAATAATAATAATAATAATAATAATAATAATAATAATAATAATAATAATAATAATAATAATAATATTGAATATAGAATAATACAAATAGAAACCATAAAAAACACCAAGGTTTTAAAATAAAATTTGATATATAATAATAATAATAATAACAATAATAATAATAATAATAATAATAATAATAATAATAATAATAATAATAATAATAATAATAATAATAATAATAATAATAATAATAATTATTATTATTATTATTAGTTTATTAATAATAATAATAATAATAATAATAATAATAATAATAATAATAATAATAATAATAATAATAATAATAATAAATAAGTTAAAGGTAAAAAGCCTAAATTAAAAGGAAAAATATCCATATTGTAGTGTAAAAAAAAACATTTTAAAAAATGTGCCCGCATGAGATTTGAACTTGGGTCGCCTGCACGGTAGGCGAATGTTTTACTAAGTGAGCTACCAAGGCTTCGTATAAATACCATCAATTTTTTGGTCTATAAGGGAAAACATGCTGAAACCTCAATTTGATTTTTAATGGAAGCGGGCGGAATTAGGCTAATGCAGTTTGTGGACATTTTGTTTATTTATTTATCTCAGAAACGGTTAAACGTTCGGTAAGGAAATGTCGGCTATAACGATTTCGCTGGTTTTGAGCACACAGCAGGCTGATCCGTAGCGCCCAGCACCTGCCCAGATCAGCGTCCATACCGGACAAACTTTACAGTAGAGGCGAAGAAGGACTTCCGGCTAAGCAATTTATATATAGATTTATTTATTTATTTACTTATTTTTTTGTGTACAATGTCTCATTTGTTCGATTACGCTCCGTTATTATATTTCCTTATTTCCTACAGAACTGCGACTTTCCTGCATTCCCAGGCGCCTGGATGTAGCATGATATGTGTAGGAGGAATAGTTTTAAAATACTTTAGATTATAATAAAATCGCATGACCGAATGGATAATGATGCACCGCTAATATCTACGCTACTGTAGTGTGGTGGTTGCTTGACCCTGGCGGACCGCAGTTAGCTGAGCATTGACCAGTAACATCAGCTGGTTTACTGGTTGTAATAACTCTTTTGGATTTGTTTGTTTGTTTGTTTGTTGTAATATCTTTTTTATGGGAATGATAGGTCAAGCAGAAAGAAAGAAAGAAAGAAAGAAAGAAAGAAAGAAAGAAAGAAAGGAAAAGAAATTTTATTGAACAAATACTAAACACTATCAGTTATATCAAATGCTATCAGTTATCTTAGAAACTGACCAAACAGAGAGCTAATAAATCTTGTCGCTAACGTAATACAAACACCAAAACTAATATTGTCATAAATGTTAAATATTTAGGTTGACTATTACGCAAGTGATCGCAAGAAAGCACTGAATTACATACACATATGATATTATGATATTATTTAGTTCTTATAGAGTTTAAATAAATTATAAAAAGCCATCGAAACTACAGACCCTGGAATTCCATTGTGTTCAAATGTTCATTAAAATGATATTTGTTTTTAATTTCTTTACCAATAAAATGACTTATTTCTTTAACTGACAATGGTATTAATAATGACACTGCTTTGATGTTTGCAGCACTACTTTAAAGAGAAATCTACAATGGAGAGACACCCAACAAAAATCTTTCGGATGAGAGTAAAAACCGAGGTCTGGCCTGTGTCCAACGTACGCATACTTTCCATCGCACGGACCGCAAAGAGCATGCCGCTTATGAAATATATACAAAAACAAACACACCTGTAAGCACTACGTCCTATTGCTTCTCGATCTGGATGGCGCTGCCCTGCGACTGCCGCGCTAGCACTGGAAAAGCAAACCCGAATCTCGTCCGCATGAGTTACCAATATTATCTTCTTTTTTTATTCCATGTTTTCCCCAACATTAAATTTTAGTCTGAAGAGAGCAATCACCAGATAATTTAAAGTGACATGTATATGTAGGGGTGATCTTTTGTTCCCTGGCAATATAAATTAAAATTAGAAACAAGTTGTTTTAATGCATGTTTTATTTGCTGCCCCATCGTAAAGGCCCGTCTTACTTGGAAGGTTCGTGAAGATTCAAACACATTTTTTCGAGCTTCTCAGATTCCGAAGCTAGGTTGCAAAACCTGTTTTAGTCCAAAAGGTTCAGCAACCTAAGTTCGAGATCTTAGAATGTCGAAAAAACGTTAAAAAGGTTCAGAACCTAGGTTCGGGATCTGAAAACCTCGAAATGACGTTTTTGAATCTCCACGAATCTTCTAGCTTCCAATTAAGATAGACCATTAAGAATAAGTTTGAAATTGATTAGCTAATATTAATCATCTATTTTTGTTTACGGCAACTGGTAAAACAGAGAACAAGGCTACATGTAATTATAAACACATAGTCTTATAACCCAATATTTTACTCGTGTTTAAATGTGAAGAAACACGTACGCACAACACTCCAACACACACACACATACACACACACATACAGGCAATCATTCATACACACATGCACGCGCACGAATGCACACATTCCTTGCACACACACATACACACACACATACCTAGACACACATACATTCTTGCGCACCAATCCACCTACGCACTTAAACTCCCCTCCCAGCTTTTAAACGCGCACTTTCAAGTAGACATAAATATTACTCTGAATTAGACTAATTATATCTTTGGCCACATCTGCGCTTCACCTCAATAACAAATTGTGTTTCTCATGCCAGTAATGTTAGCTGGCAATACAGACTGTCATATCATATCACATTGCAAACTAACGCTGCTTCTTCGTGAGACACGTGTACACCCGAGATTCTTTTACCGTCCTCCCGCTCCATTTGTCATTTCGTAGGCGAAATAAAATAAAGCTGGCTGGACACCACGACCTATAATACCTAATAGGCCGGATTTATTCAGGTATGTGTGCCTCCGAGCGGCAACGAACAGAACTATCGTAAGCAAGGATGTCGCTGACTATCTTTGTTAATGGTATTCAAGAAATCATTCATAGGAAAATTAGTATGACGTGGAACTCTGTCCATTTTTAGGCCAATTGAGAGCTGGAATAAAGTTTGTTTTCTGTTTGTTTGTTTGTTTTTTTTAGGTTGGGGTCGGGTGGGATTGTTGTTGTTGTGGTTATTGTTGTTGATTTGGCTGTTTTAGGCTTTTTATGCAATCATTTTTAAAACCATGGGGAATGCAGAGGAAGTTAAATGTTTTGCCAGTTCCCTCGCATATCTCTCCCTCTCTTCTTCCACCCCCCCCCCGCCATCTATGCACCCCTATCACCCTCATACACCCGACCACTCCCCGATAGTGCCCATTTTAAAAAGTTCAGAAATAGACTTGTTCATTTATTTATCCTTTCTGCACTCGCTACCGCTACTGCTGCTAATCACATTATTATTATTATTATCATTATTGTTGTTGCTGTTGTTGTTATTATTATTTTTGTTGTTGTTCTTGGTTTTGTTGTTGTTGTTATTATTATTATTATTATTATTATTATTATTATTATTATTATTATTATTATTATTATTATTATTATTATTATTATTATTATTATTAATATTATTATTATTATTATTATTATTATTAAGTAGACATTTACACACACACACAAGCACATACATGCACACGCACACAAACACCCACACCCAAACACACACACACACACACACACACACACACCGGTTTAACAATTCCATTCGGCGGCCAATTTCTAATCCAAGGGTGTGGCTAAATTTAATTAAAGTGTATTTGTGGGGTGTACCTGTCCTTATCGCACACAACTAACACACACACACACACACTCGCGCGCATGTACATTCCCCCACTATGCCCCCACTCCCTGACACACACATACCTCAATCATTCTCCCAAGCAAAGATCACTTTTTTTGTAAGCGGACGGACAGTGCGGACACCGATGAAAACAATATCTCTTGGATAGCGCATGCTGCATGGATGCATGGATAAGCCATGAATTAGCAGGAATCAGCCACGCATTCTCAGTTCACAACTTTCACAGAGACAGATTGAGAGACCGAGAGATAGAGAGACAGACAGACAGACAGACAGAGACAGAGAGAGACAGAGACAGAGAGAGAAAGAGACGACGTCGACAGAGGGAGAGGGAAAGAGAATCAATTCAATCAATTCAATATTTTAATTTAACGTCTTTTCACAACAATGTGATTTTAGACAACCATTAAAAAAAAAAAAAAAAAAAAGAAGGAAACAAACAAACACATAGAAATTGTTAATTATAGTAACTTAAATAAATCTGTTCCGACAATGATACGCGCGATGTCCTGTAACATCGAAAATATCGTCTTGTGCACATAAAATAATTCCATTTTCTTTGTACAGTGCTGTTAAAACAGGACAATCAAATAAGATGTGGTGTAAGGAAATAGTTCCAGCACATAAACAAGTAACATTTTTCAAATATTTTGTACACCATGAATTCAAGCGTAGCTTATATACTAATCTAGCAATAGTTCTGGAACAACTAACAATATTTACTTTGGGTGTTATATTAGTAAAGTGTTGTTCTAATAACGAATAATATTCAAATTGAGCTAATTTTACATTAGAATTAAAGACTGTATGCTCACTTTTCATTGCACCTTTTTTGGCCAATTTATCTGAAATTTCATTACCATAAATCTCTAAATGTGATGGGACCCAACAAAAGGTAATTCCAATACCTCTAATTCTAATACTATGAATAAGATATCTTACTTCAAACATTATATCTGTTCTCTTTCTACATTTCCAATTTTTTAAAGCATAAAGCACTGATTTAGAGTCAACACAAATTAATATATTAAATATTTTAGAAGGAATGCTGAGGATGTATTCTAGTACCATCATTATTGCATATAATTCACACGTAAATATTGACAACCCTTGACCAAGATAGTAAGACTTTTGAATATTTAGATCAGGTATGAAAAATCCTGCGCCACAGTTTGATGAATCCAAAACACTACCATCAGTGAATGCTTTTAAATGATTAGAATAATTATTATTTAAATGTTCTGTAACTTCACATTTTAAAATTTGACAATACTCATTTTTCGTTAAATCAGTATAATCTATGTCAAAATGTGCATTTAAATGTTCCCACGGTGGAAATTTTGGAATATCTGGTAATACTGAAATTGAAGTAATATCAATATTGCAGGCTGCCATAATATCTTGTGTATAATCTTTAATTGTTTGAATATAGGGAATAGTTTGAGCTCTTTTAGGATAATCCATACTGCTCACATTCAAAACTTCGTCCGTTACTGAATTTTTTACAGACAAACATCTAAGTACATATTTTGAAGTGGCTAATTTACGCTGCTCAGCTAAAGATAATATACCTGATTCTTTATATGTATTTTGAGTATTAGTATGAATTGGTACACCCAAAGCCAATTTGATCGATTTGCTGTCAATGCTTTGTAATTTGTTGAGAAGATATAAAGGCGCAGAAAAATATACCTCTTGTCCGTAAATTAATTTGGATCTCACTAATGATGTAGCCAAATGCAGTAAAGTTTTTGTGTCATGGCTAAACGGCTGTGTACTTATGATTTTTAATAAATTTAATCTTTGCCTTGCTTTATTAATTAAATATTCAATATGATATTTCCAATTTAATTTAGGTGTAAAATAAACACCTAAAAATTTTATATTTTGTTTGTATGATAAATTTTGACCATTAAGTTTTATTTCAGGCAATATTTTAGGATTTTCCCCGTTATTAAACAACATTAGACTTGTCTTTTCTCCAGAAAGCTCTAAACCATTTTTTGACATATAATCAACTAAACTGTTAATTTCCTTTTGATATATTTTCTCAATATATCTAATATTTGTTTTATTTGTATGTTTTCTAATTTTTGTATTTAACCAAATTGCAATATCATCTGCATATTGCACAACATGTGTGTTTTTTGATAATGCAGAAGGAACGTCATAAATTAGAATATTAAAAAGTAATGGTGCAATAATAGAACCTTGTGGAATGCCCATGTTTATACGTCTGTTAGATGAATATGTTTTTTCAACTTTCGTACAAATACATCTTTCTGAAAGTAAGCTTTTTATAAAATAATAAATGTGCCCATTAAGACCTATTGAATTTAATTTGTATAATAATCTGGCATGCCAAACACTATCATACGCTTTCTTTACATCAAAAAATGTTGCTAATAAACTCTTTCTTTTTGAGAATTGTTTTTTAATATTTAAAGAAAGTTTGACTAAATGATCAGTTGTGCTACGACAGGGAAAGAGAAGTGAGATGACGAGTGCTGCATTTCCAGAAACGTGATCTATGGGAATGGAAATGTGTAGGTTGTACATGATATCACAGTTTGATCAGCCTAAGGCCAAAGGCGAAGCTTTTCATCTTTTCAGTCATTTAAACTCGATCACAGAACCAAACCATATTTCCGTTCTATCTCACGTTTTCACGCACGAGTTCCATTTCTCAGGTGAACAGTTCGATCTCCGATGGTACCTGGAATTTATGCAGTGGAACACCAGCCATTATCGCTAGACATTGAATAATAGATTACAGTGAATGTCTTTTATGGCCAGGTCTGTGAGAGAGAAGGTGGGTTGGCTGGATTGAGGAGGAAGAAGTGGGATGGCGGGAGGGGGGTGTGTGGCTTGTGTCTTATTGAGAGCTTGTGTGAGAGAGCAAAACAGAGAGAGAGAGAGAGCATATGAGTGCGTGTGTATGTGTGTCTGTGTGTGTATTTGTGTGTGTATTTGACGCTCCTACCATTGTAAATGTACCGGTTGCAACAGTGGCGTACTGTGTGTGTGTGTGTGTGTGTGAGAGAGAGAGAGAGAGAGAGAGAACTGAACTAAGTAAAATAAACCTAATTATAGCATAATTCTTCGTCTAGACAACCGTTTAGATAATAATAAGTCTAAAGAAGTAACAAAGAAAAGAAGAAAAAAAAGATATTTTAACATGTAAAGATTTTATTAAATATGAGAACAAACGATAACTAAAGAAAAAATATTTGTCTTGTGTGGAGGTTCTCTCAACCTCAACACCACCCTCTGATAGTCCAGTTCAGCAGACGACAGATTCCTCAAAGCCCACCCGTGTGGAGCAAGAAATGTGTGTGCTCTCAAAGGCACGCTAACTAAGCCCTACGTTCAAAAAGCTGATTGCCTATTGTGCCTTCAAGTTGAGACAAGAATATCATGATTACGCACCAATAAGAACTGAAGATGAAATCATAATTATTTATTTATTTTTAAATGAAAACACTCTAATAACACTAATTGGAGCAATTCCTTTATTAGAAATGCAATTGCTTCATATTTACTAACCAGATGACTATCCGTAGTGTAATCACCCACTCCCTTCCATCCTAGATCCTACAACACCATATACCCTTTTTCACAGCAGACGACAGTATTCGTTGTCGAATTCCATTAGGTAAATGAGGACAGTAAATGAACTTGTTTCTTGCGCAGTGGTTATTTCGTTGTTTGGTTGGTTGGTTGTAATGTTGTTATTGTTGCTATTGTTGGTTGTTGGGATTCTGTTATATTCTTGTGTATGACTGTTTATATACATTACTGTGATTTGCTGTAAATGTGTTAGTGTAAATGTGTTTGTGCAAATCAAACGTGATATTATTGTTATGCCTTTTTTGTTGTGATCTGTGTTGGCACCATAATGTAATTTTTCAGTGAGGTAATAAATATGTCGTATTCGTGGGCTTAACTTGTGCATTACATGAAGTAAAGTTGATAGCGGGTCGACCATTGTAAAATGAATGTATTTGTGAATAGCCGAGAGAAAAAGCAATATATATATATATATATATAAAAAAAAAACAAGACCAGAGATGGAACTTCCGCTCATGGCAAATGTGGTGATGACGAGAGAAAAACGGTGACTTCATATTGAGGGCACACAGATTCACATACAGACACATTTTTAGTTTTATGTACGCTATTTATTCACCCACCTTTCCTTTTTAAATTTTCGTTCTTCACTCTTTCTTTCTTCCTTTCTAGGAAATTTTAATCACACCTTCCTACCTTCACTTCCTTGCCGTGCTTCTTTCCTATCACCTTCGCTCATTGGTAAGGTAAAAAAGGTAAAGGTAGTCCCATAGCCTTGTTGCCGTAGGGGAGCGTGATGTTGGAGATCACATTTATCTTGGGCCAGCGTAATGAGGGTGATGCCCATCTCTCTCCCTCGCTGCTTTACCTTCCCCACCCTTAAGAGTGTAGGTACTCAGTCACAGTTGAGTCAACTGGGGGCGTTGTTATTTGTCGCTTCACGTTTTGCGGTCACCCATCCAAGTGCTTACCGCACTGGACGGTGCTTAACTTCCGACACAATTGCTATTCATCGTAGTGATCAGATCTCACACAACTTTTTGCAGACGTCAAGCATCGTCCAGCCCGGTTACCAACTCGGAAGGTACCATTTTGTATTTGGATGCACTCACTGAACGGCACACGCACAGACACACACACACGCACACACACACACACACATACAAACAGCGCACGTGAGTGGGTATCCCTTTGGCGTGCATTGGCCGACTAAGTCTCCTGTAAAGGGGCTTACATTTAAGACAGCAAGCTATAACCTAAGCAAGAGAAATTTAGTATGCACAAACCAACTGAGTGTAAGCTGTCTTGCTTAAATGGAAGACAGCCTGTCAGCTTCCCTCTGGCCCAGTTTGTGACAGGAGAAGTATTAAAGCAGCAAGGGAGACTGACGCGATGGCCATGGCCACCACCCTCATGACGAAAGCTGGTCCTGAGAAAAAGGTGGTCCTGAGCGCTCCTCTCCCTTACGATCGCAAGATTAAGGAGCTACTTTACCTTTTGACCGTTTTCATTTATTCACTGACAAACAAACCACCAGCCACCCGGAAATAATTAATTCCACATCGCAATAATTACTACTTAATCGTGTGATGCTGTGCGTAATATTATCTTCGGGCGGCAAAATAATATTATAATGAACTTACCCGTAGAAAGGAAGAGCATGCAGGTGAAGAACACACTGTTGCTCATTTTTCTCTTGGACAGAAACAGCATCTTGAAGAAGTTGGATCAAAACTGAGTCCTTTTTTGCTGGAAGATGGAGCTAGTCAGTTCTTCCGATGATGTGGACGCTAGGTAGATTGAGGTGTCGGATGATCTGATCTTGGTATCTGGAAGTAGTTTCTGGCACAGTTGAAATACGTGTCCCTCCTTCGCTAAAACTGCAACATGTATTATTCATGGTGTTAAATGATTTCAGTTAAACGCTGGGCTAATAAGTACTTTTGATGTTGTTGTTAATTGCTTGACATGACATCGGTTACTCTGTTGTTGTCGTCGCTGTTGTTGTTATTGTTGTGTTGTTTTGTTGTTGCTTTTTTTGTTGCTTTTCTTGCTCCTGTTTCAAGCAGATTTCACTGATGTGAATTTTTAGGCAAGAATTTGTTTTTAGCAAAAGTTTTCAAGAAAAAAGGTGGGTGACTGGTCTAGAGAAAAAGATAGAAGATAGTAGATTGATCGAACAGATTAAGAACGAGAAAGAATAAATGAGAAAGGCAGAAACAGTGGTAATTTAACGCACTAAATTCCACAAAGTGGGTATACTATTTATATAGAAAACCCCGGCACGGGTACCCCGTACCCCAGCGCGAGAAATATATAAAGGCAAGAACATCACTCTATATATTCCATAAGCTAACACTATTCCAAAGCAATCCTTAAAGTTTTGGTTTTGATTGATGGGGCACTGCTACAGTAAATCTTCAACTTTATATTACAGTTGCATTGCCCAACAACTTGTAAAGGTTGGAATCTATCGTGTGGCATTTAAACTCCAGCGGTTCTCCTTTCACACTTAAAAAAGCAGTCCTTTTTAATTAATACAATTTCTTACTGCTACATGTGACATCTTAAATAATGATATGGCTTGACAGCGTTATATGTGTCTAAACAGTTTCATTTTATAAACTATGGCAGCATTTGTTTTAAAGGTAAGGGGTGGGGGTTGAAGAGGTGGGGTTTGTTTTGTTTTTGCCTTTGTTTTTTTTTCTTCTCGTAGTTATTGTTTAATTTCGGGCGTGTTTGTAAGATCTTTAAGACACGTGTAATTTTTGTGTGTGCGCTTTACAGTTTTGTGTGAAAGTGATAGTTTCATCTAAAACCTAAAACCATATGTGTGTGAATATACCTTCAATTGAAATAACCAGTTTAGTTGAATAAGTTGAATCCTGCAACTTTCAGAAACGACATTTCGAGAACGCCATATGCCAACATTATCTAATTACAAAAAAAAATAACCGGCCTATAAATGAATTAATCCAATATGAACAAAGAGACACATCATAGGTTAAACCTCAGGCCAGTTAAGTGTGAAGAGAGAACAACACTGGTGTTTGAATTTCACCCGATGGATCCCAACCCTTTACTAAAATTTTGGGCAGAACAACTGCAGTGTAATATTGAAGAGATAACTCTCAGTGAGGGAGCAGGTTAAACTCGTCAAAAGAGGTCTTTGCCCGTTTCATATATGTCGCAATAATGAAAATCCGTCTTTTCTTTCCGATTTTTTTTACCCCGCACGACCACCTTAAATTAACATTGAAATTTAAACTCCGCACACATCATTGGCGATATGGCAGAAGGGAACCATTTTATTTCAATTCATAAATTTGATTTTGATTAAACACCATTTCACAACAGCCAAATATCCAGGATCATTTGATATCACTGATCCGGGTATACTCTTTTGGACAGACGGCGTTTTAAATGGCTGACGCAGACAGAGGGGAGGGGGATGGGAGATGGGAAAGGGGAAGAGGGGGAGCTGGAAAAGGTAGGAAGGGGTCGTGTAAATTGTTCTGAAGTCTTCCTATCCTATCCTATCCTGTCCCGTAACTGGGAGGTGGTAGGGGCACCACAGATGATCGTTTAACCAGCATACTCCATCTTTCTCTGTCTTCAGCAACCCTGATGGCTTCGCTCAGTGTCAAACCAGGCCGTTCTCGAATGTTGTCCTCCCACCTCTTTTTCGGTCTCCCTCTTCTTCTACCTCATTGCACTGTGCCTTGCAGAATGGTCTTGATGATCTGGTGACGTGGCCATACCATCGGAGTTTCCGTTTCTTCATCACTGTGAGCAGGTCATCGTGTTGTCCAATGGCTTGTGTGATGGACTGTCGGACTTCGTCGTTGGCGATGTGCTGGGTATAGGAAATGCCCAGAAGTCTTATGTAGTACCTCGTCTCCATGCTTTGTATTCTTCGTTGTAGATCTGCTGTGAGGGTCATGCTTCGCAAGCATATAGGAAGATGGAGATGACAAGGGAGCGCAGCAGTCTTAGCAGTGTTAAATTCCATGGTCGAATAACAATTATTGTTCAAAGTAGAATAATATCTGTCGTCAGCTTGTGATCGAATTATTTGAAACGAATAATAACTAAAAGGAGGAGATAAGATACTGCCAATTTTTTCGCAATCTTATTACAATTTAAACAAAATAAAGATAGAAAGAAAGAACTTTATAAAACCAAATTTAAAACAATATGGTAAGCCATTCAAATGTATTTCGAAACTCAAGTACCTACTCGCCTTTGCACTGTGATAACCACTTCAAGTTTCAAGACTAAATAATCAATGGAACACTGCCAGACCGATCTTGTAATCGACCCACCATTAGACAAACAGACCAACCCTGCCAGGCCGATCTTCTAACGACCCACCAATATACAAAGAGACCAACGGACTGACACATAAAGACGGGTCCACTCATTGAAGTAAACTATACCACATAAAGAGAAATAATCAAAACGGATTCTGCCGCCTTCTAGATATAAAACAAAATGTGATTACTTAAATTAAAAAAAAAATTACCCTAAAGACCTTGACAATTGAAATGTACAGATAAAACACTGGAGCTGGCCACTGAAATCCCATGAAGTTTGAACAAAATGTGTTTAGTGATTCTTGCCGTAATGAAACGGACTGACAGACAAACATAATACTCGTTACCCATTCGAATCAAAGTGTTCCCACTTTCAGATAGGTTTGACAACCCACGAGAATAAACAATTGCGGGAAGATAATTTGTTGTAATATTACAGTCATTTCAACCACAAATGAAGCTTTCTCGTAAAAAATTAAGAAGAAAAAAAAGATTACATTACTGCCTGGTTTATGTTTCTCTCATTTCGGCTTTAATTACTCTGATATCATTGCCACGTAGCTCTCAATCGTTTAAGAACTTGCGAGTATAAAATGAAAATTCGAGATGTTTTATCGGTAAGCAGATGTTACGGCGACTTTCTATTACGAATAAAAATGGTGTATTGCTTTTAACAAACTTACATTTGCAGGGCGATTTGTGGTTCAGGAATTGCTTACAGTTTAAAGAGACCCATTTTGACCACGACCTCACGACCTACCCTTTTAACATTCACAGTGTTTACTTACTGGGGAAAAAGAGCTTACAACAAAAAAAATACTTTTCCGAGAGTATATTTGTTATTTTTTGTTTTTGTTTTGTTTTATTTTTTAAATCAATACATTCCGCAGTGTTCGTGTCTATTAACAGATACCGCTCTAGCGTTAAAAATATAATCTACCAATGCCGGTAACAGAGGGAACCCATCACAAAGCTGCTCGGTAAAGGTTTTTTCTTTTTATGTACATTTTTACAATAAACTCTTTCCTACCTGTTACGTTTGCGACGCGCACGATAGTACGTGTGAGACGCGCACGATAGATCCGATCGTTTTGTTTTGCAAAGCATTCAATAACAGAGTGTATTTACCTTTGATTTGAGTTTGCATTGTTAGAAGAAGCTTTGTATAACGTTGATAATTTTCGTTGGTCGATATTATTGGAGAATTCTCTAGAGTTGCTTGTTTACTATCGATCGAAGTTTCGCGATAAATGTAGTAACAGCTGAGAGATTCTTTTATGACGAAGAAAGTTGTATGACGTAAGACAGTGATGACGAAGTTTAATTTGATTGGTTGTAATGCGTCACGCTGGAATGTTCTGACGTTATCTGGAGTCTAGAAAAACTATATAATTATTGATGCACTGCGTCTGAAGAAAAGAGAGAAAGTGAAAAAGCGATTGTATGCAGTTGTTGATGTACTCTGAATAAAGTTGGAAAACTTCCTACGACGACTCCTGCCTTGTTGCTGAGTGAACAGGTTGCGTGGATAAACGAATCCGAGTTACACTTATCAGAAGGATTCAAGCATTGGGGCTGAATCAACTACTGATAAAAACCAACAACGAGTGTAACCCTACCCCAGACACCAAGGACGCACACTTCTTGGAGCCGCGTGCGTCCTTCAGAAATAGGGTCAAAGGTCCACGGCTATCGTATTGGTGTACCTTTAAACAGGAAAAATATCTCCATGTCAGAACAGAAATAGAAAATTCAAAATTTTAGCGGTTGGTTTCAGCAGCCAGAGCCTACTTTATCATTGTTTAACGGAACAAAAATGCGAATTTTAGGTTAAATCTATTTTCGCCAAAACAGAAACAAAACCAATTTCTTCAACTTTGGGGCTCTTTAAATACAACCAGACGTGCTTGTTGGAACAAGCTGAAATCCCCGAAAATTGACACCATCGATTATCATCATTTTGTTTTTATTTGTCTGCATTTCGGTTTTATTTTGTTTTTCCTACCCCCTCACTACCCCCCCCCCCCCCCACCTTACCTCCAAGTCCTCTCTACCCTCTGCTCAATCTCTCACTGTGGCACTGATGTTTATTATATTTGTATCTCATATTTAAATCAGTAAGCTTACGATTAGGTTAACATGATGAATACAAATAGGTACAACAACAAATTGTAATATAAAAAACAAATCAAACGTATTTGAACAAGCGGACCAAAAATATTTCACTCATAATAGTATACGCCATAGCCTACTGATGTCAAAATCAATAAAGGAAACATACAAATAATGGTAGATTTTCGACTTTTCTCCAATCAAATCAAAACTGTACTCCCGCACAATTAAAACCGTGGGGCACAGGCGCTTGTATCTGGACACGCTAGCGCCTATGCCTGTGACGCGTCTCCCTTTGGTTATCTGTAATACCAAAGGAAGACGCGTCACAGGCATAGGCGCTCGCGTGTCCAGATACAAGCGCCTGTCCCATGGTGGTCCTTTCTGAAGAAGAGAATACATATCTGGAAAGCAGTCTGCCATTACTTTACCAAAACACAATAAAACCATAGTGCTTTAATGAGGGACTATTTTCGTAAATTCTATGTGTAGGCCTCTGCGAGTGGTACTGTGAAATATTGCTGCTGGCACTTATCAGGCTTCTAGCAATATTTCTTTTTCTTCAGAGACTGGCCACAGCACCACACTGTAATCGAAGGTAAATTTTATTAACCCGACGGGTTACATTGTTATACAGTGTTTCATCTAGTTTTGAAAATGCCATATATACACGCACGCGGAGTGCACACACAAACACACACACACAAGTACACACGCACACACACACACACACGAACAACATAAGGTTGAAAACAAAAATATTATGTCACTTGAGCCTTTCTGACAAGGGACAGGTTCGTTAACACACATACAGGCGCACACAAACACACACACACACACACACACACACAATCACACATGCTTACCCTCCCTTTGCAAACGCTGCTTGGATGTCTTCCATCTTGGTCATAATTATGAATTGCGGAATATTTGCATCAAAATGTATATGTGAAGTTTTCTACACACGACGTACTAATATGAATACCATCTTCTTGCGTTACATGACGTGTAAATAAGGTTATAAAAATCTACACCGTAATAACTTTTTTATTAAAATATACTGTGATTATTTAAAATGCACATTGTGTTCCTTGTGTTATTCTTATGACATTGATATAAGTTTGAGCAATATATTCCAACAAATAAGGAATTTACAGATACAAAATGTGATGCACTGTGAACGTTTTCTACCCACAACGTGTAGCGAAGGTTAAAGCTTCTAACGCTAACGCTGATCATAACTCTTACCCTAACCCTAACCCTTACAATAACCCTAACTTTAACGGATCATTCTTTTGACGGCAGCATAAAGCGGTCCGTCACTTACGTAGATTCTCGAGTTTATGTCACAAGAATGCCGTCTAAACATACACACGCACACACGCATACACACACACCCCTCCCCGCTCTCCCCCTCCACACACACACACACTTATTTTCACGGCGTTATTGAAACGCCACATACGTTGTGTTGACAATGGATCATATTACGTCCCCATTTTTTAAGTACTTTTAAGTGTTCTACCGCTAACAATAACTCTAGCCCTAACCCTTACCCTAACGCTTACCCTAAAACAGCCCTAACCATAACGGATCATTGGTTTGACGTCAAAACAACAAGAGCTGTCAAAACAAGATATTTAGATGCTTACTATCCTATCCCTATCCTATCCCGTAACTCGGAAGTCATTGAGGAACCACAGATGATCGTTTAACTAGCGTATTCCATCTTTCTCTGTCCTCAGCAACCCTCTTCACCACTATGAGCATGTCATCGTGTTTTCCAATGGTTTGTTTGATGGTCTGTCGGACTTGTCGTTGGTGTGAGCTGGGTATAGGAAATGACCAGAAGTCTTCTGTAGCACCTCATCTCCATGCTTTGTATTTTTTTGTATTTAGTGTCAAGACAGTACATTCTCGAATGTTGTTCTCCCACCTCTTTTTCTGTCTCCCTCTTCGTCTGCCTCCTTGCACCGTGCCTTGCAGGATGGTCTTTGCAAGACCTGATGCTCTGGAGACGTGACCATACCATCGGAGTTTCCGTTTCCTCACCACTATGAGCATGTCATCGTGTTTTCCAATGGTTTGTTTGATGGTCTGTCGGACTTGTCGTTGGTGTGAGCTGGGTATAGGAAATGACCAGAAGTCTTCTGTAGCACCTCATCTCCATGCTTTGTATTTTTTTGTATTTAGTGTCAAGACAGTACATTCTCGAATGTTGTTCTCCCACCTCTTTTTCTGTCTCCCTCTTCGTCTGCCTCCTTGCACCGTGCCTTGCAGGATGGTCTTTGCAAGACCTGATGCTCTGGAGACGTGACCATACCATCGGAGTTTCCGTTTCCTCACCACTATGAGCATGTCATCGTG
This sequence comes from Oncomelania hupensis, assembly GCA_036898135.1. NCBI lineage: Eukaryota > Metazoa > Mollusca > Gastropoda > Littorinimorpha > Pomatiopsidae > Oncomelania > Oncomelania hupensis. Next base: position 57,461,177 of record CM072511.1, on the reverse strand, counting down.
TTGTCCAATGGTTTGTTTGATGGTCTGTCGGACTTGTCGTTGGTGATGTGCTGGGTATAGGAAATGACCAGAAGTCTTCTGTAGCACCTCATCTCCATGCTTTGTATTTCTCATTGTAGGTCTGCTGTTAGGGTCCGTGTTTCGCAAGCGTATAAGAAGATGGAAGTGACAAGGGAGCGCAGAGCCTTACCTAGATATTCACTAGTTTGTCCATATAACACCATGTAAACAAGTCCACACAAGCACACACACACACCCACACACACACAAACACACACACACAACCGTGTAGAAACGCCGTTGTGATGACTTTCATGAAACTCTACATACGTCACTTAGACTTTTCATACAAATGTGTCCATTTTTTTAATCTAACCCTAACCCTAACACCTAACCCTAACTCTAACCCTAACCCAAACCCTAACCATAACACAGCCCTAACCCTACAATAAATAAAATAACGGGGTCTGTCAAAAGAAAGTACGTAGAGGTTCAAGTATATGTCAGAATAAAGGCGTTTCTACCTAGCCACACACACACACACACACACACACACACACACACACACCCACACACACACGCACACACACACACTCGGATCCACGCGAGAATCGAACCCAAGTCTGTTCGTTTGGGACTACAGTAAGTTCGGCATTAAAACTCGGTGTGGTATCGCCTGCGCTAACAGGCCAAAGCTAAAGAGTTATACGTTTGGAAACTACTTTCAGCTCTTACTTTACCGTGAAATTCCTTCCTTCTGCATTCCATGCAGCTTTCTCTTTCAGTAACATTGGCCAACGTAGGCCTTATAATCTTTAGCGAAACGTAACGGTGGTTCTGGGAGTCATTTGTGCGCCTAGCGTGCCAAAGGATCCTGGCTCTAATCCACACCGAATTAAGTAGGAAAACGGAAGTGCGTAAGAAAGAACGAAGAGAAACAAATGAAACATCGATCGATGTTTTAATTAGTTGTTCTGGCTCGGGACACCTCGACAAGTTTCGGAATCTGAATCGCAACTTTCTGCCAACAGCTGACGTCACTTTCCTTTTGTCTTTCGGTAAACTGAAAATGGTAATTTTTCGGCAATCTCATGAGTGTCGTATTCGATTCGAAAATCTGCGGAAAGTTTCGTGTCGTTATTCTTCGATAGCCGTAACATGTCGTTTCTCTTACAGTCGTAGGCCGCTATGCGACATCTCATAGTTTTTCACAGGAGACATCTGTCTTTAAGTATTCTTTTAGATGGTGTTTAAAATCTCTTTCATGTCGTTGGGAGAGGGAGAGTGGGAGTGGGGTGTGAACCTTTTATTTATTCTGGAAGAATAGTCCTACCATTCATAACGCTGAATGCCTCAATTAATCCACAGCCATAAATTATTTGTTTTTTGTTTTTTCAAAGACACCAAGAGAAGTCTACAACGTAAGATAGCCACGCATGTCACAAGTCCTGAAAGTGGAACGATGCACAGGTTTCAGCCTTCTCTGTCATAACGAACAAACAGCAAGTAACAAGAGTAGTATAGGTTTAAACAATTAATTACACCCGCAAAAAAGTGATCGATGAATTCATAAATGTATTTATATAAGTTAATATAACTTTCCTGTATGTAAATAAAAAGAAACAATCTCAAACATTCATAATTATAAAAACAATAGATAAACAAAATCCATTTAAATAAATAAATAAATAAATAAATAAATTACATTACATGGTTATTGCTTTAGGTCCAGCGGGCTCTTCCGAGCCAAATTAGGACCAAAATAAATAATAAATGATGGAACTAAAGAACAAAAGAAAGAAAGAAACAAACAAAGAAAGAAACAATGAAACTAAGGTAGAACAAAAAAAGAAAAAGCGAGAGAACGGAAAACACACAAAAAAGAAAGAAAAGAGAAAAGAAAAAAGGGAAAAAGAAATAACAATTGAAAAAGAGAAATTAAAAAAAAGAAGAACGAATGGATGAATGAATAAAGGAATAAAAAACGAAAGGCAAATAAATAAATACATAAATAAATAAATAAAACCAGAGCAAGTAAGAAATAAACCGATGAAATAGCAACTCACTGAAATATGATTTAAGAACTGTATACCTTTTTATAAACTTCCTAAAGCAAACGTCTTCATTAAAAACTTCACCTGTATTCTATAGAACTCACCTACCAGCTTGTCCAGTATGTCTAAAGAGAAGTACTTGACACGGATTATATAGTGTTATTCTCTAGTAAGTCGTAGCCTATATACTCTTACCTGCCCAGTGTTTTCGAGGAAACATAAACAACAGACAAAACAAAAACAAAAAAAAGAATAGTCACCTTTTTGACAGTCGGTTGAATGTGTCGTACGCTATGGTTGATTTCTCTCGTTGATTTGTGTTTAGAACTAACCTTTGCCGCAGTATCAGTTTGTTGTTTGTAGAGGATTTAGAATATGCCTTGAACGTTCTATGCTTGTTAATCGTTTCGCTTGATTTGGGGACACGGTAGACTGGGGCGCTTTGCTGGCCTACCTTAAAGTGGAATTTATTCTTTATCACTTTGCTTAATGGTCGGCGAGGAGTGTCGGCCCAGTATAATTATGGTCTCCTGTTGGCGAAAGAGTCACCGATCAAGCTCAAATGCGCAACTGTTTCTTGAATCAATTTTAAAATGCCATTAAATCACTTAATAGCATAATTCTTGATTTTAAAAACAAAAATAAAACAATGTCGATTCTTAAAAGTTCTTATTTCAAATCCTCCCAACTTTGCATTTCTCCGGACGACTTTTCTTGAAAAGGAATTCCTTTGACTGCAGCGTGAATCTAAATAATTTCAAATTTAGTAAGGGTATTATTCTGATTTAAATATCATTCAAATAAAATAGTTTGGTAAACGGATGAGATTTTTTTTTCTTGTACAGACACTGCATCCTTTTAATCTAGTTGTTGTTGTTGATTGAAATATCAGTATTGCTCGAGTGTTCTTTTTTTGTTTGATTCTTTTGCAATAAAAATATTTCCATTTAAAATTAAAACCTTTCTTCTGTTTAGGATGCAATCTTAGGCGCTTTTCAATTACAATATTTAAATATCTGCATTCTCTCTGTACAAAATGGTTACGTTTTATTTCATAAAATGTTTATCTCAGCTGCTGTTTCTCGTTGCCTTGCACTCGTGGTTTCTTTGCTGTTGGTCCTTCCTCTCTTATCAATTTGTTCAATAATAGAGTTTAGCTTCTATCTTAACAGATGCCAAGAATATTTTATTCTCCAAATTAAATTTATAAACTCTTGCTCATTTTTAGTCTTATGATATAAACTAATTTTATTACTATTTTGTCGTACACTTCACTTCAGAATATTCACAGTTGCTACTTCGAACTGATAGTGGCACAAGTTTGCCGTTAACTTAACTGTCAGAATGAGTGTTACTTCCAACTGATACCGTTTTGTGGTTCACCTAACTCTCAGAATATTTAGAGTGCTATTTCCATCTGATGATACGAATTTGTCGTTCGGCTAACTTTCAATCTTTTTTTCTCCCATTTTCACTTTATAAGTCTTTTAAAAATTCGTTTTCCTGTTCACTTTATAACTTAGCTTACTTTTTAGGTCTTTTTTTTTCTTCTCCTGTTCACTTTATAAGTTATCTGTCCTCTTAACACGCTCCCATGCACTGCCTGCGACAGAAACTGGCTTGTCGGGTATCTCGGTTGCAAGAACGAAGCAGCTCTTTTCGGCTTAGCCTGTAGAAAACGCCCCCGGTCGGGTAGCCTCAAAGTGACGTGATGGTCGCTGCCTGCCCTTGTAGAAAAAAAGGCTGGTAGAGCGGGAAAAGGAGACAGATATATGACAGACTGAACGCCAAATAGTAGGTGAAGGGTACAGCCGAAGCAGCATCCTACGTGAGCTGTGTTGTGACATCACTTAGTGGCGGCTTGACACACGCAGCGTAGCGGAGTACCTGTCACAAATGGAGAGGCGAACGCAAGCCTAAGTGAGACTACGCAGTATGGGTTTGACTACAGGAGAGAGAGAGAGAGAGAGAGAGAGAGAGAGAGAGAGAGAGAGAGAGAGAGAGAGAGAGAGAGAGAGAGAGAGAGAGAGAGACAGAGAGAGACAGAGACAGAGAGAGACAGAGAGAGACAGAGAAAGACAGAGAGAGAAGCAGAGAGAGAGAGAGAGGCAGAGAGAGAGAGAGAGAGAGAGAGAGAGAGAGAGAGAGAGAGAGAGAGAGAGAGAGGCAGAGACAGAAACAGAGAAAGAGGCTTTGACGTTTAAAAAAATGATTTGACGTTTTGGAGAGAGAGAGAGAGGGAAAGAGAGAGAGAGAGAGAGAGAGAGAGAGAGAGAGAGAGAGAGAGAGAGAGAGAGAGAGAGAGAGAGACAGACAGACAGACAGACAGAAACAGAGAAAGAGGCTTTGACGTTTAAAAAAATGATTTGACGTTTTGGAGAGAGAGAGAGAAAGCGAGAGAGGTTGAGAGAGAGAGAGAGAGAGAGAGAGAGAGAGAGGTTGAGAGAGAGAGAGAGAGAGAGAGAGAGGAGAGAGAGTAATGGCGGAGAGAAGAAAAGGGGATGAAGAATGAAAGAAAGGAGAAGAGAGAGTGAAGAGATGATTGCATGAGAGAAAGATGAAAGAGGGGGTGGAGAAGAGAGAGAGAGAGAGTGTGTGTAAGAGAGAGAGATAGAGAGAGATTGGATGTTATTTTAACCGCTTACTAATTGTACCGATAATATTCATATAAACATTTCTCTTTGTATATATAAAAATACCAGCAGAGCCAATAATAATAATAATAATAATAATAATAATAATAATAATAATAATAATAATAATAATAATAAACTGATTTATATAGCGCAGATTTCTGATCACCAAAACCAAACAGAACCAAACTAACAATATCACGCCTGCTACATTAAAAACAACATACAAGTTTGCACAAAATACAAATTAGCACAGACATTTAATCACACATCAAGCGTAGACAATTTTTTAAAATAACAGCCTCGTGACATATTACTGGTATAAAAATATCATAATTTAAACAAGTCCTTAAAATCAATACCATGGTTTTAAAAGTAGAAATATAGTATAAACGTTAAAAACAATGTAATTCATACAATTAAAAAAAACCACAAATATAATAGTTTTTTTTTTAAATGCATCAGGGATATGGCGGACAGTGCAGAAAGAGTGAATATGTGGAAGAGATCAGTCAGAATAGTATTGTCTGAACAGATATGTTTTGAGTGCGCTTTTGAAGGCTTGAGTGGTAGGTATGTGCCGAATAGGTGCGGGTAAAGCATTTAAATGTTTTGGGGCAGAATAAGCGAATGATCTTTCTTTCTATGTTTTTGTCCGAATCCTAGGAACACAGAGCATGCGTAAATCTGCAGAAGAACGCAATTGACGGAAAGGTGTATAGACAGGAAACAGACCAGATAGGTATGAAGGACAAGAATCAGAAAATGAACTATGACACAGAACAGAGAGTTTGTACTCAAATCGGGGTTGCACTAGCAGTCAATGAAGTTTGCGAAGCAGTGGTGTAATGTGGTCCCGTTTTTTAGTTCAAAATACCAGTCTTGCAGAGGAAATTTACACTTTTTTTTGGTAATTTGTTGATGATCTGATTTGAGCATCCAGAAAGAAGAGAATTACAGTAATCCAGTCTAGAAAAGACAAAAGCACAGACTAAAATTTTGGTGACATCAACAGTCAAGTAGCAAAGGATGGAACTAATCTGACGGATTGCAGCATAAGCAGATCGACAGACTTGAGTGATATGAGTATCCAGTGACATGTCATCAGAGATATAATATCCAAGGTCTCTAGCAGATGAGTAAAATTGAATGTCAGCGTTTCTAATTCGAACAGAACTGTGCAGGGAAGAGATGAATTATGTTTTCTTATTTCTAGTCAATAGGGCTTCGGTTTTATCATCATTCAACTTAAGCTAGTTATGCGTCATTCATGGCATTACATCAAAAATAACCGCGACTTCATCATCATCATCATCATCATCATCATCATCATCATCATCATCATCATCATCATCATCATCATCATCATCACCACCATCATCATCATCATCATCATCACCATTATCATCACCAGCATCACCATCATCATCATCATCATCATCAACAACAACAACAACAACAACAACAGTAAGCATGAAGTCGTTTATTATCATCATCATTATCATCATCAACAACAACAACGACAACAACAACGATAAACGTACATGTAGTTTAAGATACAGTGTTTTTTTGCCTTTCAATGCAAAATAAAATTGACCTTCTATTGTTTTGGTATGCAAAGTGCATTCCCTTGAAAAGGAAGGTTATTTATTAATTTATCTATTTATCTAGATATTTATTTATTTATTTATTTATTTATTTATTTATTTATTTATTTATTTATTTATTTATTGTATTTATTTGTTCTTTAATTTTTTGCATTTACTTATTATCTGTTATTCCACTCTCCTTTGCATAACAGTTATTACATGTCTTTATATATACTAACAAATATATATAAAGTGGATTAGGAACATGATAAGTTGATAAGCGGCAGTGGCTTGTATGACTGGAATAAATATAAATAACTTAATAGTTTAGAGAATTATGTATAGAGTAGAGGAAATAAATGTGTGATATTTACGATTAACAAGTGGCTGGACTACCTATGTTTCATACATGTGCGAGAGCGATTTAACCCTTCCCTATCCACCATCACAAGGTTCTTTCATTGTGTGATGTAGGCTGGGATAGAAAACTAAATCAATCCGAAAGAAGAGTGTTATTGCCAATTATTGATTGCATAATACCACTATTGTATTGCCGGTCTCGTACATCCTTCAATGTAACCCAGCCCTTCTTAGCTACTAGACGTGACCTCTGAAAATTAAAATGTGTCGCGCTATCAAAATAAATGCTGCTATTTACGAGTCTGATAGGAAACTGTACTCTGTCCCACGCTGATCATTGCATTCTAAATAAGCTTACCTCATAACTTCCCCTCATCCCTTGCGGGTGCTGAATGTGTAGAACAGAAGCGTCGGCAGCAGCAAGCATCCTACACCGCTCAAATCGTCTTCTACCACCCACTCCCATGGTAAATAAATCTGTTTCCTCCATGTACTATAAGGAGCTGGGAATTACAACAAACTAGCATTATTTTAAATTAGTTAGGTTATTTTAGGTGCGGTTTGCAGGCGATGTCCACAAAAGAAATTGTGGGGTTTTTATATGTGCAAAGCAAGGGCGTCGTGGTAAGAAAAACTCAGGGTCGCGATAAACGAAAGTGGAGCAGGCATTCAGTCCAATCACCACGTCCACATTCCTTATTTATTGATTTATTTAGGTATTTATTGATTTTATTAATTTATTTTCATTAATTTTTTATTTTAATTTTAAATGAAATGTTGTCTTTAAGAGTGCTCATAATATTCGGAGTTTGAACATTGCTGGCTCAATGGGAGGGTACCGGGGGTTTCAGTATAAATAGTATCCCCACTATCTGGAAATTTAGTGCTTTAAATTCCCACTGTCGCTGCTTTTCTCATTTGTTCTTTCTCATTCCTACTCTGTTCTATCAATCTACTATACTGTCTTCTTCTTCGCTAGACCAGTCACCTATCTTTTTTCTTGAAAACTCTTCCGGGAAAAAAATCCTCATTTGTGTGTGTGTTGTTTCAGCTTGGGAATATTGGACGCTTTCTGCCAAATGGTCACTAGGGCTTCCTATGATAATATCATTTAGCAATGTAGGCACTTTATATGTATGTGTTTTGTTGATATTATATAAGGATGTTTATATTCTATTTTGTTTTTCTAAACGGGGGTTCGATAAATTAGAGTATATCTTCAGCGTCCCCTGCGTGGGATGCATGCCTTTATTGTACAGTGACCGGCTGGTGGAGTGCCTACAGTGTTACCACTGGGGTTGTTTCAGCAGATCTTTTATGGTTGGTTGTTTTATTAACGTCTTTTTTTCATCAAGATGATAAAGACCATACATACAGATTCACGCATTTAAACAGACACATATAAACACATACATACACACAGGGACTATTAATATCTATCTAACAGAACAATAACAATTTCAGTTAAATAAAGCGAGCGACTGGAGAATTGATTAAAGCTTTTGCCAATCCCACACTTAATTCATTACTAATGTTTTTAACTGATGTTATAGTATTTACTTCAAGGGGCAAAAGAGGATGAATCTGAATACAATCAAATAATATATGTTTTAGAGTTAGAGATCTTTTATGTGGGTCAGGGGTGAGTCCTCTTTCAGCCAAGTGGTAGTCTTGATTTTGTGGTCCTGATTCGGCTCTTTGCAGTCCGCTGGACCCTGTAAGCAACGAATAACTAACTAACTAACCAATGGAGCAGTGCCCCTAGGCCACAAAACAATTTGCAGCATAGTTCCACATGCAATGTGCATAGTTCCACATGCATGTCATTTGGCTGACTACATTCCGAGTCCTGTATTGGTAAAATTTGAACCTCACCCACATCCCCGAAAAGGTACCACATTATACTTAAGTTGGCAAGAACAAGAGATTGGTATGAAACGATTTAACCTAAAGCGTAAGACTACCCACGACCGTGTCCCATTGTGTACCTGAAATTATTATTAGGTCTGCTGGATATAATGGCGACTAACTGAGATGATTCGGGGGAAAGTAAGATTTGTTTGCTTCATTTCTGTTCTTCCTATTTGCTTTTCATCTTTCTTTCAGTCTTTTTCATAGAAGCTTCACTTTTACCCTGAACATGTAAGAAATAAATAAAGAAAGAAGGTTAATTATTTCTCCGAAGAGGTTTTAGACAAAGGAAATAGAGTAAATTTCTGACTTCATTGGATGATTCATGGAGGTTCAGGAATCTTTTTTCGGAGTTCTTAGATTCCGAACCTAAATTTCTAAAACGTTTGGGACAAAAATGGTTCAGAAACCTAGGTTCGGGATCTGAGCCCAGCGAAAAAAAAAGGTTCGTGAGCCTCCATGAACTTTCCACTTAATACAGTTATGAAGAGTTATGATTTGGTTAGTTAGGAAAGGAGAACAAAAATACACCACAAACGATCAAACAAACAAAACAAACACAAAACAAACAAAACAAAGCAAACCGAACAAACACAACAAACAAACTGGCAAAACACTAAAAAAAATAACCACCACATTTATAAACAAATGAGAAACCAGCAAAACAAGACATCTGAAAGTTTAGATCGACTGCATCCAATGCCCTTCATTAAGTTAGGAAGGAAACCGGAGTACCCGGAGAAAACCCTTGGTGACCTGATAAGTCTTATACCTAAATTGACTTTTTCGTCCCCGGCGAGGAGTATAATTAGGGTATTTTTAACAATACAATTGTGTTGTCAGAAGAAGATGTTTAACAGATAAAGTCAACTGAACTTCAAATCTTCGAGTTTATAAAAAAAAATTCTTTCTCAAGTTGAAAACAAGAGCTACAAAATTAAAGTTGGCTACAACGGTGTACGGGTACTGAAGTCTTTTTCTGAGGTTAATAAACAATGTTCGATAAAACACATGTGTTGTGTTGTGTTGTGCTTCGCTGTGTTGTGTCATATTTTGTTGTGATGCTTAAACTGAAGTCACAGAGCAACAATTCTGCTGCAGCGTATTTACAACATTGTTTAAAAACTTGGTTTCGAGAGTGTTTTAACAACGCATGTAGTCACACGTAAAGTAAATATCTGCAACATCTGCGCAAAAACAATGCGCACTCGGCAATCTTCCGAGAGTTGCGTTCTCTTTGCGCAGCTATTTTGTAAAAACATGGCCGACACATTCGATAGCGAGGATGAGATTATTTCAAAATGCATCATAGCTTTGATAGTTCGATAAAACTGAGCGTTTGTCGCTGAGATGAGATAAAATTGACAGTGGTCCCGTTCCTTTTTCAGCCATATTGGTTAATACTGTTCAGATACGCATTTAGTGCCTGTGCACAGCGAAATGTATGCATTCTGATTGGCTACAACAATGTTGGTACTCCTTCGGATGAGAGTATACACCGAGGTATAGTCTGTGCATGCACGCATTCTATCGCATGGACTTTAAAGATCCTGACGCTCATGTCTTAGACGAGTGAGTTCCGGCTACCCAAACACAACCAGCACGCACTATGTCCCTTCTCCCCATTCCCGGTTGCGCTCAGTCGTCTGAGCGTCAGATTAGGTGCCAAAAGGCTGCAAGCCGCCGCTTCGGACGGTTTGAGTTAGATCCTGTATCGGCTAGCGCCTTGAGCGGCTCTTGCGCTGGAAAAACGCTATATAAAAGTGATTAAGTAAAATAAATAAATAAATGCAGAACAAATTTAGAGCAGGTTCTAAATCACTCAAACCTTTTTAGAAGAGTTGCAGAACAGATGTTTCAGACATGGCCACAAATGAAACACAGTCAAAACATTAGAATATTCCTGTGTTTCACAAATGTTCCGTGTTTTTTGTTGCTCGTGTGACTTCGTGTAGCTTAAGTGTAGTGTATTGTGGTGTGTTTTCGCGTCTCGTCGCGTGGTGTGGCGTAATGTTGTGTGATGTCGTGTCGTGTCGTGTAGTATTGTGGGATGTCGTGTCGTGTCGTGTTGTGTTGACTGGATTGCCTAAAAGTTTTAACTGCTCTACATCTTATGTCAATGAATTACCAGATCAGTTTTAAGCATGGCACATAGAATAATACTAAACTCAATTAAAACAAAATTTTGTTTAAATGTGAACTGAATATATAATAAAACTGTATCTTTAAAGCATATGTTAAATTGACTGCAGTCATATTCAGTCGGTTTTTGCTGATTTACAAACTAAGACTTCTGTTGACAACATCAGTTTTGATGTGAACATTAGGTTAGCAAAAGCTTAAGTTGTTTCTGCAGTAGCTCGTTTGATTTGATTAGTTAGTTTAATGTGGTGTGTTCGTAGGCGAGTATTTGTGCGAGTACGTGCGTGCGTGTGTGCGTATGAGTGTGCGTCTTATCATGTGGATGATGAAGACGTTAATAAAACAACAACATTAAGTCTAGGGAAATACATAGCAATACTGAGGTACACTTCACCCACTCTCTCTCTCTCTCTCTCTCTCTCTCTCTCTCTCTCTCTCTCTCTCTCTCTCTCTCTCTCTCTCTCTCTTGTGAACCGTCAACATCACAAAACATTCCACACCATTGACTCTAAATATGGAAGGTCTTCTCTTTTTTAACGAGTCTAACCTTCCCCTTCCATTTGTTTAAAGTTTTTGTAAAATACGGGTGCTCACAGTACAGCCGAGCCTGTGAGGTCTACGCTCAAATTTCCAGGTAGTTGGAGTGGGTTTCAGCAGACAAAGCCACGCCGTTTGGTACGAGATGCTGTTTCCGTGAAATGCTATTCTACACTTTCTACCTACACTTTCGTTTGTGAAAAAAGTAATAATAGTAGCAGTACTAGGAGGAGGAGGAGGAGGAGCAGGAGGAAGGGTAATAGTGGTAGTATGAGGAGGATCCTCCTTCTTTTCCGCATTGAGTTAAAAATGATGATGATGATGATGATGATGATGATGATGATGATGATGATGATGATGATGATGATGATGATGATGATGAAGATGATGATGATGATGAAGATGATGATGAAGATGATGATGAAGATGATGATGATGATGATGATGATGATGATGATGATGATGATGATGATGATGATGATGATGATGATGATTGTTATTCATCGACTGTGAAAAAGCAGTAGTATAATAGTAGTGTTAGGAAGAGGAGGGGAGTTGTTCCTTGTTGTTTTCCTTGTTATTGACGGAAGAGGAGAAAGGGAAGAACATTAGTCAGAGAACGAATTGAAAGAACATTGAGGTTTAACGTCTACACCCATCATTGGCGATATGGCAGACGGAGGGGCTGAGTAGGGGATAACCATCCCAGGGAACAAGGGGTAGCAAAACTAAATCAACACTGATCCCCCAGAGCAATCATACTGCTAAAATGGCCAGTAAAAAATTGCCACTTTTTATTTCACCCACCACGGTATTCGACTCTTGGTCATCGGTATGCCAGGCGAATGAAAGCCAGATGAGGGGATGAGGAGAAGAAGAAGAAGAAGAAGAAGAAGAAGAAGAAGAAGAAGAAGAAGAAGAAGAAGAATAAGGGGTGAGAGAGAGAGAGAAGCATGGACGAGTCTTCTTCTTCTTCTTCTTCTTCTTCTTCTTCTTCTTCTTCTTCTCCTCCTTCTTCTTCCACCCGATACACATTGGTCGAACTCTACCAGAAGCATGCGTTATTAGTCGCCTCAACAGGCGTTAAAGCATGCTCCCATGCTTCAGAGCACTGCTTTCTATACGCTTCAAGCTCTATAGTCACGGGAAAAGCGCAATTTCACTGCAGTGAACTCATGAAAATAGAAAAATGTAAGTTTCGTCTCCTCTAGGGGACGAATTAGGTCAAACTGTATTAGTTTCTAGGTCAACTGTCTTTTACGAACCGTTTGACAATGTTTTTGAACCGTTTGTTGACGCCGGATAGTGTCCTCACTTGGTTTCATGCAATTTAAGAATCCAACAAGGCAATTGGGTTTTTGAGACGGATAGAGCGGAATGTTGTAGAGCAACATTCGGTATATATTTACAGTGAAATTGCGTTTTTTCCGTCACTATAGCGCTTGAAGCGTGTAGGAAGCAGTGCTCTGAAGCATGACAGCATGCTTTATCGCCTATTGAGGCGACAAGTAAAACATGCTTCTGGCAGCCTTCGACCAATGTGTACCGGGTGTCTTCTCCTTCTTCTTCTTCTTCTTCTTCTTCTTCTTCTTCTTCTTCTTCTTCTTCTTCTCCTTCTCCTTCTTCTTCCACCTGATACACATTGGTCGAACGCTACCAGAAGCATGCGTTATTAGTCGCCTCAACAGGCGTTAAAGCATGCTCCCATGCTTCAGAGCACTGCTTTCTATACGCTTCAAACTCTATAGTCACGGGAAAAGCGCAATTTCACTGCAGTGAACTCATGAAAATAGAAAAATGTAAGTTTCGTCTCCTCTAGGGGACGAATTAGGTCAAACTATTAGTTTCTAGGTCAACTGTCTTTTACGAACCGTTTGACAATGTTTTTGAACCGTTTGTTGACGCCGGATAGTGTCCTCACTTGGTTTCATGCAATTTAAGAATCCAACAAGGCAATTGGGTTTTTGAGACGGAAAGAGCGGAATGTTGTAGAGCAACATTCTGCATATATTAACAGTGAAATTGCGCTTTTTCCGTCACTAAGGCGCTTGAAGCGTGTAGGAAGCAGTGCTATGAAGCATGAGAGCATGCTTTATCGCCTGTTGAGGCGACTAGTAAAACATGCTTCTGGCAGTCTTCGACCAATGTGTACCGGGTGCTTCTTCTTCTTCTTCTTCTTCTTCTTCTTCTTCTTCTTCTTTGTTGCTGCATTTTGTTCAACCGAATGTAAAATATCTTTTTTTCTATATGTGAATAATTTCCGAGTAAAATAAATAAGCATTTGTATCAGGATTTAATATGTGAATCGAAAATCTATAACAGAAGATTAATCACGAGAAATGTTTTAAATAGAAATTATAGGTACAACTGTAAAAGCTGACTGTTAGTGTTGCCCTATGGCTGTAACAGAAGAGTATTAACTGTACATATAAAATTGTGATTAAAAACTGTTACAGGCTATTATTTAGAGTTCTTTGCATTATGCCTCGAAACTGTGGCACTGTCATAGGAAAATGTGAATTATGGTCGGACGTCAGGATAGCTGACCCTTTTAACCCATGTTTCGGGTCACAGTCATGGTTTGTAAGGAAATGCTAAGACAATCTACAATACTATTCCTTAGATCACTTGCTCTGATATACTTCATACTTGAACAAGTTCCAGAAGTGCGATCGAGGGGGGGCCGAAAGCGCATGTAACTTAAAAAAAAAAAAAGCACTAATCGTGTTTTATGGAAGCGCGATAGTTTATTATGGAAAATTAGGCTACTGATCCTCGTTAGGATCAAGTAGCCATGTTGTGGGATGGTTGAAAGAGTGTTTAGACCGTATTGAGACCATGGTGACCACAGCGACCAATGCTTTGATCGAATGACTGATAAGACGAAAGGATACAACCCTTGCTGCTAGTCATCAATGCTTTTATCAGTGGGAGAGGGGGGAGGAGGAGGGAAAGGGGAGAAGTGAGGGAGGGGGAGGTAAGTGTCGGGTGAAGGAGAGGGAGGGGGGGTGTGATGGGCTGGTCTTTGCGATTTTATTAGCAAGCAATTTAAAACATATTCTGTATAGAAATCCTGAAGGTCCATTTGTAAGCAAACCGCTTTTATAACGTTCGTTATTTTTACTATGAAGTTGTCAGCTTGCTTTAGACCTTTGTTGCATTTCCAATGCTCTTTGGAAGGTTGAAATCTTAAGAGCTACCTCTCTACAAAAACTAAAATGGCAGCGGATTAACATTGACTTTCTAAGAGATATTTACTGTCAGATTGCCATAAGGGATTAAGACCTCAGTTATTTACAGAGATAGGTGACCAGTTAAGTTTGTTTATTTTTAAACTGATTACTAAATGTCACTAGTAATCGCAAATTTCCAATAAGTGTTGCAAGTGTCACCGTCGCCCATCTTGGAGCTGTTTTCCTTGAACGGTGGGGTTTCGTAAGATAAAACAATTGTTGCTAAAGAACGCCTCGGTCGAGCGTAATCTAAGCTGAGAAACTATGTGTGCAGGTGTTTGTAGGCGGTGGTAATATTCAGTGAAGGCGCAAAAACTATGAAAAGTTGAATATGGGAATTCAAAAACTTTGATTTACGAACAACCCTTAATGGGGAGGTGCAGTAATTTGAGTAATTTGAGCACATGCTGGAAAAATGTTTAAGCGCTGTCGAGCGCGGTAACCACTTGGATGGGAATGGCAAGTACTTGGATGGATGCAATCACTGAACGACACCAAGAATGAAACAATGGCAATACACTCTCAAGTGCACCCAGCTGTGAATGAGTAGAATATTCATACCTGCGGGCTCTGTTTAGAATCAGGAATGTATTGGAAGCGAGGGAGAAGAGACGGGGACCTCCAACATTTTAAGCTAGCACAGAGAAACGTGAGGATCCAAACGCTTCCCTACCCAATGACCGAGCGGTGAAGGAAACACCTTAACGTGCTCTTCGTAGTAGTAGTAGTAATAGTAGTAGTAATAGTAGTAGTAGTAGTAGTAGTAGTAGTAGTAGTAGTAGTAGTAATAATAATAATAATAATAATAATAATAATAATAATAATAAAACTGATAATAATAATAATAATAATAATAATAATAATAATAATAATAATAATAATAATAATAATAATAATAATAATAATAATAATAATAATAACAATAATAATAATAATAATAATAATAATTATTATTATTATTATAATTATAATTATTATAATTATAATAATTATAATAACGGGTTTTTATATAGCGGGTACTCCAGCCTACGACCAGACTCACCGCGCTTTACATAGTCAATACATAAAAATACATGCACTCGATCAAACATCGCTTTTGTTACGACACACCAAATGACGGATCAGTAAAAGTAACAACTATTTACAACTATGTACAATATGACAAAAAAAAAAGGACAAAAATAGAATAGCAAAAACGTATGCACAGCTATTTATATGCCCGGATAGACCCAGGAAAGGAAAACAGTATAAATATTTACAGCCGTGTAAACACTTACGGATCAGACAGAAACAAAAGAGGAAAGAATGGCAGCGGGATACAAATCAGTCTGAATAATGCAGTTTCAAGAGGTGGGTTTTGAGGGCCTTTTTGAATGCCTGTGTTGATTGTATGTTGTGGATATGGGAGAGAAGGGAATTCCACTGCTTGGGTGCAGAGTAAGCGAATGCACGTTGGCCGTATGTCTTAGTGCGGGTGACGGGAACCTTGAGTGTGCGAGTGTCAGCAGAAGATCTTAAAGTGCGTGAAGGAGAGTAGACAGACAGGAGATCAGCAAGGTAGGAAGGACAAGAATCTGTGAAGAAGTTGTGACAGAGAACAGAGAGTTTGTACTCTATGCGTGCTTGCACAGGAAGCCAGTGAAAGGAATGTAGTAGAGGTGTGATGTGATCGCGTTTCTTTGCTCGTAGTAGTAGTAGTAGTAGTAGTAGTAGTAGTAGTAGTAGTAGTAGTAGTAGTAGTAGTAGTAGTAGTAGTAGTAGTAGTAGTAGCAGTGTGGATACCCCGACATTACTAACAGAACTGCCATAGCCAGCAATGTGACACTGGTCCATACTCAGGTAATGACGTTCATTGCGCATGAGGTAGTAGCATGGGAATTTGCGGGCCTACGATAATTATATTAGCAACTATGAATTTATCAGCATCAAATATCAGAATACTCGGTAGCTCCCTGATACCTCCTGCAGTGCTGAATGAAATCCGTGTTGTTCAAAATTTTATTGCCAGGAAACTCAAATCATCCTCTGTCATTGGGCATCCTGCTAGTGTTGTTGAACCTGTCAAACTCTTTACAGTTCATTGGGAAAAGGTCGAGTTGATAATTTAACGGTAGAGTAATCCTGGTTGTCATTGCATAGCCATTCATGCTCGTGCCACACGCTGAATATATTCTTTCCCTAGGCAGTGTGCACTGACAAGAAAATCTAGTAGTGTCCCTTGCTGGAGAAAAAAAGGATGTTCGAAAAGGCTTTGCCACTACTCAAATCAATCGGAGTTATTAGAGATTACTTAAGCATAGTAACCATTTTAATCTTGAAATATTGTCTTCAAATATTATTTGTGCTTATAATAGGAACTATGATTTATTTCCCTATGTATCCTGCCAAAGCATTATAAAAAGGAAAAATTTAAGGTGGTAAGTAATAATCAAAATGCAGGAGACAAAAACCGGTAGATGTCGTCCCCATTCGTAAAGGGACCCTACTGACTCATGTGTTGTCTCCCTTATTCCCGTAGCTGTCGGAGTTGAGTGCACAGGTGCTTTAACCAAGAAGAATAATGGATCTTGGGAAAGAATTAGTGGATCCCTGATAACAGAGGGGTAGTGATAAATACTACTTCGCAACCCCTCCACTATGAGGGATCCACTACACCTATCATGGTCCATCCATTCTTTCCCAAGATCAATTCTTCTTGGTTAAAGCATTTGGGGTCGGGTTTCATTAAAGCTATAGCACAGCAGAGGAAAATGAAGGCTAATTCATCTCGTTCCAAAGTCAGTAACAAAACGTTGCCATGATTCTCCAGTAATTCAACCCCCCCCCCCCCTTTCAACTGCAGTTATGGAAATAATGAAAGTGAACGTTAGTTTATTTGCTAGTTTATGTTGAGAGTGAGAGGAAGAGAGAGAGAGAGAGAGAGAGAGAGAGAGAGAGAGAGAGAGAGAGAGAGAGAGAGAGAGAGAGAATGAGAATGTCATGTTGGAGAATCTCCCGACGACACACAAATGTAAGCAGAATTTATTATTATAAGATGTTGTTTCTTTCGTCAGTGAATTTAATTTTTATTTATGATTATTTAAAGTTCTTTATTGCTTCCGAACTTCATTTTAATAGACTTATTATGATGTTGAGAATACTTAACAAAAATTCAATAGATAATGTTTTAATCGAGACTACACTCGGGATTGAAACAAACACAGTATTTTGGTATTTCGTCAAACATTTGTGCACGTCCGTCACTTGCCTGTCCGTATTTTGGTATTTCGTCAAACATTTGTATCACTATCTGTTGCTCTTCTTCCCATAAAACACCGGCGAATGTCACAGAATTCACTGTGGGTAAAACTGCAAATACGTGTTTTTCTTATATTTCTGTTGCTCATAGAAAAACAGTTTTAAATCATGACCCTAACAATAAATAAAAGTACTGTTCTTTTAGCCACTGTCATGGGTTGCCGCCCAGTCTCCAGTAGACTCATTACCATCCGCCTGAGAGCAGCCCCTTTCAACATCACCATCATCCAGGCCTACGCCCCAACATCAGACTATGACGACAGCGAAGTGGAGGATTTTTATGAAAATCTACAGGCGGTCCTTGACCAAGTGCCGAAGAAGGACATAGTCATAGTGCAAGGCGACTGGAATGCCAAGGTTGGCCAAGATGCGCACCACAACTGGGGAGACACATGTGGACCCCACTGCAACAACGAGACAAATGACAGGGGTCTGAGACTCTTGGAGTTTGCCAGATACAACAATCTGGTACTGGCAAACACGCTTGGTCTCCACAAAAAACTCCAGACGATGGACATGGCACAGTCCTGGCGGGGAGCATCACAACCAAATAGACTACATCATGGTCAAGAAACGCTTCAGATCAAGCATCAACATTGGCAGGACACGTACTTTTCCAGGAGCAGACATCGGAAGTGACCACGATCTCGTGATGATGTCTTTCCGGCTCCACTTGAAGAGAGTAAATACAGCAAAGTGCACTAGACTGAAGTTCGACCTGGACAAACTGCAAGACCCGGAGGTGGCAGAACTATTTCAGGCCACAATTGGAGGGAAATTTGCACCACTGCTCATTTTGGGGGCTGGTGAAGTAGATGTCAACACCATGACCACCACCTTCAACTCAGCTGTGACAGATGCCGCCACTGAGATCCTTGGCAAGCACCGACCAAAGAAGAAGCTGTGGATCACACCTGAACTTTTGGATCTGTGTGATAAACGAAGAGAGATGAAAAAGAAAAAGAACACCTCACAGGGAGCTGATGTCTACCGAAAAATCAACAATGACATCCGAAAAGGCATGCTCACAGCAAAGGAGAACTGGATAGAAGATCAATGCCAGGAAATAGAGAACAGTCTGAACAAGAACAACAGCAAGAAGGCCTACCAGACTGTGAAGCGGCTGACAAGTGTCAAACAGCCCAAAGTCTCCACTATCCAAAGCAAGTCTGGCATATGCCTTACAGAAGAACAAGAAGTCTTGGACAGATGGACAGAGTACTGCTCTGACCTTTACAACCATACACCAAATGGAGACCCATCAGTTCTAGCATGTCCCGAGAACAGAGAAGAAGAAGAAATCCTCCCAATTCTCCGGGAAGAAGTTGAGGCAGCAGTGCAAGCGCTAAAGAAAGGGAAGTCAGCGGGAGTGGACAACATACCCGCGGAACTGCTACAAGCAGGAGGAGAAGCGATGATTGATGCCCTCACCATTATCTGTAACAAGATCTGGCAGAGTGGGGAGTGGCCTATACCATGGACCCAGTCGCTTGTCATCACTCTTCCCAAAAAAGGTAACCTTCAGGAGTGTGAAAATTACCGGACCATCAGCCTCATCAGCCATCCCAGCAAGGTCCTCCTGAAAATAATACTCAACAGGTTGAAACCCCAAGCTGAACAAATCATAGCTGAAGAACAAGCAGGATTCAGGGCAGGGCGAAGTACCACTGAGCAGATTTTCAACCTCAGAATAATCTGTGAGAAATACCTACAGCACCAACAACATCTATATCATGTGTTCATAGACTTCAAGAAGGCGTTTGACCGAGTCTGGCATGCAGCTCTATGGGCAACAATGAAAGTGTACAACATCAGCCCTAAAATTATTGAAGTCATCAAAAGCCTGTATGACAAGGCTACCAGTGCAGTCCTCCACAACAGAGCCATCGGGAATTGGTTCAGAACAACAATTGGTGTGCGTCAAGGATGCCTACTCTCTCCAACACTCTTCAACATCTTCCTAGAGCGCATCATGTCGGATGCTCTTGCAGACCATGAAGGCACAGTCAGCATAGGGGGTAGAGCAATCTCCAATCTTCGTTTTGCAGATGACATTGATGGATTGGCTGGAGAGGAACAAGAACTTGAACAGCTGGTACAGAGGCTTGACACCACCTCCAAAGCCTATGGAATGGAAATAAGTGCAGAGAAGACCAAAATGATGACCAACAACACCAATGGCATCAATACGGACATCAAAGTCCAAGGCCAATCCCTCGACACAGTGCATAGCTTCAAATATTTAGGAGCCATTGTATCAGACAATGGGTCCCGACAGGAAGTCCTCTCCAGGATCGCACAAACAACTGCTGCCCTGACAAGGTTGAAGCCCATTTGGAAAGACAGGACCATCAGTCTACATTCCAAAGTAAGACTGCTGCGCTCCCTTGTCATCTCCATCTTCCTATATGCTTGCGAAGCATGGACCCTCACAGCAGATCTCCAACGAAGAATACAAAGCATGGAGATGAGGTGCTACAGAAGACTTCTGGGCATTTCCTATACCCAACACATCACCAACGACGAAGTCCGACAGACCATCACACAAGCCATTGGACAACACGATGACCTGCTAACAGTGGTGAAGAAACGGAAACTTCGGTGGTATGGCCACGTCACCAGATCATCAGGCCTTGCAAAGACTATTCTGCAAGGCACAGTGCAAGGAGGTAGAAGAAGAGGGAGACCGAAAAAGAGGTGGGAGGACAACATTCGAGAATGGACTGGTTTGACACTGAGCGAAGCCATCAGGGCTGCTGAGGACAGAGAAAGATGGAGTATGCTGGTTAAACGATCATCTGTGGTGCCCCTACGACCTTCGGGTTACGGGACAGGATAGGATAGGATAGGACTGTTCTTTAGTTTATACCATACGAACTTTTTGTAAAGCTGTTCTTAACTAGAAGCGTTGTGAGTTATTGTAAAACCATAAGGTACATAATTGTGAGTCAAAGTTAGTTACCCAGTGTTTGGGCGAATCCACCCCCTTGATTTGGGACCGTTTCTCCATGGGTGCGAACTTGCCCCTGCGTTTGGGGAAGTCCATCCCGTTAGGGCGGATATACCTTACTGATGTAAGTGACCTTGCTTCTTATTTGAATAGGTTCGCACGGTCATTAAAAGTCAGTGAAAGTTTGGAAAATATGAAAAAGTGTTTCAAGGCCTTTGAAAGTCTTTGAAAGTTTGTGAATACCGCGGACTTTAGATGGCTGCGGAAGAGTAGCCTCAGTCATTCCGCAATAAAATCGAAAAATACAAAAGTTACAGAGCAAATAGATTCTTTTTAAAGATGACAAGACGTTCAAATATATTTTCAGACTTTCACACGCATAGCCAAAAAAAATGTTTTATTTTCAAAAGTGCTCATTCTCTTGGACAAACACCTGTGTTAAGAACAACGTATTTTTCGATTCATGAAAATCTTGTACCAAATAAAATCAAAATAGAACTAAGCTGCAACAGATGCCTTTTTTAAAATTACTCGTTCATTCTGAACCTGTGAAAAATGATTTGTGAAAGGATATAAAAAGTGTGTGAATGTTGAAAGTATTTTTTCTGCCCGAACCCTGTTGAAAAAAGGTGTCCAATATTTGTCGTTACATTTTTGACAAAAAGTACAACACAGTTGCCTGTGATCTGATTCTTTGTGCTTTGGGAAATGTTAGCAACACAAAAAATCACAAAATTTTTCAAACATGGGCGGGGAAGAAATCATTATATTCCCATGCAAATATATCCAACCCAATCGCCCCCAAGATACGCTATCATTCTTGTCCGTGCAAAATAATGAAGGTCTGAGTGTTAACAAAGAGTTTAGTTTACCAAGAGAGGACAGCAGTAACCTCGTATATAGACAGATAGCGTATCGCGGGAAGAGTTGCCTCCCTAGGCAAATGCGTGCTACATGCCGTGAGCGTTATAGTGTGTTATATTGCTAGCGTGCGAAAACAACAGGCTAAACAACAGCCTTCGACATCTAATTGATGAATAATTACTGGAAGGGGAGGGGGAGGAGGAAACTGTGTTTCCTCGGGTTTTAACTTGACTAGTATTGCATTATTTCATACAGGATTCTGCCTTTCACTGGTCTGTCTTTATATTTATATTGTACTAAGTTTACACAAGAAGAAGAACAAGAAAACAGAAAAATAATGTAGAAAACAAGGAAATATAATTGATATTTAAACATTTGTAGACAAACCCTACATTAAATAGGGTGTGCAGTCACTTGTATTGACACTTTTCTGTTGTGGTAAACCAACAGAAAATTCTATCATGTCTACATCAAGGTGCAGGGGTTAACAAGGTGCTTCAGCATTGAATAATAACAAGTATGGTTTTGAGTATTTCATTTGGCTAGTATCATTGTGTTTATCATGATTTTATTTTTTTAAATTCTCACATTATCTGCCATTATTACATTTGCATTTTATTTGCCCAAGGAGTGGGACAACTGTAGGTTTGATTGTCCGTGTAACAGATTACACTAACAGTGCATATCTTTCAGGTTACTGTGTATGCTTATTTTAGTTTTGGCATGCAAACATAGTTTTATATGATATGTTATGTGTGGAGTATGTACCATATTAATTAAGAAGTTATAATTCAAAAGGGAACATAACTTGGTATACACAAGAAAAGGAGGAAAACAGAATATAAGAAGAAAAAAAAACAACAGCAGGATGAGGATTCATAAACACAGCGAAAAGCAACAAACCAACATAACTTATGTACAGAACGTCAGAAGAAGAAGAAGAAGAAGAAGAAGAAGAAGAAGAAGAAGAAGAAGAAGAAGAAGAAGAAGAAAGAAAGAAAAAGAAAAAAGAAGAAGAAAGAAAAATAAGAAAGAAACAAAGAGACAAGAAATAATGTGACAACAAGCGATCCAGCAGTGCTAAAAAAAGTAAGCTTAACACAAAACCACCGAAATCTACTGCATCAATCCGACAGCATTTTCCAGTTGAAAATAGACCTACGCTGCAAAGACATGGAAGAAATGCTGCGACGACGACGACGACAACAGAGAAGAATAAGATGACGATGGAATTACAGGACAACAATGAAGAAGACGATGAGGAAGAGGTGGGGGAAGAAGAGGTTGAGGGGTCGATGTCGGAGAGAGAAGGGCAGTACACGATTAGCCATGTGGTGAAAATGTTGGCGTCTATGAACTCTACCATCGCAAACATGAACAGCAACATGACAACTATGGGGGAGTCTCTCGACAGCAAACTAACTTCACTGACCACTGAAGTTGAAAAACTACAGGTAAACATTTTCGATTTGAGGCAAAAAAAATGAACAATTGAACAAAAAAATGAAAGACTGTGAAAAGACGGTAGAAGATTTGCAGATGAAAGTGAGAGAAGCAGGTGAATATTCCAGGCTTGCTAAAGAACGCAGTAATCACACAGAGCAGTATTCCAGGCTGTGGAATATCAAATTGTTGAACATCCCTGAGAAATCAACAGCAGGCGAAGAAGGATCGAGAGAAAGCGAAAGACTGGCACTGAATATCTTTCATGACAAGCTTGCCCTCAAAGAAATCAGTGCTACCGACATCGACGCTGCTCATCGCATTGGCGAGAAAAAGGCCGGTACCAGCAGACCCATCATCGTCCGATTCGTGTCCAGGAAGGTCCGACAATGGTCATCCAGAACCGTAAGAAGCTGAAGGGGTCACCAGTGGTTATCGTTGACGACTTGACCAGACACAACTACATCTTGTTCCAGACTACGAGTAGCCTTGAAAACCTGGACCAGTAACGGCGTTATTTTTGCTTTATCTCTTGACAAAAAGATTAAAAAAATTACTTCAGTCTCTGACATTAACGCAAAGTTATCAATTGAAGGTAAACCGAAAGCAGCACTGCGTCAACGGATGGAGGAACTGTCCAAGCGTAACTCAAAGTGGACTGATTGGTTCAAAAACCCTCCATTTCCAACTGACAGAGAACAAACCAAAACAAAAGAAGTGATCAATGTGAATGCAACTGACGCCCTAAGTGATTGCTTATAAGGATAATTTGTACTGGTTTTCTGTAGTCAGGTATGTGTTGTCTTTGCTTTTTGGATTTTTCCTAATTTTGTGATGCTGTTGTCCTATCAATTTTATCATTTGGCTAAATTTGATGGACGAAATTATTTGTAATGTCACATATCGTGGGTTATTACAAACCACCTGCATTGTACGAGCGTATACCCTAATTCTCTTGATTATTTTTTTTATTAATTTTTAAAGATTTTGATCATTGAAGATATTTTTTCTCCCCTTTCTTCTCCTACAAACTGTATCTACGAGATGAGTTTTTCCGCCTTTTATATTTCATCCTATACAGTATTAAGTCGAATATTTTTGTTGTTCAACTTACAGACTCTCATTCGTTAATAAATATTAACAGCATTATATTATCAAGCACCTATGTCCTCTAGCACTTAGGTTTTTTTTTTGTTGTTGCTATTTTTAATACCCTTGTTTCTTGCCTGTCCCATTGCACTGTGGTAGCTGCTGTGGTTCCCTCTTTCCCGCAATGTCCAGCTGATAGTATCACCACTATCTGTAATGATTGTTGTGACCATTTTATTATTTAGTACTTAATTGCCTGGACTCCACCAATCTCACTCCTATAGTATCAGTTCTCCTCTTTTCCCCATCTGGAACTGCGAATTATGTTATTTGTTATAATGATGAGAATAACGGCTTTTTTGTATTTGAGAGTGCACCTACATCGAGCTAGCTAGATATGAATGAAGACATTCAAGGCCTCCTCTCTGGTTGTGATTGTTAGTATTCAAATGGGTCAAAATGTGTGTTTTGTGTGTGTGTGTGTGTGTGTGCGTGTGTGTGTGTGTGTGTGTTTAATTACACAATTTCTTAGAATGGATAGTTTGCAAGCATTGATTTGTATGATCACCATGACCGCATGGATTGATGATGAGGATGAATATGGTTATGTGTGTTGACTGCAAGATTAACTTCGACTCTATGTGGTTACGATGATGATGATATTTATAATTGTTGTTGACTTGTTGATTTTGATGATGGGGAAAAAATCGATTGAACGAATGTCTTGTTGGGCGCCTGGTGAATCCGGGCAGTGGCACTGAGGGGGAGGGGGGGAGGGGGAAGAGTTTGTATGTTGCATTATGATAACAAGTTGGTTTTGACTATTTAGCATGATAATTATGATACTACTGATGATGGCATGTGACGTGGTTCTGACGAGGACATCAAAGCCAGAATTGGGAAAGCAAGATTCGCATTTGTCACCTTGAAACCACTTTGGAGATCTACATCTTTCTCTCTCCGGACCAAACTGCGGATCTTCAACAGCAATGTGAAGTCCGTTCTCCTTTACGGCTCAGAGTCCTGGAGAGTCACCAACACCTTGACAAAGAAGCTCCAAGTGTTCATCAATGGTTGTCTTCGGAACATCCTGAAGATCAGATGGACGGACAAAGTAAGGAACACGGACCTGTGGCAGCGGACGAATCAAGACCCCATCGACCGGCAGATTGCCAGACGGAAGTGGCGCTGGGTGGGACACACTTTGCGGAAACCCCAACGGGACATCACACGGCAGGCCCTACAATGGAATCCTCAGGGGAAGAGGAAGGTTGGTCGTCCCAAGACGACCTGGAGGCGTTCCTGTGAGGAGGAGATGAAGAGCTGCAACCTGTCATGGGGTGAACTGAAAAAGGCTGCCCAGAACCGAGTGCGCTGGAGAACTGTTGTGGAGGCCCTTTGTTCCACGCGGAATTCAAGGAATTAAGCAAGTAAGCAAGATGATGGCATGTCCGTGTTTTTTTTTTTTTTTTGTTGTTGTTGTTTTCATCTATTTGGCCGTTTTTCAAAATTTAGTTTTCGCGTTTATTGATTTTATGAGACAACAGTATGCTCAAATCACTTATTTTGACGGAGAATTGTTGTTGTGTGTTTCCAGTCACATTATTACAGTTGCTTTATTTGTTGTTACATTTCACTTCTTTGTTGGTTTATGCATTTTTGGGGAAAGTGTGTTAAAATACTAGTCGCCATTTACTGAGGTTATGCTTAATCACCTTCGCTTCTATTTTTTTCCCTCTTATGTACACATTTTGCAGTTAGACTGGCCAATATAAAATCTTTATTTCTGGCCCGAGAGAGCGATGAGTTCAGCAATAGTACTTTTTTATATTTGTGTCAGTGTGAATGAAAGTTGTTGTTTGTTTGGTGTCCATGTAGGCCTATTACAGAACTGTGACGATACGTCACTAATTGTTGCATGTATTGCAGAGCACAAAATTCTTCTCATAGTTTGGAAGAGTAATTTAATGATCCATGTATATTGTTTCCCTTTATTTCTATATTCTTGTTTATTCAACTACGTATTGTATGAGCAACTTTGAAGAAATAAAAATATTTACTTTTAATGTTAACGTATAGGTAATTACAGAAAACGTAAAGACGTGTTTGATTATTTGAGAGGTCAGAATGGCAACATCTTTCTCCTCCAGGAAACTCACTTGTTGTCTGAGCATGAAAACCTTCTCCGTTCTCAATGGGGCTTTGAATGCTTTGTTGCCGGACAGGATACAGCCAGTAATGGTGTTGCTATTTTGTTTCGAAACAATTTTGAGTATAAGCTACACAGTGTTATACGAGATTTACAGGGTCGATACATTATTATTGATTTAGAAATTTTGAACAAACGAATGACTCTAGCTAACATATATGCCCCAAGCTGCGGTGACCACCCTGATTTTTTCGATAAAGTATTTAGTGAAATGGTTGCTATGGATAATGAAAAAAAAAAAAAAAAAGATCCGTTGGATCTCAGTTTTGATATGATGATGATGGTCATTGTTGTCAGGGTGGCGACGTGGTGATCGTCCTTAACGCTCATGCAATAGGACGTTAAGCATCGTTTTCCGTTCCGACTCTATGGTTGTTGGTGGCGACTGGAACGTTACAATAAATCCCAAAATTGATTCAGATCACCCAAACAGCATGTACAAACCCAGAAGCAGACAAAAGGTGCTAGATTTTATAAATGAGTATGAGGTTGTTGATGTTTTTAGATCTCTGTATCCTGGTGTGAGAAGGTACACATGGAGAAGGTTCAACGGTTCACAGAGGAGCAGACTGGATTATTTTTTGATTTCTGAAGAACTGTGCTTAATTATTTCTGATGTTAAAATATGTCCGGGTTATCTTTCAGACCATTCAATGGTTGAACTGTCATTTAAGACCGATGTTGTTAAACGGCAACGTCCATTATGGAAATTCAATAATTCCCTGTTGAGAGATGCTAAATTTGTTGAGATTGTTAAACAAACTATTTTTTATGTGAAAAAAAAACGTATGCTGTGCCTGTGTACAATTTTGACTCTTTTCAGCTTGTTCACGATGCTGACATATGTCTAACTATACATGACCAATTGTTTTTTGAGACTATCCTTTTAGAAATTCGAGGGAAATGTATTTCTTATGGAAGTTACAAAAAGAGAGAAGAAGTTAAAATGGAAGAGACTTTGATTCAAGATATTAAATTGCTAGAGGAGCACTTGTTAGATAATAATATCGAGTTGTTGGAAAACAAGAGAAGAAAACTCGTAGAATTAAGAAGAAAGAAGATTGAAGGTATTATTATTCGCTCACGTTCCCGGTGGATTAACGAAGGTGAAAAAAAAAACCTAAATATTTCTGTAACCTTGAGAAAAGGCACTTTGTGAAAAAATCTATGCCCATTCTTTAGACTGATGATGGTAATGTTTTACATGATAACTCTGATATTGTAAAGGAAGTGCAGACTTTTTATAAGAATTTGTACGCCTCAAGAGAACGTGATGTTGTTGATGTTAATTTTGATACTTTAAATATAAAAGCTAAACTGTCTGATCTAGAACGTGAACAATTAGAGTGTCGGGTCTCTTTGCACGAGGTCTGTTCTGCTCTGAAAAATATGAAGAATGATAAGAGCCCAGGATCAGATGGCTTTACTGCGGAGTTTTTCAAATTCTTTTTCACTGATTTGGGTGAATTTTTAACGAGATCTATTAATTCCGGTTTCCATAAAGGAGAAATGTCCATTAATCAACGACAAGGGGTAATAACTTGCATTCCTAAAGAGGGTAAAGACAAACGTTTTGTAAAAAATTGGAGACCTGTCACGTTATTAAATACAGTTTATAAAATTGCTTCCACTTGCATAGCTAACAGAATGAAATTGTTTTTAGATCAGTTAATAGGTGATCAGCAAAAGGGTTTTTTAAAAGGACGATTCATTGGTGAAAATATTAGACTGTTATATGATACGCTTGTTTATTGTAATAATAATGAGGTGCCTGGGTTGCTATTTATGCTTGCCATAGAAAAGGCTTTTGATTCTGTGGCCTGGTCTTTCATCGATAAATGTTTATGTAGCTTTAATTTTGGTCTGACATGAGGCGTTGGATCAGTACGTTTTATAAGAACATTAAATCTTGTGTCTATGTCAATGGTCATTACTCGAAGTGGTTTGATATTTTTAGAGGAACGAGGCAAGGAGATCCAATATCGCCGTATATTTTTTGGTATGTGCTGAGATCTTGTCCATCATGATTAAGAACAATAAGGGTATCAGGGGTATTAAGATTTTAGATCAGGAAATTTTGCTGTCCCAGTACGCTGATGATACAACTTTTTTCCTTGATAGCAGGAAAGAATCATTTGTTGAGTGTCTAAACGTCTTAAAGCTATATGCAGATTACTCTGGTCTAAAAATAAATTTTGACAAATGTACCGCTGTTTGGATTGGGTCCAAAAAGTACTCTCAACAGAGGTTTCTGCCAGAACTGAATTTCCAATGGAATCCAGCTTTTTTTTTAAGTTCTTGGTATAATTTTTTCCGTGGATGAGTCCGAAATAGTAAAGTTGAATTATGATAATAAACTTGTCGATTTACGAAAGTTGTTTACTGTTTGGTCTAAACGAAATTTGACGCCTTCTGCATCTTTTGTGGGATTGCTCTAAATGCCAAAAGTATTGGATTGAAATTCAAAACTGGATCACTGATACTTTCCCGCATTGCTCAGGTTTTATACTTTCACGGGAACTAACTATGTTCGGAGTTAATAATGATACAAAGAATGACAGAGTTATTGATCTCTTCTTGTTGACAGCCAAATACATGTACAATATCTTTTGCTCCAAACAGAAGGCAGTGCCACCGTCGCTAACCTCTTTTCTAATAAGACTCAAACAATATTTTGAGGCTGAAAGAGCAAAAGCTTTTATTAACCCCGGCTCCCGTTTTTCTTCCGACTGGATGTTGTATAGAAAAGCCTTTGAATAGTAAAAAAAAAAAAAAAAAGTACAATGATTTCTTGTGTGCCGTATACTTTTTTTTCTCTTTTTTTTCTTCTTCTACTCCTGAAATGTTAAATATTATATTCCAAATACTTAAGACGCGATATATTCTACAAGGCTGCTCTTGGAACTGCGAAAAGGCATTTACATGCTTCTAGTGTTCATAGATTCCTGCTTGGATGTATGCTTGTGGTTGTGTGATTTTTTATTTACTATAAACTAGAAAATGTATGTATTTGATGTTTTGATGTTGTATATGTACGTATTGTAATTTATTAAATTTAAAAAAAAAAAAAAAAAGAAAGAAATAATTGACATTCCAGATTTTTTTTTAGACAAAATAAAACTCATAGTGTGCAATCACAGACTTTGTATTGTAACTTTTCTCATGTTGCAAATCAATGGTAAATTGTGAGGCACGTGTAAATTTAATCAATATTATAAGAGCATATCAAAATCAATAGTCCAAAAAGTTGAAAATTCATACAATAAACAAGTCAATTTTACATGCATGTGCGAATACACACACATCATGGGGTATAATCAAGGTATACTGCCAAATACCAGCTGGTATTAAGTTAATAATGCAATGAATAAACAGGTCCTTTCATACTCATGCATGCACATGCACACTCAGACATATGGGGTTGCATTATACTATTGAATACCAGCTGGTATCAAGTTTATAAATATAATCCTTATTAAAAACAAGACACTTATATCATCATGATTCATGGGGTAGAATCAAACACAAGGTATGCTGCTAAATACCAGCCGGTATCAAGTTTATTATTATAATCCAATATTAACAACAAGACACTTTTACACATATCTAGATGTACACACACTCACACATCATGGGGTAGAATCAAACACACGGTAAACTGCTAAATACCAGTCAGTATCAAGTTTATAATCCAATATTAACAACAAGACACTTTTACATATATATCTAGATATATGTACACACACTCACACATCATTGGGTAGAAGAAAAAAAAACCACTAGGTATACTGCTAAATACCAGCCACTATCAAGTTTATAATCCAATATTAACAACAAGACACTTTTACATATCTAGATAGATGTACACACACTCACACATCATGGGGTAGAATCAAACACAAGGTATATACTGCTAAATACCAGCCGGTATCAAGTTTATAATCCATAATAAAAACAAGACACTTTTACATAGATCTATGTACACACACTCACATACATCATCATGTCATAGGGTAGAATCAAACACAAGGTATACTGTTAATACCAGCCCGTATCAAGTAATTCACAGAATAAACAAGTCATTTTATATCTGCACGCGCACACACACACCCACACCCACACACCCAGGCGTAATGTCCAATACAAGTATCCTGAAAGTATACACTGTGCTATCAAAACTGATATTTCTACAGTGTTGTACTACTGAATACCAGCCGGTATCAATGTAAAAATTCCTTGCTTGGTCCATTGGAAATCTAAAGAATGGCTATCCATCGCACTCAGCTTTGTACCGAGCACTTGAACTGTTAGGCGCAGCACAAAATTCACCACCACTGCGTACTCGTGTTTTCGTATCGGACGTCGCCATCTTGCTCTGTCGTCTAGCACGCATTCAAGGGCAAGTAAAGTGAATTTCACTTTAATTTTCTATTATTTAAATTCTTTATTATGTAAGAAATTCATTTTAATAGTCTTAATATGATGTGGAGAATCAACTTTCTCTTTCGCCCTTTTACTTTTGGAACTTGTGTTCTTGCATTAAACAAACAAATGATGAAACAGCAAATATCAAGTGCAGAGGGGGGGGGGGGGGGGCCGTATAGCCAGACATCGGGCGATCTTGTCCCTAGGCCCTGCGGAAATACCCTCCTGATGTAACTGAACTTGCTCTTGTTTGAATAGGGTTCGCACCATCACTAAACGTCAGTGAAAGGTCGGAAAAGGTGGAGAAGCTTGTCAAGGCCTTTGAATATCTGTGAAAACTGACTTGCACGGGTGCTTGAATTTTGTCAATATCGCGGACTTTAGCATGCTGCGGAAGAGTAGTATTCAAAAGCATCGGTCATTCCGCAATAAAAATAAAAATAAAATACGAAGGTTGCGTAGCAAATAGATTTTAAACAAGATAACAAGACATTCAAATGTATTTCCAGATACCCACTCACATAGCCAAAAAAATAAGCATTTTCAAAAGTGTTAATTTTCTTAGTAATGTTGTGACTCGGCTTTACTTTAACGAAGCAAAAGGAAAACATTGAATGATAGGCCACGATCTGAACTATCTGCAAATAGATATCAAATCGGCTTAGCCAATCTTTAGATACAGCGCAAAACGTTTATAGAAAATGGAGATACACAGTGACCTTGGCCTTTGAGAAAGTACAAATGCGAATTATTTTACGTGTATAGGAAAGTATCCGCTAAGTAAAAATGAATTTCTGTTCAGTTATTTTAAGATATTTAAAAGTACGTTTTGAACAACAAGAAAAAATTAAATTCTGAGCGTCGGACCGACCAACTGTCTGACTGACTGATAACCAGAGTGCAACTCAGTCCATGATTTGAAGTACCTGTATACCGAAACTCAACAAAATCACTCCACCCGTTTTTGAGCTGTTGAGCGAAACGTGTTCAGCAACAAAATAACAGCACCCAACTGAACAGGATGTGTAATTGCGCGTGGTTGACTAAAAATACATTTAAATGGTTTGTCATCTTATTTAATTTTATAACAGCGCAATTTTTTTAATAAGCTCATTTTCTGAAAGAAAGGAACAGCTGTGAACTGGGCAACTTCAAACAATGAATAGTGTATCAGAGTTAAAGAAGTTCTTCAGACATAATTATAAAAGTTTTTAAAACGTACTGTTTTGCGGGAAGGACAATTTCAGAGACGAAGTGAAACAATGCTCTTCAATGTAAGAAATTGTTTCCACTTTTTTCTGAAACATATGGACACAGGGGGTTGATAAAATGTGGACATCTATTAAGAAAACAGTATTGGAAAGAATGGACTTACATATACCTAAAATTAAGTGTAAAGAAAGACACAAGGTTAAGCCATTTGGATGGTTAATAGCGTACTGAGAAAAAAATAAAGTAGAAACATAAACTGCATAAGCGATACTTACAAACAAAAGAAGGAAGAAACTACCAGCATTTACTGTTATGCGTAATTTATGTAACAAACAGCGCCAAAACAATCCTAAGCAAAAACAAATTGCGCATAACGGTAAGAGTACTCCTAAAGCATTTTAGAAATATGTGCAAGAAAAAACACATACTAACTCAGAAATAAACGCATTAAAGAAGGAAGAAGGAAGCTTCGCAGCAACGGATAAGAAAAAGGCCGAGACCTTAAATGAATTCTTTTCTTGAATGTTTATTTCCGAGAATTTTAATAACATACATAATCTTGAGAAGGGGTCAGAGTCAAATGATTCCATCGTTGAAATTACCCCAGATATGGTTTAAAAAAAACAACTAAAGGAACTTGATCCATCAAAGGCACGGGGACCTGATGGTTTCCCTTTTCCAATTCCCAACTCCCCCAAAAGTGCTTAAGGAATTGTGCAACTAATTTGCAGAACCACCTTGTATATTGCTTAAATTGTCTTTGCATTACATGACATGCTTGTTGCTTTAGGTCCAGCGGACTCTTCCGAGCCAAATCAGGACAAAAGTGTCTTTGGAAAGTGGCCAAGTTCCAAAACTTTGGAGAACAGCTAAGGTTACAGACATTTTTTTTAAAACGTTTGCAGATTAGACGATGCAACTATAGACCTGTTAGTCTGACATGCATTAAAGGTATTAATGTCACTTTTAAGAGATGTAGTGGTTGACCATTTTACAGTAAGTAACCTTTATATTATGCAATTTGTCCGCATGGTTTTAGGAAAAAAAGATCATGTATGCGGAAAATATAGCCTTGCTACCCGACGACACAAAGCCAGTTGTTATCATTTACTTAGATTATAGAAAGGCTTTCGACACAGTGCCGAACGAACGACTTTTTTAAAAGTTGGAGGCCTGGAAAGATAAGCAACTGGATCATAAGTTGTTGTTTTTTTAGCTGATTTTGAGCAGGTGGTGAGTGTAACAAGCAGACCAGTTTACCCCCGCACTATTAATTTGAGCTTCTGCTTGTTTAGTCAGTAGTAAAACTTAGAAGGTTATTGTAGTCTATAGCAGACGATTAAGGTAAAACTGATGTGTACACACACAATGCGAGCTGACGCGAGCCGTTTAGTGACATCATCGCGGCCTACGATGGTGTTTTGAACTTTATAGCCAATTAGATTGTTTCATCCAATCGGGACACAGGTAGAGTGGTTAGAACCAGTTCTGGCTGATTCTTCTTCCTGATAAGTAACCACAATCGTCGTGTCGATCACTATGTTACTATTAGGGGTCTGCGCAAATATGAATTTAGGCACTGCTGATGGGTATGTGGGGGGTGGGGGTGGGGAAGGAGGATTGGAGGGGAGGGAGATAGGGGGAGGGGGCGGGGCTGTTGTGGATCAGAGGTGGGCAGAGGCCCTTGACACAAATGTATCAAGAGTTGAGGCCTCTACCACTGACTGTGGTAAGCAGTTCCAGTCCTTAACAGTCCTCGGCAGGAATGAGACCTGTTGGTACTGGGTGCGGCAGTTTATTTGGGAGTATTGCTGGTTGTGGCCACGGCGCTGTCGTGGTGGTGGGGGCTGCAGCTTTTCATTAAAGTTGACGCAAGAAAGTTCATGACGGATCTTGTATAGCATGGAAAGCCAAGAGAGTTTCCGCCTCTTCTCCAAGGAAGGCCACTGGAGGTGTTGTAGCATGTTCGACACGCTGGAGGTGTTATGATAGCGCCTCAGCACAAAGCGGGCAGCTCGACGTTGCACTTTTTCAATCTGGCTAATATTCTGTTGTTCATGGGGGTCCCATACTGTGGAGCAGTATTCCAGAATCGGTCTCACATACGTCTTGTAAGCAGTTTCTTTGATGTTTTGAGAGCTGACTTTTAGATTCCTTTTCAGGAACCCCAGGGTTTTGTTGGCCTTTGCAGTGATGGAATTGATGTGTTCCGTCCAGCTCATGTTGCTAGTAAGCGTGACGCCCAAGTACTTGGCACTTGTGACCGCTTCGAGTGCATGGCCATGAAGCACTCAAAGCCAGTCAAAGCCAAGTAGGAGGTCAGTCTAGTTTGAGACGCTAAGCAGTACACAGCTACTTCCTTGCAGAATTTCTCCTGAGAAGATTAGACAGCAGTGCTTGGTGAATTTTCGAATTCAATCAAGTAGCCACGGCCTGACATTGTCGAACAGGTAAATGAACATACTTCTGTTTCATCGTGAGGTATTTGTATTATTGTTGAAATTATGTTTGTGGAATTTGCTATGCATAGATTTGAATTGTTAGTCTGACTTTGCCTTACCACGTGGAGAAGCCGACCACGTGTCAAGCACGACCGGGTTTGACGCCATGTTGTATACCTGACGGAACCACTGTTGTTTAACCTATATGTATGCTTGCAGACCAGTGGCAATACCAGTGAATGTTTATAATATTATTAATTCTTTATGTGTATAGTTGACCACGATTTATATTTTTATATGTATAGGAAATTAGAGTGGATATTCCAGTGGACCACCGACTTAAGCAGAATGTTCGTCGCTTATGTATAGAGATGTGGAGCTATCACTGAGGGCTACTTTGGCTTTCAGTGAGACGCTCTGCACAGACCTATTATTCAGGGTTGTGCAGAATTTCGTCTCATATGTTACAGACGAGCAGGCGGGATATCGTGAGCCCAACTCAGCAAAGAACAGAACCTAATCTACGATTCGAGTTGGCTGCCGAGGCATCTACAGCATCGAGCGCAGATAGCCCACCCGTCGAACACAAGCAACGACAACACAACGTGTCGTAGAAGCTACCTCAACGCAGCGCTTCAACCACGAAACCACTCAGTTAAGTGCCCAGGAAACAGTGCACTAAAACTGTATCAAAAGGACCACAGTAGTCCACTCTTCATGACCGCTAGTAGCCAGTGCCCGATGAAGAAAAAGTAGCTGCCTAGATTATCAGCGAGCGAACCATTCGCTTTGACAATTGAACTTTTAAGTTAGATTCGTACTTCGAAGATCGTGCATAGAGTAGAAGAAATAAATGTGTGATTTTTACTGTTATCAAGTGGCTGGACTACATATGATTCATAGCCGTGTGAAAGCTAGTGTGACAGTGATCTTTTACCATTTTTCTATCTATCTCTGTACCCCAGTCTTAACACAGACTGAGCTAAACAAATAAATGTATTAAAGTAATTCACCGGGTGACTCACTAGCGGTCCCCATAGAATAAGGCGAGAGGGTTACAGCATTCCATTGTGCAGAGCCCAGCAACAATGAAGAGTTGATGAAACTAGTAAAGCAAAGGTCCTAAGTGGTATTCCTCAAGGAAGTAAGTTGGGATCTGTTCTCTTCACCATATTTATCAATGATTTACAGGAATGTGTTACCAACATATGCAAAATATTTGCTGATGACATCAAACTTTACAATATGTGAAAGAACTGTGACGATATACAGCAGAATTTAAAATGGGTACAGAAGTTGTCTAACTTATACTTTTATACTTTAATGTTAATACATGCAAAATATTGCATGCTGGTCGAAATAACCATAAACATTAATATGAAATGAATGTTTGCAAACAATGGTCGACATATTACAACATATGCAGAAGAAAATGACTTGGGGGTTACTTTCGATAAATCCTTTTCTCTTTTGATCCCTATTTCCAGAACAGTATAAACAAAGCTAATAGAATGACTGGGGTAATGAAAAGAACCTTCAGTTTCTTATATACCGATTGTTTATGTAAATTGTATTAGTCCCTAGTTAGGCCTCACCTCGAGTATGGTACCCATATTTAAAGAGGCAATCAATCACCTTAGAGGCTGTCCCCTATTACGCAACGTGTCCGGGGACGTAAACTATACACCTAACCTAACCTAACCTAACCTTAGAGGGAGTGCAGTGACTAAACTGGTGAAAAAATGCGGTAATACGACTTACTCTTACAGACTTAAGTACTTTGACTTACACTCTTTGCGAGTCCGTAGATTAAGAGGTGAATTGATTCATTGTAAAAAATCTATAGTATTCTTGATGATTTCAGCAGGTCAGACTTATTTGCTTAACCACACTGTTACAGAACACTTAATACAGAAGGAAAGATTTTTTATTCAACATTGTAACACTTAGGAAAATTTCTTTTTTTTAACCGGGTCACTACTTATTGAAACGACCTTCAAGTCTCACTTTAAAAAATTAAATAAATAAAAATAACATTATTTCTTTTAAAAACCAGTTGTACGAGATTCAAAGCTTTACATTGTTTTTCTATGGCTATGATGAATAAAAACAAATATAAAAAAACTGCATCCAAATCAGACCCAAGTAAACATGACAATCCTATCCTATCCTATCCTGTCCCATAACCCGAAGGTCGTAGGGGCACCACAGATGATCGTTTAACCAGCATACTCCATCTTTCTCTGTCCTCAGCAGCCCTCATGGCTTCGCTCAGTGTCAAACCAGTCCATTCTCGAATGTTGTCCTCCCACCTCTTTTTCGGTCTCCCCCTTCTTCTACCTCCTTGCACTGTGCCTTGCAGAATGGTCTTTGCAAGGCCTGATGATCTGGTGACGTGGCCATACCATCGGAGTTTCCGTTTCTTCACCACTGTGAGCAGGTCATCGTGTTGTCCAATGGCTTGTGTGATGGTCTGTCGGACTTCGTCGTTGGTGATGTGTTGGGTATAGGAAATGCACAGAAGTCTTCTGTAGCACCTCATCTCCATGCTTTGTATTCTTCGTTGGAGATCTGCTGTGAGGGTCCATGCTTCGCAAGCATATAGGAAGATGGAGATGACCAGAGAGCGCAGCAGTCTTACTTTGGAATGTAGACTGATGGTTCTGTCTTTCCAAATGGGCTTCAACCTTGTCAGGGCAGCAGTTGTTTGTGCGATCCTGGAGAGGACTTCCTGTCGAGACCCATTGTCTGACACAATGGCTCCTAAATATTTGAAGCTGTGCACTGTGTTGAGGGATTGGCCTTGTACTTTGATGTCCGTGTTGATGCCATTGGTGTTGTTGGTCATCATTTTGGTCTTCTCTGCACTTATTTCCATTCCATAAGCTCTGGAGGTGGTGTCAAGCCTCTGTACAAGCTGTTCAAGTTCTTGTTCCTCTCCAGCCAATCCATCAATATCATCCGCAAAACGAAGATTGGAGATTGCTCTGCCCCCTATGCTGACTGTGCCTTCGTGATCTGCAAGAGCATCTGACATGATGCGCTCTAGGAAGATGTTGAAGAGTGTTGGAGAGAGTAGGCATCCTTGACGCACACCGATTGTTGTTCTGAACCAGTTCCCGATGACACTGTTATGGAGGACTGCACTGGTAGCCTTGTCATACAGGCTTTTGATGACTTCTATAATTTTAGGGCTGATGTTGTACACTTTCATGGTTGCCCATAGAGCTGCATGCCAGACTCGGTCAAATGCCTTCTTGAAGTCTATGAACACATGATATAGATGTTGTTGGTGCTGTAGGTATTTCTCACAGATTATTCTGAGGTTGAAAATCTGTTCAGTGGTACTTCGCCCTGCCATGAATCCTGCTTGTTCTTCAGCTATGATCTGTTCAGCTTGTGGTTTCAACCTGTTGAGTATTATTTTCAGGAGGACTTTGCTGGGATGGCTGATGAGGCTGATGGTGCGGTAATTTTCACACTCCTGAAGGTTACCTTTTTTTGGAAGAGTGATGACAAGCGACTGGGTCCATGGTGTAGGCCATTCCCCACTCTGCCAGATCTTGTTACAGATAATGGTGAGAGCATCAGTCATCGCTTCTCCTCCTGCTTGTAGCAGTTCCGCTGGTATGTTGTCCACTCCCGCTGACTTCCCTTTCTTCAGCGATTGCACTGCTGCCTCAACTTCTTCCCGGAGAATTGGGAGGATTTCTTCTTCTTCTTTGCTCTCGGGACATGCTAGAACTGATGGGTCTCCATTTGGTATATGGTTGTAAAGGTCAGAGCAGTACTCTGTCCATCTGTCCAAGACTTCTTGTTCTTCTGTAAGGCATATGCCAGACTTGCTTTGGATAGTGGAGACTTTGGGCTGTTTAACACTTGTCAGCCGCTTCACAGTCTGGTAGGCCTTCTTGCTGTTGTTCTTGTTCAGATTGTTCTCTATTTCCTGGCATTGATCTTCTATCCAGTTCTCCTTTGCTGTGCGCATGCCTTTTCGGATGTCACTGTTGATTTTTCGGTAGACATCAGCTCCCTGTGAGGTGTTCTTTTTCTTTTTTTAACTCTCTTCGTTTATCACACAGATCCAAAAGTTCAGGTGTGATCCACGGCTTCTTCTTTGGTCGATGCTTGCCAAGGATCTCAGTGGCGGCATCTGTTACAGCTGAATTGAAGGTATTGGTCATGGTGTTGACATCTACTTCGCCTGCCCCCAAAATAAGCAGTGGTGCAAATTTCCCTCCAATTGTGGCCTGAAATATTTTTGCCACCTCAGGGTCTTGCAGTTTGTCCAGGTCGAACTTCAGCCTAGTGCACTTTGCTGTATTTACTCTCTTCAAATGGAGCCGGAAAGACATCATCACGAGATCGTGGTCACTTCCAATGTCTGCTCCTGGAAAAGTGCGTGTCCTGCCAATGTTGATGCTTGATCTGAAGCGTTTCTTGACCATGATGTAGTCGATCTGGTTGTGATGTTCCCCGCCGGGACTGTGCCATGTCCATCGTCTGGATTTTTTGTGGAGACCAAGCGTGTTTGCCAGTACCAGATTGTTGTATCTGGCAAACTCCAATAGCCTCAGACCCCTGTCATTTGTCTCGTTGTTGCAGTGGGGTCCACATGTGTCTCCCCAGTTGTGGTGCGCATCTTGGCCAACCTTGGCATTCCAGTCGCCTTGCACTATGACTATGTCCTTCTTCGGCACTTGGTCAAGGACCGCCTGTATATTTTCATAAAAATCCTAAAATATACAGGCGGTCCTTGACCAAGTGCCGAAGAAGGATGACAATGCTAGGCCATTAAGAAAGGCTTCACGGCATGTTTTTTTAATGCTACTACTACTATATTATGTTCTCGAGAGGAATACAGAATTTGGCCCAGGAACAGGAATGAAGTAGCATGTATATCAAAGATAGAAAGATAAAGGAGTTTCCGTAACCTGGGGAGAGAAGGGTTTGAGACATCTCTTTTCTTTGGGTCAACTTAATGAGAGATTTTCTGTCCCCAACTCCCTCGCTGCTCTACGTTCTCTTGCTCTAAACAGAGCCAGGCACCCATTCACAGCTGGGAGGAGGGGAATGTGCTGTGCGTTTGTTTCATTCACAATTGTTGCATCCAAGTATTGACCATTCACATCTAAGTCGGTAACCTGCGCTCGACGTTGCATAACGAGACGTTTCTATCGTGTTTCCAAAATATTATGCTACTGCACCCTTTTGCACATGTAGTTTAATGTAACAAGTGTGCTTAAACAACACAATGTTCTCAAAATGGTCTGTCACTAATAAAATGAATGTATTTATTTGAATAAAGGAAGAATAGTGAACAATCATCATGATGGACCCCACCAGTACTGATCAGCGATGAGCTAAAGCATAGCTGCTGGCCTCAGGCGCTTATATCTGGACAGGCGAGCGCCTATGCCTGGGACGCGTCTCCCTGTGGCATACTGAGTCTGCGTAGCTGAGCCTGATGAGACCTTAACTCCCTATTCAATGAGTTGGCCTCATCAAGGTTTAGCTACGCTGTATTTGTTATCATACTTATTATGTATTCCTGGCACAAGGTACTAAGGGTGAGTTGGGGGAGGGGAAGACTGGGATGAAGGAAAAAGCATCCCCGAGAGGAGGCAGTAGAGGAAAGATAGAGTGGGATGAAGAAAGAATCTCAAAATGGGTTAAAAGAGAGGGACCAGAATGAAAACCAAAAACCTGTGTGGAGGCTGGGGTAGGGTTTTGGCTGGGAGGGTATAGTCAACGATGTCTCGTGGACCCAACAGCAGCTTTGCGAGATATGATTCCAGCCTGCTCGCTAACCTGGAGGTTCTGATCAATAGGCAATTTGTTCACTGCTCATGCCTTTCTCTTTCGTTTGCTAACCCAAACCTGTCCTGTTGACTTTAGGATTGCGGTTTCCTGGAGCAAAAGACTGTAAATTTATGAAGCCTTTTCTGGTAAAAATGTGCCCATTTGCACCTCCAAATGAACTATTTTCTCTTCTAAGTTCAAAAGGTTTTGTCGTTTAGGGTGGTGAGAACGACCGTAGTGTTTTATTGTAACTCACATTATTTTAATATTTTGCTGTGCATTAAAAAAAAAATTTAATATATTAACTCTTTCCCTGCCAATCGACGATATATCGTCGATCTGAGCCGCCATGTTTGTGCCAATCGACGATATATCGTCGATTTCAGTATTCCGTTTCGTTCCGGTTTTTTGCGCAGTCCAATCCAAGTTTTATTTTAACCAAAGAGAGATAACTCTTTCTACTTTCGTTCTCGATCGACAGGCGCTTTTTTTCTTCAAATTGATTCGTTTTTAGAGTATTTATTGTGCATTTTACTAAGCATAGTGATGGGCACAATCGACAGTGTGTCAAACTCTGTGCTAATAATCAATATAATTTCAAACTGTAAAGTGTATTTTGATCCTAAATAAATTTTCTTGCTGGTTTGTGAAGCTGATTCAGTGATTGGAATTATTCCTCCAGATTTGTTTTATCACTGTGGTATGTAGAAATATTTTTTATTTTATTTTATCATTTCAAAAAGATCAACATGCTTTCAAAACACATATTTCAATAACATAATCAAATTAACATTTTTGTGGTTTTTTTTCTTATTCTTCACTCTTTTACCTTTAATTTGATATGAAATATGTCTATTTAACAACTATTATTGAAAGAACAGTAGCTTAAATGCCTAAGGTACTGAACTTTCTTTCCGGTGCCAGAGAAATGTCTGGCACAAACGTGGAAACATGCCTGGCAGGGAAAGAGTTAATTACGATTTTAAAAAAAAATTTGTAATTGCATGTGTGATGGAGATGTATTTGGTGTGTGTGTAAGTAAGAACGTATTCTTAATGAATCTCTGAAAATAATGCATTTGTATATATTCGTTAATATTTAAGAAATGTCGTTTATTTTTGCATGCTTTTATTTATTCAAAGCGACATAAATGGCTGTGCAAAATTCCTTTAATAATAAAAATACAGATTTGTTGACTTTAACAGAATTGAACGGAATTCAAATTTACCCCACAATCTTAAACTATGACGTAGGCATTCAAGGACAATATCTTGCGTACAACAATTGGAGTTATTTAGTCTGGGAAAATGAAAGGGAATTGAATTTAAAATAAAAGCATGTCAGACATAATCCTTGCACTTTTGTTTGCTAAAAACTAAACAAATTAGGCAGTTTATTTCTTGCAGTCTGTACGACATTCATTGTCATTACAACAACGGCAACAACATCAAATACAATAACAATACCTGAAAGGCCATCTTGAACTAAACTGAACACCTGTAAAAATGACAGTGGGGGTGGGGGGGGGGGACCAACAACAAGCTAACGAATAAAACAAAGCAAAACTATTGGCTCTTGTATTCTAGGAAGAGAAATGTAAACACATTTTTAATCGGCCTAATTTAGCGTTTTATTTATAACACTGAGTGTAAGATTCTTCGCATCGGTAATATTTTTATTTTATCGACACTTCTTAGTACGTATTTTGTAAGCGCTTAGATCGGAGTTTTTATGAAAAGCGCTACGTTTATTAATTATTATTATTATTATTATTATTATTATTATTATTATTATTATTATTATTATTATTATTATTATTATTATTATTATTATTATTGTTGTTGGTGTTGTTGTTGGTGTTGTTGTTGTTGTTGTTGTAACCTACATTACCCGTGTTTGTCCGTTGGCTGATTGATTGGTATTTCATAAGTTACTGATTGAATGACTTGTATGTTGTTTGCCTCCAGTGGGTGGTCCTGCTATCGCAGTTTTACATCATAAATTCATCGCTTTGGGTCCTTCTCCCCAGAATATGAAAACGGTACAGAGCATAATTAAGATTTTAAAAAATAAATAATAAAACACCAAGATGGCAAACCATTCAAA
The DNA here is from genome assembly GCA_036898135.1 of Oncomelania hupensis. Classification (NCBI taxonomy): domain Eukaryota; kingdom Metazoa; phylum Mollusca; class Gastropoda; order Littorinimorpha; family Pomatiopsidae; genus Oncomelania; species Oncomelania hupensis. The sequence goes on along the minus strand of CM072511.1, from coordinate 57,418,880 downwards.
TGTATACCCGAACATTCACACGTATAGCTGAAAACCATTTGATAGTCATATTTTTATGAGCCCACGTCAACAAACAGACAAACAAAACAACAGTATCAACAAATTGTCTTATGTAATGTGATATTGGGCACTACAGATGGATTGGATCGTATTGCATTTTATTTCTACTCTGGAGAACCTTTATTTACATATGACAGTCAGTTGGATCACTATTATTTTGTACAGGTTGATTTTCCATGCGAGCCTTAAAGTTAGTACGTCCTTCTGCTGGTAAAAGGCTTGGATCAGCCTGTGGCGGAAGTGCTTCTAAAGAGGTGACAAAGTGACTCCCTGCCTTCGTCCATGTTTAAGCCGATCCGGGTTATCAGCTGGGCATAAGAGACTCTCAGAGACGAACTTTTTTCCTGGCACAGACAAATCAAAGATGCCACACACTGTGTATCAGAAGCTGTCGAGGCTTTGAAACAGACCTAGCTTTTAGCTCATCAGCAAAGATAATCCGAGTCGAATCTCCTACCCACGCCCTCCCCATTCCCAGCCCACCCTCTCTTCTTGAGTCAAATGATTTTTTGTGTTGTTGTTTGTTTTCAACATCACACTGAGTATGTATCTGATTACTGATGGCAGAAGAAAACATTTTGAAGATCGGGTATGAATATGTGAACATGGTATGTGAATATGTGAACTGGTATGAATATGTGAACAACCCTTACCAACAATTTAAAGGGAAATGGCAGAAAACGCACATTTATTAGTAGACAGCTTACATGCTTCAGTGTTGAAAAAAGTGCTGTTCCTCATTGATCCTCGAAAAAGCAATGATAAGTCTGATTCAGCCTTAAGGTATAGTATATTGAAACACATCGTTCAAAAGACGTTTAGGTCTGTGGGTGACTCAGAAGTTCAGGACACAGCCAAACCGGCTTTAGCCTATGATATTCAGCATTATTAGGCTAACGTCGTAGTAGTCCGAACAACTGTCTCCTGTCCTGTATTAATGCAAAGAACGTGTGCCTTTTCCTTTGCTACGTCCGTTCCCCTTTAGCTGCACAAGCCGGGCTCTGGAAATAGCCGCTCAAGCGCAGCAGATGTTGTTTTCCACAATTGGTTTAGATTCGATCGCAGGACTCGTCCCCCCAGATGACAGTCCAAATTTGTCATTGATCAGATTGAACGTTCTGAAAACGGTGTTTGAACGCGTTTAGGCACGTTCGCAGAACTATACTGACTTGTTCTGATTATAAGGGATGGGAGAAACAGCTATCAGGTGCGGCTGGGACTGAGCGCCTTAATTGTGTGCAGGATAAATATATTACTTACTGTCAGGTAACTGCGCCCCCTTCCCTCTCCGCTCAAACACATCTCCTCCCACCACCATAACAACATAAAAAAGAATTGTAGATACCTTATATATCGTTAAAAAATATTGTCATGCGTGCTAGCTTGGTATATTTGACCACGGTTAGTATGGGGACATGTCTGCCGTGCGTTTGTTGACCTGTAACCAAATCAACGCCCCTTGACCAATAATTTAGCAGGGTGGTCCCTTTGTAAGTATTTTGTTTGAGGATTTCTCCTCTGCTTTTAATAATATCCAGACTCACCTTATAGTTATTAAAACTCAGTGAAATGAACATCAGCCCCGTCTTATCTTGTGGATAGCAAACTTCCTCTATGACAGAACACAGCCTGTATGCATCAAATTTCGCCCTTCTGTCCCCAACACCACTCTTGTTGTTCATCTGTGAAAACAATAATCCCAGGGAAAGCCTTAGTAATCTCCACAAAATAAATGGATAAACTATAGAAGGAAAGGGAAAGATGTGGCAGCACTCGAACTGAAAGGTCAGACAGTGGAAAGGGTTGAGGTGTATAAAATACCTCAGAACACTTGATTGACAACAAACTGACCTTCTCTCGCAATGATGTGGTCATTTCCAAGAAATGTAAACAAAGGATATTTATGCTATTCCAGTTGAGATCACTGATGGTCTTTAGCAAGATCATGCAACAGTGCTACCAGGTCTTCGTTGAATCAGTTGTGACTTTTTCTTGTATTTGTTGCTTTAAAATACTGGATGTTAGTATCAGACAATGGGTCCCGACAGGATCGCACAAACAACTTCGGCCCTGACAAGGTTGAAGCCCATTTGGAAAGACAGGTCCATGCTGCAGCCCCTTATCATCTCCATCTTTTTATACGCTTGCAAAATCTACAACGAAGAATACAAAACATGGAGATGAGTGCTACAGAAGACTTCTGGGCATTTCCTATACCCAGCAAATCACCAACAACAAAGTCAGACAGACCATCACACAAGCCCATTGGACAACACGATGACATGCTCACAGTGGTGAAGAAACGAAAACGTCGACTGTATGGCCACGTCACCAGAGCATCAGGCCTTGCAAAGACCACCCTGCAAGGCACGGTGCATGTAGACAAAAGAAGATGGAGACAGAAAAAGAGGTTGGAGGACAACATTCGAGAATGGACTGGCTTGGTATTGATGAGCGAAGCCATGATGGTTGCTGATGACAGAGAAAGATGAGTTCGCGGGTTAAACGATTATCTGTGGTATCCCAATGGCCTTCGAGTTCCGGGATAGGATAGGATAGTGCATAAAGGTATAGTTGGAAAGAAGTAGGCGCCTCTTGATGAACTGTTCCACAGGAGAGACCTCAGCAAGGCAACGACCATTAAAGTGACTCCACCCAACCTACCAACTGTCCTCTTTGAACTTCTGCCCTCTCATAGACGGATTCGCTGTACTCGCTCGAGAACCCAGCTTTAACAACCTAAGTTCATTCCTACCGCAATCAGCCTTCTAAATGAACACTCAACTAAATTGAATTACTGGTACCTTGCCTTGCTGCAGTCTCCAACTACATTGCTGCGCTAACTGCCCAACTGAATTATTCACTTCTGTGTTGGCACATAATTATACTGCACATGGCGCATACGCAGCTCGAGCGTGTTTGTGTGTACGTATGCGTATGTTTGTGTGCGTGTGTGTGTGTGAGTGTGTGTGTGTGTATGTGTGTTGCGTGCAAGATGTCTATTCTATTTGCCTCCCTTGTGCTGGTCTGTGTTTTATACTGAATTGTTTCCTTTTGCTGTGATTGTGATATTTTAGTAACTTATATCGTTTTAATATTGTGCAATGCTGTATTCCTATTGTTGTATTTTAATGAATTTGTTGAGAACGAGGTTTGTTGTTATGTTGTTGTTGTTGTTGTTTTGAAATTATCGCATACACGTGTGATAGGGGTATATAAAGTTTGAGCACATAAGAAAAATGAATACATCTCTAAAAACGTGTTATAATGTAAGTGTTAGTATTTAAGAATTGTCGTTTATTTTGCAGACTTTTCTATTCAAATGCGACTAAAATAGCTGTAGGCTTACATAATTCCTTTGATGGTAATACAGATTTATTGCATTGAACTGATTTGAAATTTAAATTCGAGCTCTGCGTCCAGTTGATTTAAATCAGATATAATATTAGTGTGCGGACAATTCAACTGTTTTGTTTGCATGAGGACTATAAGCCATCTTGTATCGTGTTCTCACACAATTCAATTTACCCTAAACGCAACGTTAAACTTTCATCATATCAACGCTGATTCAATAGGACGTTAAACCTTGTTCTCCATCCATCAAGCGCACCTGGAAACTATTGAAATCACACCTAAAAAAAAGTACAATACTACATTCGCTGGTTTCAACATTTATTCTACCGAAAATCCATCTCATACCCAAAAGTGTTGAACAGGCACGGAAGAGTTTAATGTCCGTGTGTGTATTTAATAAGCCAAAAAGAAAGCAAATATTGATGTTTTCAGTTTCATTTATATTCCATAATATCGCCTGCAAATTACAAACTACAGTGTATATAGGCTGTCTGTCTGGGCGTCGTAACGTTTTTTTCAAAGGCTTATTTTTACTATTATTGCCCTGTCCCCTGACAATAGGGCGTCCACTCACGCCCTGTAGGCTTATAACAGTGCACTTCTTTTCTTCTCTATAAAATCAAACGCAATCGTGCAGCTTTGAAATCGAGGACCAGTATGATAGACGAAAGACCCTCCATATTGCAGTAAGCTCGAAGGCTTAGGGCGTTTAAAGGGGTTCTGACAGAAACTATTATTTTATTATTTTAGTAGTAGTAGTAGTAGTAGTAGTAGTAGTAGTAGTAGTAGTAGTAGTAGTAGTAGTAGTAGTAGTAGTAGTAGTATGGCATTACACTGAACGAAGCCATGAGGGTTGCTGAGGACAGAGAAAGATGGAGTACGCTGGCTAAACGATCATCTGTGGTGCCCCAACGACCTTCGAGTTATGGGATAGGATAGGATAGGATTATTATTATTATTATTATTATTATTATTATTATTATTATTATTATTATTATTATTATTATTATTATTATTATTATTATTATCACGATCACGATGACTACAACAACGATGATGATGTTGCAGGTGAACTGGAGTATGTGGTTGAGGACAAGTGAAGATGCAAGAACAAACTATGCATTTTGAGGGACAGGCTCTGTAATGGCAACGACGACTGCGGAGAATAATGGGTCCATATGAGAGCGAGTCAGCTTGAGTGCCCCAATGACGACCTCTGGAAATGCCTGAACGGACAATGCATCAAGAGGCATTTAGTCTGCGATCTAAAAAAACACTGCACAGATGAGGCTGATGAAACCAGTTCGAGCTGCCAGCTGGCGTGTCCCAGCAGTAGGTTTAAATGCCCAAACAGCCCGATGGTAACCGGACTCTGCTTTAGGTTGGACAAACTATGTGACACATAGGACAACTACAGAGATGAGGGGGTCTGATGAGACACGCCTGGTCTGTAAACAAAGAAAGTGCACAGTAAGTGGAAAGGCACCCATGGAATGTGCATTCCGCGAAATAAAGTCTGCAATCCAATTGCTATGATGGGTCTGATGAGTTAGATGCCGCTTGTCAGCTTGACTGTACCGACGACAACTGGAGATTCCGCGGCCCTGATTTGCGTCATCTTGACAACAATGATCATCATCAACCATTGCGTGTATTAGGTAGACGCGTGCATGTATTAGGTACCCAGAGGAAGGCCCGTTACAGGCATAGGCGTTCGCGTGTCCAGATACAAGCGCCTGTGGTTCTTGCATAGTATTTGAAAGCAGCTGGAGAGCACAACTATCCGGTGGAGAACTGGGAGATAACATCTTCAATTATATTAATCCAGCAGGAGTTGTGTACCATTAACATTTATTCCTGTCTTGTCTCTTGTCCAGTAAGATTGTTGCCTTTGACTTTGTGTTGTCATGTGTTTTCAGACAAATGTAATCGAAACACGAATAAAAACAACAGCAATTGTTATTAGAAAGAAAACGATAAAACTAGCAGTTAAATATTCACTTAAATTTTGATTACACAGAGTCACTTATGTCGTCTGCTATGTGGAGTAGTTCTCTCCCTTGTGCATTGATTTTTAAATGCGCATGTCCATCAGGAAGTTTACATCGGAGAGATTTCCCAATCTTCGCCGAATGATGCGGTAGTGTTTCCATTTCTCCCGACATAATATTTTGTTGCTTTCGGACAGCGGGATCATTATGGGTCTGTTTGGAAAATCAAATGATAGGCCTCCTAAAGAGCTGGTAAGTGTCATATTTCACTAATAATTTACTGAAACGTACTTGGTCAAATCATCGTTCTCTTCCTGGCCTGAGGTTGAGGAGTCTCTCTCTCTCTCTCTCTCTCTCTCTCTCTCTCTCTCTCTAGCTCTCTTTCAAATACTTTTTGTTTTGGGTTGGAATTTCACGTAGTTCGTTTTATAATAATTGTAAAGATTATTACCCCATTCCATTTATCAGGTAATGATAATTAGCTAGGATCCATGACATGACAATCTATTTTTAAAACATCGGATTCATCTTTACAGATCTATATTATACAACTTTATTTATGTGTGTGTGCTGATTATCATGAATTGAAGAAAGGTTAGTTGCTTACCAGGGATGGCCTGGTAGCTCCATTGATAGTGACCTGGTTTCCTTGGTCGAAGGTCGCAGGTCAAAGCCCGCGTGAGACCAACTTGTGTGACTTATAGAGAGTTAGGTACAAGAAAGACTTTTTTTATTTCATCACTCTTATACAGCACTTTTCCAGCTTAAGAGCTGCTCAAAACGATGGCTGATACAGGATCTAACTGAAGCTGCCAGAGGTGCCCACATGCAGCCTTTAGGCGAACTGTCTGATGCCAAGACAACCAAGCAAAAGCTTGAGTGACTGGGGAGGGGGGTGAAGGCACCTAGTGCTTCCTGGGAATATTTGTGTAGCCAACAATCACCCGCCTAGGATCTAGGACATGAACGTCAAGATCTTTAAAGTCTGTGTGATGGAATGCATGCAATGATGCATGCACAGGCTAGACCTCGTTTCATACTCTCATCCGAAATGGTAGGGGCTCAGGGTCATGGGTTTTTTCCCCCTCATAATCCAGGCCATCAACGGGTTTCGAACCACTGCCTACATTAGCAATAGAATTTTTCTGCAAAAAGACTGGTCAATCAGCTGGTAAAGCAAGAGACTGTATCAGTGTATCTGTATGCATTTAAGTGAGAGCTGTGCTAGTCAGGCAAGAGAAAGGAAAGCATATCAAAACAAAACAAAAAAGTCACAAATAACTTCATCTCCTCAACTCAAAATTGTGTGTGAGAGTTCATTTAAATACATACATGAAAATAGTAATTAATCACAACCCACAATAAGTGATAACTCAGAACTAAACATCTGACATTCACATTGAAAGGGCTCCTTTAAAATCCTGATCATTGATATTAGTATGCACACCCTAATTGTTAAACTCAATTCAAATATCAGGCTGAAACAGAAAATCAGTTAACCAGATTAATGATCCACATCTACAGTGGTGTTCCTAGGATTATAGGGCAATAGGACAAAATGTCCTAAATCATAAAACTAATCGGACATCATGTCCTGACTACATAAAAGCAATATGACATTCAGATTGTGAAGCGAACCGACTAATGGTGCTTCTTTAGAAGACAGTGACTGAGAATAAATATGAATAAAGTAAAACAAAAACTCTGTTGTGTTAACAGTTTAAAAATGTATTATTTTGTTAAATGCAATGTTTGGCCAGATTATTTTTACGTATACACACACACAGACTGACTAGATATTTGACACACAACAATAGCTACACTAGGCAGCTCAGTCTTATTGTCGAGATAGTGGGACCATAGCTTTTGCATTATTATCTACTGGTCGGACAATGACCGCTAATTTCGCAATAGAATCGGACGTTTGACGGGACACAGGTGTTTGCATTCGGTCATTTTCCAAACGAATCGGACCATGACCGATGTCCGAGGCCTCGGGACATCACTGCATCTAAACACTAATTCATTTATGAAAAGCATTTGAACCCACGTTCTGACCAGCTTTGAGTTTGTGTGACACTGAAACAGGGCAGTACTGCTACAGGGCTGTACGGCTTCCTCTCTCTCCCTGGCATAAAAATATATATGCAATTTCGTTACCATTGACCACAATAAAAGCATTTCCACCAATTTCTTTGTCGTCCACTTATGCACTGGCAGAGACCATGATGGCATGAAACAGTAGACCCTTGACACATGAGCTGTAAAAACTCCACTGTGTTCATTGTATCTTCATCCAGGATACTTTTGAGGACAAAGAGGGTTTTCCAGCTTCTTTTCTCCCTCCCTTCAATAATGGCACTGGATGCAGTCAGTCTATAATTTCAAAAATTAAAATTGGTTTCTATTCTGACTTTTGTAATAAAGATCTCTTCAGATCGCTGCGCTTTGAATTTGATTGAAAAAAAAGCGCGTAATAGCATCCTGTATTATTTTAATTTTTTTTTAAAATTTTTTTTCATTTAATTTTTTTTTAAATTTTATTTTACATTATCTTATCTTTATGTTTGTCATGTTTTACAGGTAAACGAATGGACTCACAAAATCAGAAAAGAAGGATACCAGTTGGACAGACAAATAAAAAGTAAGTAATTTTCTTTTAATCTGAATGTGCCACACAAAATAATCTATGACTGCATTTCCCTATACGTGAAATTTATGTACTAAATCAAATGTCTTTGCTATAGAAATGGAGCATGGAACATTTTATTGTATTTCCTTTTAAATGTTTTAGATATTCAGAAAGAAGAAGAAAAGACAAAGCGTATGCTGAAAGATTCTGCCAAAAAAGGGGAAAAGGAGGCATGCCGAATTTTAGCCAAGGAAATTGTCCATGCAAGGAAAGCTGTCAATCGACTAAATGCATCCAAAGCTCATCTCAACTCTGTACAGCTTAGCATGAAACAGCAACTGGGTAATTTGTTTATGTATTATTTTATTTATTTATTTTGTTGAAGTTATAAGAAAACAGGTGTGTCTAACTAGTACAGATGACATTATTTTCTTTATTCTCACAAACTTCTATGAATACATTTTTTTTGTTTTTTGTTTTTGTTACTAGTTACCTTTTTGATAGCAATGCGTATTCACCCCAATAAATGTTTTCCATATGTTTGCAAATCTTGACAAGATGAGTCCTAAATAGTCCAAAAATGATAGTTAAAAAACAAATAATTACGTCTCAATCAATCAATCTTTAATTTCATGTCTGTTCACACATTTAGGTGATATTAGACATTGAAAATGTAACTTTTAAAACACTTTAAATATTTAACAACACAATTTCAAAACAGTCTATAAAAGTCTACCAACAGGAGATTTAGCAATAACTTTCACAATGTCTGTAACATTTGGATGATATAGAACCATGTCTACAGAATGTCCATATTCAGTTATGCAATGTCCATTTACTTTAAATATATCTCTTAAAACTGAGCATTCAAAGAGAAGGTGATGTACTGATAGACTTGTATTACATATACATTTAACATCAACTGAGTATTTAGTGCTCCATGCGTTCATTCTTAATTTATATATTAATTTAGAAAGTGGTCTTGAACAATTTAGTATAGATATATTTTTAATGTTATTATCATGATACACTGTCTTTTCTAGTAAAGAAAACATTTCATGATTACACATGTTCAAATTTGTTACAGTTATAGAATCTGATGACCTTTGTGCTCCCTCCTTAGCTAATCTGTCACATACCTCATTCCAATGAATTCCGCAATGTGATGGAACCCAACAGAAATCAATATTTATTCCTCTAGAAATCACACAGTGTATCATATGTTTAATTTCATAGATAAACTCCCGTCTATCTTTACAGTTCCACTGTTTTAATGCATATAGAACCGCTTTTGAATCAACGCAAAATAATATACCAAATAATTTTAAAGGGGACGTCATTATGAAATTTAAAGCCATTAAAATAGCATAAAGCTCAGCTGTAAATATAGAAAATCCCTTTCCTAAATAATACGACCTTCTGATATTTATTTCAGGAATAATATATGCTGATCCACTATCCGAAGAATCTAAAACTGATCCATCAGTAAAAATTTGCATATGGTTTTTGTAATTACTTTCAATATGCTTTTTTACCTCAGTAACTAATATAGTAGGATTATCCTCTTTTTTAGTTTGGCTATAGTCAATATCAATATGTGCACATGTATGCTCCCATGGTGGAATCAATGGTGTTAATGGAAGAACTAAAACTGATGTGATATCAATGTTGCACTTTTCAAAAAGGTCTTTTGTATAGTTTCTAATTGGCTGCAAGTAATTCATAGTTTTTGTTCTTTTTGGATAATCTTGTTGAGCGTCAATATATATTTCATCATACACAGAATTTGGAACAGATAAACATCTTAACACATATTTGGAAGTAGCCAGTTGACGTTGTTGATTTAATGATAATATTCCAGCTTCTTTGTATATTCGTAGAGTGTTAGTATGAACTGGAACTCCTAATGCAATTTTAATAGCCCTGCTGTCAATACTTTGTAGTTTATTTAGTAATGAATTATTTGCTGAAAAGTATGCTTCCTGACCATAAATAAGCTTTGATCGAACTAGTGATATGGCTAAATGTAATAGGGATTTAGTGTTTTGACCCCATATTTGCATATTAATAATTTTCAGTAAATTCAAGGTTTTTCTTGCTTTTGTTATTAAATGTTCAATATGTAACTTCCAGTTCAGCTTAGGTGTTAGGTAAACTCCGAGAAATTTTACCTGCTGCTTGTAAGCAAGAACTTCACAATTTAATTTCAAAACGGGTAATAATTTAGGATTATTTCCATTATTGAAAAGCATCAAATAAGTTTTCTCTGTAGACAGTTCAAGACCGTTATTTTTCAAAAATAGAGAAAGATTATTCAGTTCTTCTTGGAAAAGTTTCTGTACATACATTACTACTCTCTGTTTAGTATGCTTTCTGAGAGACGTATTAATCCACATAGCAATATCATCGGCATACTGAACTACATTTGCTGATTTAGAAATAACTGTGGGAAGATCATGAATGAGGATTGAAAACAATAAAGGGGCAAGAATAGACCCCTGAGGTATTCCCATATCAATGTTATAAAAAGATGAATAAGCATTCCCCACTCTTGTGCATATAGATCTGCCACTTAAATAATTTTGTATGTAATGATACATTTGACCACTTATTCCAATATGTTTTAATTTATAAAGCAGTCTAGCATGCCAAACACTGTCATATGCCTTTTTGATATCAAAGAAAGCGGCAAGAGTACTTTTTCTATGAGCAAACTGTTTCTTAACATGACTGGTTAATTTGACAAGATGGTCAGTTGTACACCGACCCTTTCTAAACCCTGCTTGATTTTTAGGGATTATATTATTTTTTTCACAAAATTGAGTTAACCTGTTTAAAATTATTTTTTCTAATAATTTTCCAACTTGAGACGTCAATGCAATTGGTCTATAATTATTTACTGATGCACGAGACTTACCTTGCTTATGTACTGGAATAACTACAGACTTCTTCCAGATAGTAGGGAGAATTCCACTTTGCCAACATCTTTGGCATAATGAATGTAGTAATTTTTTCCATGTAGCTGGCAAGTGATTCAGTAATTGATAAGATATACCATCTAGACCAACAGCAGTTTTGTTTGATGAAAAAGATAGTAAGGTTTCTAAAAACTCTTCATAATTAATAGGAGCATTTAAATAATGCAAATTATCTGGTATAGGATCTTCATATTCTGCTTTGATTTCTTCTTCTTTTCTAAACATTTGTGTATGTAAATCAAGACTATTGGACAATGAATTTACTGAGAAATGTTTTGCAAATGCCTCTGCTTTATCCTCAGATGAGGGGAAAACATTGTCTTGCAGTTTAACAGGATAAGACTGTAAAGTAAATCCATTTTTCATCTCTTTAACTTTTCTCCAAACCTTATACATATCTTTCGAATCGGTTATTTCTGACATGCAAAATTCTGACCAATAATGTTTCTTAGCACTGGCAATAATTCTGTTACAATGTATTTTAGCATGTTTCATGATTGTAAAATTTTCAACTGTTTTATTCCTAATCCAATTTTTATATGTGAACTTTTTATTGTTTACAGCTTTTTCGCAATCATTGTTCCACCACACATTTCCCGAATGAGATATTCGCTTCTTTTGTTTACATCTTGGAATACTTTTTTCTGCTGCCTTGAATACAGAATCTCTAAATTTTGAGTAAAAATGTTCTACATCTTCATCATGAACGTTATTAATATTAGTATTTTCTAGACATGTTTTAAAGAAGTCCCAATTTGCATATTTATATTTGAATTTAGGTATCTTATCTTCTTTTTGTCCTAATTCTGATTCTTGTTCATTCAAAGTTATAATAATTGGAAGATGATCACTCCCTAAACAATCATCAAGAGGGCACCAAACATAATTTAAGGCAATATCTGGAGTGGCAAGGGAAAGATCAATAGATGTAGACCTATGGTAAGAAACGTCAGGAATTCTAGTAAATTGACCGTCATTTAATAAACACAATTTAGAATCTAATAAATTATCAACAAAACGATTACTTGTTGTAATTTGACATCCCTGCTCCCACCAAGGAGAATGAGCATTGAAGTCCCCCAAAATAATCCACTTCTCATCTGACTTAACTATAGTTTTTACCCAGTCAATAATTACGTCTGTCTGTTTGTCCGTGCAAAACTTTAAAGTGGTTAAGTACTCAGAACCTATTCATGTATCATAACCAAACTTGGTAGAATGGTGTATAGCTGTGAGACCTTGAAAGTGATAAGCAAATAAATGACCACTTTAACTATAAGGTCAAGTCACAGGATCAGCAAATTAGTTAACAAAATGACAATTTTTCACACACACATTTCACACACATTTGGTCAACCTTGCTCCAAAGTCAAGGTCACTGGGGTTGTCCAAAGTTGGTTCATATGGGTATTTTGAAGTGACCTTGACCACAAACTATCAGAGATAAACAGTCCAAACTTGTCATGATTATACATGTAGAGATAAATAGATCTTTTTTTGTATTGATCTTGAAGGGCAAGGTCACTTTAGGCCTTACAAAAACATTTTAAAACTTACCGAAGTAAAGTGGAGTGGCTCTATATTTCACCCATAGTATGCATTAACATTGGGTTATTTGACCATGCATGAGCATCATTTATCATATGAGAGTCAAGGTCATTAAAGGTCAAGGACATCCCATTATCACTGATTTTGTATGTGATTTTTGCATAATGCAACTTTTGCTGTAGTTTATTTGATCATACAATAGTGTCCCTTCGGAACCAGAGGTCAAGGTCAAGTTAAGGTCAAGATCATCCCAACATCAAAGTTAGTATTACTTTGCATGTTAATGCCACCGTTTAGTTTTTCTGGGAACTCATTTTCATGTAGAATAATGCAGGTTCCGTAAGGATCATGTGAATCATATGGGATTTGCCCTTCTAGTGTTACAGTTGCAGTGGCCAAATTAAATAAGCTTGTATTATTTTATAGACAATAGCATGATTGAGTGACTAATTGAAATGGAATACATACTAGCCCACTATCTTTTATTGAGTACATGTCGGCAATGATCAACATACCAATCATATATATTATTGGAAGAAGAACAAGGCTTTATTTAGTTCCAATTGATATTCACAAGTTTACAAGTTTGCCTTCTTTTTCCTTATAAGTTATTTTATTTATTATTGTAAGAATATAGTTTATTTAATATTATTCCTTTTTTTATTGTACAGCAAACTTGAGAATTGCTGGAGCACTTGAGAAGAGTACACAAGTGATGACCAGTATGCAACAGTTGGTGAAAGTCCCAGAAATCATGGCCACCATGCGAGATATGTCCAAAGAAATGATGAAGGTCTTTTTCCTTTTCATCCTTATTTCAGTAATTACTAGAATAATTTGATTTTGCAATTAAACAATAATTGAAAATCCAAGCACTGTATTGAAAGCATGCTTCTTGTGTGGAAATGTGTATAGTGGCCTCGTGGCGCAGTGGATAAGTCGCCGGTTTCCTATGCCGAAGGTCGCGGGTTCGATTCCCGCAAGGGGCGAACGTATGTGACTTAGGTACGAGACTATTGAGGTCACCGAGGGTTTTCTCCGGGCACTCCGGTTTCCGCCCTCCCTTCAATAATGGTACAGGATGCAGTCAATATAAAAAATTTCAAAAATAAAAATTCGATTTTCTTCCGTCTTCTAATAGCGATTTTCCTGCCTTTACACCACCTGTTTGAGTGATGTATGTGTATTTGGTGTGTGTGAGGGTAAATGAGACAGGTGAGCGTGTATGTTGGTATAGATCGCCGCGCTTTGAGCCTTGGGGAAAGGCGCGTACATAGCATCCTGTATTATTATTATTATTATTATTATTATTATTATTATTATTATTATAGGATTAATCAATTTTATTTATATGTTTATTCATAATGATAACATTTCAGTTACTTAACCCTTAGGAGACAATGATGAATGGGGGTTTAATATTCCTCTGATATCCATGCATCTACATTATGCTCATTTTGGAGCTTTTGTTTTCTTGGCAGGCTGGTATCCTTGAGGAGATGGTGGAAGACACAATGGAGTCAGCCCTTGGCGATGATGAGGAGTTGGAAGAAGCTGCTGACAGCGAGGTTGAGAAGGTTCTTTTTGAACTTACTGCTGGTATGTTGTCTATAGATCTGTGCTCTGTTTAATGACATTTGTCCTGGTTTCTTTTCTTATTTCTATGATAATCTAGCTAGTTTTTAGTTTTATTTATTCTTCGTCTTCTTCCTTCCTTTTTTTTTCATTTTTATTTTCTTGTTCTGCTTATCTTCATCCTTCTCCTCCTCCTCCTCCTCCTCCTTTGTCTTCTTCTTCGTCTTCAAAACCTATTTATGTTGGTTTCGTTGTTTGTTGTATTTCTTGGCAGCAAGTTTTAGTGTAGTGTTTAATCCATATTCAACCACTTTGGGAGTCAAGCTTATAATCAGGCTGGAGAATTCTCCTCGGATACACGAGTTTCCGAGGTTAACGAACTTACTTTCCGAGGTTTAAAAATTTGTTCCGAGGAAAAAAAAAAGGAGACACAAATCGTAAATTAACCACGTATGTTCGCTCCGCAAATCCATTCCAACATTTTGCCTGACTCTGTACCATTTCCGGTAGAAGCGCGTGTTGATAATTGGGCGCACACCACGAAGTATTTCCGCCCAGCAGAGACGCATGTTCTTTCACACGGTCCCTTCGAGTGTGAGAAGTTACAGAAATGTCGTGCGCATCGCGAAATATTAACCGGGGAGAAGATTTTTAAGAGGGAGACATCGCCAACAAATGGAATTGGGATTGGACGTCGAAAGTGGTAAAAGTGGAGGGAGTCGAGCAGCGTATTGGCTCTCATTTTCGAAAATTTGATGCTGCAGTGGTTCCACACTAAGCAAACAAACTCTTACCTGGTATCGTTGTGCAGCTAGTCAGTGCTTTCACAGCACATTTGTGCTTCTTCGTAAAGAAGTCTAATTGAAACATAAGCCCTCCTGACAAGAGCAAAAAAAAGCTGATGACAGACCTCCAGCCAAGAGACTTTGCACTAATACTAAGCCAGCAGTAACTTTAAAAAAAACAGAGCACCTCATCTTCATTTTTCAAATAGAGTATTGATTTGATTTCTTTTTTTTTTTAATTTAGATTTTAATACTAGGAAGCAAGCTTGTTTGTGACAGTTGCCATAATCTTGCATATGTTGACACAAACCTATTCAGTGGTTTTTTCCAAGTAACAGTTTTTTTGTGTGTATGTGAACATTAGTCTTAATAAAGATATAAAAAATAATAATGTCTATCTATGAATGCATGAATATTATGAAAAACATCCACATTTATCTCTCACAAAAAGCATACTTTTGGGGTTTTAAAAGACCCCCCACCGGGGCTTCGCCCCTGGACCTGAACAGGGGCCTTACGGAGGCCTCTGGACCCCGACTGGATTTCAGAGTTTTTTTTCTTCAGCTATTCTCCAGCCTGTATAATATAGGAAGGTTTAGTTAAGCTTAAGATAAGATAAGATAAGACAACTTTATTATCTTTTACAAGAAATTACATTGTGGTGTACAATTACAATCAACAAGGAATAAACATCACAATAATAATAACAACAATCATAATGACAATGAGGATAAAAATGCACAGTCACATATGAATATAATTACACTTATGCATGCTAACATTAAATGACAGCAAATGTTAAATGAAATTATTTTGGGCAAACAAACACACTCACACACACACACACACACACATGTCATTTATTAAGTAATGCGACAGCCTTTTAGTTTGGTTTATAGGTTATATATATATAATAGCAGTTGCCTGTTAGAGTATGTTTTGGCTGGCTACTTTAATCTCTGTGAAAGAATGGCAATCCTTGTGCAGTACTTCTTTAAAAATTAAAAAAGTTTCTTTACTAACAGAACATTGGAACAGTTTACCACTAACTATAAAAACTGCACAAGATATTATTTGTTTTAAAAACCAGCAGGAGGCAACGCCAAAATTCAGAGATTTATTCTGTTGCTTTGATGAGTAATACAAATAGGAAAACTGCATGCTAGATCCAAGCAAAGTGTGGATGAGATAGGACGTTCGCATCATGGCCTGTTTGGTCCTCAACCTACTACTACTACTATTAATAAAGTATAATCTAGAATGTGTCTCACTTTATTTTATCCATCGTGCAGGTGAATTGGGCAAAGCACCTGCTGCTGTGGATGACTCATTACCTGCGGAAGCTGTGGGAGCCACTGCGGGCCCTTCGTTTGAACCGGAGGAAGAAGAAGATATGTCGGCCATGCAGGCACGCTTAGAAGCTCTGAGGAGTTGAATTTTAGAGTTGCTGCCAACATCATTACCATCTCCATTGTCGCCACCAACCCCACAAGCACATTCATTAGGAGAAATCATCTGTTCTCAGTGTCTGTGACAAGACTTCCATCGCCATCTTAATGGAAAGTCAGCTGTGTTTTTTGACAACCACATCACTGTTGTGTTTCAAATTTCCATCTTCTTGCTTTGATTCATGGAATGATATGATAAAATTGACAGTGGAAACATTGAAATCCTGAACTCTTTTACTCTGAACTCTTTTACTCTTTAACTCAAATAGTACATAACAGAGTTGACTTTGGATAACAGAGTTGACTATGCATGACATCCGTTTATTTTCATCTGGAGAGGTACCAATGTCTATATTATCTGTGGATGAGCACCCCTCTGATTGAAATTTATGAATTCTCTTGTAAAGGAGACAACACTCTGTACAAATAAAACAGCACATGTAAAAATAAAGATTATAATATACACATTGTTAAATGTTGAGCATGAAGCAGGATTGTATTTATTGGCTTTGGTGACGTGAATATGGCGAGTGAAGAAAAACGTGTTTTATTTGTTGATGTACTTCTCAAAGAACCATCATTTGATGAACTTCGTTCCCCTCAGCATCACTCCTTCTTTGTTCCTCCATGGTCCAACTCTCTTTAATATCCTATCCTATCCTATCCCTTAACTCGAAAATCGTTGGGGCACCGCAGATGATCGTTTAATCAGCGTTCTCCATCTTTCTCTGTCCTCAGCAACCCTGCGTTCCCCTCAGCATCACTCCTTCTTTGTTCCTCCATGGTCCAACTCTCTTTAATATCCTATCCTATCCTATCCCTTAACTCGAAAATCGTTGGGGCACCGCAGATGATCGTTTAATCAGCGTTCTCCATCTTTCTCTGTCCTCAGAAACCCTGATGGCTTCGCTCAGTGTCAAGCCAGTCCATTCTCAAATGTCTCCCACCTCTTTTTCTGTCTCCCTCTTCTTCTGCCGCCTTGCAGGAGGGTCTTTGTAAGGCCTGATGCTTTGGTGACGTGGCCGTACCTTCAGAGTTTCCATTTCTTCACCACTGTGAGCCTGTCATCGTGTTGTCCGATGTGTGCTGGTCTGTCAAACTTCATCGTTGGTGATGTGCTGGGTATAGGAAATACCCAGAAGTCTTCTGTAATCCCTCATCTCCATGCTTTCTATTCTTCGTTGTAGGTCTGCAGTGTGGGTCCTTGATTTGCAAGGGTATAGGAAGTATACACCCTACCTCTACTTTTCCACTAAGAAAAACTTGTAATGTTTTGTTGATTAATTGAGAACACATATTCTTTCATTTTGGAAGTTCATTACTGCACCTTTTTCTGCTATAATTACAGGGTTTGCACCATTCAGAGTGTCTGGACCTGATAATGCATACAGATGACACTAAGACCTATTCTAATTCTGCACAACATGATAAGATTCACCAATCGGTGGCTTTGTGCTCTTTTTCTCTGTTACGAGGTTTGGCCAGAGTGGCAGACCATGCAACTAACTCCAAATGCAGGCAACTCTACAATTTCTAGATGTAGCTCTATGGCAAATCTACGATTTCTAGATGTAGGTCTAATTAGCGTCTGCCGAGTCTATATTGAGTGTGTGATTGAGCAGTCTCAGCAAGGCCGTTTGGGTTTGCACAAAGTCAGATGGAAGGAAATGTGATGTGACTTCCTCATTCATTGTAAATGAACTTTTTGTTAAGGAGCTAATTATAAAGTAGATACAAAATGGATAAGGGAGCTGCAGCTTTGATTTATTTTAATGTATCTGTTAAAATAACATCAGTCTTTCACTCTTATTGAATTTTCTTCAAGCTTTAACTTGCCGTTCTCTTCCTCTGGCTTTGCCGCATGCCAAAACTTTTAATTTTCTTCAACTTCCATGTATCGTTGGATTGTTGTCTCTCACATTTTTATGGATTGATTTAAATGTATTATTTGTATTTACTTATGCATTTATTTTAATTTATATATTTTTGGGGGTTTTAATGTTCTTAGGTATACATATTTGGTAGCAATAAGGAAAGCAAGATCGAGTTCAAGCTATGTAGAAGAGTCATTAGTCAGATTTTATTTTGCTGTGCAGAAATTGTATGTAAACTTTGTAAGAGAGGAAATTGCTCACTTTGTGCCCGATATTGATTGAAGTTGATGTTTTTTTACAACTACGTTCATTACCACTTGCTTTACACCCCACCCCCCAACCTACAAGAAAACCACCCACCTTTGCTCATATCCCTACCCTCCTTCCCTTCCCCCAACCCCTCACCTACCAACCCTACACAAACGTCTACCCCCATCCTCTCTGTTACCCTCAGTCCTGGAATTTGTGAAACCTCTCATTAATGCACAGCATTACTTTTCTTTATTCTTCAGTTTTCTGTATTTGGTTGCTCGCTATACTCAAAAGGAGGTGTAATATTTTATATTCATGCTTGTTGTTGAGTAAAATGTGTTGGGCATTTGCTCGTTCCTAGTTTATATGCTGGGAGTTCAGCTTTCCGTAAATAACTATGCGTGTGTGTTTGTGTAGTCTGTAGTTTTCAGCTCACTTGACATGCATCTGGAGTGAATGTGTGCACTATTAAAGTGTACAACATCAACATCACTTTGGCATTTTGGCGATTTATTTCTTGCTTTTTTCCATCATTATATCTCAAATGTAATTGGTGTCCCCCCCCCCCCCCCCCCCCTCCCCTCCCCCTTTCTTTACCCCACCCCTTGGGTCATGAGCATTTGTCAGATTGTTCTAACCTATAAAAATCAGTGAAATCCTTGATTTGTAAATTCACTGCTGCCGGGGGTTTCAGTATAAATAGTATCCACTTTCTGATCTGTCAAAATTTAGTGCTATCAATCAGCTACTTTTTTCTTGAAAACTCTTCCTGGACAAGACGTTGTGTATGGGGTCTGTATGCTAGTTCAGCTCGCCTATCCCGGTGACCTTTTGTGTATATTCTTTGTAACCGGGTGTTCGCGTAGTTGAGGACCGTCCCCCCTTTGTATTTTTATTTTGTGGTGTTTAAGATTTTTTTATTTTTTTAAAATTGGGATGTTTTAGTTATTATGATGCTTAGAATAATAGTGTTCAGCGAGTTACTTAATTTCTTGATTTAATATTATTTAATGTACTGTTA
Organism: Oncomelania hupensis; assembly: GCA_036898135.1. NCBI lineage: Eukaryota > Metazoa > Mollusca > Gastropoda > Littorinimorpha > Pomatiopsidae > Oncomelania > Oncomelania hupensis. The sequence continues at coordinate 57,399,362 of CM072511.1, read as the reverse complement.
TGTTTTTCTATTTGTTGAGGGAATGATTGTATAAATCTTTATGATGGGTTGTAATGTACAATTTGTTATTTGCGGTTTTTCTGTAAATACATTTCCACTTTGTATAGTGCAAAATCACGTTCAAGATCTGTTCATCTTATATAAAGATTCGCTAGACTAGTAACACCTATTTTTTAAAAACTCTCCCACTCACCTTTGGGTCAGCTTGGGGATATTGGACGCTTCCAATAGGGCTTTCTATGGTAAATTTTTTAGCAATGTATTTATATTTTGTTATGTTGTTAATGATGTTTATGTTCTGTTTTGTTTTTGTAAACGGGGGTTTGAAAAATTAGAGCCTCAGCGTCCCCTGCATGCCTTTATTGTAAAGTGACTGGCAGGTGGAGTGCCTTCAGTGTTACCATTAGGGGTTGTTTCAGCAGATCTTTTATACGGATCAGGGGTGAACCATCCTTCAGCCAAGTTGTGGTCCTGATTCGGCTCTTTGCAGTCTGCTGGACCCTGTAAATAATAACTAAGTACAATGTTGTTGGGGAAAATATTCTTTATAGTTGTTGTTGTTGTTACTCTGATGTGTAACTTTTTTCGACACTGCATCAGAAGTCCAGCTAGATTTGTGAGTAATTGTATTCAGTCACTATACAACCATCAAATAAAGAAGAAGAATTATTTAGTCTCTAGAAATAAAAGCCACTCTCTTAGATTAACCCAAACTGACCTTTTTTTAAATCAAACATAATTTCATGTTTTCTTTGAAACTCTGTGTACCCCCCACGAATTGTATGATCTTGAAGCTTCAGTATTGATTAATTTTCCAATTTATCCTTGAAAACGATATAAACTGTAGGTCTCACCTCACACTTACATGCACTCTCGCAAGAGCACATACACAAACAACCCCCTGGGGTGGTGCAAAGGGGTTTCAGTATAAATAGTATCTCCCCTTTCTGGAAATTTAGTGCTATAAATTCCCACTGTTGCTGTCTTTCTCATTTGTTCCTTCTCATTCCTACTCTGTTCTATCAATCTACTATACTATTTTCTTCTTCGGTAGACCAGTCACCTACCTTTTTTCTTAACTCTTCAGGGACAAAACTCCTCATTTGTGTGTAATATTGGACACTTTCTGCCAAATGGTCTCTGGGGTTTCCTATAATGTTATTATTTGGCAATGTAGGCATTTTATATGCATGTGTTTGGTTGATATTTTATAATGATGTTTGTATTTTATTTTGTTTTTGTTAACGGGGGTTCGATAAATTAGAGTATAACCTCAGTGTCCCCTGCGTGGGCTGTCTTTATTGTAAAGTGACTGGCTGGTGGATTGCCTTCAGTGTTACCACTAGGATTGTTTCAGCAGATTTTTTATGCGGATTAAGGGTGAGTCCTCTTTCAGCGAAGTTGTGTTCTTGATTTTGTGGTCCTGATTCGGCTCTGTGCAATCAACTGGACCATGTAAGCAATGAATAACTAACTAACACACAAACAACATTTAACTAGTTTATGTGATTTCTAGATTTCCGATAGCTCATGTTTTATTTGATTTGCCTAACCTATCTCCCCACTCCCCTTTCTCTCTGTCTTTGTTTCTCTCTCTCTCTCTCTCTTCCCCTTATTCTTTACTGCCATATCCATTGTTCATTGCTAATGTACATGTATCTGTGTACAGTTCATATCAAATTTGTATTTTTATCTGTTGGTATTTTGCTGCTAAATGTATGGAACCATTTTTGAAAGTAGTTGTATATTTAATCAATATAGTTTTATTTATTTCTTCGTTTAAAAAATTAATTTTCTAGAATTTCTTTCTATAAATGAAATAAGACATTATTAAAGTTACATTATTATTAAAGCCAATTTATGTATTACTTGGAATGAAACTTTTTTTATATTCAATAGTTAGCAGAGACTGTATTGATTTTCAGTGCTGTGTTAATTATAAATAGAATTAATTTGAAGATTAAAAATATATTTGAAAGGGGAAAACTTCAGCTGAAATTGAGTGTGTATGTAGGTTCAACAATATACAAACTGTGTAAATTAAATACATTAATTAAGGTGTTTTGTTTTGTTGCATTTTGATTTCCTGTAGAAAATAAAAGAATGTTTGCCAGTTTTTCTGTCTGCTTGTTCAATTGCACAAGCTCTCACACCATGGACTAAAAATAGAAATGTATTCTTTGGTCCATGCTCACACACACACATAATTTATTTTGCATATTCACACACTTCTGTACTTTAATCCTGTTTCTTTTTTCACTTAAATTTTTTTAATTCCTAAATATTTAATTATATTTGATATTTAATAGGATTTTGTAGAAGAAATTTGTGGTTTGTATTCCCCCTATGCTTACCACCTCCCATCCAGACATTTATCCACTGCTTGGTTTCCCTCCAGCCCCTTTCACACATAGAACCACATCATTTCTTAAATATAATTTATTGTACTCAGTTCTGTGAGAATCAGGAATCACTATTTTACTATCTCAGTGTCAGTTCAAAGAAAGTGAATTATTTCATAACAGAACACATGATGTCTACTTGTAAGGCGCAGCTTATTAGATGATTAGAGAGAGAGTTGGGATGGGAGAACAATTCGTACATTCTCAATGCAAATTTTTTTACGATAGTAGTTTGCTTCCCTTGAATTTGGTCTCCAATTACATATATCTTAAAACGGGCCGAAAAGCCACTTCCTTTCCTCTGAACGAGGATAAGTATTTTTAGGAATAGATAATCACAAAACTGCAGCAGACGATAATTTTACTGCTGGTTTGGTACGCGGAAGTAAATTTTAAATGTACGAGGACGAATGATAGATCGTTTTATAACTGCTGTCAAACGCCAGTGAGTTTTCCTCTTTACATCATGAAACCAAGGTGATTAATGAGCCAGGTTTAATGAGAATCCAGTGAGGAACATTGAAAGTGGAGGTAAACAAGAAGGTTATAAACTTTACATTGTCATTGGTCATCAGAATCTTTACACGTCTGTCGCTGTCAACGTCTCTGTTTACTCGCTGACCACGTACTGAGGTTAAGAGCTACCGAATGAATGGGCAACCCTCTTTTAATCCCCATTTCTCCACTGTGGTGTCCTCTGCTTTTTGTCTTTTATAGCTTATAATTAATTTTTTGCTTTGCATGAGTGCAAGAGAACACGATTTGTTTACATTGACGTTCATGATAATGCAACTTGCTTTGTTCAATCAACCCGCTCTGTTTTGCAGCGTTTATTTATTTGTAATTTGATTGATCATATTTCTGTTTAGCTGATAATCAGATTTGTTATGCTGCAAGACCTATCCTACCATTAACAAGTATTTTCATCAATTGCCCTTTAAAAAAAAAAAAATTTTTTAATGCCGCCACTGTTACAGTTGCAGATAATCTGAAAATCTTTTATGTTTTGGATTCTGAGTGTACTCATTTGATATGTTTGTTATATGTGTCATGATCTTGCACAAACCACCAAGAGCAAGTGTACTTGAAATTTAATTACAAGAATAGATTACAATTTATTGCCAAATGAATACACAAGGGATGTATTTGGTCAGTTCACTTAACATAAACTCAAAGTTTTATACAAAAAAGGTTCATTCTGTTTATTGCTGTTTTTTTTTACTTGTTTGCTTTGTTTCTTTATTATTATCAGTGCCCTTTTTCTTCTATTGTTTTCATGTTGAATAAAAAAAAGGTGTCCGCTGATGATTTTGGTTAATTATTATGTCTAAAATGCCATCAATAACTCCACCCCTTTCTTTTGAGATATCTCCCCCTTGAGGTTTGCACATATTTTCTGTCTTGTTTTCACATTTTCATCAATGTATGTGTGTCATATATATAATTGTTAGCCAGTAACTATATATTTTGACGAAATCAACCATATAGTCCTTCTGATACCTGTAGAGATATAACAGTATATCAAAACCAATGTGATGGCAATGATCATTAAAGGATTAAAGGATAATAAATAAGGAATCGATGATAATCATAGTTGATTATCATCATCATAATAACACTTTACAAACAGCCTCAGGAAGAATAAGTACAACAACAACAAACAAACAATTCCAGGAATTAGGCAACTTTTTTTTCTGTAAGTGCAATTACTTCAAGGCAAAGATAGATAGATTTATCATTCTATATTAACTTATTTTTTAATAATAATAATAATAATAATAATAATTATTATTATTATTATTATTATTATTATTATTATTATTATGTTATTATTTATTATTATTTATTATTATTTATTATTATTATTAATTATATTTATAAAACAAACTAAATCTAACATTACATAGTCAAAGATCATTTTTTGTAATAAAACAATAAACAAATTACAAATTATAATAATAAAAATGTGCCCAGGCATATTTTATTTACTACACAACTTAGAGGTTTCAATATTCTAACCTTCTGTTCATTGTACTAAGTTTTGAAAGTTTTCCTAATGGGTTGAAGAGGATTCTTCCTGCTGCATTGGCACCAAATGTTTAATAAATGCCACATTAAAGCCACACACTGCTGTACACACGCTGTTGTGTTATCATTATGAAATATTTATTATACAAAGTGGATAAAGTGTGAGTAATAATAAAGTAGTATTTCCTAAGTTCTTGAAAAGTGTATTACATAGAAGTCAATACAGTATGCAAACACACTGTAAAAAAAAATATAATTGATTATTAATAATTCATTTACAGTTGTGCTCTAATGTGTAACCATAACAAGAGCTGCAAACACATGCTCCATTTTTACAAATCTCAAGTTTCCAGAACTTCTCATTGTCATCTAATCTCTAAAGTCTAATAATCCTTAGTAAAAAATACAAGGATACAAAATCTTTATTGCCAAGTGAACTCACAAGGAATATAATACACTTCGGGTTAATGCTGACTCACACTAAAAAGATCAAAGTTATTAAATTGACAACACAAAAGCAAAAAATGATAAAAAGATTAACTGTACAAAATTGGGTTCAGTAAAAACCTTACACTCTTAAGTATAGTATAAACAGATAATATTTAGTGTATTGTTACTATTTCAATGGAATCATTTTGATGTCGAAATAGCTATATATGTGCATCCTGGTACAGATACATATACACATTTATGAAAATAAAATTTCCTTCCTGCAAGTTATTTTCAAACCCATGCAGATGTTGATTGTTTGAATTTTACAGGCACATATATGTTGAGTAGGAGTTTTATCACTGTCTGATTATATCTATATAGTTGCTGTAGTAAAGCAGTTTTAAGACAATAACCAGGTTGGTTTCTTTGCTTTGTTTGAATTTCTCTTTTATTTATAATGCTCTTTTACCTACCTACTCACCATGATGATTATTTTATTCACTTTTTAGATTAAAATGGAGTTGAGGGCTCAAAAATGAGGAAGTTTCAAGTGAAGAGACACCCTTGCTTTTTCAACACACAATAAATGAGCTGTGCGTCTTTTCACTATTGCCATGGAAAACGTCATCAAGCAAGGCTACTTAAAAAAGGGAAACTCAACTGAAGGGGGAATGTTTTCTGGAATAAAAGAGGTATTTGTTTGATTGATTTCTTCATGAAATTGAAATATAGATTAGTTTAGGATGCGTCTTACTCATGAGATTAAACTTTTATAATTCAAATTTCGTTCCACTGGTTTTTAACAAAATCTAGTTCTCTGACTCAGAGACTGAGAGAGAACACAGTTAGTTGAATTGTATTTTAAATAAAATGACCTGACGATATGTAATGTATCTATCAAATCTTTATTTCTGGATCTGGATGTGGTACATTGCCTTAGCAATGTTGGCAATTTCCAGTATTTTGTTTAGTTGTTTTGTTGTGGAGCATACTTTTCACTCAAACAGATGAAATTGGGCCATAACGTTCTTATTGAACAGCAGTCACAGTGCAACACTACCCAAACATTGGGAAATATTAATCCAGCACCCACTCTTCCTAATATAAAAAAAAATTTACTTGCAGTCGCACAGCCTATCTACACTTGGCACAGAAGTAACCATCATACTGATTAAAACAGTAAAGACAATGCAGATAAAAGAATGAAGACAATGCAGATCAAAGCCCATATTCAAAGTGGTGGAGGTTTTTCTTTGAACAGACCGGGTATCCACAATTATCTGAAGAAGAAGAAGGTAATGTTCAGACAATCTGCATTGAAGTTCAACATACCACCATCGGAGCTGTACTGTTATGTTTTCCATGTGTGTCTGTGAGGGATTTTCATTGAATTATTATTGCTATTCAATATGTATAAAGATGAAATTTCCATTTCACAGAAAATAGCTCCTAGAAAGTGGTACATGCTGGTAGTGCGTCACCGTGTGCCTTACTTGGAACAGTATGAACGAGATGTGGATGTGTTCTCCTCTGCGCCTAATGTGGCCTACGATCTTTCTGTTGTCACGTCCATAAGTCGCCCAATGTCAACATCATCTCGCACTTTCAATTTCGTTATCGTCTGTCCTGATCAGCTGATTGAGCTTGTGGCGAGCACCAGGTAACTAGTTATATAGCGGATTATGGGCTAGATTGGATTGATACTATAGGTTGATTGATTAATTGTTTGGATCAACCCTTACTGGATGTCAGGGCATCGAGCCTGCTGCAAATCTTGCCTTAGGCTTGCTAACTGAAATTTTACATTTATTTATTTATTCATCTAATGCATTTATTTTAAAACTAATTTTGCATTTATAGTTTTGTAAGGACATGTGTGACATGTGCATCTAGTTATGCCATTTGACTTGGGATTCATGAATTGTAATGGCTTTGCACCAAGACATTGTGTGAATTGTAAATTGTTTATACAATTTGATGCAGTTTGTAGCATATTTAATGTGTGTTAAAAGCGCTTTATAAATACAATTATTATTTTTATTATTATTATTATTATTATTGTTATTGTTTCCCTATATCTATTGTGCCCTGTGGGTTCGGGCACTGAATAGAATAGACCCAACATTTCCTGGCGTGTCGTAAGAGGCGACTAACAGGGGTGATGTCAGCATGGCATCATTGGGCAAAAGTCTTCTACACAGAAGTCACCGGCCAGGACGGAGGAACCTCATGCTACTACAGGTTCAACTACCAAGTGCTCGGGGCCAAAGCGAACCACACTGTATTCGTGGATATCGGCTGTGGCCAACAGCCTGAAGAGGATTGGGCCCTGCCAGGTCTTTTTTGCCCAAGACACACTGTATGACGAAAACAACCATTCACTCCATACCGGATCAGCCGTCGCCCTTGTCACCAAGGACCGCGCCTTCCGGTGGCCACCAGGACGGAAGTGATAGGTGTGCTGCTGATGGACAACTTAGCAAGATCCGCACGAGAAACAACATCGTCATAGGAACCTGGAACGTCAGGTCCCTAACTGCGGAGGGAAAATTAGAAGAACTGGACCACTATCGATGGAACATTTTAGGTATCAGCGAACTGTGCTGGAAAGCCCTAGGTGAAACAACGACTGACAAGCTTTATTTCAGCGGGAGAGATGACTGACACGAACACGGCATTGGATTCTTGGTCCACAAGGACATTCTAGCCACTGTCATGGGTTGCCGCCCAGTCTCCAGTAGACTCATTACCATCCGTCTGAGAGCAGCCCCTTTCAACATCACCACCATCCAGGCCTATGCCCCAACATCAGACTATGACGCCAGTGAAGTGGAGGATTTCTATGAAAATCTACAGGCTGTCCTGACCAAGTGCCAAAGAAGGACATAATCATAGTGCAAGGCGACTGGAATGCCAAGGTTGGCCAAGATGCGCACCACAGCTGGGGAGACACATGTAGACCCAACTGCAACAATGAGACAAATGAGAGAGGTCTGAGACTGTTGGAGTTTTGCCAGATACAAAAATCTGTATACTGGCAAACACGTTTGGTCTCCACAAAAAATCCAGACGATGGACATGGCACAGTCCCGGCGGGGAGCATCACAACCAGATCGAATATATCATGATCAAGAAACACTTCAGATCAAGCATCAACATTGGCAGGACACGCACTTTTCCAGGAGCAGACATCGGAAGTTACCACGATCTCGTGATGTCTTTCCGGCTCCAATTGAAGAGAGCAAACACAGCAAAGTGCACTAGACTGAAGTTCGACCTGGACAAACTGCAAGACCCGGAAGTGGCAGAAATATTTCAAGCCGCAATTGGAGGGAAATTTTCACCACTGCTCATTTTGGGAGCTAGTGCAGATGTCAACACCATGACCCGCACCTTCAATTCAGCTGTGACAGATGCCGCCACTGAGATCCTTGGCCAGCACCGACCAAAGAAGAAGCCATGGATCACACCTGAACTTTTGGACCTGTGTAATAAACGAAGAGAGATGAAAAAGAAAAAGAACACTTCACAGGGAGCTGATGCCTACCGAAAAATCAACAATGACATCCCAAAAGGCATGAGCACAGCAAATGAGAACTGGATAGATCAATGCCAGGAAATAGAGAACAATCTGAACAAGAACCACAGCAAGAAGGCCTACCAGACTGTGAAGCGGCTGACAAGTGTTAGACAGCCCAAGGTCTCCACGATCTAAAGCAAGTCTGACATATGCCTTACAGAAGAACAAGAAGTCTTGGATAGATGGACGGAGTACTGCTCTGACCTTTACAATCACACACCAAACGGAAACCCATCAGTTCTAGCATGTCCAGAGGACAGAGAAGAAGAAGAAATCCTCCCAATTCTCTGAGAAGAAGTTGAGGCAGCAGTGCAGTCACTGAAGAAAGGGAAGTCAGCGGGAGTGGACAACATACTTGCGGAATTGCTTCAAGCAGGAGGAGAAGCGATGATTGACGCTCTCACCATTATCTGTAACAAGATCTGACAGAGTGGGGAGTGGGCTATACCATGGACACAGTCGCTTGTCATCACTCTTCCCCAAAAAATGTAAACTTCAGGAGTGTGAAAATTACCGCACAGTCAGCCTCATCAGCCATCCCAGCAAGGTCCTCCTAAAAATAATACTCAACAGATTGAAACCCCAAGCTGAACAAATCATAGCTGCAGAACAAGCAGGATTCAGGGCAGGGTGAAGTACCACTGAACAGATTTTCAACCTCAGAATAATCTGCGAGAAATACCTACAGCACCAACAACATCTATATCTTGTGTTCGTAGAATGCAAGAAGGCGTTTGACCAAGTCTGGCATGCAGCTCTAAGGGCAACAATGAAAGTGTACAACATCAGCCCTAAAATTATTGAAGTCATCAAAAGCCTGTATGACAATGCTACCAGCGCAGTCCTCCATAACAGCGCCATAGGAAACTGATTCAGAACAACAATTGGTGTGAGTTAAGGATGCCTACTCTCTCCAACACTCTTCAACATCTTCCTAGAGCGCATCATGTCAGGTGTCCTTGCAGATCACGAAGGCACAGTCAGCATAGGGGGTAGAGCAATCTCCAACCTTCGTTTTGCAGATAACATTGGTGGATTGGCTGGAGAGGAACAAGAACTTGAACAGCTGGTACAGAGGCTTGACATCATCTCCGGCACCTATGGAATGGAAATAAGTGCAGAGAAGACCAAAATGATGACCAACAACACCAATGGAATCAACACGGACATCAACGTCCAAGGCCAATCCCTCAACACAGTGCATAGCTTCAAATATTTAGGAGCCATAAGTCCTCTCCAGGATCGCACAAACAACTGCTGCCCTGGCAAGGTTGAAGCCCATTTGGAAAGACAGGACCATCAGTATACACTCAAGGTAAGACTCCTGCGCTCCCTTGTCATCTCCATCTTCCTATACGCTTGCGAAACATGGACCCTCACAGCAGATCTATAACGAAGAATACAAAGCATGGAGATGAGGTGCTACATAAGACTTCTGGGCATTTTATATACCCAGCACATCACCAATGATGAAGTCCGATAGACCATCACACAAGTCATTGGACAACATGATGACCTGCTCACAGTGGTGAAAAAACAGAAACTCTGATAGTATGGCCACGTCACCAGATCATCAGGCAGGAGTGAGATTTAGCGGTCGCCCAGTCGCCCGAGGCGACTTAAAACCGGCTCGGGCGACCTCACTTTATAATTGAGCCAGCCCGCCTGGCGACCTAAAAAAAAATGATACTACTTGCAGACTTTTAGAAGCTCGGTCCGAAGCGTTTTTAGGTCACTGTTCGTCTGCTACGAGTATGAAGCATGCGCCTACTTCTCTTTCGCGCCAAGCGCGCTGTCTGCTTTGTTTGTGAAAAAGATACTCGCTACAAATTACGTGTATTGTCAAGGTGACGGTGGTTGATCCGAAAATGTGGAACTTTATTTCTAGAATCTACCTCACCACGTCCGAACCCCGTAGCTACAAGACTCACCCGATCATCCTGAGAGGCAAGAACCCTCAACGTGATCAACAGACTCTAGCTCATGCAGCAGTATTGAAGTGAACGATTGTCGGGCTGCCTAAAAACCATGCGGGCTACCTCACTTTACTTACTAGCTAGCCCGGCGGGCTAGTTAGTCTCCTGGGTTAAATCTCACCCCTGATCAGGCCTTGCAAAGACCATCCTGCAAGGCACAGTGCAAGGAGGTAGAAGAAGAGGGAAACCGAAAAAGAGGTGTTAGGACAACATTCGAGAATGGAATGGTTTGACACTGAGCGAAGCCATAAGGTTTGCTGAGGAAAGAGAAAGATGGAGTACGCTGGTTAAACGACCATCTGTGGTGCCCCTACCACCTACAAGTTACAGGATAGGATATTATTATTATTATTATTATTATTATTATTATTATTATTATTATTATTATTATTATTATTTATGTGTAAATGTCTGTCATTGATGTAATTAAAATTTATGGCCAGTGTGCAATAAGAATTTCTTTACCATAATTATATGTATTTCTATGCTTGTAATTTTAGTTTCGCACCATAAAGTTATTTTTTAGTGAGATAATAAAGTTTTCATAATCATATTCATATTATTATTATTATTATTATTATTATTATTATTATTATTATTATTATTATTATGATCTGAACATAAACTTTTGTAGACCCCAATGTTAAACATGTCATTATCATGAGTTCATTTAATTAGACATCACATATTCCTAAAGTACAAAGGGAGTATTCAGTGCTTGTAGAAGGTTGTAGCTGTCATTCTGAATTGCCACTGATGATAGATTTAGTGCCCCAGTATTTTATAACATCCCTATAAATATATCTTATCTGGCTGTTGACAGAAGTGATGGATTTGATGATAGTTGTATCGCTATGCCTGATGTATGTATGTTTGGGTCCTTGGGGGCTGGTTCCTGGTGTAACTTCTTCTTAGCAGATTACATGTGCATAATAGTAATAGCCTACAAAACATTTACTCATGCAATTAACCCATTGACATCCCCTAGTAAGTGTTTACTACTAAAACTTACAGATAAACTGAAGTGTGTTGAATATTATAGTTGAAGGCTCCTACGGCTATGTGCTGAGGACTTGAACTTGTTTGAATTATAATTTTATATCTGAGTATAAATATGAAAAATAACTCATCCATAAAACAAAACAAAAAATCTGAAAAATAATATAATTATTTGTTTGTTTTTTTTTCTTTTCATTTAATTTTAAAGAGGGCTATTTACTCTAGCAGTACGAAGGGAATAAGTTTTATCTTTTCAGAAATAGTTTTCTTCAATAATTATTTGCAGTTTGAACCTGTCAGAAAAACAAGTTTATAATATACATATATATACAAATTTATAATGGATCATTCCGAGGTCCAGCTCACATTTTTAGTTTTGCTGTGTGGATGAAAATGGTCTAAAACAGCCTTTAAAATAAGACATATGACAAAAGAAATGTATTCATCCAAGACTACACACTGGAAAAGTTGTTTCCAGCCATGCTAAACAAAATGCAAATAATAATATAAATAATAACAGTCATCATTATTTATTGTATGTCCATGGCCAAAATTAGATGTCTTAAAATAAAAAAAACGAATTGCATGAAAGTGACACCTGTGTTTACTGGAAGGGGAAGGTGGGGAGGAGAAGACTGTAAGTTTATGAATAGGTAGAAGAAGGCTCTTAAGGCAAGAAGATGAGAAGGAACTAAAGTGTTTTGAAACCATCTTGGATAACAGTGAAATATTTCCTTATGAGATATTAATTTAGCTGTTGATTTTCCAGTGTGCTGGTCATTGCTTGCTTGGCAGGTGTTGGGTTAATCATTATTTGTGTCGAGCTGAGCAATTACTGAGACGATCAGTGATTATGACCAGCGTTGATGGCTTCATGATTTGTGTCGCAAAGCATGTGGTGCTTCTCATTTCTCTGTGCTAGGCGAGTGTAACTATATAACAGCAAAAGATGGGTTAGTATTCCAAAGCTAGGAGTTTAATGTAGAGAACAGAATCTTTCAAGTTAAGAAAACAGAAGATAACAGATAAAGAGTCTCAGCCAGGACAGTAAAGAAATGAAGAGGAAGAATTTTAGGTTACCACAGTAAGCAGTATACATAAAATATTAATAATATTAAAAATAATAATAATAATAATAATAATAATAATAATAATAATAATAATAATAATAATAATAATAATAACAACAACTATTATTATTATTATTATTATTATATTTGTGTGTGTCTGGCTTGTGTGCCAGTTTGTTTGTCTGTCTGTTTACTTGAGGCCTAAATTGTTTTCAGAGGGAAAAAAAATCACTTTGAAGTATTTTGGTGTACCATAAGTTGTAACTTGTGACTATAACTTTGGATGTGGATGTTGTGGTTATTACTGATGGTGGGGTTGGTGGTGTGGTCGTGTGCCTGGTCTCCTATCTCTAATTTCTGTTTGCTTTATTTTTCCAGAGAGCAGATGCGAGATTGGTGTGATGTTTTAGAACGAACACTAAGCAGCCTTGGAGTTTTGTCTGTATGTTTTTATTTTGCTTCTTTTTGTATTTCCAGACTTATCTGGAAATACTCTGAAATAGTTAGGAATCAGTATAAGCAAAATGTCGGTCAGTCAGTCTGTTGGTCCATGGGACTCATATGTCAAGGTCATTGTGCTTCACAATTTCTACGCACATTTTGAGCTGTATTAAAAAATGGGGTCAGCTGATTTTGACAATTTTTTGCATGCAGTTAGTTCTGATCGTACTTATTTTTCTTTTGCTTCGTTATGATAAAGCCCAATCACAAAACCGCCAAGAAAATTAACACTTTTTAAAATGTTTATTTTGGGGCTAAGTGTGTGAGTGTATTTGAATGGTATGCCTTCTTGTTTGTATTCATGAGGATGATGGTATATTCTATAGCTCCTTGTGGTCATATGTACATTCACTTCATTTATTTAACCCATATCTGTCTTCTGAGCAAGTTTTTTTTTCCTTTTTAAAAAAAAATTATTTATGTGATTTTTTTTAAAAGCATACTAAATTAAAATCTAACTAATCTTGCTATCATTATTTGTTTCTAAACAACACTTTCACATTATTTGTTTCAATTACAGAACGAAAAGGAGGAGCACCTGTACACGTTCTGTCCAGCTGTGTCCAATATACTGGGCCACACTCAGGACAAAAAGAACAAGGAGGAAGGGGAAGAAGAGGAAGAGCCAGAACTAGGAGCTGTGGGAGGAGCACCCCTTAGTCCTATACCTCGCTCATTCCCCCCACCCATCCCTGGCAACCACCCATCACCTAGCTCTAACCCTCCGCCATTGCCTGGCAACCACCCTTCAACCCTGTCAAGGGCACAGTCGGAGCCAGCCGCGGACTTCAACGACCTTTCTCCCCCGCCCCTGCCGGCACACGTCCCTCCCACTTTGCGGAAAACGCAGTCAGTAGCAGCATCTCCTACTCACCCCGACAGCAGCAGTATGACAACTAAAAGTCCAGCAGTGCCTTCCGCCCCTCCACCTGCACTCCCAGCTCTAAACATTCCAGCCAGCTTTAACGAGGCCCCTCCTCTCCCTCCTCTCCCTGCCCTGCCGCCCTCCCCTACTCTTCCTAGAACGATGGCTCCTCCACCTCCAGTGTCTTCAAACAGCCGCCCTCCTCTTCCTCCAGGTCGCCATGCATTGGGGGGGTCGCCTGTGTCAGTCAAGCCTCCCCCTTTACCGCCTGGTCGACCGGGTGCTGGTTCTACCAGTCCCATGGGTCAGCAAGATTCCAACCCTCCACCACGGCCACCAATGAGTCCTTCAGGTGATTGCTCTTTTAAAACTCTTACCCTTGTGTCATTATGTAATACAGAAAATAGGTTCCCTGTTCAGTTATTTGTAAAACGATGTGTAATGGTCTTGAACTCTTACGAATCTTATGTGCGGGGTTCTTTCACTGCGTCTAGTAGCAAAATAGCCAAGGGTTTGGGTTAGTAAGGCAGGCCATTACGGACAAAGGGAGATAACTGCAATTAGTAGACCCAAGTGAATTGTAGCAATTTGTATTGCACATCGTATGACATGACAAACAGCATAAGGGTAATGTTGTTTGCTTGTGGTTGTTACTGCAACTGCTGCTGCATATTCCGTATTATTTATTTATTTATTATTTATGTTATTTATTTATTTAGTAGTAGGATTGTTGTTTGTTATTTGTTATTATTATTATTATTATTATTATTGTTATTATTATTATTATTAAAGCCAAAAGAAAACATTATTGTTTAAGTTATTACCTAACATTTTAATTTATTATAGTACCCGCCCATTATTATTCGGAACTTTTTGTTTTCATTTTGGCATGGCATATGAAAACAAAATTTCCACATTCTATTAAGTATACATGCTTTTTTTTTACATGCCACTTGGGTTTGGTTATGACTAAAAAATAAAAGCTAACAAGGAATATTCCCAAATGTAGTCTGTTTTTTGATTTTATTGCTTACAACGTTGTAGAAATATATTTTTCTTTTGGTTTTCATTTTCAGCATCTAAAGATCTGGCGGTAGTGAAATCTCTCAAAAAATCTGACATCATCCAGATTGGAAAGTCCAGCAGCGGCAGTGACAACACAACCAGGACTCCTAGTTTAGGGGAGTTGGGCAAAACAGCACGGAAAATCTCTGAACATGACTGTGAAACAAGTGACACTGATGATAACACAGGGGATGATTTTGTTAGCGGTGCCTTCTGGGAAATCAACCGCAAGATTCCTGTACCTACTGCTCGGCATGTCACTCTACCAAGGCGAATGACAGGGGAAGGCGCTACTGGAGGGATAAGCAGTAAAATGGACAATGAAGAATTGGACGAAGGCTATCAGGACCTTGCCACTATCAACTGCTTGAAGAAATCATATACCACTGACCAGATCTCTCAGAAAAATTACGAGTATGCTGAAGTGATGAAAAAGTCAGCCTCCTCTTCAGGCTGTTTGGCATCACCACAGAATACCAACGAATCAGATCGTACTGAGGTGAAAGGTCAGACTGAGGTTATGGGTCAGCAGATGAGCGACAGCACTGCTTCTGATGACACTGGTGATTATGCATGTAGTGAGGAGAGTATTGTTCAGAAGACGACGTGTGAAAACGATAGTGGAAGAGACAGCACAGCTGACGACAGCTCAGAAAACTTCTATGCTCCATTCCCTACTTCACTCAGTGAAGGTGCCAATACGGAGGAACGAGAAAGCAACAGCACAAATCTTGGCCCCGTACCAAAGTCAGCAAAAAATGCTGGTGATATTACAAAGTCAGATGAAGTGTACTTCTGTGCGTCGGATGCTTCATCATTACCTATTCACCCTGTGCCCCCTCTTCCCCCTAGGCAAGACTCAATATCGACATGGCAAGAAAATGGTTCAGAGGAATGTGGGGCTTTGTCTGTGTCTTCATGTGATGTTACGTCTTCTAACTCCGGGATTTCACCAGATAGTGGTGTACAAGTTGTCTCCAGACCCAACCCAGCCCGACGAAAGACAATTCAGCCAGTGTCCATGGATTCTCTCAGTGCATCTAGCAAAGAAAATAGCAAGACTGTCCCAGCCTCGTCCTTCTACAGTGATATTCCACTGCTACCCCAAGCTCAGAACAAAACTTTATCTTCTCCTGCATCGTTCCCATTCATTCCACCCCTTCCTCCTCGCAGAGGGGGTGCGGCGATTGAAACCAAAGCCTCAGCCTCAGCCTCAGCTGCCTTCCTGGACCCTCCTCCCTTACCATCTCGAAAAGTGCAAAGTTTCCGAGCCTCTCCTAGGACCAACCTGGTTGATGGCTCCGGCACTGACATGGAAGAGAGGGACCAGCCTAATTCACATGCCACTGTCGTGCGACATCAGGTAGGTTATCATCAAGAGCTACTCAAAGCTCTGGCTGAAACAGGATCTAACTCGGGTCACCCGTGGCACCAACTTTCAGCTTTAGATGCATCCTCTAACTCCAGATGAGACAAACTGAGCACAATCCTGGGTTACGAGGCATGAGAGAGGAGTGATAGGGGTGGGAGGGAGGGAAAGGAAGGGAGAGGAGTGGAGGAGAATGGACCTAGTGCTTGCATGATGTGTTTATGTAACTGACACTCACCTGTCTAGGACATGAGCGTCAGGATCTTAAACGTCTGTGCCATGGAATGCATGAGTACACACACTAGACCTCAGTTTATACTCTCATCCGAAGGAGTTTGTTTATACAATATAACATAACACAACACAATACAATATGATACAATTCTTGTATATACTAAAGTCTTGAGTAGCGTGTCTTTGTAGAAAACATTTTTGGCAAAGATTTGCAGATTTGCATTGCCATAAAGCTGTCTCCGCCTCCATTGCGTAAGCCCTTTACTTTTTTTTTTATAATTGGCCTTTTTTAAAGAGTGAAATGGCAATAGTCATAATCACACTCAGCCATTGGACAACATGATAACATGCTCACAGTGGTGAAGAAACGGAAACGCCGATGGTATGGCCACGTCACCAGAGCATCAAGCCTTGCAAAGACTATCATGCAAGGCACGATGCAAGGAGGCAGAAGAAGAGAGGGCCAGAAAAGAGGTGGGAGGACAACATTCGAGAATGGACTGGCTTGACACTGAGCGAAGCCATGAGGGTTGCTGAGGACAGAGAAAGATGGAGTATGCTGGTTAAACGATTGTCTGTGGTGCCCCAACGACCTTCGAGTTACAGGATAGGATAAGATAGGATCCTTGTTTTAGTGGCTTTTATTGCTTTCTTATTATTCATATTCTCTATTACAGAGTTTAGGCAGCGGCGATGGAACGGAGAACTACCTGAGACAGCGCATGCGCGTTGAACGTGAACACAGCTGTCAGTCTGTGGTCTCTCTCAAGCAGAGCCAAGTTGATATTCTACGCCAAGAGATGTGCCTGCAAGGTGCCACAGTCATTGTCACCTTGCGAGCCGCGCAGGGCATCGCTGTGGTCGACTGTGATGAAGCTGTATGGTAGGTTGCTTTCATGGTGAAGTAATTATGTTGTTTGTTTTTAATAAATGAAATTTTTTCATACAACAACATTAACTTTTCCAGAATTTATTTTCCTGTTGTGCTTTTAGATGCACTGACATTTTTTTTTAAAATCCACTTTTGCTCACATTGTGCCATTACCTTATAATTTTTCACATTCAAGTCAGTTTTTGCCCCCTCTTATCAGAATTACCAGTTTTCTTTTTAGCATCTGACCAAGCACATTACCTTAATGTTTTATTTTATTTTTAATGGTGCTATGAATTGTCACGTAGCATGGTGATATGTTCTCTGTATAAATTGCAATATTATTATTGTGTTTTTGCATACGTATGATGAAATGAACTCATCTCGTCAGCCTTGACCCTTCTTCTCTGACAATAATGCAGTCTATTTCATGCGGAAAGAATATTTCCTTGTTGATGTAGTTAATAGCACCTATCATAGTTTTCAGACACATTGCATTAATCATAGGATACACATTGGAAGTTTTAATTGCATGGCAATGACAATTCCACTATACATGATGATGACAATGATGATGTGATGATGGTCTTGTAAAGCACCTTCTCCATGTTAGTAGACATGCTCAGTGCTGCTGTCCAAGGGGAAAACAATTATCCCAAAAAGTGGGGAGTGGGCAGCCATCAGATAAAACAAAAAAGTACATATTTACAGTACATCATCATCACAAACCGGTGGAAGTATCATTATCATAAACGTTTTCTGTTGTAATTTTAGCATTGCTGGTTGGAACCAAAAGGATTTCCCTAGCCTACATGGAAAGTTACACATCGGCGATCAGCTCATCAGCATTTGCAATATCAATGTGACAGGGGCGTCAATGGCAATGAAAATGTTGAAGCATCCGCCTTCTGATATGGTGGATATACTTGTTAAGAGAATACCCTATGCTAAGGTGATAGCCATACGTCGATCTGCAGAAGGAGAAAACATTGGTATCAAACGAAACGGCGGTACTGCAGAGGTGAGGGATATGAATTGAGGAATGTGTTTGTTTTCTTCGTATTAGTCCTTTGTCTCAGATTTACAAATTTCATGGAGCATTTACTAATTTTTCTTCTTTTTTGTAAACTCCTTACTTATTTCTTTCTCTTGGAATCAGATGTACACATGCAGGGGATCAATCACACATTGCATCGCAGTTTTATTTTTGTCGGTGTTTCTGTATTGAATGCGGAAAGCATCAAATGCACATGCAATTGCATGCAAAAATGCACACGCATTTTCTCGCCCATCTAGTAGTTGATTGGTCGAAAACTTACATGCCAAACTGCGCAAGCACAAATGCGCACGCAATTGCACGCGCTTTTAGTATCTGATTGGTCAAAACTTACACGCCAAACTGCGCAAGTGCAATTGCACGCCAAACTGCACGCATGATTTTGATGAAAAGGAATGACAAAACATGGAATGGAAAAAGCATCCAAAAATGCATGTAACTATCGTATGCTTTGCATTGTGGCCATATTAAAGACTGTTCAGGGATGAAAATTTTCTGGTTTTTCAGGGGTTTTTTTTTGTCAGCTATCCGGCTTTTTTTTAGGTTTCCGGCTTATTTTCGCGGGGCCGTCTTGCACGTCATTGCGTGCTTTTGCGCTTATTTGTCTGCTTCTGCGCTTCTGTGAGCGTTCCTTAGTTACAGGAAGCAGCGCAGTCGCAAACGCCGCGCAGTCGCACACACCTCGGTATTGTGAAAAAATGGCGCACAGAGTGATTTTAAGAAAATCAAATGAAGCCCAAAAAACTAAAGAAAAAAAAGACATCAAGAACAAATTCCGATGGGATTGGCTAGACCAAAAGGTTGAAGACATTCATGTCAGCGATGTGATAAGGAAGATCGACGAGGATGGCTATGCGAAGTGCATTTGTTGCGCTGGCAAGAAGCTGATCAACGTAAAGTGGTACCAAATGAACTTGTTTACTGAACACGATGTAAACTAAGCAATCGAAATGGACCAATACTAAGAATAAAATAAAGAAATAAAATAAACTGACGTTGGTAGGGTAGATCCCTACCATTATAATTTTAAAAGAAAGATACCGAAACTCTTCCAAAGATGGCATTATCATAATTATATCTGTTAGGCATTAGCGCCGCTGGTCTCTATACTGACGAACTTAACAAGTTTAACTTAATTCAAACTAAATATGTTTATTCGTTAAGGAAAGGCCATCTGTTTTTGTTAGTATATTTGTAATTAAATAAATTAAATGTTAAGAGATTAATAAATTGTGAGATTGATCATTACTTACTTGATAAATCTCAGCCAAAATAGCAGCAAATTGTAGGATTTTATTTTTTGTAAAACACTGTAGTTTATTTTTTTAATTATATTCTAATACTATTTTTGTTTACTTGTTTGAAGATGCATGCATATACCTCTGTTTGAATGCAGGTGCCTAAAAGTTTTACATAACTGTTAAATGTTAATCGTAAGTATGACTATGTTGAATTATGTAAAGAAAAAGTTTTTAAACACTTTGCCAAAAATATAAATTTTTTTGCAAACTAAAATTGTATAGATATTACTATTGATTTGTCGTAACGTCACTGACCAAATTAATATACAGTAGTAACATAAAATTCTAAATAAAAAAATAGATAACTTCAAAAGAAAATATAACCTTAACAGCAACAATTCTATCAATTGGGGAAAAAAATAAAACCTGACAATAGTAATAATAATATTATTAATAATAAAGAAAAAATAATAATACTGTAATTATAAAAAAAAATTGTCAAAAGACCCTATAACTAATAAGGTCACTGACCAAATTAACATACAGTAACATACAATTCGAAATAAATAAATTATACACCAAAAGAAAATATAACCTCAGCAGCAACAATTCTTTTTGGAAAAAAAAAGCACCCTCCCTGTATATTTGCCCCTCTCTTTCACAGTCAGTCAAAGTAATGCTACAATACAAAGTTAGTCCAAAATATCATAATTTTGTTTTTAAAAGCCATTTGAATAATCTAATTAAACTGCCGTTAAAATTACGTATGTACATCCAGTGCCTCTAACTAAGGGACGTAATTAGTTACGGAAAGAACAGGATAATGTAAGCTTTGGTGTCATTAGAATTAAATAAATTTGAAAAATAATAATTTGATTGAATAACAACGCGGTACCACACTTATTAATGTGTGAAGTAAAACTTTATTTTATGGGTTAGGGGTAGGATTAGGGTTCTTTTATCCCACTATTTCCGTAACAAATTACTTCCCTTACATACACATATAGTTAAGGCACTGGATCTACGTGATAGCCGCCAATAACACTTGAATATTCTTTGACCTCTAACTAAAACCATTCTTTTTGGGTTTTAAATGCTATGAAGCGTTCAGCGTATGGGGGGCTTTGCCCCCCAGACCCTCCACGGGGACCCTGGACCTGACCAGGGGCCTTACGGCGGCCCCTGGACCCTGACCGAAAAAAAAAAATTTCAGGCTTTTTTGGCTTACCCACTTTTCATCCCTGCTGTTGCATGCGCGATGGCACATAATTATTAAATTAAAGAAGACTTACCTAAGGTGAAGTTTATTTAGAATTATTGTGAGTATGTTGATTGGGAGGCAAAGGTATCATATGAGAATTCCAGCGCATTCAGCACCAGGATTTAGCAGTGAGTGTTCCTCTACCTTGAACAAGGCTTACTTTGGGTGGGAATCAGAATCATTCTGAGTACGAAGTAGAAGGGAGGGCATATATATGGGCTAAAAATGTAGTAATTCCTGCACTTTCTAACACAGTCTTCAGCCACCCACTCAATGTATCCCTGGAGATATGGCAATGCTGTTTAACAAAAGAAATAAAGAGTTATTATCCTGACGAAGTTTCGCAATCATGTGAATATATGTTTTCAAATGTGAAACAATACAAAGTTTTATGTTTTCAAAACTGTCAAACTATAATGGGCTTATATGAACCCTGGCTTTAGACTGTTTTAATAGAGATGAATAAACAATAGCACATTTGATGCCCTTGAACTTAATATCATCCACTAGTAATGAGTGAATTGGCTGTCCTCTTTGCCCTGAAAATAATGCAAGTAGCATCACTGTCCGCAAGGTTAATTCTTTCAAGTGAATGTTCTCAAGTGAAGGCCACGCCACCAGACAGTCCAACACTGTATCTACATCCCAAGTTTCTGTATATTTAGGCAAGGGGGGTTTCTTCTCAAAAACACCCTTTATAAGTCTACATACAAGCAGGTTACTGCCCACAGCATACATCTATGTTTCATCAAATAGGGCGACACTGCACTTCTTGCAAGGTACAACGTACTATAACTCAGTTCTTTTTTTTAATCTAATTCTGCTAAGAAATTTGTTACATTCGATTCTGTTGGAACTGTAATTCTTTCTATGGCTACACAGTCCTTCCACTGTTTGAGGTATGGTTCGTATGATTTGATAGTGTTTGGCCTCCAAGAGCCTAGAATCAATTTGCAAATGTGCACGCATCCTCCGAGTGTCCATCTTCTTGGAACAGAAGAACAAGGAGTCTTGGACAGAGTACTGCTCAGACCTTTACAACCACACATAGAACTGATGCCATCAGTTCTAGCATGTTCCCAGAACAGAAGAAGAAGAAATCCCCCAATTCTCCTAGAAGAATTTGAGGCAGCAGTGCAATCGCTGAAGAAGGGGAAGTCTACCGCAAATCAGACAAACTAGAAGTTTTAATCTTCTTTCGTCCATTAATTGGTGAGTTTCTCCCATCAGGGCTGCTGAGGACAGAGAAAGATGGAGTATGCTGGTTAAACGATCATCTGTGGTGCCCCTACGACCCCAGGGTTACGGGACAGGATAGGAGTATAGGATTCTTCCAGATTGCTCGGCAACTGAGGAAGGTTCCGCCTACATATCAGCCTCACTTGTGTGGTTACAAGGAGTCGTTTCATCAATGGGTACCAGACTTGTGTTGGCCAATTTGGTACCACCAACACCCCCTTGGCTTGGTCCTGCTGAACGTTTTGTAGGACCCTTGTGAGGATGCTGAAAGGGGGAAAAGCATAAAATGTCTCAGCTTTCCAGGACACAGAAAAAGCATCAATAGCCACTGCTGCTGGGTCTGGCCTGAACGCCATAAACCTATCCATCTGTGTGTTCAGTCTAGATGCAAATAAATCAATGGTTGGAGAAGCATGCAATGCTTTCAATGCAAACTGTAAACTTTCAGGGTTCGGTTTCCATTCTGCATCCAGATTAACCTTTCTAGACTCCAGAACAGCAGCAGTGTTATCTGTCCTCGGGATGTGTGCTGCACTAAGCCAAATGTTGTGTGCAATACACCAATCCCACAAGACATTTGTGAGTGTGTTGCAAGAAGGTGGCTGGTACCCATTTTATTGACACACGCAATTGTTGTTATGTTGTCGGACATCAAATGAACATGTTTGCTCTGTAACTTGGATCGGAAAGATTTCAACCCAAAAAAGGCTGCATACAATTCCAAGTAGTTGATGTGAAAAAGACTTTCAGCTGGCAACCACTAACCCCCTACCTTTACATTCACATCTCCAGCCTATCTTGCTTAATGACAATCTCAGGGTCTTCAATCAAGACATTGTATGCTAAAGGAGCATTGATCAACCACTATTTCAACTCCGCTTTGCTTTTATTTGATAGCAACATGGGTTTATCAAAATCTCCTCCATTCGCTTTCAAAGCCTCTTTCTTATCTTCTTCCAAACTACGGTAATGAAGTGTCCCGTATCTTACAGTGGCGAAACTGGCCACAATCTTGCCAATGGCCTGTGCAACCTCTCTCACCAAGGATGGTTTCCCTTTGAGTAGTCTCGTACAACTGTCAATGAGACTTTCAATTCTTTCAGAAGTGAGAGAGACTGTCATGGACTGAGTCAATAATGATACTCAAATATTGTATCTTCTTCATGGGGTTTCAAAACCGACTTTGATGGGTGAACAATAAAACCCAAATGTCTGAACAAATCCAAAGTGTTCCTGACACTCTTGTTCTGTTTCTCCCCAAAACAGTGAGTCATTGAGAAATTCTGTGTAAGTATGACCTTTTCCCCGAAGGGTGGCAAAAATCGGTTTAAGAAGCTTAGTAAATTTCCTTGGTGCGCATGAGAGACCATTTGGGAGAGCATTGAATTCATAAATATCTTTCTTCGATTTGAGTCTTACAAACTTTTTATGCTCAGAATGAATAATGTTGGACCTAAAGCAATAACCATGTAATGTAATGTAAAGAATGAATAAGCACAGAATAGTAAGCATCCTTCAAGTCAATGGATACCATGAAACGATCTTGAGTGAGCAGACTTAGTGCTGAAATTAAGGTATCCATTTTAAAATGTTGGTAAGCGATCTCCTCCTTGAAACCCGATTGGTTTAGAATCATTCTGTTTGTCTCATCTTTCTTTGGTAATGTAAAACCGGGAAAAGTACCTGGGTGGGATAGTATGCACAAGAGGAAATGACACCTTTTTTGATAAGTTTTGCCACTTCCGAGTCAGTGACAGCTGTCTCATTTGCATCCATTCTGCACTGAGGCTTTGACAATGAAGGTAATACATCCATATTGCATTCCAGTTCAATTCTGGCCCCGGCAATAATTTCAAATATTTCGGGATCAGAAGTGAATTGTCTCCATTCATTCTGAAAGTTCTTCAATCTACCACCCACAAATGTATTTGCCACTAACACTAAGGTTTGTTTGTTTGATTTTAATGTCTTTTTTTACCAAAATGATAAGACAAAAAAAAAGGAATTGTAATTAAACATCAGTTATCGTAGATACTGACCAATTGGAGAACCAATGAACGTTTTCGCTAGACTAATGCATAAAATCTGTATCATAAGACATTAACAAACTTTGAAATAATTCCCAGTTGGCACGCTTATAAATGTACTTTGGAATGACATCCACATCTGTTTGAGTGTCAATAGTGTTATTAATAGTTGTAACAATAGGTAAATGATCGCTGCCCAGAGGATCCGTCTGAATATCCCACTCGCAGTCAATGGCTAAAGTAGATGACACAAGCGCCAAGTCAATTGCTGATGGTCGATGAGATGAAACGTCAGGAATACGTGTGGCTTGTCCATCATTTAGCAAAATTAAACTAGAGTTTAGAATAGTTTCAACAAATGTCCTATTTGTTGTATGTATACAATCTTTGTCCCATATTGGCAAACGTGAATTAAAATCACCATTAATTATCCAATATTCAGTGTCATTAATATCCAGAATCCAGTCAGAGTTATTATTACTTGGTCCTCTCGGATAATACACCGATATAATATTTACCTTGGTGCGCATGAGAGACCATTTGGGAGAGCATTGACCTTTACAACCATACACCAAATGGAGACCCATCAGTTCTAGCATGTCCCGAGAGCAGAGAAGAAGAAGAAATCCTCCCAATTCTCCGGGAAGAAGTTGAGGCAGCAGTGCAATCGCTGAAGAAAGGGAAGTCAGCGGGAGTGGACAACATACCAGCGGAACTGCTACAAGCAGGAGGAGAAGCGATGACTGATGCTCTCACCATTATCTGTAACAAGATCTGGCAGAGTGGGGAATGGCCTACACCATGGACCCAGTCGCTTGTCATCACTCTTCCCAAAAAAGGTAACCTTCAGGAGTGTGAAAATTACCGCACCATCAGCCTCATCAGCCATCCCAGCAAGGTCCTCCTGAAAATAATACTCAACAGGTTGAAACCACAAGCTGAACAAATCATAGCTGAAGAACAAGCAGGATTCATGGCAGGGCGAAGTACCACTGAACAGATTTTCAACCTCAGAATAATCTGTGAGAAATACCTACAGCACCAACAACATCTATATCATGTGTTCATAGACTTCAAGAAGGCATTTGACCGAGTCTGGCATGCAGCTCTATGGGCAACCATGAAAGTGTACAACATCAGCCCTAAAATTATAGAAGTCATCAAAAGCCTGTATGACAAGGCTACCAGTGCAGTCCTCCATAACAGCGTCATCGGGAACTGGTTCAGAACAACAATCGGTGTGCGTCAAGGATGCCTTACTCTCTCCAACACTCTTCAACATCTTCCTAGAGCGCATCATGTCAGATGCTCTTGCAGATCACGAAGGCACAGTCAGCATAGGGGGCAGAGCAATCTCCAATCTTCGTTTTGCGGATGATATTGATGGATTGGCTGGAGAGGAACAAGAACTTGAACAGCTTGTACAGAGGCTTGACACCACCTCCAGAGCTTATGGAATGGAAATAAGTGCAGAGAAGACCAAAATGATGACCAACAACACCAATGGCATCAACACGGACATCAAAGTACAAGGCCAATCCCTCAACACAGTGCACAGCTTCAAATATTTAGGAGCCATTGTGTCAGACAATGGGTCTTGACAGGAAGTCCTCTCCAGGATCGCACAAACAACTGCTGCCCTGACAAGGTTGAAGCCCATTTGGAAAGACAGAACCATCAGTCTACATTCCAAAGTAAGACTGCTGCGCTCTCTGGTCATCTCCATCTTCCTATATGCTTGCGAAGCATGGACCCTCACAGCAGATCTCCAACGAAGAATACAAAGCATGGAGATGAGGTGCTACAGAAGACTTCTGTGCATTTCCTATACCCAACACATCACCAACGTTGAAGTCCGACAGACCATCACACAAGCCATTGGACAACACGATGACCTGCTCACAGTGGTGAAAAAACGGAAACTCTGATGGTATGGCCACGTCACCAGATCATCAGGCCTTGCAAAGACCATTCTGCAAGGCACAGTGCAAGGAGGTAGAAGAAGGGGGAGACCGAAAAAGAGGTGGGAGGACAACATTCGAGAATGGACTGGTTTGACACTGAGCGAAGCCATGAGGGCTGCTGAGGACAGAGAAAGATGGAGTATGCTGGTTAAGCGATCATCTGTGGTGCCCCTACGACCTTCGGGTTATGGGACAGGATAGGAGGATAGGATAATATTTAAACACAAATCTTTAAGGATCTTAATTTTTTTTAGAAGTGTATAAACATCATTCACATTTTTTAAAACTGGAGAAGTATTCACAATATAATCTAAGTCATTCCTGATATAAGTAGCAGCTTGATTCTTGTTCCTACCAAAATTGGTCACTGGTGGATAATAAAATCCTTGAAGCTTGGGTAATTTTTTTGTTGCTGACATTTAAAGATTGTAATGTTAGTACATGATGATCGTTCTTTGATAAATAATTATGTAAATATTGTATATTAGTAGAAATAGATCCGGCAGTTCCACTGAAAAATTGAAAGTCGTTCTCTGTTTATAAAACAAACGTTAACAATTCAAAAACACAAGATTGGAAATTGATAGCAATGTTAATGTTATTAAACAACAGTTTGCGTAGTAGTCACTTCAAGGATGATTAATTTTACATGGATTACAACTCACAGCATACAAATCTCTGGTAACCGTTGGTCAGTCAATACCACTTCACTGGAAATACTGGATTAGGGTCTGAGTGCCAGCTGCCTCGAAGATCAAAATACCCGAAGCAGTCCCTTTGCTCGATAGGGCCGAGCAAGTTTCCTACAGCTTGGTTTATTCCATAAAAGACTATGGAGGACTCGACCAATATTTCCTGCAAGGATACTGGAACCCTTTTTGTTTGGGTGAAGAGTGTCTCTGAGGACGTATGTGGACATGTTGTCATGATTGATGAAAGTAAGGTTGGGTTCATCCATCAACTCAGAGAAATTTAACGCATTGAAAATATCTCTCTTGGATCGAAGAGTCTTGTCTTTAATAGCCGCTACTTTGCTTACTACAATTTTGGCCTGGGGAGGTAATAAGGCCACATTCTTGATGGTGTCCACAAAAGTTTTGCTGGCAGTTTTGGGGTCTTCGTTCTTCAGATCGTTTACACCCACATGGACGAGGACTGCCTTCAGATCTTGCTTATTGACATCTTCGGTAAGGTGTTCCAATGCCCCAAGAACTTCTGTGGTTGTCGACGCTCGGGTTTTGAGGACCTCAAAACCATAAGATCGCCTGAGTCGATTTGCCTGCACTCTGTTCAGAACAGAGTCATGCACGACTGCAACCACGTTGTGGAAGGTTTGTTTACTTCTTGTTTTATATCTTAGGTCATTTGTTGTTGTAATGACGTCTTTTGACAGCTTGATGTTGACGTCATTTTTGGATTCCATTCGTTCTTTTTTTTTTTTTTTTTTTTTTGCGGTTATTGGCAACACCATTGGATTTTGTAGGGTTAGAGAAGGTCTGCACAGACTTAGGCCGACAACTGATTAAAGTCGACGGTTCAGACCTCGCTGCTACCGCATACGAAGCATGAGAAGCTGGCAATCTCAAACGCATCATCAGCTGTTCATCTTCTGCTCGATCCTGCATCGGTATACGCTGTACATGCATGTCCTTGATCAATTTCGCCTGATCAAGCGCTGTCGAGTGTAACGCTGCAAGCTCTTCATGCATGGTTTCAATTAATAGTTTCAGCTCACGTACATTAGCTAGGCACTGGTAGCTCATGCAGTCCACTCCATCAGTGTTGATTCCTGTCTCTGCTGTCACTGCTGCTAGGCCCACCTCCTCGTTCTGCTGATCCTCTTCTTCCATCGCCACCTCCTCATCCACCTTGTTTGTCCGCTTCCTTTTTCTTGCTCCCTTTCTTGCCATCATCGTCGTAACTCCCCTGATCCTTCAGTAACCAGATAAATGTTGGCTGCTACTTTTTGTCTGTTGTTTCCATGATAGAAACCGGAAGTATGTTGGCTGCTACTTTTTGTCTGTTGTTTCCATGATAGAAACCGGAAGTGACCTCTCTCTCTAAGGGTTGTACTGTGGAAGGTAGACACTCGACAAATTCACTCACCCCAGTTTCATTTGTAGCTAGTTGCTGTTGTGACGGTTGTTTTTGTTGCCAAACTTGAAGTGGCGCTCGTTTGTCCCCTTTCCGTTGTTGCCAGAAATCTGGCTGTTCTTGTGGTGGCTTTGGTAGTGGGGTTGGTTGTGACTGAAACTGCAATGGCCACCTTTGTTTGTCAGTCCTAAAAATGGACCAGAGCCTTTGCCTTTAGGAGTGAAAGAGCGTCTCTCATTCTCAGTTGAGATATTGGCCCCTAGTTTGTCCAGCTCTTTCATGTCCAGGAATTATCGTCATACATGCGTTTGTTTACAAATGGCCTCAACACACTGCGCCTGTGCTGTGAAATATCTTGAGAGGCATGGCCAAGCAACGCAAGCTCATCAGTGCCCTTACGTACATAGTCGTTTTGGCCAGAAAGAGACAAAAGTTTATTCACCAAATCTGCTACTGCTATAACAGCCTTTACAACTGCATGCTGTGTATTTGTGGCTTTGAGGTCAGTCTTTCTGGCATTGGCGGGGAGATTCTGCCAGATTTCTTTGTTCACAGTGGGCACTAGAAGAGCGGGACAATTCGCCGGTCTTTTGTGGGTTTCAAGTCTCTTTTGCAAATTGTCGTCTCCGAGTTTGCTTTGGAAGCGGCCTTTAGACAATTTGGCCTTGCAAAGACCATCCTGCAAGGAGGTAGAAGAAGAGGGAGACAGAAATAGAGGTGGGAGGACAACATTCGAGAATGGAATGGCTTGACACTGAGCGAAGCCATGAGGGTTACTGAGGACAGAGAAAGATGGAGTACGCTGGTTGAACGATCATCTGTGGTGCCCCAACGACCTTCAAGTTATAGGATAGGATAGGATGATTATTATTATTATTATTATTATTATTATTATTATTATTATTATTATTATTATTATTATTATTATTGATGCGCCTGATCTGGACTTAGCTCTAGGCGCTTACATAAATACAACTATAAAACAAAATGAGGAAAACTCATGAACTATTAACAGTAACCTTATAATATATAAAAACTAATGACTCTAAGACACACACCCACACAGACACACACAAACTCACTCACTCACTCACTTTCTCACACGCAGACACACATGTGAACTATGACTTGAAGATCTGTTTCTTTAATTTAAGTAAATTGATGGAAGGAAAATAATGAGTTTTAATAGAGGATTTAAACGACTGAATCGAAGATGAATTTCTAAGAGAAGCAAGCAGTTTGTTCCAAATACTAGGGCCCTGATAAGAGAAAGCATGTTCACCATAATTATGACTTTGTACACACAGATAGAACTGCAAGCAGATGGGTGTCAGAGGAAGAGCGAAGTTGTCTAGAAGGTATATAAATGTGAAGAAGGTCAGCAATATATTGAGGGGCAGTGAAGTTGAGGACACTGAAGCAAAGGGAGGAAACTTTATGCTGCATATGCAACCCCACAGGAAGCCAATGAATGGACGGAAGATGAGGAGTAACATGGTCAAAGTTACTTGAGGGGAATATTAACCATGCAGCATGATTTTGGATCTTGTGAATTTTCTGAAAGAGAGAACCAGGAGAGCCAGAGAGGAGGGAATTAAAGTAATCAATTCTGGAAAGTACAAATGCATTTAAGAGGTTTTGTTGCTTCTTCAGAAAGAAGATGGAAATTCTGCATATTTCATAGTAACAAATCCAACAGACATGCAGTACAATCTGGATCCCCATCGTTCAAAATGAAATAAAACAGAGAACTTCTAACTTTCAACATATAAAATACTTGTAATTAGAAACAGATGGATAAATAAACTAAAGAATGCATTCAAAAGAACACTCTTTTAACTCTAGTATATTTTAGACAGTCTTTTTACTCTCAATTTTATTTTTAAACCTCTTTATTTCGCAGGAAGGAAATCTCTCTTCACATTATTTTATTTTAGAATGTGTTTTTTATTCCTTGCAGATTTTTCTTGCTTCTTCTGTAAAATCCAGGTCCTAAAGGTCCCATACAGATTTCTGTACTCCTTACAGCCCACAATCGAAATGTCTTTTATTGCAGCATCCAATATATATATAGATAATATAATTTTTTTTTTTTTCAGATTTTGTATGTTGATCCCAACGGTTTAGCAGCAGTGAATGGATTGCCTACACATGTCCCTGGAGTGCTAACAAGCGACATGCGCAACACCTGGAGTCTCACCGAAATCAACAGTCGGCACCTCAATCTTTTCTTCAAAGACAATGAGGTCAGTTGAAATTTCGCTGTTTAGATTTAAGCTGTGGCAACTATAACATAGCGTAGTTCTCTTTAAAATTGAACCGCAATGAAGAATCAGTAAAAATAAACATACAAAAATAAAAAAGTATAATTTTGTTTGCATGTGTACGCATATCCGATATCTATTTTTTGTTAATTTATTGCTCAGCTGTTGACTGCTAATCAAGAGTTTCAATAATTCTAACTTGAATTCTGATCTGTGTTTACATTCTTTAATTTAATATTATCTAATATTAATACAAGGTGAACATGGTTTTTTTTTATTAGGGGGAGGTACAAAAGAAACCTCTAAAAGTGACAAAGCTTATATTCAGGGGAGATAATTTTTATGTTCACTTTTGCAGCACATGGCAGATGTGTTCTTATTTGGTATACGCTGGGCTCTCGCCTTTTCATGTGGAAGTGACGTTGCGTTCTCTATAATTAGATAGGTGCGCCAGGGAAAACCCTTCGCGTGTCTAAAATTAGATTGCTCTGCTGGGAAACTCAACTCGACTCGCGGGAATACTATAGTAGGCCTAAAGTCCTTCTCCTACGCACCTTAAGCAAAGTTGAGTTGTACATTTATTTTACACGCATGCTGTAATACTGTATTTCCGATTGTTTATATTTATCATTAAAGCAATGATTGCTTTTGTTTAATATATAGAAAACTAGCTTATGAAATGTATATTTCTCAGAACTGAAAACAATTTGATTGTTTGTTTTTAAATTTTAGATGATTAAATTTTGTTCTATTTGTACTAGATAGCATGTTGATTTATCCTTTTATTTTAATTATTTACATATATTTAAATTTACTTTATTATTTTATTTTTATTCCTTTTATTTATTTATTTATTTACCTTTTTTAAATTTATTATTATTTTTTAGTTTGTGTTTGTTTGTCAATAATAAGGTAAACTTGTAATCCATCTCTTGGTGAGGGATATATTATATTCTAATTATAAATTCTATATACCCAGCATTCTTTATTGAATCAAGAATAAAGTGAATTGACTTTTAAAAAAATCCATACATTGATTTTTTTTTAAAAATTATTGTTTGGATTTATGTTTCACACTGTTTAATAGTAGCATTTTATTTTGAGAGTGTCAATGCAGATGCTGCTGATTGTGTATGTGTGTGTTTGTTTTTAAATGTTTGTGTTTTTATTGAATTATAAATTCATTGTTTTGATACTTAACGTGAGTGTGTGCATGTTGAGCATTTATAAGCTAGGCTCGTTTGTTTTGTTCCCAGAAGAGCTCTGTGATGTAAAACAAAAACATGGTTAAGTTGAATTTTTTTAGAGCAATCAATGTCTTTATATACATGTGTGTGTGTGTGCGTGTGTGTGTGTGTGTGTGTGTGTGTTTTCTTGTAGTGTTTTGTTTTGTTTTTGTTCTTTGGAGAATAGGGTACTCGTTTCTTTTTATTACTACCAAGCACACGCAACAAGTCAACACACACAAAACAGACATAAACAGTGATTAAGTCTACAAAAAAATTAAAGACACAACAAGGCTAAGAAAGGTTTCTTTTTTCAGTTTTTTTTTTGTTTCTTATTTCAAATTTTATTTATTAAATTAATTAAGTTCTATAAAATAATTAATTAAAAATGGTTGTATTATTACTATCAATACACCTGATCATACAGTTTCAAAATTGAAATAAACATGTTAATCAATCAGTGACAGCACAACTCTGATGCATAAAATGGCAAGGACCATACTAGTCTCCTACATGAAATGGTGAGGACCATACAGGACTGCTACATGAAATGGCGAGGACCATACTAGTCTACTACATGAAATGGTAAGGACCATACTAGTCTACTACATGAAATGGTGAGGACAATACAGGACTGCTACATGAAATGGTGAGGACCATACTAGTCTACTACATGAAATGGTGAGGACTATACAGGACTGCTACATGAAATGGTGAGGACCATACAGAATGGCTACATGAAATGGCGAGGACCATACTAGTCTCCTACATGAAATGGCGAGGACCATACTAGTCTCCTACATGAAATGGGGAGGACCATACTAGTGTACTACATGAAATGGTGAGGACTATACAGGACTCCTACATGATATGGCGAGGGCCATACAGGACTGCTGCATGAAATGGCGAGGACCATAAAGTCTACTACAAAAAATGGTGAGGACCATATTAGTGTACTATATAAATTTGCGAGGACCATTCTAGTCTACTACATGAAATGGCGAGGACCATACTAGTCTCCTACATGAAATGGCGAGGACCATACAGGATGGCTACATGAAATGGCGAGGACCATACTAGTCTCCTACATGAAATGGCGAGGACCATACTAGTCTCCTACATGAAATGGCGAGGACCATACAGGATGGCTACATGAAATGGCGAGGACCATACAGGATGGCTACATGAAATGGCGAGGACCATACTAGTCTCCTACATGAAATGGCGAGGACCATACTAGTCTCCTACATGAAATGGCGAGGACCATACAGGATGGCTACATGAAATGGCGAGGACCATACTAGTCTCCTACATGAAATGGTGAGGACCATACTAGTGTACTACATGAAATGGTGAGGACTATACAGGACTCCTACATGATATGGCGAGGGCCATACAGGACTGCTGCATGAAGTGGCGAGGACCATAAAGTCTACTACAAAAAATGGTGAGGACCATACTAGTATACTACATAAAAAGGCGAGGACTATACAGGACTGCAACATGAGATGGTGAGGACTTAACGGGACGTCCACAGGCGATAATGAGGACCATACAAGATGCTACATGAGATGGCAAAGACCATAGAGTACTGCTGTATGAGATGTCGAGGACCACACAGGACTGCTACATGCTACCAAAACAGGGCAAATACTCAGTGATGATGAGATAAAAAAAAAAAAAGTTACATTCACAATGAAAATTCAAAACAATTCTATTACAACCTATTTGTTCTCCCTATATATATTGCCATGTAGCATCTTTAAACTGCTGATAAAACATCAGCGACATCATTGTCAGTTTCGACTGTTCCAATTATTCTTTGGTCGTCTTGAAAAACTATCGATAAGCACGAAGGCAAACCAGCTTCCATCGTAACTGTTTCCTTGGAGATTGTTGACATCAAGTATGCCGTATTATAGGGCTCCGTAATCGCGGGAAGTCGATATAGGCCTAGCGGGAATTCCCTACACGCGCTGTAGCTATCTAAATTTAGCTTATGCAACGTCACTTCCACATGAAAAGGCGAGAGCCCAGCGCATACCGTTCTTATTTCACATATTTTGACAAGTGACCAAATTTTTTTTTTATAAATATTTGAAAGCTAGGAGATATTTGTCAATAAACGTTTAGTGTGTACAGATGGTTTTTTTTCATGCAGATTTCTGCTGTGTGGATTTGACCAAATAGTTATTGTTGTCTCTTTCACTTAGGTGTTGTTGTTTTATTTAAATTTGTTTTTTCAGATCGAGCATAGGCTTAACGCCGTAGGACGTGAGATCACGGTGGTAGTGCAGCCAACAGATTATATTGCAGAAATCAAGAAACAGTTGAAAAAGCTGAAGAACTACAAAAACTATATAGTACAGTGATATGGTATGGTGCTCTTTATGCACATAACCACCCCTTGGGGTCATGAGCAATCTTGCCACTGTAGATTGTTCTAACCTATAAAGGGAATAGTGAAAGCCCCAGTTGAAAACCTGTCTTGCCTTTGTAGGCATGACAGATTCACTGCGGCAACAGTACCCCCGTTGGAGTGCCGGGGGTTTCAGTATAAATAGTATCCCCACTTTATGGAAATTTGGTGCTTTAAATTCCCACTGTTGCTATCTTCCTCATTTACTCTTTCCCATTCCTGCTCTGTCCTATCACTCTGCTATACTATCTTTTTCTTCGCTAGATCAGTGACCTACCTTTTTTCTTGAAAACTCTTCCTGGACAAGACTCCTTGTTTGTGTATGAGGTCTGTTGGATCAGCTTGGGAGTGTTGGACGCTTTCTGCTGGGTGGTCACTAGGGCTTCCTGTGATGTTAGTATTTAGCAATATAGGCATTTTATATGTATGTGTTTTGTTGATGATTTATAATGATGTTTGTATTGTTTTGTTTTTGTAACCGGGGGTTCGCGTAGTTGAGGTAAACCCTCAGCCGTCCCCCGCGTGGGATGTCTTTATTGTAAAGTGACTGGCCGGTGGAGGGCGTTCAATTTTCCCACTAGGGTTGTTTCAGCAGATCTTTTATGCGGATCGGGGGTTGTCCGGTCCTGATTTGGCTCGGAAGAGTCCGCTGGACCTAAAGCAACAATAAATCAATCAATCAATGCACATAACCACTCAGGTGCAAGATAAAATTTTGCACATTATTGTTATTATTATTATTATTATTATTAATATGAAATATGTTTACAGGTTGTTTTTGTTTGTTTTTTTTTTGTTTTTTTTTGGGGGGGTGGGGGGGGTGGGGAAGAGTGGGAGCAGGAAGAGGTAGAGTTTTTCAATATATTCAAGTGTCAAGCAAACTATTTTCTTTTAGCCGAATAATGAGGTAAAAATGGAGGTAGAGTGGGAAAATTGTTTAACTATTTCAATAAATTTCTTCTTCTCTCAGTAATATCCAAGATCAGTTTGTTGATCATTTAAATGTTTACAAAGCAATTGTAATCTACAAATCACCGGTCTTTTTGTGATTTAGTTGTTCTATCCATATAAATGTTGTTGTTGTTGTTTGTACATGCATTTGTTGTTATTGCTGTTGAGTTGTGCATGTTATGAAGAGCATGAGGAAAATCAACCCACGTTATGCATTATTGTTCTGTGTAAACAGTTTTGGTCTAAATGAATTTTTGAAATTTTGTATTGTTAAGTAAAATTATTGTTTTACCAGACCACAATGAAAAGGTTGATGACCCAAATGTTTTTTGCTTGTTTTTTTGTGTGTTTGTTATTGTTGTGTGTGTGTGTGACAATCTTTCTTTGTAGGTGGATGTATTATATTCATTCCCTGCCGTGTCTGTTCGGTTGCTTTGCAAGGAACAATTGTTATGCCAGACATTTTTTTTCTCAATAATTAAAATAGTTGATTGCAAGCAAGAACGATTTTATTCATTTTGTTGGGAATAAATAGTTCATGCTTCCACCCCCATTTTAACTACTACCACCCTCATAGTTTCCTTGATCTCACAGTGTGATTTTGCAATCACTAAAACTAAGCTTTGTTCATTACCACATTAAAAAGTGTTTTAACATAATATTTTTAATGTATTTTTTTCATTCATTCATTCATCGATTTATATTGTGGACCAATAGTGTAAATACATGACCAGACAATTTTTTTAAAGATTTTACCAAAGCTGTTTATATGTATTGAATAGAGAAAAGCAATTTCTCCTCCATGTACACAAATTGTTTCCTTCCATGAACATGTTATTTGAGGTGTTAGCAATAATGAATGAATTTGTTTGTAAAATGCAAAAAAAAGTGTAATGTGTTTTAATGCAATGATTGACTGAAGTCAAGTCAACAAATCTTCATTACCCACAATGGAGAATTCACACAGCACATTGCATCTCAGCCAATAAAAAAAGAAGAAATGCCAAAGAAAAGGTGCAGGTGATTCAATTATGTATGAATGTCACTACATAGGAAACATGATTTTGGTTTGAAGCCCTGAAACCAATCCAGTGGAATGACATTTATTTGCTAAGTGTGCATTGAACTGTGTAAGCTTTGTGAGCTTCTTGCAGTGTATTTATTTATTCAAATCTGAAAGTTTTACCATTACAGAAACAGCAGTGCTTGTAGAAATAATAAGTTGCTGTTTGAGATTTTATGATGAAACAGGGTAATGCTCGGTTACTATAATTATTTTGAGCTTCGTTTTGCCATATAGTCACATGCCTCCGCTTAAAATACTGTTGTCATGACCCAACACACTTAACAATGTGTTAACGATAGTCACATTTCTGGGTAGCGATATACTGTATTGCAATGTAATCATGCACCGTCATAATCCTACAATTCGTTTTGCCCCAGCCTTACAAGTTTCCTTCCTTGTAATTACTTCCCTCTTCTCAGTTCATTACTCCTCCATGCTCTGGTTCAAAACTTCTAAAGGAACAGCATGGTTCAGTGTTCTAGGGCTCGTTTCCCAAGTTTGCTGGTCAATCTGAGCCTTTTTATCACACACCAATGTAGAGGAATTTTCCAATTTGCCATGGCCGACCAAATTTCAAATCCCTTGTGTACTTACTGTATTTATTAGTATTATATTGTAGTATTGGAGCCCCAGAAATAGATATAGTTCTATAATATGTGCTCAAATGGATGTTGATGTTTCCTATGTAGGCTTTTTATTCATTTGTGTTACCGTATTCTTACTCTGACTGAGGAATTCTGACTATCAGCTATCGACTGTTTTGATGATCGGCTATTCTGATGATCAACTTGAGTATTTTCAAACTTTGAATGTAACCAATTCATTGCTAGCTTCGAAAGTACTTTTTGTTTTTGTTTGTTTGATTTTTAGGCCTAAAAGTTTGATTAGGTTTTGTTGGTCATTTTTTTGCTTTTTGTCTTTTTTGGGGCAAATTTGTTTGAAAATTGTTAGTGTTTAGATGGTCTGCTTGTTTATTTGAATTTTAGTGCTGTTTCTATTGCATAAAATGTTGTTTTTGCATTTGTGTAGCTAACTGCATGCAAAACGAATCGGAACACATTTTCAGCCTAATTGGTACCAAAGAATGCAGACTAGGTTACATGTCTTTATGTTCTTTGATGCTATATTGTGAGTTTATAAATATTAGGCATGAAGACTATGTTTTGCGGAATTCCAGTCATACCTATTTATTGCTTTGATAATGTTTAGCTAGTTGCGAGTGAACGGTTCATATATGAGTTGGCTATATTATGTTGACTTAGCACGTCTTTTTGTCCTTAGGAATAGTTTAAAGATATCGATGAATGCAATCATATGGCTTTGAAAATATTTTGCATAGTAGAATATTTTAGTTAGTTTGTGAGTTGTATTAGTATTTTGTTTCGCCTTCTATTGCTTCTTTACTATCCAGAGCACATATAGACTTTTAGGCAATGGTTCGGTGCAATCGCTTAGCTTGATGCTATATGAGTTAACATTTAAAGTTGAACCACTTCTTGTGGAATTTGAATAGATTACCTTGCATAGAACTTGAATGACTGTATAGAGTTAGTTGCACATGCTTGTTGCTTTAGTCTTACAGCTTTAAAATCTTTTGTTACCAAAATATTTAGTAGTGGAGATAAACGATTTTTTTAACATCAACGACTGTTCCTTGGATTTTAGTTGCTCGCTTGCTGCTTGAGGATTATTTTGTGTTTGCTTTGTATGTAGGAGATTGCTATAAGTCTTTCTATAAGTTGTAGCGTTAAGTTTAGTCAGTGGATATAGTTATTAGGCTCTTGATGGACTTTGGTTTCCAGGACTTTGCCTGGAATGTTTTAATAGGCATTGTTTTTAAATGGCTTAAACCATAAACAAGTGAGTTACTTCCATTATCCCCCCTTGGTAGTGCGGGGGGTTTCTGTATAAATAGTATCCCCAATTTCTGGAAATTTAGTGCTTCAAATTCCCACTGTCGCTGTCTTTCTCATTCCTACTCTGTTATATCAATCTACTATACTATCTTCTTCTGCACTATAGACCATTCACCTATCTTTTTTCCTGAAAACTCTTCTGGTACAAAACTCCTCATTTGTGTGTGAGGTCTGTTGTTTCAGCTTGGGAATATTGGACGCTTTCTGCCAAATGGTCACTAGGGTTTCCTATGATATTATTATTTATTTAGCAATGTTGATATTTTATATGTATGCGTTTTGTTGATATTTTATAATGATGTTTGTATTCTATTTTGTTTTTGTAAACTGGGGTTCGATAAATTAGAGTATAGCCTTAGCGTCTCCTGCATGGGATGCCTTTATTATACAGTGACCGGCTGGTGGAGTGCCTTCAGTGTTACCACTGGGGTTGTTACAGCAGATCTTTTATGCGGATCAGGGGTGTGTCTTCTTTCAGCCAAATTGTGGTCTTGGTTTTGTGGTTCTGATTCGGCTCTATACAGCCTGCTGGATCCTGTAAGCAATGAATAACTAACTTCCCTTCTCTGTGAGAGCAAGCTGTTTGAACTGGTGAGCGAATACATAGGCTGGTACAAGAACGTATGAAATTGTATAATCCTCTTGGGAACCCTCTTTGACACAAATCCATCTGCCCCCGATGAGAATCTTCGCGGGTTCACTTTAAAACAACAAAACCAGTTAATCAGTTGCTTTTTATCTATGAATCAACTTCCCGTTTTGCAAATATGATTCTTATTGGCAATCGTTTTGTTGGGGTTCTGATGTATTTTATTATTGTTTTATTTTTTGTATTTATCATTGTTAAATAATGCCTTTCAGCCAAAGAGCTGCTCAGGGCACTGGCCTATACAGGATTTAACTCAAGCCGCCAGGGGCGCCCACTTGATACATAGGGCGCACAGTCTTACGCTCAGACCACTGAGCACAGTCCTAGGCAACAGGGGATGGAGGAGAAACGACCATCACACTAACCATCACACTAACCATCACACTAATAGCAACTGTAAGATGGCCAGTGCTCACAGCCAGTGTTTAATATGTCCAGGCCACCAGGAGTCAAACGTGCAACCTTTGTCAAACGAGCTCGCCACTCTACCAACTGAGCTATCCCACGTTTTGACAGGCAGCTGATTATCATGGTCATATTTCAGAACTGTATTCTGATTTTATTTTGATGAAATCAAATTTATGGGGTTGGATGAAATATAAAAATAAACTTGCAACTGAAAGAGTAACTGAAAGTGAGCTGCGTTACTGTTAATAGAGTGTGTGCATCAAGGAAGAATTAAATACGAAGCAAAGGCATAAAAAAATATTTTTAAAGTATATATATTTTTTTAACCCGTCAAGTGTCATTTCCATCTACTTTCATGCTGCCATAAGTATCTCGCTAAACAATAACACAGACCTTGGGGAAAATATACGTCCAGCATATGATGGTTTTCACGCTCAGTTACAAAACAAAAAATCAATAAATAAAATAAATATTTAAAAAAAAAATATAGTAATGATCAGTTGTTCAGCCCGTTGTCCGCATGACTTGATCCACTTCAGGCATCAATCTAGATGATAATTATAATTTCCAGGTTTGACAAATGGAATCAACTTTATCTCTGTGCATCTTTCAGGATATCTGGAGTCAGTTTTGCCTGTTCGCCATGCACAACGCTTTACTGTCTGCATCCTTTGCACAAGGCAGAATAAAGCTGAGTCGCCAAGTTTGTTCTACAAACCAAGAGAGATAACTCTAACCAGCAAGGGCTAGGTCTATTTAAGGAATAGACCTATTGAACGTCTGCTGCTTTTTAAATATTTAGTTACTTTGAGCGCATGAAGGAAAGGATATAGTTTTGGAGAAAGTAGCTGGGGAATATTTTATTAAATCAATACATAATGGTATAATTATGGAGTTAGTAATAGTTGTTGCGTTTCCACTTGGTTTTGTATGATAATTTGTTTTAAAAAAAATAATAAATTAAATAAATACTTGTTACTTGTGCGACTGTGCTGACTGGATAATTTCAAGCAGCCATAATCTACTATTAAAGATCGGTTTGATTTTATCCGAATTTTTTTTACCAAAAACTCTTGTTCAACAAGGATAAGCTTAAAAATAAGTGGTATTTGAATATAATCAGACAAAACTGTTTGCTCCTCACTGCAAGTTTAATCATCTTCAGAACTGTCTCAAACCTTGTGTGATGTTTTACCATTGCCCTTCAGTGTGAAACCAACCATGTTGACCAATACATGCACGTGTACTTGTTAAACAAGTTATCTTTGTACCTTTCCTGGGTAGATTCAAAAACTAGTTTGTTTTACCCTACCTGTTTGGTTTTCAATACCAATGATATGTTCTACCCTGTACCACTGGTTTTCAATGGATTTCAGTGCATGATGTTTTACCATTGTGAAAGTGCTTTCAGCTAATGTATTTTATTGCTCAGCGTGTATAGATTTTTATTTATTTTCTTGAAATGTTAACATGTATGTTATTTTTGGCTCGCATGCATGAAGTAATGTAAGCCTATGTACTGTTTAGTAAAATTATTATTATTTTTAATAAACCTCAACAAACATTATTGCTAAAATCAGCAAAAAAAAGGTTGAGTTATTTGCTTAAAATTCCATTACAATATTTATTGATATTTTAAAAAAAAATTCAATTATTGTTATTGTTGTTGACTTGCTTTTTGGTGTATTAGTGTCACAAATGTATATAATTAAACAGATGAAGTTTTGTTTTTTAATTGTTTAAATTGTTTTTTTTAAATTAATGTGCTAGCTGTAACTATGTATTTGCGTTTTTTTTTAAATCTTTATTCTAGAGTTGCTTACAAATATAATGATTTTTCTGTAAAGGTCTTTAATTGGTAGTTTACTAATATAAAAACATTCATAGACTATTGTGTGTAAATGTATATGCTACCTAATAAATACTTGCTTAATCACTGTTATGCAAAATGCTCTTTAAAATAAAACAAAATCAAATAAAATCAGAGTAGTTTAGAACTGTAAATGCTGTGCGTTTTGGTTCAAACAAAATTCTAAATTATTGAACTCTTTCCATCTCAGCCATTTAGTATGTAGTCTTTTCATTAATTCATTTCTTCTGCCTTAACTCATGAGAGGTTAGGTTAGTGATTGATTCACTTTATTATCAGTGACCCTGCAAGCCAATGAGAGTATAAACCGAGGTCTAGGCTGAGTACACATACATGTATCACATCATGTGGGCTTTTAAAGATCCTGCCGATATATTTGTTAGGTAGTGATTGTCAGATACTCTACTCCCAGAAATAAACACCCTGCAACCCCTTGGGGTCATGAGCAATCTTGCCACTGTAGATTGTTCAAACCTATAAAGGGAACAGTGAAAGCCACAGTTGAAAACCTGTCTTTCCTTTATAGGCAAGACAGATTCACTGCGGCAACAGTACCCCCGTTGGAGTGCCGGGGTTTTTCAGTATAAATAGTATCCCCACTTTATGGAAATTTAGTGCTTTAAATTCCCACTGTCTCTGTCTTCATTTACTCTTTCCTATTCCTGCTCTGTCCTTCACTCTGCTATACTATCTTCTTCTTCGCTAGATCAATGACCTACCTTTTTTCTTGAAAACTCTTCCTGGACAAGACTCCTTGTTTGTGTATGAGGTCTGTTGGATCAGCTTGGGAGTGTTGGACGCTTTCTGCCGGGTGGTCACTAGGGCTTCCTATGATTGTACTATTTAGCACTATAGGCATTTTATATGTATGTGTTTCATTGATGATTTATACTGATGTTTGTATTCTATTTTGTTTTTGTAACCGGG
Organism: Oncomelania hupensis; assembly: GCA_036898135.1. Lineage (NCBI taxonomy): Eukaryota > Metazoa > Mollusca > Gastropoda > Littorinimorpha > Pomatiopsidae > Oncomelania > Oncomelania hupensis. The sequence goes on along the minus strand of CM072511.1, from coordinate 57,357,391 downwards.
GTGTTCGCGTAGTTGAGGTCAACCCTCAGCCGTCCCCCGCGTGGGATGTCTTTATTGTAAAGTGACTGGCCGGTGGAGGGCATTCAATTTTCCCACTAGGGTTGTTTCGGCAGATCTTTTATGCAGATTGGGGGTTGTCCGGTCCTGATTTGGCTCGGAGGAGTCCGCTGGACCTAAAGCAAGAATCAATCAATCAATCAAACACCCTGCAAAAATTACATCCCACTCCATTTGTACTTGATAGCACTGCTCTGTGACTGCCATGCTTTTGCCGAGAAGCCAACCTAAATGTATTCCACATAGGTGTCCAATGATATCTAAAATGTAAACCAAAAATAAATAAATACATTTTTTAAATAGTTTTACTGGCAAAAGGGAGTTGTTTTTGGTAACATTATTTTAAACCAACACACATAATTACAATTCGTCTCAAACAACAAAATAAAAATATTATTTGTAGTTGGGGATGCGAGTTTGTACTTTTGACTAAAATGAGGCAAAAACTGGTGTTAAGGCTAGTCTGGTGTTAAGGCTGTAAAATCAGTTATTTCGTTGTCCCAGCAGAGTGTATCCACAGTATTCTGAAGAAGCAGAAGAACAATACAATAGGATGCACCACTTTTGAGTTGGATTTCTTGCTGTGGGAAAAAGGAGAGGAGTAGCAGGAGCACTTAGGATACTGTCCTTATTCCACGCAGTACAATGTGCTGTCGTACTGAGCACTTGTGACTTGAGGGAAAAAGCTGCAAGTTATGTTGTATACTCGCTGCAGGAAGGAATGAGTTGAGTTGATTTCGCATAGAGAGAGAGAGAGAGATCGAGAGAGAGAGAGAGAGAGCACTAGAGAAAGAGAGAGAGAGAGAGAGCACTTTTCCAGTTCCAGAGCCGCTCAAGGTGCTGGCTGATACCAGATCCAAACTCAAGCCACCCGATGCATACATTTTGCTAGTCAATGAATAATTCACATTAGCAGATTTGTGATATTTGTTGAATATTGCTGTGTTGTTTTTTCATCTTCTTTTTTTCCCCATCAAAAATAAGGAATCAATTTATTACACATTAAAAAAATCATCTTTTTTTTGGGTTAATTCTCTCTTTTCCTTGTAAATATATTTCGTTATCTGCTTGTTAAAATCAAGATTTTTCACCAGGTGTGGCGCAAGTATAATGCGTCCAAAAGTCAAATCGATCCTGCCCTGTTACCATTATTTTGCTTCTTGCTGCATAATATAATTCAGCTTTGGTGGTGTTAAGTACATCTATCTACCCCTTCCCCAAATAACAGCTGAATGTTCATATAATCATCTTTTTCCAGAAGTTTGATTTGTGTGCCTGCTGCTGTAAATACGATTATTTTCCTTGATGATCTCTCTTAATTATTTTAAAGAGTGTACTCATACTGGTATGTATTCTAAAATTCATGATGGATACATTGAGCAGTTGTTGAATTATATATATATATATATATATAAAATAACTTCTTTTTTTTTTCCTTTACGCAATTCTACGCAACCGCATGTTGATTTGAAGACAACCATTCTCATTTTCTTTAATGCGGTCCTTCACAGCAGCATACTTTTTTTCTTTTCTCCAGTAAGCAGATGTATATATGAAAAATATTATTTAGTTTTGCCCTTCATTCTAAATATTTGAATGGAATGCATGCTTTGTGTAATCTTTTTTCTTATTAAAGAAAAATAATGATGAACTCTCATGACATAATAAAACAAAAATTAATTACCTTTCGCATCACTGTGTGCTTTAAACTATAGTATAGCAGCATTGTACAGCGCCTGGGGTCAACAGAAACTATTAATGAAGCTCAGCTAACAACATTATACCCATATATCTTTTATAAACAGATCTTTGATTATAGATGTTGCATTTTAATGTAAATTGTGATAATCTTGAATAAACTGTGTTAAAAAAAACAAAATTTTTTCTTGATTGGCGCCGTGGATAATTGTCTACACTGATTACTTTTGAAACTATTTTTTAATAGTACTACTATACTGTAATAAAAAGTAAATTCTTTGACTTTATATAATTCAGAAACTATAAAAAAGGTAACAGTAAAAGTGTTCCCGTAACCTTTTCAGTCATTTGGGAAAGAGGCATTTGGGACCTCTCTTTTCTCTAGTCCAGTTTTATGAGGGGTGGGTCTCCTTTCTCTCATTGCTTTACCTTCCCAGGTTCTAAACAGATCCAAGTACCCATTCACAGCTGGGTAGTCTGGAGTGTGCCGTGTGTTTTAATCTATTTCTGTGTGTCATTTGGTAGTTGCCTTCAAAGTGCAATCACCCATCCAAGTACTAACCCCGCCCGACCTTGCTTAACATCAAACATTGCCAGCGTATGCCCACACCACAGCACTATTGAGACACCCAATCACACAGAAACTATATTGTGGGGAAAAAAAGATATGTTTCTGGTACAATATATTAAGAAAGTAAATCTGTTGTGACTTTTGGGGGGGGGGGGGGGGGAATGATTGTGAATTCTTTGCGGGTTTAAAAAAAAGTATTTTGCTAGTCAGTGGAATACAAAATAATATCCTTTAGTTATAAATGCACATTTGTGTATGGATTGCAACGAAAATTTCACCAAAGTTATTAATTCACCACACTGATGGTTTCACTTTAAATTTTTATTGAAAATTTAACAACTGTGGGTTGACTTTCCAAATGCAAAATTTTTTCAAGGATATGGAAAAGAGAAAGAGAACAAAAAAATAAAACAATTCCACTTTTAATTTAATTGTGTCAGTAAATTCTTATAATGATTCTAATTCTATTTTAAAAGTCTCTGTTTGAATTGCAACTGTATACTATTTCACATTTGTATATCTTGCTGTGTGAATTACAATTAACTGTATGAAATTTCAAATTTTGACCAAATTGGCGAATAAACCGATAAAGCCATTGTTGTTGGCATTTGTCTATTGTTGTTTATATGTTGGTGGTGGTGGTGGAGGTGGTGGTTTGTTTTTTTTCCTTTGTTCACTTCCCTGTCACTATTTCTTTTCAAATGCATCCGGTGATTGTTATTGACAGTATTCAGCTTAAACCATCGACGCAGGAGGAAATAACTAATCTTACAATGAACCAATCAAACTGTCTTTCCCTTTCTTAGATTGGGGAAGGGCACGGAGGTAGAGATGGGGGTGTATGTGTGTGTGTTTGTGTGTGTGAGCAAGAGAGAGAGAGTGAGAAAGGTAAAAAATGATCCATCACGCATACACTACGTTACGCGCGCATGTTGAGTACATTATTTTCATTTTTGGTTCCTTCTTTCTTCTTCTTGCAATTCCTTCAGGAGTAAATGCATGCGAGAAATGCCCCCGTTGGGGTGCCGGGGATTTCAGTATAAATAGTATCCCCAATTTCTGGAAATTTAGTGCTTTAAATTCCCATTGTCGCTGTCTTTCTCATTCCTGCTCTGTTCTATCAATCTGCTATAGCCTACTATCTTCTTCTTCGCTAGACCAGTCCCCTACCTTTTTTCTTGAAAACTCTTCTGGGACAAGACTCCTTATTTGTGTATGAGGTCTGTTGGATCAGCTTGGGAATATTGGACGCTTTCTGCCAGGTGGTCACAAGGGCTTCCTATGATGTTATTATTTAGCAATGTAGGCATTTTATATGTAGTACTATGTGTTTTGTTGATAATTTATAATGATGTTTGTATTCTATTTTGTTTTTGTAAACGGGGGTTCGATAAGTTGGGGTGAAGCCTCAGCCGTCCCCTGCGTGGGATGTCTTTATTGTAAAGTGACTGGCTGGTGGAGAGCTTTCAGTTTTACCGCTAGGGTTGTTTCAGCAGATCTTTGATGCGGATCAGGGGTTGTCCGGTCCTGATTTGGCTCGGAAGAGTCCGCTGGACCTAAAGCAATAATCATGTAATGTAATGTAATGTAATGTAATGCGAGAAATAATTAATAAAGATACGAGCCATTTAGTTTCATTTGATCTCCAACGCTGTATTAGTCTCCATACAGAATGTCTGATGCGTGCTGTGTAGGGTGTGTGCCCCAGCAGGGCCAGCTATTCTGTAGGCATTAATGTAGTCCCAGTACCGGTTGTCGTATCAATCCACCGAACTACAGGGATCAAACTTCTCCCTTGCTGTTGGTTAGTGTCATCGAGTGTTGATTGCTTAATAGAAAATTATAAAATCAAATATAGTCTATTTTTTAATTGATTGTTATACATTTGCGGTAGTTGATCAAAATTGCATTAATTGATACGTTGGTAGGTAAGTGATTTATTGGCCATATCTAAGAAATGATAACACTTAAGTAAAAAAAAGAAAATCAACTGTTACAACAATGAGGCTGAGTTTGTAAGATATTTATTTAAATTGTGCACATCAATTTATTTTCTTTTGAAGATCACGGTTGCATAATAGAAAGTTCGTGACAGAACAAAGGAAGATGAATTATTTCATCCACATACAGCTAATATTATTTAGTGTTTTTTGTCAACAGTTGCAAAAACTGTTGTAAGATTTATTTAACTGTTTCCTATTAATATGGTTTAATAATACAGGTTTTTTTTTAAATAGTTCGCGTTGTAAGCGAGCGACGAATGTGTGTGTGTGTGTGTGTGTGTGTGTGTGTGTGTGTGTGTGTGTGTGGGTGTGTGTGTGTGTGCGTACACATAAGCCTTGAAATGGGTGACTGACCTTGCTTTTTATGCAGAAAATGGGTGAGTGTATCAGTCACCCAGAGTTTTCCAGCCACCCACTTTTTTCTAAGTGCGCGGGAGTGCTCTTTTAGTGCATGGGAGTGCAGTTGTAGTGCATGAGAGTGTTTTTAGTACACAGGAGTGCTCTATCCGGGACGGAGAAAATACAGTGAATTTCCGAAGAATTTTTGAACAAAATTCGACCTATTTCGTCGCCTATAGGAGACGAAATATATCAACTTTCTAGAAAAGGGTTAGGGTAAGTAAGGGCTAGTTGCAGCGCTACAACTAACCCTTGCATGCCATTGTGTAATGCTCTAAAGGCTAAACGATACAGGATTCCGAACAGCAATCATAGATTTGGCGATTGGTTCTTTGGGTCTAGTGCACGTGAACATAGACCACAACTTATTTGTGGTCTATGACGCGAAGTTTGTTTCTGTACTGCAGCTCATTGGCCTATCACGGCGGCAGAGTAAAAGTCTCGCTTGGCACCTATTAACCAGTGTCATTATCGGCCTTAGAAGGGTGTGGGAGACGAGAAGGGGTTGAGGTAGCGTAATTGACGAACTGCCCTGAGTTTATTACAACGTTGGTAAAGTTAACGGTTTTTGTTGTAATAAAAGTATCAAAATGTGACTGCAGACCATTGGACTATCATGTCACCAGAGTAAAAGCCTTGCTCGATTCCTATCAAGAAGGTTTGGAAGCGGAGAAGATTCTGGGTATGAGTGGCGTAATCGACGAAATGTGCCGAGTTCATTACAACATTGTTAAAGTTAATGGTTTGGGTTGTAAGAAAGTTATCGAAAGGTGTAAAATCACCTTTGTGTGAACTGACAATAAAATGTCTTTCTATATATGCTTGCAAAACATGGACCCTCACAGCAGATCTCCAACGAAGAATACAAAGCATGGAGATGAGGTGCTACAGAAGACTTCTGGGCATTTCCTATACCCAACATATCACCAACGACGAAGTCCGTAAGACCATCACACAAGCCATTGGACAACACGATGATCTGCTCACAGTGGTGAAAAAAACGGAAACTCCGATGGTATGACCACGTCACCAGATCATCAGGTCTTGCAAAGACCATCCTGCAAGGCACAGTGCAAGGAGGTAGAAGAAGAGGGAGACCGGAAAAGAGGTGAGAGGACAACATTCGAGAATGGACTGGTTTGACACTGAGCGAAACAATCAGGGTTGCTGAGGACAGGGAAAGATGGAGTACGCTGTTTAAACGATCATCTGTGGTACCCACATGACCTCCGAGTTACGGGATAGGATAGGATAGGACAATAAAATAAAATACTGAACGGAACTAAAACAGCTCAAATAAATGGACAATTTTGATCTGGGGGTTTACTCGACCAAGTTGGACCACATAAGACAAGTTTGTGTCTGTTGGTAAAGGCTAAGACAACACTGTACTAGCTGTACGACAATAAGTAAACTTAATCGGCTGAATCAATTGCCTCGTGTGGGGTGAGCAATTAAAACAACAGACACACCACTCCCACAGTACACATAGGTGAGCTCTGTCAGAATACATGTAGAAGTCCCAATTTTGAACATGATACAGCGCTCTGGTTTTGCTGCAGTCAGTGTGTGGTATGATTCATCAACTACTAACACCAGTAACCACTGTTAATTACGTTATTCCATATGGATTAAAATCAACGATAATTGTTTTGTCAGTTGTAGAATACGTCGCACAACACTTGATACACCAACTCACCCTCACGCCACCCTCCATAATTTCGCGCTAAAGTTTCGTCTGCCTACATAGCAACGTTTGTTCAAACAAGGAACTAAAATAATGGGGCTGCGTTTGTCCCTGGGCGGGGAGGGGGGGGGGGGGAGTGTATAAGCTGTACGGAACTTCTGAATGATTTTAGCCCGTACAGGATTAGCCTTTAATGGATTGAGAGCAAGACCAAATATATTGCTTACCGCTGGGCCCGAGGCGAGCTAGAACAAACACAAGACGGCATGTATAGAGTCACTTGACCGTACATTGATAGGCAGAAAGAGCCTACTGATAAGAACTGAACGGGTGGGAAATATATGCTATTATTATTATTATTATTATTATTATTATTATTATTATTATTATTATTATTATTATTATCATTATTATTATCATTATTATTATTATTATTATTATTATTATTATTATTATTATTATTATTATTATTATTATTATTATTAATATTATAGCTTTATGACTGAGTTCAATGCAATATCCCACGCGGAGTACCTGAGATTGCTTGCCTATGCCTTTGTTTCAAGTGTTTGTTTGTTTTTAATTTACATTCCCTGACACTCGCTTTGCTTAAAATTCCAGTATATGCGTAAACATTGTTTGAAAATGGTAGCTTCTTAAGGAATGCAGACCCCTTGGGGTCATGAGCAATCTTGCCACTGTAGATTGTTCTAACCTATACAGGAAAAAGTGAAAGCCCCAGTTGAAAACCTGTCTTTCCGTTATAGGCATGACCGATTCACTGCGGCAACAGTACCCCCGTTGGAGTGCCGGGGGTTTCAGTATAAATAGTATCCCCACTTTCTGGAAATTTAGTGCTTTAAATTCCCACTGTCGCTGTCTTCCTCATTTGCTCTTTCCCATTCCTGCTCTGTCCTATCACTCTGCTATACTATCTTCTTCTTCGCTAGATCAATGACCTACCTTTTTTCTTGAAAACTCTTCCTGGACAAGACTCCTTGTTTGTGTATGAGGTCTGTTTGATCAGCTTGGGAGTATCGGACGCTTTCTGCCGGGTGGTCACTAGGGCTTCCTATGATGTTATAATTTAGCAATATAGGCATTTTATATGTATGTGTTTTGTTGATAATTTATAATGATGTTTGTATTCTATTTTGTTTTTGTAACCGGGAGTTCGAGTAGTTGGGGTAAAGCCTCAGCCGTCCCCTGCGTGGGATGTCTTTATTGTAAAGTGACTGGCCGGTGGAGGGCATTCAGTTTTCCCACTAGGGTTGTTTCAGCAGATCTTTTATGCGGATCGGGGGTTGTCCGGTCCTGATTTGGCTCGGAAGAGTCCGCTGGACCTAAAGCAACAATCAATCAATCAATCAATCAATAGTCATTACACGGAAGTTCATACCGATAGTTAGGTCCCTTCCTCTTATCAACAGAACAATAATAACGTAATGATTAATTTGAATGTTTTGTATTTTAGAAGTACAAACGATAAATATAATGATTATTTTGCATTCACTTGCATATCCACCATTGAACGATTCTCTCTCTCTCTCTCTCTCCCTCTCTCTCTTTTCTCTTTCTCATCCCCCCCCCTCTCTCTCTCTCTCCCTCTCTCTGTTATGTCTACTCACTCTGCATGTATTGCACACTCATTTGTTTTCCACTCATTTTATTGCCTTGATAATGATGCTTATTACATGATGTATTCCCTATGTGTTATGTGTGAGCATTTTGATTATTTAATGATGCTTATTATATTATGTATATTTCCTATGTTTTATGTTTGATCATTGTGCTTGTTTATCTAATTCTTAAAATTGGTTTGATATCTATATTGCCTACTTCTGTAATTGCATGTATGTAAAGTGTGAACGTGTGTGTACATGAGTGTGTGCGAAGGACAGGTTGTTAGAATAAGCCCATGGCTTAAAATCTTAATCCTTTATGTCAATAAAATGTTCAGACTCAGGCTCACCCAGACTCATTCTCTCTCTCTCTCTCTCTCTCTCTAATAATAATAATAATAATAATAATAATAATAATAATAATAATAATAATAATAATAATAATAATAATAATAATAATAATAATAATACAGGATGCTATACGCGCCTTTCCCCAAATCATTCAGGCTCAAAGCGCGGCGATCTATACCAACATACACGCTCACCTGTCTCATCCACCCTCACACACACCAAATACACATCCATCACTCAAACAGGTGGTGTAAAGGCAGGGAGATCGCTATTAGAAGACGAAAAGAAAATCGAATGTCTATTTTTGAAATTTTTATATTGAGTGCGTCCTGTACCATTATTGAAGGGAGGGAGGAAACCGGAGTGCCCGGAGAAAACCCTCGGTGACCTCAATAGTCTCGTACCTAAATCACATACGTTCGCCCCTTGCAGGAATCGAACCCGCGACCTTCGCCATAGGAAACCGGCGACTTATCCACTGCGCCACGAGGCCACCTCTCTCTTTCCCTCTCTCTCTCTCTCTCTCTCTCTCTCTCTCTTGCTCTCTCTCTCTCTCTCTCTCTCTCTCTCTCTCTCTCTCTCTCTCTCTCTCTCTCTGAGCACGTGCACGCGCACATGTGTGCGTCAAACAATACAATGTGTTCCTTGTATATTAAAAATGACACACAGGTTATACATATAATGTTTTGTTGGTTTAAAAAAAAATAGTATCCCCTCCTAACTTCATACATCTGATATAATGGCCACTTGGGGGCAGGGATAGTTCCGTGGTCTGGGCGCACGCCTTGCGTATGTGCATCTTGGGCGACGTGGGTTTGAATCCTGACTTCAGCAAATACTGGGTACATGCTGGACATTAGTGGCCAGCGCCTTAAGAAGTTCTCTGAGCTTGTAAGTGCGCTATATAAGTACAATCCCCTTCTTCCCCCACTCCCCACACTTCCGAAAATCTGGAATCAGGGTAGGCCTATATGTAACCTCAACAGTAACTACCCGGACTTCATGAATACTGTCAACTTGATGCGGTAGCAAGTACTCGTACACGAATCATGTTAGTTCCCTTGCTGTTATCAAGGGCTAATATGCTTGGTGTGGAGCAATACACAGACACTCCACATCGAGAGGCTATATTCATTTCAAGAATATCGCCCATCTTCGACAGTTTCAAGAGGTTTCATGTCTTTCCCAGTCATGCCGCGACCTCCGAAATAAGTGAAACACAACATTGACACCCAGTTTTAGAATGATTATTCGGTGCATATGCAAAATACTACTACTAATAAATAATAAAAATGTATGATCATACTTGGAATAATAATAATAATAATAATAATAATAATAATAATAATAATAATAATAATAATAATAATAATAAGCCCTAATAATAATAATAATATTAATAATAATAATAATAATAAAATTATTATTATTATTATTGTTATTATTATTATTATTTAAAAAAATAATAGTAACATAAATAACAATAATAAGGATATTTATAAGGTGCTTTTCCTAGTAAGGAACAGTTCAGAGCGCTCCCTCACGCATTCAAACACTCATTAAACATTAGGACAATACACATAGAGAGGGGTTGAGGGCAGTACAAATCAAAACGCACAATAATAATACTGTACAGCGTAACCTTCGGGAGTGTAAAAATTACCGCACTATCAGCCTCATAAGCCATCCCAGGAAAGTCCTCCTGAAAATCATACATAATACTCAACAGGTTGAAACACCGAGCTCAATAAATCATAGCTGAAGAACAAGCAAGATTCAAGGCAGGGCAAGGTACCACTGAACAGATTTTCAACCTCAGAATAATCTGCGAGAAATACCTACAGCACCAACAACGACTATATCATGTGTTTGTAGACTTCAAGAAAGCATTTGACCGAGTCTGGCATGCAGCTCTGTGGGCAACCATGAAAGTGTACAACATCAGCCCTAAAATGTTTGAAGTCATCAAAGGCCTTTATGACAAGGCTACCAGTGCAGTCCTCAACAACAGCGCCATCTGGAACTGGTTCAGATCAACAATCGGTGTGCGTCAACGATGTCTACTCTCTCCAACACTCTTCAGCATCTTCCTAGAGCGCATCATGTCAGATACCCTTGCAGATCACGAAGGCATAGGAGGTAAAGCAATGTCCAACCTCCGTTTTGCGGATGACACTGATTGTTTCGCTGAAGAGGACAAGACTTGAATAGCTGGTACAGAGGCTTGACACCACCTCCAGAGCCTATGGAATGGAAATAATTGCAGAGAAGACCAAATTGATTACCAACAACACAAATGGCATCAACATGGACATCAAAATCTCTCAACACAGTGTATAGCTTCAAATATTTATGAGCCATTGTATCAGACAATGGGTCCCAACCGGAAGTCCTCTCCAGGATCGCACAAATAACTGCGGCCCTGACAAGATTGAAGCCCATTTGGAAAGACAGAACCATCAATCTACATTCCAAGGTAAGGCTGCTGCGTTCCCTTGTCATCTCCATGTTCCTATACGCTTGCGAAACATGAGCCTTCACAGCAGATCTACAACGAAGAATACAAAGCATGGAGATGAGGTGTTGCCGAAGACTTCTGGGCAATTATTTTCCTATACCCAGCACATCACCAAGAACGAAGTCCGACAGACCATCACACAAGCCATTGGACAACACGATGACATGCTCACAGTGGTGAAGAAACTGAAACTCCGATGGCATGACCACGTTATCAGAGCATCAGGTCTTGCAAAGACCATCCTGCAAGGCACGGTGCAAGGAGCCAGAAGAAGAGGGAGGCAGAAAAAGAGGTGGGAGGACAAAATTTGAGAATGGACCGGCTTGACACTGAGTGAAGACATGAGGGTTGTTGATGACAAAGAAAGATGGAGTACGCTAGTTAAACGTTCATCTGTGGTGCCCCAACGATCTTTGAGTTACGGGATAGGATAGGATAGGATACGATAGGGAGACAACAAGAAGTTTGTGTTTAACACAGGTTGTAGTTGTCTGGCCTAAATAAAAATGTACCGGAGCATCTTGGATATAGACTACTGCTTATAAATTTGTATTATTTTATTCACTAATTGGAAAATAATTTGGTGCACCTTTTTCGTTAAAACTTTCTGCTTTATCAGAAACAACTTCGATTTGTAACTTATAAAGGACTATAATAAGTTTTATTCCAAGGGTCTTGTTTGTTCTTCCAAACAAAAGCTTAGCTGCAAAAAGACCCAGACCATTCGAATAACAATAGCCCAAGGCATACAGAGCGTGTAGCCTGCTGTGTCTCAGCAGTATGAACTGTTCTGTGTGCAAGCCTAACGGTAGTGTTTAGTTATAAAGCAGTTAGTTATCGTTTAAACTGACAGACTTTCGTTTCAATGGGGGAAATCTCTCCTTGACAGCTCAAGGAGTTCTGGGAGGAGATACTGATGGTATTTTGATCCCAGTTTGACACGTGGACGACAATACCTAAGACCTATTCTGTTAATATATTATTCATGGATAGCATTGAGGCCGCTAAAAAAATAGATTAATGAAAATGTCATTAGATTTAGGAGACAAAAATGCCACAGAACATCTACATATTCCCCCTCCCCACTCCTCTCCGCGCGCACGCGCACACACACACACACACACACACACACACACACAACCGGTCCACAAACTAACAAACGCGCGCTCGCGCTCACACACAAACACACACACAGACAAATACACACACAACACACACGCGCACACATCAATATTATCACATGCACTATGCATAAGCCGTATTGGCTTCACTGCATAAGTGCCACATCATAAACATTCTCTGTGCATCTAATTAAATGGTGTACATTTCTGTGAGTTTCACGAAATTATCGCACTTTACAGCCATAAAATCGCTTCATTGCCTAAAATAAATAAACAAATAAACATTTTTTTTAAAACGTCCACGTTGCTTCTGTTTAACTTGTGCATCATAACATCTAACACAACCATACTTTGTTCACGTCATTAGAGAAAAATATATCCACAGTATCAAAAGCATAATTATTCACAGCGTGCCCAGGGTGTCTGTTCGATCCTGTTTATGTTACAGATCATCACAGATGGTAATCCTTGGCGACTTCAAGTACGAAGTACAGCAGCAGCATTTAAACAATTCGTTGTGCATCTGTTTAAACCTGTAAAAGAATATCGCATTGTACAATAAATAAAATATGAAGCCTACATAAGTAATCACACTGCGTCTTTTGCATAGTATCACAGCATACACGTTCAATGGGCGAATGATATAAACGTTTATTACTTAATTTCTTTGGTTGTCGTCCATTTCGAAAATAAAGAACATTAAAGCATAAATATTCACTGTAACCTTTATAAATGTATGTAGGTCTTTTAAAACAATAATGTTCACAGTTGATGTGCTTAGGTGGCCTCATGGTAAGAAAAGAAAATATTCCAGCTTAGAACATTCACCTGTGCCTTTCTTTGAACTTGTGTTCAGTATACATCGTTCTAGGAATACCACAGTTTGATCGGCCTTGTTTGGTTTCAATTGTTCGCTTTCTCTTTTGGTAAAAAAAACAAGCACGGCTGACTGAAGATCAGCAATAAATTAACCCGACCCTTACCAGTTAATTAGAAATGATTACAGTAGGAGGAAGTCGAGGCGAGCTAGCAGACATGATCACAGAACCCACTCTAGGTGTTGACGCAACACTGCCGTTGTTGTTGTTACCATTGCTTTCACCCGCACCTTGTATTTTTGAGTCCTTCTTATCTTTGCTCTTTGGGTCCTTGTCCTTCTTCCCAGCACAGGCCCTGATCACGTGTTCTTTGGATTTGACTTTAGACTCGTCGCCCAGAGCTCGGCGCCTTCGCCAGTAGTTGACCCTCAGGATGAACGTCTCGGGCAAGTAGCGACAGTTCTTGTTCAGGTGAGTCTTGACGAAGCCAGGTACACACCTGCCTAACACCTAGCGGGAGAAGAACACAAAGAAGAAAACTTCCAATAGAGTATTTCGGCAATAATAATGTTAGACTAACAAAAAAATAAAGGTTTTGCCTTAACTGTGATTATTTATAAGGAGAAGAGACGTTAAGAACCACCAGGTATCTCAGGGCCAACTTTAAGATGGTGCTGTCCGTCTCATCTTCACCACAACCCCACACCCCAGCCCCCTCGCTGCTTGCTTTTATCTTCTTCAATATCTCCATGGGGGTTCAATCTCAGAAGGGCACACTGGAGTAGTTGCTTTGTCAATCAATGTCAACAATCAAAGTCTACTAACAGAACAAATCCAGACAAATAGAGGACTTTAGAGGACTACGATTTAAGGTTGCAATGGACCCTATTCACTCTTCCGTTTAAAGTTCTATCGTTTATTTTATTAAAGCCCGAAATACACTGTATCAACAATCGGGTTTGAACACAAGGACTGGCATTGAGTGCCACTGCGGTCCTGATTTGGCTCGGAGGAGTCCGCTGGACCTAAAGCAACAATCATGTAATGTAATGTAATGAGTGCCACTGTAACCCGCAGAGTGAAGGTCACCAATTCTGGAGCGACCAGCAATCACGGAAAGTCGAGGCGCTGTTAATTGTTTTTATATTATTTTTTTGGCTAATGTACAATGTTCTGCAGGGCTACATTATAATAATTCTCCAGAACGTTTATCGCTATGCAGGTAGCGTTTGTTAGACGCTAGCCTATACAATTTAGTCTACAAAATAATGGGTCTATTACAATCACACCTCCTACTAACTGAATAACTGATTAGAAACATAAAACGGAGGCTTAAATATTAGAGATCCATGAAAATAAAATAAAAATATAAATTCTAACCTGGAAATCGACGTGCTGATAGATGAAGGAGGCATCCAGAGAAGACGTGGAAGGTGTTAAACTGGATTTAGACAATGTACTGCTTTCTCTCATGCAGCGCTCCTCCTGAAAAGTATATATCAATTTATAATAATAATAATAATAATAATAATAATAATAATAATAATAATAATAATAATAATAATAATAATAATAATAATAATAACATAATCATAATAATAATAATAAAGGATGTTATCACGCGTTTTTTCTTGAAACCAGCTCACTATCAACTGAGCTACTAGGCCTCCCCGTATTTCCAAAACGAGACAACAAAACAAAACAACAACAAAAATAAACAAGCAAACAAAAAAACAAAAAAAAAACAAGAACTAGGACTGCATGGCTTACTTAATAGTTTTGATATCCCTAATGTAAAATAGTCAGTGAAAGTATAGTGGTAATAAAATCCCCGAGGGTTTATCGTCCACACTGCGTAGCTGACACTGGCCGACAAGTAGTGAGGAGAAGGACGTACGTAAGTCTCGGCCAGTCTCAGCTAAGCAGTTTTCCACTGATGATGTTTCAAAGTAGTCTACCAGCGAACTGAAATGTACTAGGTTCGATGCAATGCGACGTTTTCAAATCTCTTTTGACTACCCACCCACTCTTTCACCCCTCCCCACATTCCACCCCTCCCAAAAATTGACTAAAAAGTCATGTCATGCCTGGCGTTGAGCATAAAGATAGAACAATTTGAATAAAGAACGTTTAATTAAACTTAGTTTGGAAATAAAATGTAAAAACAGTGACAATGGTACTGAGAAGAGTGTGTTGAGGGACAGAGAAGAAGAAGAAGAAGAAGAAGAAGAAGAAGAAGAAGAAGAAGAAGAAGATGATGATGATGATGATAATGATGATGATGATGATGATGATGATGATGATGATGATGATGATGATGATGATGATGACGATGACGACGACGACGACGACGACGACGATGATGATGATGATGATGATGATGATGATGATGATGATGATGATGATGATGATGATGATGATGATGATGATGATGATGATAATTCACTTCAATTTAACAAATCTTTAATAAATCTCACAAGGAATTTAAACTTTCCTCAAATAAGGTACAGATATGCATCTAAACTTGAGATACCTAAGGTATAAAAAGTACAATTGCATTATGCACACATAAACGCTCTGTCGCCCGCGCACGCTCATAAACACATCGCTCGCGACTTCCCTCACACACATTTAAAATTTACATCATAAAATTGACATTATATAATAATAATAAGAGAACATCGCATGTAAAACATTTACCTTACAGTGTAAAAGTGATGTAATAAATAAAGAAGTATACACCAAGCACACATCCCCACCACACATTCTATATTCGTATCACAAAATTTAGAAGAAAAAAAAATATACAACATAGTATATCACAGTCGTATCACCATAATTACAAAACAGATTTACTGAAAGAAAAAAAACCTGAAGAAGGAGGAGGAGGACTTATAAACAATATAGATCTTATGCCAGAAATAAGTCTATCCCATTAACTCACCTGAATGCTAAAGAGCATGGCAAGTTCATCCAGGACTTTCAGTTCTTTCTGGGACAGGGGTGCTGAGCTGGTCTTAACCTTCCCGTCGCCCCCCTCCGCGTCGCAGTTAAGGCTCACTCTGAAAATGTCCGGCTGTTTCCCAGGGGATGAAGATTTGGACCCCCTTCTACCAGGTGATTTAGATCCTCTCCTACCACCAGGTGTTTTAGACTGTGACGTAGAGCCTCTCCTTCCAGCTGTTTTGAACACGGGGCTCGCAGATCCTCTTCTGCTACCAGGTACAATGGACTCTCTCCTGGAATCCGTCCTTGGGCTTTCTGGAATTGAGCTTTCGTCATAATATTCTCTTTCTTCGATAGCTGTTATTCGTGCTGCTTCTCCTTTCTCTCCTCCTTCTCCTTCTCCTCTTTTCCTCCCCCATCCTGCTACTCTGTTTCTTCTTCCTCCTACTCCTCCTCCATTTCCTTTTCCATTTTTACCGGCGCCTGCACCTCTTCCGTTCTGTGTGATTGTAACCCGATCACTCATGTTATATTTGAATTGCAGTACACAGCTGCTAAAGTATTCCTCGATGCATTGGTGTATATGTTAAATGAAATGTCTGTCTCCGACCTTCTCTACTCAAAGACAAATGGGACTGTGCTCCAGACAGAGAATGTCTTCTCCGAAGTTATAATTCAGTATAGCCTTGAGTGATCATGCTATTAATGTTTGATTTTCCTTGAAATAACACTTCATTTTTCACTGGAGTTTTGGCTAAATAGCTTCTCCGCGGAAACAAATGAGGCTCAGTCTTGGAAGGTAGGCTAATACTTGTAGTGGAAATAAATGTGTTGCTTGCTGGCTCTGTGGGTTCTAGAAATACTGGTGTCTGATGAGTGCAGATGATTTCAGTGTGCTTTAGCAAAGCCGTATGTTTGATATACATAGTAAATCTCTCATTCCTTGTAGAGCAAAGACCTTTTTTCACAGCATGTCAAAATCTGAAACAAGTGACATAGACAACGTTCAAAAACACTTGGCACAAAATAGAAAACATAAAGAGGAGACTAGAAGAAAAAGTAATAGTCGTAGTAATAGAAGAAGAATATGTTGACTTAGTAGCTACAATTGCAAGTTGCCCAGCAAAATTGGCAACATAAAAAGAAGATTTGAAGATGACTTGAAGAAGAAGGAGAAGAAGAAGAAGAAGAAGAATTAGTAGTAGAAGAAGAAGAATTAGTAGAAGAAGAAGAAGAAGAAGAAGTAGTAGTAGTAGTAGTAGTAGTAGTAGTAGTAGTAGTAGTAGTAGTAGTAGTAGTAGTAGTAGTAGTAGTAGTAGAAGAATGTGTTGAATTTGTATAGTTACAATTGAAAGTTGCCCAGCACCATCTTTGTGTAACCACAGCAGTAATGGTTCTACCATATTGTCTTAGCTGTAAGTGTATCATTATCTTCGTTTGTATCTGTTGTAACCAATTCTATACAAGGATTATATCGCAGACTTTATTGTCCCTTTGTTATTTTACTCTGGAATCCATAGACCTACAGTTCCGGCTGACTTCATGAATAGTGTTTTTAGGCAATCCCGTACAGCGACTGTATGGCAGATTTTACTGTTTCTTTGTATTTCAGTCTGCAGTCTGAATCTACAGTTCCTGTTGTTTTGTTCCTTTTGTTTAAAGAAACTTGTATTAACGAGACTACCAAACACAACATGGAACACATCAAGGGCACACAACAGCAAATACGTAGGCTACTACCGTTTGACAAATTATAACAATTAAATGTCTCTAACGAATAGGAGCACACTAGCTTGACTTAATAGTAAATAGTAGTGTTGTTAATCCCATACTATTAAAACTTCAGGGGCATACTCAGTAATATATAGTAAGAGAAGATTTGTGCTTGTGTTAAAATGTGCAAAACACATCATTAAGAATTTTCTTTAACTCTGCCTTATTTTTCCTTTGACTACTTGTAATATCTTCTCAGACACACAAAACGTCATGCAATGCAAGCAACTAGGAAAAAAAAGAACTATTATTCAATATTTAATGTCATGAGTCCTTGTTAGTCCACACTGTCTATACTTTATTAAAAAAAAAACTTTTAAAAGTTCCCGAAATCGATTTTACAGCATTAAGACTATTTTGATCTATACCTGTTAATGCGCGCTTCCAGATACTCCTAAACACGTCGTGTCCCACGAAGGTCTGTTCATTTAAAATGAATAAAGAGGAAGAAAACAAATGAATGAAACATATAGATCTACTAAAAGTAAATTGCCCGTCAGTAATAGAATTTTACGCGTCAGCAGGTTCATGACGCCCGCTTAAGTGCCACGTCAAGAACGACTATATAGATAGGCCTTAGCATGGCGTCAAAATAAGTTTATTAACAACGGCCTCATAAGACCTCTTAGTGTCATATTACCGGTTTTCTAAAACCCCATGGGAAATTGGATCGATGATGTTTGGCTCAACGAGCATACAACGACGCGCCTAACGTGTAACAGTTTCTTCGAAATAGGCCTAACGTTCATAGTGTCCCGTTCAATTCTTTTTTGTTCCCTCTAAGACACTATGGGAGATGAGTAAGCTTGTTAAGCTATGGTTAAACGAGTATAAACGAAGGATCTTCGGTAACAGTTTCTTCACCTGGACTGTGATAAAACTGGATTGCTAGCATTCTCCTTTTTTTTAATAATGAGAAACAAATGGATACCTACATTAAAAAATAACGCTAATTTGAGCATACACACACACACACACACTCACACCCACACACACCCACACCCACACCTACACCCACACACAACACAAAACACGAAATACGAAACAAAACAATACCATGCAAATTTTAGAGCTCAGCTCTTCGTTAGTCGGACAAAGCACAATAGAACAAAACAATACTTCCCAAAAGAACTCCCAAAATAAATGGAAATAAATCGTTATCATATTTAGAAAGGAGGCAAGACGATAAGCAATACAATATAATTTCATTTATTTTTTTATGTTTTCTTTCTCATTATATAGTATACATATGTTGCATAGTGTAAAACAAAATTCTTTATCAAATTTCAAAAACCTCAAGGGAGGTGGTCTCGATCATCTTTGGTACAGCGAATACAGCGGAAAAGCCTACATGTTCGTCTTTCTCTTTCTAATGTGAGTAATGGTTTTAGGACTGTGCGGGAAAAACCGTAACGGTATTTTAATATACGAGTTTAACACCCGTACTAATATTTTGTAGCGATACCGGCTGCTATATAATTGCTGCAGCATAAATAGCGGTCCCGTGACATCTTGTTACGATCATGGTCAAGAAATTGCTAATCAAAACTTCTAAACACGTTTTGCCCTGTATTATATCTAATAATGGGCTGAGCCGATTTGGTATACGTTTTGCTTGCAGTTTAGATAGTGGTCTATTCCCCTTACCCTTATCACCCCCTCCCCCTTCTTCCCCCACCCGCTGCCTTCAACTTCCTCTTTTTTGTGCTTCGTGAGGACACAGCCGAATCACAACACCGCCAAGAAAATTAACCCTTTGAACAGGTTTACGTATTTTTGACTATTTATGTGTGTGAGTGTCTTGGAATACATTTGAATGGCTTTCCATCTTTTTTATTTATTCACTATAAATCATTTCTGAAGATTCCATGGTGGGTGATCTCTTTAAAGTTTGGTTCAGCAAGAACAGGCCATGGACTCACCTGCAACTGTTTCTTCGTGACGTACGTATTATGTGACACCTGCCATTATCAATTCCTTTCACAAGTCATGGAACAATGGCTGTCAGTTCCATTCAATGAGAGGTTCTTGGATTTTTTTTATTCTTGTTCATAATTAATCGCAACCCTAGTACAAGGATTTCGGGTAAGCTTACTCCTCTTTTAAATCGTAACCTGGTTTTACAGAAGAATAAAGCATAATTTGGGATAGATAGGGTAGCTTCTACTCTTCCAATATTTCTTTCTTTCTTTCTTTCTTTCTTTCTTTCTTTCTTTCTTTCTTTCTTTCTTTCTTTCTTTCTTTCTTTCTTTCTTTCTTTCTTTCTTTCTTCTTATTCTTCTTCTTCTTCTTGTTGTTCTTCTTCTTCTTCTTCTTCTTCTTCTTCTTCTTCTTCTTCTTCTTCTTCTTCTTCTTCTTCTTCTTCTTCTTCTTCTTCTTCTTCTTCTTCTTTTTCTTCTTCTTCTTCTTCTTCTTCTTCTTCTTCTTCTTCTTCTTCTTCTTCTCCATTTCTCTCTCTCTCTCTCTCTCTCTCTCTCTCTCTCTCTCTCTCTCTCTCTCTCTCTCTCTCTCTCTCTCTCTCTCTCTTACTTGTTGTTATTCTTCTTCTTCATCGTCTACTACTACTACTATGAACATGGAACATTGAGGATTAACGTCTACACCCACCATTGGCGATATGGCAGACAGACGGGGATAGCCATCCCGGGAAACAAGGGGTAAGGACCTAATTCAACGCTGTACCACCTGAGCAATCATACTGCTAAAATGGACGGTGCACATGATTCGAATCTGGGTCATCGGTGTTCCAGGCGAACGCTCTACCACTTGAGCTACTGCGGTGAGACGCTACTACTACTACTACTACTACTACTACTACTACTACTACTACTACTACTACTACTTATTCTACTACTGCTTCTTCTTCTTCTAAATACCAAACAATAATTTAAAAAAAACTTTTAAAAAAACCACAACTAATGATAGATGTAAACAAATATACACTTTGCTTAATACAATGGAATCTGCACGTTTAATGTAATTAATCAAGTCATAACTAATAGAGGCACGGTGGTCTAATGGTAGTGCTTTGGCTTGCGGATCTGAAGGTTCCGGGGTCGAGCCCTGGCCGGGCCATTGTGTTGTGTTCCTGAGAAAGACACTTTACTCCCGTTTCCTACTCCTTCGGATGAGAGTATAAACCGAGGTCTAGTCTGTGTGTCGCATACATTCCATCATAACGGACTTTAAAGATCCTGACGCTCATGTCCTAGACGGGTGATAGCCGGTAACAAGAACATACCCAGCATGCACTTGGTCCTTCTCCCCCCCCCCCCCCCCTCATCCCTGGCTGGCCAGGATAGTGCGGGCGTCAGACCATGCGCCCAAAGGCTGCGGGTGGTCGTCTCGGGCGGTTTGAATTAGATCCCGTATCGGCCAGCGCCTAGAGTCTGGTCAAGTACGGCGAGATAAGTGCGCTATAAAAGTCCTCAATAATAATTTTAAAAAAAAAATAATAATAATGCATCGGCGAAATTGCTTTGCCATATCATAGGAAGCAGTTCGCGTGTCAAAGGTCGAACAATCTAGCGTTTTTTTTCTTGTGTGTGCGTGTGTATATTGAGACAATTTAATGATATTTGTCAGGCCACAAGGCCCACAACAAAGTGAGTTCACAGTTAAATGCCTTGATTCTGGTTGTTTTCATTATTTTCTCTAAATCATTTGATGTTTCTATTATTTATAAGATGCATCAGAGGACCTGAATAAATTTGCAAAATGTGTGTATGTGTGAGTGTGGGGGTGTGTGTGGGTGTGTGTGTGGGTGTGTGTGTGAGTGTGTGTTTAAATTGGATGTAACATCGACACGTGAACAGGTTGCATAGGAAAGAACAATGTATAGACAGGCAGTACAATGGAGAGAGGACAGAACTGGAAGCGTTGGGCAAGTAGGAAATGGTTGGAAGAAATTAGCATGTAGAACTGTGCAGGGGGTCGTATTCAGTGGCGACAACAACCTTTGTTAAGTGGTGATTAACACGATTCGTCGGGGTACATAAAACACTAAATCACACTTTGCCAACCACACAACACTTTGCCAAACGTAATAGCCTATACACCGCTTCTTCGCCCTTGTACAATACCTGTACACCGTCTTACCCCTGACTTGTATGTGTTTATCCACGATCTGCAAGAGGATCCACGGTGGAAGATTTTTTCCAACGTAAATAGATAGCCTATCCGCTGTTCCCGCAAGCAGCTAAACGAGTATTGTAGATGCCTAATTATTCAACACCTTTTTATTGACTATTCATCGTTATTTAATCGTTGATTATCCCATTTCACAGGCGGCGGAAGCGGGGGGGGCAAGGGGGGCACTGGCCCCCTCCAGAAAAATATTGGGGGGGGCAAACCTATACATTTGCCCCCCCAATATTCAGCCCCTCAAAAAACATTATTTGGAGGTTCAAACCAATATTTTCCCCCTTTCTCTGGACTGATGCAAGTTAACAGCATCTGTGATGAGACCATTTTCAAAGCACTGAAGGACTGCTTGATCAGACTTGACTTGCCAGTGCAAAACTGTAAGGGCCAGGCCTACGACGGGGCGAGTAATGTTCAGGGTCATGTGTCAGGAGTTGCAAAAAGATTCAAAGATGAGATCCTTGCTGTGACTGAAGAGTTGGCGACAGTTCTTCAAAGAAAACAAACGACTTGTGATGACGCAATAAACGCTGCTGACATTTGTCTGAGAACACTGGAATGCATGCGGCATGAAGATTGTTATGAGATATTTTTTGCTGACATCACAACGAAAGCTGCAAATTTGTGTGATGAGCCCTGCGTTCCTACACAGAAGCAGCCTCCACGAAGACTGGACGATGGCTCACAGGATCACAGCTACTCTTGTCCATCGCTTACTACAGACAGCAATACTGTGAGGCCATTGACAACACCAAAGAACATTTAAAGAGCCGGTTTGATCAAATAGCTCTCGACTTACCAAGGAAAATTTAAGTTCTTCTAAGTGATGGAGCAGCAGGGAAGAGACCAAAAATTCCTCAAGAAATCAAAGATACATATTCCGCTGACATCGACTTGGACAGACTCAAAACTCAGCAAGAATCCTCCCACATAAACTGGGTGACACCAGGAGGCGGCTAACTCTAGGATCACCATCTTCCAAGCACTGCCGGATGAACTGAAAGCTTCTGACACTGTGCGACGGATGCTGAGTGAAGTGGATAAACTTCTCAGACTGTACTTCACCATCCCAACCACAACTGCAACGGCTGAACGCAGTTTTTCAGCCCTAAAGCGAGTAAAAACATACCTTCGGGCAACGATAACGCAGGAGCGTCTAAATAAATGTCTAATAATGCATGTGTTCAAAGACAAAGTAGATCAACTAGACCTAGCGCAAACTGCTTACGAATTTATCAATACAAATGAACGCCGTCAGGCATACTTTAAAAAATTAACGGTGTAATTTCCCATGCCAAATGACATGCATGACTGCTGTTTTTGTTACTGTGATGGATCAACATTGCCAGGTCAGTTTCTCTCCCTTTCTCTCTCTCTCTCTCTCTCTCTCTCTCTCTCTCTCTCTCTCTCTCTCTCTCTCTCTTATATGCACAGTTGTAGAAATATATGATATATATTTTTCTCTCTCTCACGTAGTGTCTATGAAAATAGTTCAAATTATTTGGAGTAAATGTCCAGGGCCGGACCCAGAGGGAGGGGGGGGGGATACCTGGGTTCTGGACCCCCCCCCTCCCCTTCCAAATAAAAAATAAATTTGATTTTTTTTTATGCAAAGAGTTTCAATTTTTTAAAATTGTTTTTAAAACATTGCAGTTTTTAGTCACTTTTGGTCCAACGTACAAAGAGTTATTTATAGTCAATTCAACGGAAATCCATTTCAAGGGATCCGTTGAAACGTCCAAAGCGTTTTCCTGTTGAAACGACCAAGTAACCCAACCCCTAAGCCTAAATTAGTAAATGCAGCCATATTTTCTTGTTCTGGCCGCAAGCCTCTTCTAGCACCTTCACCTTGATACTGCCCTAATCCACCAAAAACGACTTTTTAGAAATATTAATTAAGATGTTAAGTTGATAATTATGACAATTCGTTGTAACGAGCATCCATTGAAACGACCATCGCTGAATCGTCCAAAAACATCGTTGAAATGGAAACCCTTGACAGTGAAGCTGCAGAAAAGGACAAAAGATGTTGTCGATGCCTACAGGGAAATCAAAGAGGTCATTAACTGCATGTCTTCTATTAGAAGAGATGTCGAAACAGCGTTCGTTGCCTGGTTTGGTGAAGTCAGCAAAATGGCAAATGCTTTGACAACTGGTGTTTTTGTTCCTCGTCAAGCATCCCGACAAACTCTCCGTGACAACCAACCTGCGGCCACTCCAGAAGAATATTTCAAGATTAGCATTGCCATTCCTTTCTTGGAACACCTGTCGACCGAATTGGACTCGAGGTTCAAAAATGCTGGCTTAGCAGTTGATGGTCTCTGTTTGGTGCCAAGCACTTTAATAGACAACCAGGATGGTTTCATGAAGGTTCCAGAAGGGGTGAAGACACTGGCAATGTTGTGGGAGTCTGACCTACCAGACAACGCTACCCTTGATGCAGAATACCAACGGTGGGTTTGCAAATGGCGAGGTGCTGCTGAGAATGCGACAGCTATCATCCCATCCACGGCATCAGAAGCACTGAAACATTGTGACAGGGATTTTTATCCCAACCTGTTCATCATGCTAAAGAACCCTTGCACCCTGCCTGTCATTACTGCCGAGTGTGAGCGTTCAAACAGTCAGTTGCGCAACCTGAAAAACTACTTGCACTCTACAATGGGGCAACAGAGACTCAATGGACTTGCTTTACTGAAAGTGCCCAGGGATGTTGATATTGACTTCAAAGAGGCAGTGAACTGTTTTGCCAGAAGATACAATTCACAAATGGTACTAATGCCGAGGAACCTAGTGCAGCAAGACTGAATTAAATGAAAGCAGGGAGGTGATGTTCATAAACTACAAGGTAAAGCTTTATACCGTTAAAGATCAACAAAAAGTAGTGAATAATAATAGTACATAAAACATCTCTACTGATAAATAAATGTTTGTGTGTGTGTTGTTGGGTTTTTTTAAGGGAGTGGCAGAAGATAATTTTTGTACCCCAGAGTTTGTCAGTTCAATTGTTCAAAAAGCTCAAAGTCCCAGACCATCACAAATGGCTTTTTCAAGGTTCAGATTGCACCAGATTGCACCATTTTGCATCCTTGAAAAAAAAAACAATTCCGGGGGAGCATGCCCCCGGACCCCCCATAGAAGGCTCGGCGCTTCGCGCCTTCGCTGAATCTGTAACCTCCCCCTCGACTTTTCCAAGGTCCGGCCCTGATGTCAGTAAATAAAATGCGTGTGTGCCCCCCCAATCCTGAGCAGCTTCCGCCGCCTGTGCATTTAATATATCTGTTGAAAAGCTTTCCGATTTAAATGTCCGATCATGGACGCTATCAGACCATCAAGTGAAGCAGCGCAGGCCTCATATAGCTTAGGCTAGAGAAACAAAAGAGAATTCCTGTATTGTCTCGCTCACATGCACGTGCGCGGACGGTATGCATTAAAGTAAACCAACGTTAATATCCATCCATTCAGGTTGGACTTTGAAGGTATGTGGAGCTGTGCGCAAAATTTGCAGCAATGGAGCGTCTTGCTGCAGTCAGCTTGCGGCAATGGAGCGTCTTGTCGCAGTCAGAGCGATTCAATAGCTGCTCAGTGATAGTTGTAAAATAATATGCAGCAAATGAACTTTTTCTTCGTGGTTCGGTCTCTGATGCTACATGCAGGTACTTTTGTGCGTTGTGATGTATGTCCTTTAATCCTCGAGCAACTCTATAGAGACACTGAACAGTTCATTACTTTTCAATTTGGTTCTTCTTCAGATCGATACATGTATATGGAATACTACTTTATGGCCAATTGTACATGTACAGCACTTCTCTCTATGTGTATACAAATTACTCAAACTTTATTCTACAATTTATCTTGCTTTATTTCTTACAGGTTTAGTCTAGTTTTAGTCGCTGTGTATAGGTTAGCTCTTAAAGAAGCAGCTTGAAACATGGAACAATAGACCCCATTCTATCAACTGTCTGCCAAACTAAAACTTAACAAAATCCAAACTAGAAGCGTTAAGCACGCAATTTTACCTGTAGTAGAACAATGATGACTTTGAACAAGTCACAAAGAAAATCCGAGCGATGTCCCGTTCCGGCCACGGAACAGTATGAACCGTTACTGCCCGGTCTTATATAGCCAGGACAAACACACAATCAAAAATAATCATCTCACAAAACGGAGTATACTATTTTCCCCTTCTTCTTTTTTTGGCGGCCCAAGATAAAGCACAGACAACTGTGGAACGTCGAACACGTCATAAAAGGGGATGATAATTCAATAGTAACCTTTTTTCTACAAGCATTCAAAGAGTAATAGACTTACATATTAACATAACAACCACCAGCTACATGCTTATTATGCACGAAGTAAACACATGGAGCACGGCACAAGAAACTGGTACAAAATACCTATATGTACGCCCAGTTGATTACCACAGGCCAAAACATTACAACGAGACCCTCCTTCTTAAGAACATCACTAGGCTATTCAATGACAATTTCCTCCAGTCCTGCCCACCCCTCCCCCCTCCCCATTCACTCCTTCCCATTCCTTCACTCATCGCCGTCTTCTAGTTCTACTCCTCTTCTCAATTCGCACCCGTTCATAATAAGGTCGGCTTGGGCATTGTTTATGACGACAATTCCGATAACGGCTGTCGTACATGCATTGCATTGTTTTTCTCGTTCAATCTGCCGTGTCATGCTGAAGGCGCATGGGTAGGAAATTTTTGTTAGCAGTGAACGGATTTCCATGAGTACAGTTGCTATTTAATTGAGCATAATTGTCTTTTCTTTAGATACACTCTTATTTTTACAACAACGAATGGGCGTTAATGTAGTGGACTACAGAAAAAAGCGAAGTGCATCAAACTTGTAAAAGCTGTATAAGTTACCAATAATTAATTAACTGATTAATTGATTGATTCATTCATTCATTCAAAATAGGCAGAGTCTAGTAAAGTACATGTTTAGCCAAGTGCTGACGCCTCCGCTAACACAAGAAGTTAACTATTAAAAATCAGTTCAATTTTTTGGGTCCCGATTCGGCTCTTTGCAATCCGTTGGACCCTATAAACACTAACTAAATACTACCCTCTTGTGTCATAACAGCATAAAAAAAGTGTATAATCGATCTATTTACAGAGCGTTTTTAAATATAAAAAAAAAACAAAACAAAACATGCTGACCTTTTGCCTCAGATCTCCGCTTGGCTTCGAGAATGTGTCCTTCGGTCCAATTTGGAGTTTTGCACTGCACCCCCTTCATCCCTTCTTCCCTTCCCCCCTCCTTGCCCCATTCCCCTCTCCAATCACAACCCACCTCTATACCTTCCTCCCCTACCCACCCACCCACCTATCACCTCTTCCTTTCGACCAAATCAAGTCGCTTACCTTACTCCCCACACTTCCCCTCCCCCAAGACTCTCCCACTCCCCCACTCCCGACCTCTCCCACCCTCCTCTGTACGGCCGGCGTTTTTTTTCCCTCCAAAGTTTTCCTTTTACTCCCGGGAGCCCCCCCCCCCCCCTCCCCGATTCTTCTTGGTATTGAACTCACTTAACCCCCTAGATATATTGACCTTGTTTGGTGGGCCATTGTTACTTTCCGTCGCAGGGATTAAACGCCGAGGATCTACTGTTTGGGTGCTACGCGTATCATGGTACAAGCGAGCACTCTGCGTAGCTAAGGATTTGCCAAAGCTGCCGTTCACCGCTCTACTACTCTCTGCGGCGGGTTACAAGATTTGAGGTTTAGCTGCAATCCTGATAAAGTCGCTTTTAAAAAAAACCACTTTGTGTCTACTGAGAATTATAAATAACGGTTTAGAATAGATAGTCACGCTCTGAAAAACAATCGTAAATGAAGAAAAAAAGAAAGAAAAAAACTACTCGTTGTTTTCAAATAATATTACGAATTATGTTGTTAAAAAACCTGGAAAGGTCGGCGGGGAATGGCGTAAAGCGATTTACGGCGTAGTCTTATTTATTTATTTATTTATTTATTTATTTATTTATTTATTTATTTATTTATTTATATAGCAGAGCTGCGTCTGAACAGCAGCATAGAATACCGACGCCCAAGTCACTCCCTCAACCTTGGTGTCCAAAGGCACCCAGTGGCCGACGTCAATCCCATCCGGCGTCTGATTTCAAGACGACAGTGAGCCCACTACTACAGAACGGGGAAAGCTTCAAATGCGCGTGCAATTGCACGCAAAAATGCACACGCAATTGCACGTCCATCTAGTAGCTGATTGGTCGAAAACTGTCAAGCCAAACTGCGCAAGCGCAAATGCACAAACAATTGCACGTGCAATCACATGCGCAATTGCACACGCATTTACCTACGAGTCACATTAAAACTAGGAATGAGAAATGTCCGAAAATTCGCTCTATGTACCAAAATAATTGACAACTACTTTACAATGTAACTCTCGCCACCCACGACCTCCCCTGCCTCCAACACTCCCCCCGCCTCCCCAAATTAATTTAAAATGTTATAATATATTACTTCGATTTGCCTGTAAATAATATGAGAATTATCTCTCATCGCGCGCACAACGGTCTTCAATATGACCACAGTCCAAAGCTTACGTTTTCCGATGCTTTTTCCGTTCCATGTTTTGTAATTCATCTTCATTAACATCTGGCGTGCAGTTTGGCGTGCAATTGCTTATACATTTGCGATTAAGCAGTTGGCGTGTAAGTTTTCGACCAATCAGCCACTATAGATGGTCGCGCAATTGCGTGTGCATTTTCGCCTGCAATTGCACGCGCATTTGACGCTTTCCGCGTTTAAATACACTACCCACAGACCACTTGTCCTTAACGCTACCCATCAACAGCCTCCCATCCCCTCCCCACTCCCCCGTGACTATAGTAGTGAGCTGAGGCGAACGTAAGCCTTGGCCAGACTCAGCTACGCAGTGTGACAAGCCAGCTTTAGTTGCAATAATATGGAGGAGAAGGTAGGAGTCAAGTCCCCTATATGCTAATGTGTCCGGGGACGTTAATCTACCCAAACGAAAACGAAACGAAACGAAAGATAGGCCAGGACATGATTATTGCTTTAGGTCCAGCGGACTTTTCCGAGCCAAATCAGGACCACATAGGCCAGGAGGGAGAGGAGGCGTGTGCGTATGAGAGGAAAGGAGAATGGATTGCGGATGAGGGAGAGGGATAGGAAGAAAGGATAAGGGGGTAGAAGAAGTGAAGGTGGTGGGAGTGGTGGTGGAGACTGGTATTGCAATAAGTAGGCCTACACGTGAAACCAACCGTTGACTCTTTATTGTGATTGTAAACTATCAAAACTCGCAATATAAGGTGTCCAAAACCCAACACAATACCACGTACGTCATTACTTCTTGCTTTCTTTTAGTTTTAATCGTCCATCTCATTCTGTATTAGCTCGACTTTGGCACAAAAGGGTTAAACCGTTCAACGGATTAGACTACAGCTGTTTTGTGTAGAGTAGTGCGTTATCGTGCTGTTTTTATCGTGTCATTCTTAACGGTATTTTATGAAATAGTTGGAGGCCTAGGATAGTGCAAAATACAAAAGTCGAATTGAATAAAATCAAAGCAAGACAGTTGGGGTTTTAGGTGCTTTCAGTTTACCATAGAACGTTGAGTGATGGATATGTGTGAACTTTTAACAACCACTATGAATTCCCGAATTTGGGATACCAGGTCGCTTAAACTAAACTAGATCTATATGTAGTTTGTAATTATCCCATTAATCACGTAGAGTGCAACACTATTTGCTCAACAAATGTTTTAATCAACAGTTTCCAAATGTTCCAAATCTTGCTCTTGGCATCTGTCTCTGTCTATCTGCCTTCCTCTGTCTGCCTGCCTCTCTCTCTCTCTCTCTCTCTCTCTCTCTCGCTCTCTCTCTCAATGTTAATTTGTTAAGGGACAGATTGGAAGATTAGACTTATTAATTAGTCTAAAGTCTTTATCCCTAATTAAAAAAAAGTTTCAAATATTTTCAAAAAAGTCTCTCTCTCTCTCTCTCTCTCTCTCTCTCTCTCTCTCTCTCTCTCTCTCTCTCTCTCTCTCTCTCTCTTCATTCCGCTCTCTTTATTCTTTCTCAGGAGAAAGTGTAGGTAACAATTATGAAAGGCTTTCGCTGTCTATCATCGTTCAAAAAAAAATGTATCTTAAAGTTGCATTTTATAAAGAAATTAATTAAACTAAGTTCAATGTGGTACAATATTTTTACAAAAAAATATTATTATTATTACGACCGATCATGGTTTCTGGTGCATATAAAATGCTGCAATCCAATAATTACAATGTTTAGTTGGAGGGGTGAGGGAGGGAGTGGGAATGGGGTGGGAGGGCATTTGACCGGATACAAGTTTATTTCGCTTGATCTGACCGAGAAGACTCCGAATTGTAAAGGGACTGCACTTAAGTATAAGAAAATCAAGCAGGTTCGCTTGAAATAGATTAAATGTGTTGACATTTCAGTAGAGGGTTAAATGAATTCGCTTTTTTTAAAGCCATAAGTGCCATTTCCCCTATAATAGTAGAGTTCAGATTGCAGTGCACACTATTATTGACTTATTTTAATAAAATGAACGAAACGCTATTATAATATTGCATCTGAAGAAATTACTTTAATCTACCCATTAACCTAATGACTGAATATTTCATTCATTCAAAACCCATATAATGGCGCATTGAATAAACCACTTTACCTTTCAATTTAATCATTGTAATCCATTCCCCACCTCACACACCAAGAAAGGGTCCAGTTACTGGTTAAAGTTAGCATATTATTTCAAATTGCAGGGTGTGCTGCGACTAGTTCTTATAGGATCGAACCCTGGTCTCTGTAATTTCTATACGTTTATGTACAGTACACGTACTTATTAAAACAGGTGTGGTCTCATTCTTGTTGATATTTTACATTGCTATATTTATATGTATAATTATATGTGGTACAATACCCCTCCCTCCCCCCCTCTCCATTCCACCCTGCCATCCACTTCCTTCCATTATAACTCATTGAGATTTTTTACCTGTAATAATTAAATTTAGAACATGTTACCTTCAAAGTGGGAACGAAATAAAAAGCGTTCACTTAAGGTATTTGTTTAGTTATGAATTATATCGATTTCAGTTAGCTACCTTGCTTATAATTACGAAGGCCTTGTATTTGTAGAAAACGATTATTTCTTTCAGCTATATTATGAGAAGTATTTAGTACAGTCTAGACTCTCGTCTCTAGTGTGACCGGAGAGGGTCAAAGGTTATGTCAAAAAAAGGAGAAAAAATCAAATCAACCAAATCAACAACTTAGGCGGAAATCCAGATCCAGATTAATCGTAATAGCCGTAAAACCTTTCCGCGGTACAATCTCATTACGTCATCAAGAGAACCACTGTCATACGTAGGTGTTACGTCATTTTGGCCCTATCGGTATCAGCAGTTTAAGCTGCTAACACCTAGGTATTTGTCCTAAACCTAAAACGCAAGAAGAAGAAGAAGATGGGTGTGTGCTGTATAGTTAAGTCATCGGCGAATGGCAGTTGCCAGTTCCAACTTCAAACTCTCAATAGTTCCTGATTGACGGCGGAGTCATCAGGTGGTTCCTGGCTACAGTAGTGCGCGGAAAGAATGTCTGTTTATTTTGCTCAGTGTTACAGTGATGGATTCCAAAGCACCTGTTGTTTCTTCGGATGTAGCTCTGTTTATTGGGATTTTCTAGTACATGTATTAATCTGTAAAAGCGACACGGGTCCCACCTCCGTAGCTCAAGTGGTAGAGCGTTCGCCTGGCACACCGATGACCCAGGTTCGAATCCCGTGGTGGGCGATATAAAATGCGGCCATTTTTATTGTCAGTTTTAGCTGTATGATTGCTCTCGTGGTTCAGTGTTGATTCAAGTCCCTACCCCTCTTTCCATGGGCCCCGTCTGCCATATCAATGCCAATGGTGGGTGTAGACGTTAAACCTCAATGTTCATTCAAGCGACACGGGACCGCCAGGTTTCTGTGGTGTGAGAACGTTTTCAGGTTTCATGGCTGGGACGAGGCCTTCGATTACTTTGTAATAGAGGTTGAGACGGACTTATAAAGTGCATTCCACAGTTGCAATGATGAACAGGTTGCTAGCAAAGATTATGCTGTCAGCCTTGGTTTCGTGCCTGCTGAATTGACAAAATGCAGGCTTTTGCCTTTAGAAGGTTCCCATTCGAAGGCTTTGTTTACTTTTGGCGAAAACGGGTTTTAACCGAACATTCGCATTGTTATTACATCAAACAATGATCGGGTGGGCTTCCGTTGACCAAACTAACGGCTAAAGTTTGAATTTTTAATGTCGGTTCTGAAAAGGAGTTATTTCTCCTGTTTTAAACGGTACAGCCATGTGACCTTTGACCCTATTTGTGAGTGAACCACAAGGTTTGAAGTGTGCGTCTTTGGTGTCTGGGGTAGGGTATGGTTTATTTTACTAACCTAAAACGAAAATAAAAATTACGAGTAAATTGTTTTTAAGGGTTCTTTCTCCTGTCGGCTTTGATAGGGCCTATTTTTAGGTCCGGAATGTTGGATCGATAATCCACGACTGTAGCTATTAATAGACACAAAAACTACAGAACTTATTCATGGGGGAAAA
This sequence comes from Oncomelania hupensis, assembly GCA_036898135.1. NCBI lineage: Eukaryota > Metazoa > Mollusca > Gastropoda > Littorinimorpha > Pomatiopsidae > Oncomelania > Oncomelania hupensis. The sequence goes on along the minus strand of CM072511.1, from coordinate 57,325,071 downwards.
AAAAAGGCTATGAAAAGAGTTGTTGTTTTTTACTGTAAGCTTATTTTTCTAGTGGGGCAACACTCACTGTGAATACTAACAGGATCTGTAGAGGGAGCTTGGTCAAAGGGGTCCTTTTGACTGTATGTATCCTGGCTTACTTTGATGCATTCAAGAAGCTGGATACAGAAAAAAAGTTACAACACTGTGTGAAAGTAGTAAGTAGTTTTACATGAACACCGTCTTCTTCTTCTTCTTCTTCTTCTTCTTCTTCCAGTTGCACGTTGAAGGCCATTATCCCCACGTGGGGGTGCCGGGGGTTTCAGTATAAATAGTATCTCCATTCTCTTGAAATTTAGTGCTTTAAATTCCCACTGTCGCTGTCTTTCTCCTTTGTTCTTTCTCAGTCCTACTCTGTTCTATCAATCTACTATAAGCTCTACTATCTTCTTCTTCGCTAGACCAGTCACCTACCTTTTTTTCTTGAAAACTCTTCCGGGACAATACTCCTCATTTGTGTATGAGGTCTGTTGGATCAGCTTGGGAATATTGGACGCTTTCTGCCAAATGGTCACTGGGGCTTCATATGATGTTATTATTTAGCAATGTAAGCATTTTATATGTAGGCTTATGTGTTTTGTTGATATTGTATAATGTTTGTAATCTATTTTGTTTTTATAAACGGGTGATAAATTAGAGTATGGCCTCAGCGTCCCCTGCGTGGGATATCTTTATTGTAAAGTGACCGACTGATAGATTGCCTTCAGTGTTACTGTCACGTGACCCGTGCGATTTACGTGGAAAACATAAACACACAGACCTCAAGTACAACTACTCATAAATTTTACAAGACCACACCGTTTTGCTGAGTTTTTGTTGATGTTTCACTATTTCTGTTCTTTCATACACATATATACAACATGCACATCAATGAGGTGGAGTGAATGATGTCAAATGGTATAATGCATGCACATATATATATTGATGCTACAAAGTATTACTTATTACTTATTTATCTTAGTATGGATTAGTACTTTATCATTGTTCCTCGACGATCCATTCAAGACATAATTAGCATTATGAATCTACTCACAGTTTGTCAGCTCCAGCTTCAACACGTAATAATAAAAGAATGAGTGTTTTCAGTCAGACAGTCAGGTCTTTGCATTTTCTTTCACACGTAGAATAGCTCCTTGTCGTAGATCTTCAATGGATATGACTTCTCCGTATTGTCAAATATGCAAACTCCTTTTAGAGCCCAGCCTCCACTCGTTTATAAAAGTTATTATACGTTGAACCTCAAAGTCGTAGATCTTTATAGTTCAATGTTATTCACACGACAGGTTATTTGTTGATATCAATAGTAATAGTCTTTATATAACACCGATGATATCACAGAATCTTCATAAGAATAGTCATGTCACTGTATCACACGTGTAGATTCACAAAGTTCAGCTTTTGTAATGATGTCTTTGAATGATGTTCATTTCAAATGATCGAGGATCGTAGAATTCATAAAATTGCAAATGTCCATATCGTCCTCGATAAATAGAACTAGATCTTAAACTAAAACTCGAACCCAAACACTAAAAACCAAAAAAATAGTAAAAAACAAAAAAACTTGGAAAGTAGTCAAAACACTAAAAACACCTGAAACATATGATACATACGGAAATGATAGTGAGACGCCGCCATTTTCGCGCGATGACGTCAATCAGTCTCACCATCACTTCCACCTACGCAATCCCCTAACTGCTAACGAAAGTATACATTTTTCTCGTTGCTGAAAAACCGAATGAATAAGCATGCAACCATGCACGAAACGATCGGATTTACGAACCGTACAAATCATTCATTCACTCATTCGCAACTGGAAACTAATGCCACGCCCGCGCGATCATTGCCGACACAAATACCGCCGAAGCCGCATCTCGATCCCTCGTCCTATAGATAATCTATGACTTCACGGACGTTTCCAGCCACGAATTGCACGCAACCGACGAATTACATACCCAAACGGTGTCTGAATAAACTGGCTATGACTCTCCTGCTATTACGGCTGCAGTACGCCTTTCACACAAATAATCTGTAGCATTGAATCGTTGCTTACATCGCCAACCATCTTATCGCTGCTGACAGAATTTGCCAAGATGGAAGTGTAGCTACCTCAGCATACCAAATCTTCCAATGTTCGTGCCTAAATGCTCTTCACAGTTGTCCTATTTGAAACCAACATGTTTCCACATCAACATAGGCTGTGATCCATTTACAACACAACGCTTTTTTAGTGGTAAAAAAGTCGAAAAACCGTTTGTTAGGCCAGCGCCTATTGCACGTGAGTCTCCCTCTTCCAGAGTTTCCTGCAGACTGATTTTCAACCGTGAAAAATTTGCGTTCCTACGCGACAAGGCTTTTCTCTGCAAATCATTGGTCCTCGAATTGACACAATACAAAATGAAAACAAATGACGAAACTCCAAAATGACGCATCTGCTACGTCATTCAATATTTTGGTGTTTGTCTCGGTACTTTACGAAACAGAATAATTATTGAAAACTTTTACCTTCAACAATATCATTTTTAAACAGCGTTATAATATACAGCTTATCAACGTATCTCAATGGAGCTTGTATCGCGACAGTTACCATAGCGTTGTTTCGGCAGATCTTTTATGCGGATCAGGGGCGAGTCCTCTTTCACTTCTCTGGTTCTGATTTGGCTCGGAAGAGTCCGCTGGACCTAAAGCAATAACCATGTAATGTAATATTGAAGGCCCACGATCAAAGCGTCGATCATTCTGTCTCCTACAGGTTGTTGAGGGAGTGGACAGTAAGGGCTACCACAGCTAAAAACTTCGTAGTCTTTGAACAATGCTGCATATGATAAATAGTTCATACACTGCAGCACAAGAGAATATGGAATAGACCCTACAGCATGCTGGGCGTATTTATAGAATAAGGAATAGACCCCACAGCATGCTGGGCGTATTTATAGAATAAGGAATAGACCCTACAGCATGCTGGGCGTATTTATAGAATAAGGAATAGACCCTACAGCATGCTGGGCGTATTTATAGAATAAGGAATAGACCCTACAGCATGCTGGGCGTATTTATAGAATAAGGAATAGACCCTACAGCATGATGGGCGTATTTATAGAATAAGGAATAGACCCTACAGCATGCTGGGCGTATTTATAGAATAAGGAATAGACCCTACAGCATGATGGGCGTATTTATAGAATAAGGAATAGACCCTACAGCATGCTGGGCGTATTTATAGAATAAGGAATAGACCCCACAGCATGCTGGGCGTATTTATAGAATAAGGAATAGACCCCACAGCATGCTGGACGTATTTATAGAATAAGGAATAGACCCCACAGCATGCTGGGCGTATTTATAGAATAAGGAATAGACCCCACAGCATGCTGGGCGTATTTATAGAATAAGGAATAGACCCTACAGCATGCTGGGCGTATTTATAGAATAAGGAATAGACCCCACAGCATGCTGGGCGTATTTATAGAATAAGGAATAGACCCCACAGCATGCTGGGCGTATTTATAGAATAAGGAATAGACCCCACAGCATGCTGGGCGTATTTATAGAATAAGGAATAGACCCCACAGCATGCTGGGCGTATTTATAGAATAAGGAATAGACCCCACAGCATGATGGGCGTATTTATAGAATAAGGAATAGACCCCACAGCATGCTGGGCGTATTTATAGAATAAGGAATAGACCCCACAGCATGCTGGGCGTATTTATAGAATAAGGAATAGACCCCACAGCATGCTGGGCGTATTTATAGAATAAGGAATAGACCCCACAGCATGCTGGGCGTATTTATAGAATAAGGAATAGACCCTACAGCATGATGGGCGTATTTATGTTTCTGGCGCTCACCTGTTTAGGACATGAGCGTCATGTTAGCATCCTTCAAGTCCGTGAGATGAAATATATGCGAAGGCGCAGACAAAACCTCGGTTTATGCTCTCATCCGAAGCAGTAGGGGGCACTGCGCAGTTGGAACATTATGGCCATGTTATCGGTAGGCTGCGATGCGAACAGCTGACGACACGTTTTGCCATCTTTCTCTATATTAGCTTTTTTGCTTTCAATAGAATGATGTTAGCCTCCGTTGGGCTAGACTGTTAATTTAATCGAACCGCCGTCGACAAGCATGCCATCTTTCACGCCCTGTTTATTCTGGCTTGTACTGTTTTGCAAACCCGATCAACGTCTCTCTTTCTCTGTCTCTCTCTCTCTCTCTCTCTTTCTCCCCTCCCAACTCTCATTATCCACGCACACACTTCCCAGTAAAAGCAACTATAATAATTCAATTAGCCTACGTATAAAACTGCCGTCATATAGAGATGCCCCGTTTTCTTTTCACGTAAATATTTCTAATGATTATGAGGTCTGCAAAAATTTAAACTTCCTCTTTTTGAGGTCTAGTGTTAGTATAGTTTCACGTCAAACGTACAATTGTCCCACTTAAATGTCAAATATTCGAAAGCTAAGACTAAGAGCAAGTAAACAGGAAAAAAACCACTCATGTCGCTCTCCAACGAGATTCTTCTAGATCACACTTCTCGTAATGTCAGTACGGCCTCAAAGGGTTTGTTTGTTTGTGTGGTTTGGGTTTTTTTTTTAAAAGAAAGAATGTTCTATGGTCCAGCTTGGGAAAGGAGTAGCAATGGCATCCGTCGGTCTCGGGAGACAATGGAGTTGCTCAGCTAAATCTAAACGCAGATTGTCTGATTTGAGCCGTTTTATAGGGATTATTTTTTCACTTTTCCAGTAGTGACGCACAGTTCTCTTTTAATTTTATGTCAAACTTCTATTTTCTTGTTTGGACGAATATTGAATCAAAGAGTAGGTTGCTAAATTTAAGCCGCTTTATTGCAGTTTGAGTTATGTCACTATTTATATATTGTGCATTCCCTTTTGTCTTATTTTGTGAACCATGCAATGCTGTACATTTTTCTTTCCATGTTGACTCAACATAAAACTTTACACGGGTGTTTGACATTTCAGAGGTTTATCTTGTGATGCCTATGGAGCAGCTTTTTTTGTGCCGTTCATTGTTTTTTAATGTAATTCCCCATCCCCCCTTTTCCCCTTTTTTTGGCTAAAATGCCCCCTGGGCTATGAGCCTTGTTTCATGCTTTAATTATATGTGATTTTGCTAATAAAAGGACAAAGTTCCAAAGTTCCAAAGCTAGCGTCTAGCGTGACTGGAAAGGCCGAGGCGAGAGCGGAAGTCCCTCCCGCATTGCGTGGGAGATAAACGACGTAGCCGTTTCACAACCGCACGGGCTGTTGTTGTATTTTTTGTGGTGTTGGTTTGTTGTTTATATTCTGTATGAGGCTACATATTCTAGAAAAAAAAAAAAAAGATTATGCTGTTTACAAATAGCGAAAAAAAAAACTTGTCAGCCAGATTAAATTATGTAATACAGCATATAGAGTAAAATGGATGCTCAAAGGAAGCTCTCACACGGAACTAACTGAAAAAATATGCGTCTCGGGCGACGTGGGTTCCATCCCGGCTTTAATTTTTTTTTTTTTTTTGGGGGGTGGGGGTGGAGAGGACAGAAAAAGATGGAGTACGCTGGTAAAACGATCATCGGTGGTGCCCCTATGACCTCCGAGTTACGGGATAGGATAGGATAGGAGAGTGGGTGGGAGGAGGGGTGTGGGAAAAGGGGTAAAGGGGGGAACCTTGATTAGTAGACAGCGTCTTGAAAAACATTTAACTTTTAAGCGCACATTTAAATAAACTCTAATAACCCCAACAAGCCATTATATCTGGCTGCGTCTTATCTCTCAACTACTGTAATCTAAACCAGAACACTGAGGGCTGTCTGAGTGGCCGTGGAGGTTAAAGCTCACAGATTCATCAGCCATGATAAGCTGGTGGCAGAGGTTATCATAGATAACTGCTACATGCATGCTGCCTGCATGTCAGTGAACACATAAGAGTAATACAAAACACTACAAGGACGCACGTCTGTTATACGCTTATAGCTACATGAATATTATGATGAATGTATAGGCGCGCGCGCCTGTGTGTGTGTGTGTGTGTGTGTATGTACGTGAAAAAGCGCACAAATGGGTTTCAGACCTTGTCTTTTCTAGTAACAAATGGGTGTTTTTTTGCTTGGAACCCACTTTTTTACAGGACCACACTTTTTCCTAAGTGCGCGGGAGTGCTCTTTTAGTGCATGGGAGTGCAGTTGTAGTGCACGAGAGTGTTTTAAGTACACAGGAGTGCTCTATCCGGGACGGAGAAAATAGTCAATTTTCGGAGAAATTTTGAAGAAAATTCGACCTATTTCGTCGCCTATAGGAGACGAACTAGGTCAACCTTTTAGACGGAAAGAGCCAATTTTGACTTAGATTCTTACATTTCTAGAAGAAGTTTGCGTTCTTTCCGTCAAAAAATCATTTTCCGATTCCTACATTCTTAAATAAACCCAGTTGTGATGTATTGCAAACATGTGTGTGTGTGTGTGTGTGTGTGTATGTGTGTTTAACATGATCTGTTAAAATCAAGTACAGCAACACTTTTTTCGCAGATGTCACGTAATTTTTCGTACGCATGCACGTGGACTTATGTGTATGATGAACGATGGGAAAATTTACCTGCACCTGAGAATTCTCACACTCTCATGGTGGACAATGAGTGCAACATCAGCCCTAACATTATTGAAGTCATCAAAAGCCTGTATGACAAGGCTACCAGTGCAGTCCTCCTCAACAGCGCCATCGAGAACTGGTTCAGAACAACAGTCGGCGTGCCCCAAGGATGACTACTGTCTCCAATATTTTTTAACATCTTCCAAGAGCGCATCATGTCAGATGCCCTTGCAGATCACGAAGGCACAGTCAGCATAGGGGTTAGAGCAATCTCCAACCTCCGTTTAGCGGATGACATTGATGGATTGGCTGGAGAGGAATAAGAACTTAAACAGCTGATACAGAGGCTTGGCACCAACTCCAGAGCCTATGGAATGGAAATGTGCAGGGAAGACAAAAATGATGACCAACAACACCAATGGCATCAACACGGACATCAAAGTCCAAGGCCAATCTCTCAACACAGTGCATAGCTTCAAATATTTAGGAACCATTGTATCAGATAATGGGTCCCGACAGGAAGTCCTCTCCAGGATTGCACAAACAACTGCTACCCTGAGAATGTGGAAGCCCATTTGGAAAGACAGGACGGTCAGTCTATACTCCAAGGTAAAGCTGCTGCGCTCCTTTGTCATCTCCATCTTCCTATACTCTTGCAAAACATGGCCTCTGACAGCAGACCTACAGCGAAAAATAAAATGCAAAGCGTGGAGATGACGTGCTACAGACGACTTCTGGGCATTTCCTATACCCAGCACATCACCAACGACGAAGTCCGATAGACCATCGCACAAGCCATTGGACTACGCGATGACATGCTCACAGTGGTGAAGAAACTCCGATGATATGGCCACGTCACCAGAGCATCAGACCTTGCAAAGACCATCCTGCAAAGCACGGTGCAAGGAGACAGAAGAAGAGAGAGACGGAAAAGTGGTGTGGGTGGACAACATTCAAGATTGGACTGGCTTGACACTGAGCGAAGCCATGAGTGTTGCTGAGGACAGAGAAAAATGGAGTACGCTGATTATACGATCATCTGTGGTGCCCCTACGACTTTCGAGTTCCGGGATAGGATAGGATAGGAGAATTCTCACCTTATAAGACCGGGGGACCTTTGTCGGGTTCTTCGAAAGGTCTCCTCTCTGAAAATCCTTATCGGGAAGAGAGGGGACCATAAACTGATTAAAAAAAAAATCGGGTTCTTCGGTAGGCTATAGACGCGTGAACCGAATGGGATCTGAGGAACCAAAAACTAAGCCAATTCTTAATTAACACGGCATTGTTGCCAAAACCCACGGTGATGGTCACTGCTGCTGCTTCGAAAATCTGAGCATATAAGTTACATGTTGATGTATCATATCTCAATAAACCGTGTAATAAAAAAAAATTATATCACTATACAGTAAGGTTCGGGTAAGCAATTATAGGTTTTTAATGAGCACCCTGTATTTCTTGGTTTTTCGCATGCATACACGTCTAACTGCCTTGTTCTTCAGTTTCATTTACTACGTTACCACGTGATACTAGGGAAAATGTTTGATTTGATTTAAATCACAAAGATAGTACAATTTAAGCAGATCCATGTACGCTTATTTTAAACGCATAATCTGATAGTCGATGTGCCAACTGACATGCTAACGTGTAAGAACTAAGCATGCATCCAGCTTATCGCAGTTGTATAACAGGTGTATTTAATGTCTATTCTGATAGTTTGGTCACTGCCACATGGAGCTTGTCACGAAAGTCAAGCCGTTTGAGAATCAAACATACGTTTTTCAATATCTTTTTTTCTTTTCTTTTTACGACGCCCCATGATTGAGGTGCTGCTTGCCAAGAAAAAGTGAAAGACCGGAATTTTATTGCTCGGCTAAGATTACAGTTGGACGGTGGGCATCTGGGAAGTTATGTTTGCTCACAATTACCGTTCCTCCCATCTCTCTCTCTCTTTTTTTTTCTCTCTCTTTCTCTCTCAGCCCTTTTGCTCGCTCTCTTAAAATTGGATTTCAGCACTCACATGTTTCACTTTCAACATGTCTGAAGAAATAGAAGGAGAAGGTCCTGAAAGAAGAAGAAAAAGAGAAGAAGAAGAACAACATCGAAAAAAACCTGTAATGATTGATGATGATGATCAGTGTTTCCCAAAACGCACATGTGTGTGTCAGAGACGCACAAAAACTGAAAAAGGACGCATGAAAAAAAAAGGTGCGTCATAAGGGACGCAACGTTTTTTTTTTTTTTTACTGCCTTTATGTATTCTGGCACCTCTGAGCTATCGTGCGCCCGAGCCGAGTAAGCGCGGTGATCTCCCCTACCCACTGACCGCGCTGACACGCATGCGCAGCCTTTTTGTTTGCTTCCGAAAAGCTGAAATATGTCGCTCTACAAATGGCTACGGAAAACGATAACCAGCAGAAATGCGGAAGACGGTGCAATCGTTGAATGTTGAATCATCATTTTCAGTTCTCCTTAGACTAGGCAATGATGATCTTGTCTGTAATACGCAGTTGAACAGATTTTTTTGTCTCTTTTTTTTTTCTTATGGTCTTCGACTTAGTCCCCTCTAACACTAACTGCTTTTACAGAGACAATTTGTCAGTACATACAGATTGATGTGTGTCAATTGTCGTATGACTATTTCTTGTTTGTTCTATGGTCATTTTATGTGATTTTAAGGTTCCTCTAGTCAATGATGGATTCATTTGTAACATTTATCAGAACAGTATTCCTTTTGTTGTGTTGCTTGTTTTATGGCTATTCATAATTTTCAATAAAGTTGCATTGAAAACTAAGCTTTGTTTGACTTTGAGGCGTATTTGTGTGTCCGTGATGTTGGTAATCAAAATCAAGGTAAATGTAGGAATTGTAAGGGGACTCACAAATTTTGTAAGGGGACTCTTGAAATTTTGCACCAGAGAGTCCCAAGGACTCTTTGAAAAAAAAGCTTTGGGAAACACTGATGATGATGATGATGATGATGATGATGATGATGATGATGATGATGATGATGATGATGATGATCGTGATCAAGATAATCATGATGGTGATCATGAAGCAGAAGAACGTAATTGACAAGACTTCTCTACTAAATACCTCCTGAAGCAAGTGGTTCCATTTACAACAGTGAAATTGGCCCAAGTTTAACTTGTGTTGTATATTGGAGCCCATAATTGTTTCGGAACCTCCGAAAACCGGATTACTGAAGTTGTTACTGTAAACGTGACCCAATGTTATCAACAGCTCTTATTAACTCCCCTCGTTATGGAGTAAAGAACGATTGTTAAACTGAAAATAACTAACTGTATTTCCATAAATTTAACCTTAGAGTGTGGGCAGTGGCTGTGGTGAATGCTTTGGGATGAAGGGACGGAGGGGTAGGAGGAAGTGGCTTAAGAGGGAGAGGAGCAAATATTAAACATCACCTTGAATAAATATTACTATAACGTTTAACGTCCACACCCAGCATTGGTGACTCGGCAGACGGCGGAACACCATCCCAAGGAAGAAGGGGAAGAGACCTAAATCAACACTGAACCACCAGAGCAATCAAACTGCAAAGATGGACAATTGGCAACTTTTATCTCGACCACCTCGGGATTAGAACTTGGGTTATCGGTGTGCCAAGCGGAATGAATGTTCTATCACTGAGCTACGGTGATAGTACATAACTCCTTTCTCCTTTTGTCCATCTATTCACGAATTTAAAGCCTGCGTAGGCAGGATATCAACAATCACACAACAACATTAATGTTTTTTCTTTTTTTTTGTATTTTGAAGTCTATTCCTCACCTAAGCTAGTGAAGTGCCGGTCATTTTGTCAGAGAAAGTAAGGCATCTACAAAGCAGCGCCAACCTGGACAAGATAAATGAGCTCTTCACGTAACAAATAATACCTATCCTATCCTATCCCGTAACCCAAAGGTCATTGGGGCACCACAGATGATCGTTTAACCAGCGTACACCATCTCTCTCTGTTCTCAGCAACAATCATGGCTTCGTTCAATGTCAAACCAGTCCATTCTCGAATGTTGTCCTCCCACCTCTTTTTCTGACTCCCTCTTCTTCTGCCTCCTTGCACCGTGAATTGCAGGATGGTTTGTGTAAGGCCTGATGCTCTGGTGACGTGGCCATACCTATCCTATCCTGTCCCGTAACCCGGAGGTCGTAGGGGCACCACAGATGATCGTTTAACCAGCATACTCCATCTTTCTCTGTCCTCAGCAGCCCTGATGGCTTCGCTCAGTGTCAAACCAGTCCATTCTCGAATGTTGTCCTCCCACCTCTTTTTCGGTCTCCCTCTTCTTCTACCTCCTTGCATTGTGCCTTGCAGAATAGTCTTTGCAAGGCCTGATGATCTGGTGACGTGGCCATGCCATCGGAGTTTCCGTTTCTTCACCACTGTAAGCAGGTCATCGTGTTGTCCAATGTCTTGTGTGATGGTCTGTCGAACTTCGTCGTTGGTGATGTGTTGGGTATAGGAAATGCCCAGAAGTCTTCTGTAGCACCTCATCTCCATGCTTTGTATTCTTCGTTGTAGATCTGCTGTGAGGGTCCATGCTTCGCAGGCATTTAGAAAGATGGAGATGACAAGGGAGCGCAGCAGTCTTACTTTAGAATGTAGATTGATGGTTCTGTCTTTCCAAATGGGCTTCAACCTTGTCAGGGCAGCAGTTGTTTGTGCGATCCTGGAGAGGACTTCCATTGTCTGATACAATGGCTCCTTAATATTTGAAGCTATGCACTGTGTTGAGGGATTGGCCTTGGACTTTGATGTCCGTGTTGATGCCATTGGTGTTGTTGGTCATCATTTTGGTCTTCTCTGCACTTATTTCCATTCCATAAGCTCTGGAGGTGGTGTCAAGCCTCTGTACCAGCTGTTCAAGTTCTTGTTCCTCTCCAGCCAATCCATCAATGTCATCCGCAAAACGAAGATTGGAGATTGCTCTACCCCCTATGCGCTGACTGTGCCTTCATGATCTGCAAGAGCATCTGACATGATGCGCTCTAGGAAGATGTCGAAAAGTGTTGGAGAGAGTAGGCATCCTTGACGCACACCGATTGTTGTTCTGGACCAGTTCCCGATGGCGCTGTTGTGGAGGACTGCACTGGTAGCCTTATCATACAGGCTTTTGATGACTTCAATAATTTTAGGGCTGATGTTGTACACTTTCATTGTTGCCCATAGAGCTGCATGCCATGCAGACTCGGTCAAACGCCTTCTTGAAGTCTATGAACACATGATATAGATGTTGTTGGTGCTGTAGGTATTTCTCACAGATTATTCTGAGGTTGAAAATCTGTTCAGTGGTACTTCGCCCTTTCCTGAATCCTGCTTGTTCTTCAGCTATGATTTGTTCAGCTTGGGGTTTCAACCTGTTGAGTATTATTTTCAGGAGGACCTTGCTGGGATGGCTGATGAGGCTGATGGTGCGGTAATTTTCACACTCCTGAAGGTTACCTTTTTTGGGAAGAGTGATGACAAGCGACTGGGTCCATGGTATAGGCCACTCCCTACTCTACCAGATCTTGTTACAGATAATGGTGAGGGCATCAATCATCGCTTCTCCTCCTGCTTGGAGCAGTCCCGCGGGTATGTTGTCCACTCCCGCTGACTTCCCTTTCTTTAGCGATTGCACTGCTGCCTCAACTTCTTCCCGGAGAATTGGGAGGATTTCTTCTTCTTCTCTGTTCTCGGGACATGCTAGAACTGATGGGTCTCCATTTGGTTTATGGTTGTAAAGGTCAGAGCAGTACTCTGTCCATCTGTCCAAGACTTCTTGTTCTTCTGTAAGGCATATGCCAGAGTTGCTTTGGATCGTGGAGACTTTGGGCTGTTTGACATTTGTCGGCCGCTTCACAGTCTGGTAGACCTTCTTGCTGTTGTTCTTGTTCAGATTGTTCTCTATTTCCTGGCATTGATCTTCTATCCAGTTCTCCTTTGCTGTGCGCATGCCTTTTTGGATGTCATTGTTGATTTTTCGGTAGACATCAGCTCCCTGTGAGGTGTTCTTTTTCTTTTTTTTATTTCTCTTCGTTTATCACACAGATCCAAACGTTCAGGTGTGATCCACGCCTTCTTCTTTGGTCGGTGCTTGCCAAGGATCTCAGTGGCGGCATCTGTCACAGCTGAATTGAAGGTGGTGGTCATGGTGTTGACATCTACTTCACCAGCCCCCAAAATGAGCAGTGGTGCAAATTTCCCTCCAATTGTGGCCTGAAATAGTTCTGCCACCTCCGGGTCTTGCAGTTTGTCCAGGTCGAACTTCAGTCTAGTGCACTTTGCTGTATTTACTCTCTTCAAGTGGAGCCGGAAAGACATCATCACGAGATCGTGGTCACTTCCGATGTCTGCTCCTGGAAAAGTGCGTGTCCTGCCAATGTTGATGCTTGATCTGAAGCGTTTCTTGACCATGATGTAGTCTATTTGGCTGTGATGCTGCCCGCCGGGACTGTGCCATGTCCATCGTCTGGATTTTTTGTGGAGACCAAGCGTGTTTGGCCATAACTATCATACCTATATTATTTTGAACTTGCTGTTTTAGTTTTTCTAATTTTGCACTGACATTAATTTTTCATCAGATGGTACAAATACGCAATCGTCTTCTTCCTTGTATAACTAATCAGTTGTAGGGGGTGCAGAAAGTTGTGTAGAATACAGGTTTGTAGTTATCTCGCCTACAGAAGTGGGACAGCAGTCAAATAACAGCATGTTGGCTATTATCCTTATTGTATCATATCCTCCGAGGAATAAGGAAATGATTGAAAGATCTATCTCCCATTTTCTGCTGTCAGTGGTTTGATTATGAGGACTTGTGCCGTAGATACCGATGGCCATTCTCTGTGCTCTCAGTGTATTATCAGCTGGGCTTGCTGAAAATCAAGTGACTGATTTCCAACAGCATAAGAAGACGCCTGGATGAAGTCGTCAAAAAAAAAAACCATCTTCATGCGAAACCAATGTCCACAAATTGGCTGCCTGGCAACAGAAATGGGAAAGAACTCAAAACATTTCGACAAAGAATCCATAGCCAAAAATATTTCAAAAATCGATTGTATTGTAATGCTTGGACTATTTGGGGGGCGGGGGGGGGGGGGGGGTCGGGGTGGTGGGGGGGAGGGGGAATCGTATATCTTTTGTCATTAGTTAAGTTGTTAATCAAAATCCTATGTACAATTCATATATTCATACAAATAATTATGTTCTATGATCAATTCATTCACTCATTGTGTGTTAAATTCATTCTATTAATTTTATGCGATTAATTTCCATCCATTTTATTCTAAATTAGTACAACGCAGTCAGTCCATCAATCAGTTGGTAAATCAGCTGCTGTGGATTACTGTTATCAGCCGCTTTCTCTCTCGCTCTCTCTCTCTCTCTCTCTCTCTCTCTCTCTCTCTCTCTCTCTCTCTCTCTCTCTCTCTCTCTCTCTCTCTCTCTCCCACATAATCCTATGAGTAGGCCCATATACTAACTAACACGGAATTAGATCGTTGTAGTATTTAGGACGACGCGCTCGTGGTTTCCTTCGATGCGTTTTCGATTAATTTTTATTCACAACAACAGATATTTAGTAGCTTGTTTATAGCGTACGAGCTAGCTTGCTGTTCGGTTGTTTGCATGTGGGTTAACTGGTGTGTCGATCAACTAAGGCTCAGATCATTAGCCTACGAATGGTCATTAATCATCTGTCATTAACCATCACTAAGTATCATTATTTTAAGTCTTTGTTTGAGTGGATTATTTCCGCTGAAAGAGCTACACCCAAGGGAATATATTAATATCATTGTTTTCATGCTGCTTTTGTTTTATTTGTGTATGTGTGGTGCGGATGGTCTTGTTGTTGGTGGTGGTAGTGGCGGTGGCAGTGGCAGATGTAATGGTGGTGGTGGCGGCAGTTGAGGTGATTGCGTTGATTATCCGCTACAGGCGTCCAACTTGAGTAATTACCCATGTGATCCATTTGCAGCTGCATGTAGGACATGTTAATGTGAATCTGCACAGTTAATCAGAATGCGAGTACACTTATACAATGTCTAATTCACTATAATAGTCGATTATCTGCTTCTATCGTTATTCGTTTTGTTGTTGTTGATGTTGTTTTGCCTGATATTTGCATTCTAAACATCGTGTCCGAGCACTCTGTTTAAATCAAAGAATCATTAGGCCTAAGTGTGGCTTGGGGGTGAAGGTGGTTAGTCACCGGTTTCCTCTGCCGAAGATGGCGGGTTTGATTCCCGCAAAGGAGCGAGTTTTTGTGACTAGGCACGAGTCTACTCAGGTCACTCAGGGTTTTCACCGATTTCCTTTCCGTCTTCTAACAGCAATCTCTCTGTCTTCACACCAAATGTTTAGTGATGTATGTGTTATTGCTGTAACAGATGTGCCAGACTTGGTGATACATATGAGCGTGTATATTGGTACAGATCCCACGCTTTGAGCCTGTTTTGTGATTTGGGGAAAAGCGCGTACAAACCATTATTATTATTATTATTATTATTATTATTATTATTATTATTATTATTATTATTATTATTATTATTATTATTATTATTATCCTATCCTTCCCCGTAACTCGGAGGTCGTAGGGGCACCACAGATGATCGTTTAACCAGCGTACTCCATCTTTCTCTGTCCTCAGCAACCCTCATAGCTTCGCTCAGTGTCAAACCAGTCCATTCTCGAATATTGTCTTCCCACCTCTTTTTCGGTCTCCCTCTTCTCCTACCTCCTTGCACCGTGCCTTGCAGGACGATCTTTGCAAGGCCTGATGATCTGGTGACGTGGCCATACCATCGAAGTTTCCGTTTCTTCACCACTATGAGCAGGTTATCGTGTTGTCCAATGGCTTGTGTAATGATCTATCGGACTTCGTCGTTGGTGATGTGCTGGATATAGGAAATGCCCAGAAGTCTTCCCCACCCCCTTCATTTTCAAATCAACTCCCAGGAGTTAATCAGGGAATAAAGATCACATAAGGACGATCAAGGTCATGAACTGGACTGACTCTCTATGTGTACCATAGCAACCCCCAGGGAGTTACTTTAGCATTGGACAATTCTGTACCAGAAAAACTACAATGAGTTAAACTGTAGTCAAGTGCCAAAACAGCGAGGAGGAGAAGCGGGGATTGACGCACTCACCATTATCTGTAACAAGATCTGGCAGAGTGGGGAGTGGCCTACACCATGGACCCAGTCGTTTGTCATCACTCTTCCCAAAAAAGGTAACCTTCAGGAATGTGAAAATTACCGCACCATCAGCCTCATCAGCCATACCAGCAAGGTCCTCCTGAAAATAATACTCAACAGGTTGAAACCCCAAGCTCAACAAATCATAGCTGAAGAGCAAGCAGGATTTAGGGCAAGGCGAAGTACCACTGAACAGATTTTCAACCTCAGAATAATCTGCGAGAAATACCTACAGCACCAACAACATCTATATCATGTGTTCGTAGACTTCAAAAAGGCGTTTGACCGAGTTTGGCATGCAGCTCTGTGGGCAACCATGAGAGTGTACAACATTAGCCCTAAAATTATTGAAGTCATCAAAAGCCTGTATGACAAGGCTACCAGTGCAGTCCTCCACAACAGCGCCATCGGAAACTGGTTCAGAACAACAATCGGTGTGCGTCAGGGATGCCTACTCTCTCCAACACTCTTCAGCATCTTCCTAGAGCGCATCATGTCAGATGCCCTTGCAGATCACGAAGGCACAGTCAGCATAGGGGGAAGAGCAATCTCCAACCTTCGTTTTGCGGATGACATTGATGGATTGGCTGGAGAGGAACAGGAACTTGAACAGCTGGTACAGAGGCTTGACACCACCAGTCTCCAGAGCCTATGGAATGGAAATAAGTGCAGAGAGGACCAAAATGATGACCAACAACACCAATGGCATCAACATGGACATCAAAGTCCAAGACCAATCCCTCAACACAGTGCATAGCTTCAAATATTTAGGAGCCATTGTATCAGACAATGGGTCCCGACAGGAAGTCCTCTCCAGGATCGCACAAACAACTGCTGCTCTTGCGAGGTTGAAGCCAATTTGGAAAGACATGACCATCAGTCTACATTCCAAGGTAAGGCTTCTGCACTACCTTGTCATCTCCATCTTCCTATATGCTTGCGAAACATGGACCCTCACAGCAGATCTCCAAATAAAATACAAAGCATGGAGATGAGGTGCTACAGAAGACTTCTGGGCATTTCGTATACCCAGCACATCACCAAAGACGAAGTCCGACAGACCATCACACAAGCCATTGAACAACACGATGACCTGCTCACAGTGGTGAAAAAAAACGGAAATTCCGATAGTATGGCCACGTCACCAGATCATCAGGTTTTGCAAAGACCATCCTGCAAGGCACAGTGCAGCAGCCTTACCTTGGAATGTACACTGATGGTCATGTGACAGGTCCCGAACAGCCTATCCTATCCTATCTTATCCTATCCCGTAACTCAAAGGTCCTTGGAGCACAACAGTTGATCGTCCAACCAGCGTACTCAATCTTCCAAAACAGCGACTTTAAACAAAAATATCAAAAAACAAGTCGACAACAGCGCCCCCCACACCCCCTCTATCCCGCCACTCCCCCCCGGCCCACTTTTAAACATAACTATTAACCTCACTACAGGATAGTTAAACTGGGACTGGTCCAGGTAAGCCCCCAAGCACACTTAAAGCCCCACACAAAATACACAAAAGGGGAGTTAAACTGAGACAGGTCCGGAACAGTCCCTTCCCCTCAAAACACAAAACGTAATTTAACCTGTTACAGGTCCAGAACAGCCCCTTTGAACAATACCATTAACTTACATGGAGTTACTTCAACTTAACTTAACTATTAATCACTACGCCCTCCACCAATGGAGTTATACTGGGACAGGTCCAGAACAAATCCCACCCCCAACATACTCGTAAACACAGAAGGGGAGTTAAACTGGAACAGGTCCAGAACACCCCCTTCCCCCAACACTTTTATAAAATACAGAAGAACACAGAAGGGGAGGTAAACTGAAACAGCCCCCCCCTCCCCATTCTCCCAACACATTAATAAAAATACATTCATAAAAAACGAACGGGAGTTTAACTGGAACAGGTTCAGAACAGCCCTCACCCCCAACACGCTCGTAAAACACAGAAGGGGAGTTAAACTGGAACAGGCCCAGAACACCCCCTTCCCTAACACTTTCATAAAATACAGAAGAACAAAGAAGGGAAATTAAACTGAAACAGCCCCTCCCCCCCAAAAAAAAAAATAAAAAAAATAAAAAAACCGACAGCAACCCACACACTCATAAAACACAGTTAAACTGGATCATTGAACAGATCCAGAACAACCCCCAAGCACACTCATAATACACAAAAAGGTGGTTAAACTGGGACAGATCCAGAACAGTACCCCTAAATATAACTATTAACCACTACATGGGAGTGAAATGAGACAGATCCAGAACAACCCCCAACTACCAAGGAGTTTAACTGGGACGGGTCCATAAAAACCTCCCAATTTTTAAACATAACTATTTATCCCAATACAGTTAAACTGGGACAGATCTAGAACAGCCCCTGCCCCACAACACACATAACACTAAAGGGTAGTTAGACTGGTACAGGTCCAGAACAGCCCTCTTAAACAAAACTATCAACCTTCAGGGAGTTAAAACCCAATTTAAATATTAACCACTACGCCCTTCACCAGGGGAGTTAAACTGTGACCGGTCCAGGTCAGCTCCAAATCACATTTAAAACCCCGCACTAAATACATTAAAGGGAAGTTAAACAGAGACATGTCCAGAACAGCCCTTACCCCACAACACTCAAAACACGAAAGGCGAGTTAGCCTGTTATAGGTCCAGAACAGCCCCTTTAAGCAAAACTACTTAAAAACACAAAAGGGGAGTTACACTAGAAGAAATCCCGGGACCCCCCCCCCCTCCTGTTAAACATTAACGGTGTGTTTGTGTGTGTGTGTGTGTGTGTGGGAGGGGGGGGCTGTTCTGGCCCTGTAGTGTTTTTTTGATGTGTTTGAAGGCTATTCTGGATCTTACCCTCTTTAACTTCCCCATATTGTTTTTGAAAAGGTGGGGGGGGGGGAGGGGGGGCGGAGGGCTGTTCTGGTTCTGTCCCAGATTAACTCTGTTCCGTGACAGTTTATCTCCCTTTTAATGTTTTATAGGTATGTGGGGGAGGGGGGGGGGAGTCTTAATCTGTCCAACTCCACTGTAATGTTGTATTGAGGTGTGTGTGCGGGGTGGGGGGTATTCTTCACCTGTTACAGTTTAACTCCTCTTAGTTTTTATAGAGGTACGGAGGTGGAGGGGGTAGGCTGTTCAATACTTGCCCCATTTTAACTCCCTTGTAGTGTTTTATAGTTGTGTGTGTGTGTGGGGGGGGGGGGGCTTTTCTGTATCTGCCCCAGTTTAACTCCTCTGTTCTGTAATTCATTAATGGAGTGTGTATATGTGTGTGTGTGTGGGGGGGGACTTTTTTGGTCTTATCCCAGTTTAACTCCCGTGTAGTGTTTTGTAGGTGTGTTTGGAGGCTGTTCTGGATCTGGCCCTCTTTAACTCCCCCATAGTGTTATAGGGAAGAGGGGGGGGAGGAGGGCTGTTCTGGCTCTGTCCCAGTTCAACTCTATTTCGTCCCAGTTTAACTCCCTTTTAATATTTCTAGAAGTGTGGGGCAGGCTATCCTAAACCTGGCTCAGTTTTACTCCCCTGTAATATTTCATAGAGGTGTGTGGGTAGAGATGAGGGGTGTGTGTTCTTTTCTTATCCCAATTTAACTCTTTTTCATCACAGTTTAACTCCATTTTAATGCTTTATAAGAATGTTTGTGGAGGCTATTCTAATCATGTTACAGTTTAACTCTACTGTAATATTTCATGGAGGTATGCAGGGGGTCAGGGTTGTTCTTGACCTGTCCCAGTTTAACTCTCTTTCGTTTCAGTTTAACTCCCTTTTAGTGTTTTATAGGTGTGTGGGGAGGCTATTATAAACCTGTTCCAGTTTAACTCCTCTGTAATGTTTCATTGAGGTGTGTGAGTGGGGGGGGGGTGGGTGCGATATTCTTGACCTGTCCCAGTTTAACTCCCATTAGTTTTCATAGAGGTTGGGGGGGGGGTGGTTCAGTACCTGCCCCATTTTAATTCCCGTGTTTTTATAGTTGTGTGTGCATAGGGCTTTTCTGAATATGTCCAGTTTAACTCCCCTGTAATATTTTAACAGTGTATGTGTATGGAGGAGGGGGTGGGGCTATTCTGGCCCTGTCCCAGTTTAACTCCCCTGTATTGTTCTCTCTTTAACTCCCCTATAGTGTGTAATGGTGGGGAGGGGGAGGCTGTTCTGGCCTGGTCCTAGTTAAACACCCGAGTTACGTTTTCTAGGAAGGTCAGGGGTTGTTCTGGAATTGTCCCAGTTTAACTCCCATGTTTAGCTTTTGTGTATTTAGTGAGCTTGGGGCTGACCTGGACCTGTCCCAGTTTAACCCCCTTGTCGTGTTTTATAAGGGCTGTAGACCTGTCCCAGTTTAACCCCCTTGTCGTGTTTTACAAGGGCTATGGGCCTGTCCCAGCTTAACTCTATGTTTTATAGGTGTTTGTTTTATGTACGTTCTACAGTTGTTCTAGTTTTACTCTCCTGTAGTGCTTTATAGGTTTGTTGGGGTTGGCGCTGTTCTGTCCCTGTGGGCTGTTTTGGACTAGACCCAGTTTAACTCTTATGTTTTGTTGGGAAAGGGTTGTTCTGGAACTGTTCTGTTTTAACTCCCTAATGACTTGTTATTGTGAGTAGAAGCGAACCGGTTTTGCTGGTGGGGGCTGATTTGGAATATAGAAGGGGGGGGGGAGGGGCATTCTGGGCCATAACCAGACTAACTCCAGGGGAGTTAATATGGGCATTGACTAAAACTACTACTCGGAGTAAAAGAGGTAAGAGAGTCATTTCAGCACGTCACACCGGCTACCGAAATATACTCAGCAAGCCCTATGTCCTTTCTCCCCGTCCCCGGTAACCCAGGATGGATCCCAGTCGTCTGGGCGTCAGACTATGCGCCCAAAATCCACAGGACTCTAGCTAGATGGGGCTGGAAAGACTACATTACATTACATAATTGTTGCTTTAGGTCCAGCGGACTCTTCCGAGCCAAATCAGGACCGGACAACCCCCAATCCGCATAAAAGATCTGCTGAAACAACCCTAGTGGGAAAACTGAATGCCCTCCACCAGCCAGTCACTTTACAATAAAGACATCCCACGCAGGGGACGGCTGAGGCTTCACCCCAACTTATCGAACCCCCGTTTACAAAAACAAAATAGAATACAAACATCATTATAAATTATCAACAAAACACATACATATAAAATGCCTACATTGCTAAATAATAACATCATAGGAAGCCCTAGTGACCACCTGGCAGAAAGCGTCTAATATTCCCAAGCTGATCCAACAGACCTCATACACAAACAAGGAGTCTTGTCCCGGAAGAGTTTTCAAGAAAAAAGGTAGGAGACTGGTCTAGCGAAGAAGACGATAGTATAGCAGATTGATAGAACAGAGCAGGAATGAGAAAGAGCAAATGAGAAAGACAGCGACAGTGGGAATTTAAAGCACTAAATTTCCCGAAAGTGGGGATACTATTTATACTGAAACCCCCGGCACCCCAACGGGGGTGCTGAAAAGACTGGGAGAATAGGAGGGAGGAAGGGGTGATGAGGTGGGGAGAATGGTGATGCTAAGGATGAAGATGGTGATTGGCAAACTTGTTAGTACTCATTCGAAGTTAACGTTTAAACCCGTGAATGTCTTTACGGCTTTTAATCCGAAGGAGAGAGTAGTAGAATAGCTCTAGTCTCCAGAACGGGTGAGGAGTGTGACTGCAGTGATGAGCAACCTACACTGTTTAACCAGTTGTTTCTTACTGCCAGACTTGTGATTGCGCCAGCGTGGTTTCAGTTCCTTGCAAGATCCTGAATACCATGCCCACTCAGGATGCAGTTTACATATGACGATATAGACTAAAAGTCTTGCAGTGCATGTCAGATGCTTGCGGGTGTGCCACGTCCGTTTTGACTCAGAAGATGTGCCTCTTCTCTGAATGAGCACAAGTGTCGGACCTCTTTGCGGTGCAGGAAAAAAAAAAAAGCTTATTCAGGTCCGTGTTGTACAAATCTTTTGGGCACAGGATTTTTGTACATTTCTCTCAAGTTACGCCTTCGTCGGTCAGCTGAAATTATCATGTTTAAAAAAAGAACAGGAAATGTCTCCTTGTTCTTCGAGTTTTGGTAGAGGAAGTTCAAATTCTTGCGGATGATGGCTGATTTAGAGGGAACACGCGCCTGCACACAGACTCTAATATACTTGGGCGCGTAGATGATTGTAAGTGGCCTAATAATTACAAAGGTAACGTCTGTGTAACTTGCCATGTTTAGACTTTTAAAATTTGTGTATTTCCTAACATATCTGAAAACACTTTGAAATAGACGGGGTAAATAAAAGCGAGCAAAATGTCGGTTTTGCTCAAAATACTCAAAATCGGCAGAAGCGATTTTGTTACGATTGGGTGTTACAGGATTATTGCTTTAGGTCCAGCGGACTCTTCCGAGCCAAAACGATTGGGTATACAGGTACTTCAAATCAGGAGTAGTAGTCTGGTTGTTGGTCAGTCAGTCGGCCAGGTGTAGCAGGCCAGATTATACCCCGCCTCAAGTATACCCAGGGTATAAACTGGCCTAGCCCGGACTATGCCCCCGTATAAACTGGCCTAGCCCAGACTATACCCCTGGGTATTATCTGGCCTAGGCTCGTTTAACCCTCTCCTGCCCATTATAGCCCCCCACTACGGAAGACCTTATCCTTTACGTTACTCTTTAATTTATGTGTTGTAATTGTTCTGATGCACTCAGATAGATAGACAGACAGACAGACGGACAGATAGATAGATAGATAGATAGATAGATAGATAGATAGATAGATAGATAGATAGATAGATAGATAGATAGATAGATAGATAGATAGATAGATAGATAGATAGATAGATAGATAGATAGATAGATAGATAGATAGATAGATAGATAGATAGATAGATAGATAGATAGATAGATAGATAGATAGATAGATAGATAGATAGATAGATAGATAGATAGATAGATAGATAGATAGATAGATAGATAGATAGATAGATAGATAGATAGATAGATAGATAGATAGCTAGCTAGCTAGCTAGCTAGCTAGCTAGATAGATAGATAGATAGATAGATAGATAGATAGATAGATAGATAGATAGATAGATAGATAGATAGATAGATAGATAGATAGATAGATAGATAGATAGATAGATAGATAGATAGATAGATAGATAGATAGATAGATAGATAGATAGATAGATAGATAGATAGATAGATAGATAGATAGATAGATAGATAGATAGATAGATAGATAGATAGATAGATAGATAGATAGATAGATAGATAGATAGATAGATAGATAGATAGATAGATAGATAGATAGATAGATAGATAGATAGATAGATAGATAGATAGATAGATAGATAGATAGATAGATAGATAGATAGATAGATAGATAGATAGATAGATAGATAGATAGATAGATAGATAGATAGATAGATAGATAGATAGATAGATAGATAGATAGATAGATAGATAGATAGATAGATAGATAGATATGGTTAGGGTTAGGGTTAGGGTTAGTTTTTTTTTAGTGTTTTTTTTTTTACACGCAAGATAAAGGCTGTTAGTTGAGTTCACTCAGTTTTGTTTGTTTGTTTGTTTGTTTGTTTTTTTTACACGCAAGCAAAAGGCTGTTACCTGAGAGTTGGTCACGCAAACGGTCATGTACAACAAACCCATGAGTGAAATCTCTTTAGGTGGGGGTATATTCCGGGTGCGAGGGGTATGACCTGGCCTAGGCTGATCTATACCCAGGGGGTTAAACCCGCCTAGGCTACATTATACCCAGGGTATAAAGCAGCCAGGGGTATATTCCGGCCTGTTACACCGGGCCCGTCGCTCCGAATTTCACTTTTTTTTGGTTCAAAACACACTTTTTGCCTTATCTCAAGAATACCTTAACCGAATTTCATTTTTTTCTTTCTTTGCGTATACTTTAACTACAGCTAAACATGTTAGATCATTCGTATTAGGCCAATTGTGTAATTTCTAAAAGGTTAATGTCAATGTGCTCCACCATTTTTTAAACAAGGTTTTCGCTGTATAAAAAAAATGGCTAAGCCAGTTTTGATACTTTTTTTTTCTTTTTGCTAGAGGTGTGTTCAGATAGTGGTATATCATTCAATGTTTTCACTTTGCTTCTTTAGGATAGGGCCGGGTCACACAACTTCCAATAGACCTAACACTTTTGAAAAAAAATTTTTTACACTGCTATGTCAGCTACGTGTCTGAGTATTTGGAAAAACATTTGAAAGGCTTGCCATCTTGTTTGAAGCTGAAATGTTAAGCAACACCAGAGTTCGATGGCGGCGATGACGACGCCTGCGACGGCGACGACGACGACGATGACAACGACGATGATGATGATGATGATGATGATGATGATGATGATGGTGATGATGATGATGAGGAGTATGATGAGGATGATGATGAGGATGATCTATTTATAATTGGAGTCTTATACGCCCTACTACAAAATTCCCATCACAAGGCGACCATGTTTGTATCCAGAATGTTAGTTGGAACTTTCGGGCGTTTTCAGCGTGAGGATGCACAATGGTCTCAAGAGACAGGAGTAATGTACTCAAAGATAATCCAGAAACGGAAATCGCTCATTCCGTTTGTCTTTACACAACAACTGTCGATTCATAACGTACATACTTTTCAAATGGTTTTTTTCCCGAACACTCCTCGAGTAATTCTAATAATTGCATTTAACTTGCGTTTCTCGTACACCTACTTAACGCCTTGTTAATATAGATTGTCATATCACATTTTACCTTTCTGTACACTCATTTTTAATATGACGAAAGGAGTTACGTACATGCCTATCACTATCAAGCACTTGTTTTCTGTAAGGAAGAAATCAGAGAGACAGACAGACAGACAGACAGAGCACATGACGAAATGATATAATTGGACTTCATAAATAGTCAAGGCAGGATCAGAAAGCAATAAACAGTTCAGTGACAATAATTATTGTATGTTTGTCCCCGACAAAAAGACAAATCCACGCCCTCTAGAAGGACGAAGTGTAATGCCAACATGCACAATGGACAAACTTTAAACATCCTTCTCGGATGACGAAGTGTGTATAGAAAAGAAGTCGGACGTCATAGGCATAGTCTTCAATGCGGAATGTATAAAAGCGAACGTACACTGCATTTAGTCAATTGTTTCGGAGAGCTCCACTTTACTTAAGATAACGCTCCTGCATCTTGGCATTATAACAAGGTAAAAGCTTTAATCAGCGTTGCGTATGAAGACTTCTTGTCTTTATTTAGTGATGAATATTGCGCAGTCTTTTTTTTTTTTTAACAAACATTAGCGATTACCACCACCACCGCGTGTTTTATTTTCGCTCTCAATTGTTGCGTATTGTTCCTGCTTGAAGCAAACATTTTTAATTTCCTCACTCTACAGCCTTCTGTGTATAGTTTTATTGTTGTTGTTGTTGTTGTTGTTGTTGCTGTTGCTGCTGGTTAAGTCCCCTATACGCATCTGTGTCCGGGGACGGTAATCTACCCACTGAACTGAACTGTTGCTGGTGTTTGTTTGTTTGTTTTTAAACTAGTGATACGCTAATTTAACAACAACAGCACCAACACTACTACTACTACTACTACTACTACTACTACTACTACTACTACTACTACTACTACTACTACTACTACTACTACTACTACTACTACTACTAATAATAATAATAATAATAATAATAATAAAGAATGATGTATATGCGCTTTCACCCAAACATCCACCCAAATAACCAATCACGCTCACGCGCGGCGGTATTTACCAACATATGCAGAGCTTTCACCTAAATAATAATGTGGATTCATAAACTCTTCTATTATCATTCTTTTGAATCCTTCTATTATCATACTGTCTAGAGTAAACATACTATTTTATTTTTAATTTTTACATTGTTTATTTACTTAATTTAATTTATTATTTAATTTATTATTATTATTATTATTATTATTATTATTATTATTATTATTATTATTATTATTATTATTATTATTATTATTATTATTATTATTGTATAAATTTTTTTTATTCAGGTGGGGAAAGGGCAGGGGGAGGGGGGATCTCAGACTCACTTTTAAAATGCCGCTATAAGAACATTGTACGCATTTTTATTTCAGGACCATGTCATTGACAACGTTCATGCTGACTGTCTGGCTTTGCCTCAGCCACCTCTTTTGCCTCGGTGTTGGAGAGATGTGCAATCCCGATGGACCTGCAAACTGTACATTTCACAATCCGGATGGCATCGAGTCGGAGGTGACTTGGTGTGGTTGGAAAGGTGAGGAATGGATGGCAGCGTACCCACGAAGCACACCATGGGATATATGTGTAGGGTTGGAATTTAACAGCTACTTTGGTCGACTATCGAGCAGAACATCGTGTTCTACATTAGAACAGGAGTTCTGTTTGTTGTTTAAATGGAAGTCCACTGTGGATGACATAGATCTTCGCATTGTCCTTTACAGACCCGAAGCAGAGAGTTCCAAAAAAGAAATCTGGCGAGAACAGGCTGGTGTTTTCCTTTGGAAAATGGTGAACATATCAGTTTCAACAAACTATGACTGAATTCGAAGCAGCCAGGAACGCTAGTGTAAATCAAGGCAAATCCGTTTGTGTTGATAACATTCAATTTGTAAAACATCCCTGTACAACGATAAACAACCCGTCGTCTCCAGCGGTCACAACCACAACTAGTAGACCTAAATCCACCATCTCTGACTTCACAACAGAAAATGTGGAAACAACTATTACTCATACCACCACTACTACTACTGAAAACGACAGTCCAAATACTAACATGGTAATCATCAGTGCTGCTGTAGTTGCTTTTGCTGTTGTTATCATTGCGGTGACTTCCATCTACGTGCTTAGACGAAGAAGGTCAAAGAAAACCAACAGGGTAGTCAAATATGAAGCAGAAGGCTTCTTTTGTGTCTCGTCAGACAATGAATTCTTAAACGAGTGTGGGAGAACGATTTTTTTTAAGGATAAAATAATAAGGGAGGCAATATATTTTTTAATTGCAGGATGGAAATTCTGTAGTTGTGTCCCTTGGCAATGGTTATTTCGGGCTTAGGATAGAAGAAAAAATGTTTTATTATGTTATATTTATAAATAATATATTAAAAATATGTTTATATTTTTTTGATCTTTATTTTGTGTTTTGAGTAATTGGAAATGTAATTTTTTTTAGATTTTAGAATTTTGGGTCCGGGATGATTGTTTTCCGTTAAGCCGTTTCCGCCATTTTTTTGCTTGGGAAGGCACGTTTGGAAAAAATCGTCTTCTGAAGACTGTAAGTGAACAGTTTGATATTAATATTTAAGCATCAATAATAGTGTAAAAGATTAAATAAAGGTTTCTTTTTCAATTATAATGATGTTTTAGTATCGGATGGGGTTGATTTATCAGTGATAATGAAGGATAATGTAACCGGTGCAAGGTTTATTTTAATGGTGGCTTTGCTATTGTTGTAAATTGAAGAATATTGTTAAGCATATATTTTGTGTTTATCTTAAAGATGTCTTTTAATGTTGTATAATATTCTTGTTTGTAAATTTAAAATGCTTTATTTTAAATTGCGGTTATTATTATTATTAGTGGAAGTTGAAGTAGTTATTTATGGATTTTGTATGTTGCTGTTTGCAGAGGCGGAAACCCGCTGCACAGTGGGTCATTCATTCGTAGAGGGTTGTTTATTTTATTCGTAGAGGTTATTTGGTCATTCATAGGGGGTTGTTTCTTATTTATCATTGTTGATTATTATCACTCATAGCCTAGGGGTTTGTTTCTTATTTATCATTGTTGATCATTATCATTCGTAGGGGGTTGTTTGTTTATTATTATTTGTAGAGGTTATTTGGGCATTCTTAGGGGTTTAGTTTATCAGTTTTAGGAGTATAGTTGGTCGTAGTTAAGGATCATTATTTAGTAGAACGTTAGGTTATTAATATTAATTAGTAGTTTGTGTTATAAGTGTATTGACTATTGTTTGAATATTATCCAAGTCTCCCCACCCTCTTGCCCCTGGAAGAGAGAAATAAAGAAGTATATTTAATTTTAAAGTTAAATCCAGTGTTATTTTATTCATTTTTAAAATTTATTTTATCTTTATATCTCTCCGTAAATTCTTGTGGGTGTGTGGGCGTATTTGTGCGTGAAGTGAGGTTGAACTTGAAATGAGTATGAGTGTGTGAGCGAGACCATGTAAGGATGTTTGTTTAGTTGGTTTATCACTATCACTCTGGTACATTTTTGGCGTCGTCGACAGGATAAAAGACTTGGTGAGATCCAAGTGGGATTTGAACCATCCATAGAATTAGGTTGGGTTTCGAATCTGAAGAAAGTTATTTATATATTATAGGTAGGTAAGTTAGGATTTAGGGTAGTTGGGGTTGGGTTAGGTGGCCCACTGTGCGGTGTGTGGAGAAGACGAGACGAGATGACCTTGGCATGAGGGAGAACCTGTACTGAGCCCTGGCAGAGTGGTTGGAGCCTGGCGCAGTGAAGCGACTATCCGACAGGTCTTCCCTGATACTACCAGAGTAGCAACGGGGTGCCTTCGCTGAAATTCGCCTGGGGGGAGCAGACCTTTGCTATTTGTACCTGGGGTGCGCAACGTTCATCATCGGACTACAAGAAGAATGATGGAGCCAGGTCGTCGAATGGAAGTTACAGACAGTACCAAGGAACTATGAAATATGATACAAGTGTGATATCTTGTGACAGTGTTGTGACACTTTGGAAAAGAATCATATTTGTTACTCTATTTGATGAAAAACATTGAAAAAATAGGGGTGCAGAAGAAGAAACAAAAACAATTTTATTCAGATTGAACAAAAACATTTGTATTGTTGAATTGTGGTATTGCTTGACTTTTAACAGTTCAGAGAAAAAAAAACAGTACAAGAATATTATGTTTATTTGACGATCATGTGAACATTTTGATGTTTTGTATTGGTCTGATTTATTATTGTGTATGATAATAAGTGAAAAATGAATCGTGCTGAGGCAACATTCATGATGGACTCCTTGGAGCAAGAAATTTCTTCCATTGATCAGGAAATAGGCAGATTGAGTGAGTTTGCTCGTAATCGTAAACATAGAGATGGCAGAAAAGGACAAACGCCACAACAGGTGCCCCATATTTCAGTGATTGTTCCCCCAAAATGGAAAATTTCTAAGTTTTCGGAGGGTAGTGCAGCAGAATTAGAGGTATTTATTGAAGAGGTATCTACAGCCTTGAGGAGCGAAGAAGACCCTGTTCAGTTTATCATTTCTCAGCTGTCTGGAGCAGCAAAGCGAGAAGTCCGCTGTTGCGGTAGAGCTGTTCAGACGGTGGAGAATGTGTTTGATATACTGCGCAGTGCCTTCGGCGATCGTCGTTCGCTACCACTGGTGTGGAGGGCTTTCACTGAAAGAGAACAAAGTCCAAGGGAAAGGGTACGAGATTTTGGCAATGATTTAGTAGAAAGGTTTAGTATCCTCAACAAGAAACAGTTGGAGGAGGGGCATGAACAAAGTCCAGAATTGATTTTGGTTGAGCAGTTTATCGAAGGACTGAGAGATAGGAGTCTTGTACTTGACCTCAAGCGCAGAAAGCGGCAAGGATTAACCGACTTTGCTGAAATTCGGAGGTTGGCGATAGAGTGGGAGGAGGAACAGAGCGCTCCGAGGAAACGAGCTGCTGAATCGCAGGTAGTTACTGTTCAAGACCAGAAAATAGACTTTAGCCACCTCGAGGAAACACTTCAAAAGAAGTTGGCTGAGATAGAAAAGACACTGAATAGACTTGAGTCTAAGAAGTTTCACACCGGACCGGACAGACAGCACAATCAGAGGGAGGGTTCAGAACCTCGTAACAAAAAGGAAAATGTAGGGCCTATAAACCATAGGGATAGTTGGACAGCCGAGGGGAAGCCTATTTGTTGGTTCTGCAAGGAGGTAGGGCATTTTCAGAGACATTGTTCCAAGAACCCAAAAGCGAAAAAAATTGCTCATGAGGGAGGTCAAGGGTTAAACGGACAACCGCCAGCCTAGAGAGCCATAGCGCCGGCGGTGACGAAAAGCATGAGGGCTCCACTTTGTATAAGAAAACTGTAGGAGGAAGACCGGTAGTTGTTGTTGAGCTAGGAGGGGTGTGTCATGAGGCTTTGTGGGATACCGGGTCTCAGGTGACCATCATTAGTGAGGCAATATACCGTGACCACTTACATGGAAGTAGACTGGTTGAAGATAGTGGGTTCATCAGTCTGGTGGGAGCAAATGGGCTTGCCATTCCTTATTTGGGGGTAACCCTTCAAGATATTAAAGTGGGGAGCCAGCTTTTGAAAGATGTTGGAATCCTTGTTCGACCAGATAATGGAGTGGGCACAAATGTAATTTTGGGGATGAACGTCATTAGACAGCTAAAGGACGCGCCAGAGCTGAACTTGCAGAAATTGACAAAAGAAAAGAAAGGTTGTTTGAGGATTGTGAGAACTCCTAGGGAGGGTGTACATGTTCCTGCCAAGTCTATTGCTAGTGTTCGTCTTAGCTCGGGGAAGCAAGGAAATTCCCAGACAGAGTTTGTGATAGAACCACTACATACTCAGCATGTGTCAAAATTCATAGTCGCCCAGACGTTAGTCAGTGGTCAGAGTTGGCTGGTGCCGATTGTTAACTTGTTGGATGAAGACTTGTTCATTCCTGGTAGTACTCCCATAGGCACTCTTCATGCAGTCGAACACATTGTCGCCCAAGAGATAGTGGTTGTAGAAGAAGAGGCTCAGATAGTAGTGAGTTCTGTCCAGAAAGAAGAAAAAAAGGACAAAGAAAACGTACAGATAGACTTGTCTAACGCAGAGTGTAGCGATGAGGAGAAAGAACAGTTACGGTCGCTCCTTCTTGAGTTCGTTGACACTCTAGCGCTAGAAGATTTTGATGTGGGCTATGCAACTCAGGTAAAACATCAAATTCCTGATGACGGTGTGCCCGTGGTAGAAACCTTCCATCGCATTCCACCGAATAGGTTACAGGAAGTGCGGAAACATTTGCAGGATTTGTTAGAAAAAGACATTATTCAGCCAAGTACTAGTCCGTACGCATCACCAATCGTTCTGGTACGCAAGAAAAACGGAGATCTGCGAATGTGTGTAGACTATAGGAAGTTGAATGCCAAGACAAGAAGAGATGCTTATCCTTTGCCGAGGATTGATGAGTCACTTGATGCGCTACATGGATCTAAGCTATTTACGTCCCTGGACTTGGCTGCAGGATATCATCAGGTGGCCATGGATGAGAAAGATCAGCACAAGACAGCGTTCATTACTCCCTTTGGATTGTTTGAGTTTAAGCGCATGCCATTTGGGCTTTGTACTGCCCCACAGACATTTCAGAGGCTGATGACATCTGGAATGAATGATATGCTCTTTCAGATCTTGCTAGTGTATCTGGATGACATTTTGGTTTTCAGTGAAAATTTCCAGGAGCATTTGAACCGATTACGCAGTGTGTTGACACGCTTGAGAGAACTTGGTCTCAAACTGAACCCCGCGAAGTGTAGATTTTGTCAAAAGTCTGTACAGTACTTGGGATACACAGTGTCAGAGGGGGGAATCGCGACTGATGAAGAAAAGATCAGAGTAGTACAGCAGTGGCCTGTACCCCAGACCCTCCGAGAGTTGCGTTCCTTTTTGGGTTTTGCCTCTTATTACCGCAGATTTGTGGCTGGGTTTGCCAAGATTGCCCGTCCTTTACACATTTTGGTAGGGGATGTGGCACAAAAGTTCAAAAAGCAAGGAGGAAAGAAGGCAATGTTGGGAGAGGGTTGGACTGTAGAGTGTCAGGAAGCCTTTGAGACTTTAAAGAAAACGTTGACGTCAGCTCCAGTGTTGGGCTATGCTGACTATAAAAGACCCTTCATTTTGGAGACCGATGCAAGCTCTCATGGGTTAGGTGCAGTACTTTCACAAGAACAAGATGGGCAGTTGAGAGTCATTGCATATGCAAGCAGGACGCTGCGTCCTTCTGAGAAAAATGCTAGCAACTACAGTTCCATGAAACTAGAACTACTGGCTCTAAAATGGGCAGTGACTGAAAAGTTTAGAGGTTATCTGTTAGGATCCAAGTTTGTCGCTTTTACTGACAATAACCCCTTGCGCTACTTGAAATCTGCAAAGTTGGGCGCCACAGAGCAAAGATGGGCAGCACAGTTGGCGATGTTTGATTTTCAGGTTCAGTACCGATCGGGTAGAGCAAACATTAATGCTGATGCGTTGTCACGTCCACCAGTAGTTGGTCTAGAAGTTCCTCAAGATTCAGATGGCTCTGTTGATGATGAAGTCATGGTGGCAACAGTTGCAAGGGGCTCAACGGAAGTTCCGCCTGAAGTGTTTGGGTGTGACCCCACTGTTTGTGCTGGTGTGACAGTGGTTGATTCAGATACAGAATCGGATGACACTCAGTCAGATAGTGAGGCAAGATCAGGGACCACTGAAGGTTCAGTATCGGAGGGTACCACTACTAGTGCTTCACAAACTTTACCCTCCATTTCGATAGAAGACCTTAGAACAGCTCAAGAGAGAGATCCCGAAATAGGCCCCATAATTGAGTTATGGAAGAAGGGCAAGTGCCCAGGATACAAAGACAGGCTAGGAAAAAGTCTCACTTTCTCGAAACTCTGTGTTCAGTGGAAAAGATTTGAATGTAGGGAAGGACTTTTGTATAGGAAAATACAGCATCCTAGCACTCGCGAAACAGTGTACCAGCTGGTACTGCCGAAAGAACTTAGAGAAGCTGTGTTTGAATCTGTCCACGCAACCGGACATCAAGGTCGAGATCGAACAGCGCGCCTGCTTCAAGAGCGTTGCTATTGGCCGGGTATGTTCGCTGATGTAGCAAGGTGGGTGAAGTCGTGTGAACGGTGTAGTGTCGCAAAGCTCCCCAACCTGAAGATTAGGGTACCCATGGGACATCTCCTTGCGTCACAACCTTTAGAGGTTATTGCGGTTGATTTTACCTTGTTAGAAAAGGCATCAGATGGTCGTGAGAATGTGCTTGTGATTACAGATGTATTCACGAAATTCACCATTGCTGTTCCTACTCGTGATCAAAAGGCTATTACTGTGGCGAAAGTCATTGTTAAAGAATGGTTTCAGAAGTACGGCATTCCGAGCCGCATACATTCAGATCAGGGTCGCAATTTTGAGAGTGCCGTCATCAAAGAATTGTGCACTATTTATGGCGTGAAGAAATCCCGTACAACACCCTACCATCCGGAGGGGAACGCTCAGAGTGAACGCTTTAACAGAACTATGCACAATTTGCTTCGTACTCTGCCGGAAGAGAGGAAGAAGAGGTGGCCTGAATTTTTGTCAGAGGTGGTTTATGTGTATAATGTGACTCCGCATGCCTCCACGGGGTTCAGTCCCTACCAGCTTTTGTTTGGGCGGAAGCCACGGTTACCTGTGGACTTCCTTCTTGGGGTCGAGATTGAAGAAGCACCACAAACAGATTGGGTTCAGGTGCACCGTGAACGGCTTGATTTTGCCAGAGAAGCAGCTCTGAAACATTTGACACAGGCTGCGGCCGAACGAAAGGCTAGACATGATCACAAAGTCAAGGGAGATAAATTGAAGGTGGGAGATCTGGTCCTTGTACGGAATCATCCCCTGGGTAGAAACAAAATTCAGGATGCCTGGAAGTCTGATAGATTCAGGATTAGGTTACTGCCCAGTCAGGATGGTGCGCCAGTAGTGGTTGAGCCAGTGGATGGGGGAAAACTCAAATACATCAGTAAGGCAGAGCTTAAAAAGTGCCCCATACCCCAGCCCGCTCCACGAACGAAACCGATTCATCTCCCAGTGGTTAGGTCTCCAACAATTACAGATGCAGAGTCAGATTCAGAGTCCTCGGATTCTTCAGTTTTTCCCACACCTGTGACTCCAGTCAGAAGAAATCGTAGAACCACTGCAGGAAAACACACTAACTTGCATCATTTACCCAAGTCTGTAGTGTTGTCCCAGTTTATGCAAACCGTACAGTCCTTTTTGAAGTATGAATAGTGGATGAATTGTCTACTGTGACGGACGATCCAAGTTTTTGAATTTTTGGCCGTATAACTGTTGTCTATAGTTGTGCGAAAATTATGGACAGCCCTGGGATCAGTTTGTGACATATTTGATACAGTATGTTGAATGTTATTTTAAGTGTTGATTTGCATTAAGATTAAGGCTGTTGAACATTAACACAAGTAGACTACCATGTATTAAGCCCTGCAGGTTCGGGTGGTTTACGAATAGGCTTGCTCCCTTCGCCAGGTTAGGGATGTCGTAAGAGGCGACTAAGGCTGGGTTGTTTGTGTGCGTAAATGTGAGTATGAAAGAAGGGGCCGAGGTGTGTGTGTGAACTTGGTGGTGTTAGGTAAACACCTAATGTGACTTGAAACAAGGTTGGGTAGGATAGTCTTTTTGTTAGGCTGAGTTAGGTCTTCCTTGAAGTGTCCTGTTAATCTTAATTGATGCAGGGGTATCCATTGGTCTTGGAGTACTCTATCCAGCTGATACAGTTAGGAAGGTAGGAATGAGTTCATCGCAGACAAAGTGATGTGGCTATATTTGCTCTCACTTCAGTGTTGCAGCAATTCTTCCTTCGGTGTGTTTACAGCATGAGAAAATTCTTTTGGTTGAATGTAAGTTTTAAGTTTAGAAAGTATTTTATTTTAATTGTCGTTTGGGCCATTATAGGCTGGTTATAAGTTTATTTTGTTATAATAATTTTTGAGAAAATAGGGAGGTGTTAAAAATAAGATAATGAGAGTTATTTTAAACTATGGGTGTAGAGTAGTTTAAAGATGAATGGTGGTAAGATTTGCGAACCATGTGATGCTTCAGGTGGGTGTTGGGAACTAGTGTGAGTTACGAACATGTACTTACTGTCGGTAGCTTTAAATAGCTTGATAGAATTGTTGCTTGTTCTACTGTTCTTCTGCACTGAGACACTTACTGTTGCATAGAGCTGTTGAAGGTTGAGAGCTAATTTTAGTTAACTGTAAAAGTGCTAGAATTCTCTTGTGAAGTTAGATGAAAGGAATGGCTAGGATAAGTCGAGAAAGCATGTTCGGAAAAAAAAATTTTTTGTTGAGAAGAAATAATGAAGCCGTATATTTGTTATAAAGTTTATTTTTTTTCACTTAGGTTATTTAACGTGGTTGTCGTGGAAGGCGACATTACCCTTGGTTTTCGTCAAACCACGGAGTGGTTTACGAAAGTGGGGGCGAATGTGGGAGAACGATTTTTTTTAAGGATAAAATAATAAGGGAGGCAATATATTTTTTAATTGCAGGATGGAAATTCTGTAGTTGTGTCCCTTGGCAATGGTTATTTCGGGCTTAGGATAGAAGAAAAAATGTTTTATTATGTTATATTTATAAATAATATATTAAAAATATGTTTATATTTTTTTGATCTTTATTTTGTGTTTTGAGTAATTGGAAATGTAATTTTTTTTAGATTTTAGAATTTTGGGTCCGGGATGATTGTTTTCCGTTAAGCCGTTTCCGCCATTTTTTTGCTTGGGAAGGCACGTTTGGAAAAAATCGTCTTCTGAAGACTGTAAGTGAACAGTTTGATATTAATATTTAAGCATCAATAATAGTGTAAAAGATTAAATAAAGGTTTCTTTTTCAATTATAATGATGTTTTAGTATCGGATGGGGTTGATTTATCAGTGATAATGAAGGATAATGTAACCGGTGCAAGGTTTATTTTAATGGTGGCTTTGCTATTGTTGTAAATTGAAGAATATTGTTAAGCATATATTTTGTGTTTATCTTAAAGATGTCTTTTAATGTTGTATAATATTCTTGTTTGTAAATTTAAAATGCTTTATTTTAAATTGCGGTTATTATTATTATTAGTGGAAGTTGAAGTAGTTATTTATGGATTTTGTATGTTGCTGTTTGCAGAGGCGGAAACCCGCTGCACAGTGGGTCATTCATTCGTAGAGGGTTGTTTATTTTATTCGTAGAGGTTATTTGGTCATTCATAGGGGGTTGTTTCTTATTTATCATTGTTGATTATTATCACTCATAGCCTAGGGGTTTGTTTCTTATTTATCATTGTTGATCATTATCATTCGTAGGGGGTTGTTTGTTTATTATTATTTGTAGAGGTTATTTGGGCATTCTTAGGGGTTTAGTTTATCAGTTTTAGGAGTATAGTTGGTCGTAGTTAAGGATCATTATTTAGTAGAACGTTAGGTTATTAATATTAATTAGTAGTTTGTGTTATAAGTGTATTGACTATTGTTTGAATATTATCCAAGTCTCCCCACCCTCTTGCCCCTGGAAGAGAGAAATAAAGAAGTATATTTAATTTTAAAGTTAAATCCAGTGTTATTTTATTCATTTTTAAAATTTATTTTATCTTTATATCTCTCCGTAAATTCTTGTGGGTGTGTGGGCGTATTTGTGCGTGAAGTGAGGTTGAACTTGAAATGAGTATGAGTGTGTGAGCGAGACCATGTAAGGATGTTTGTTTAGTTGGTTTATCACTATCACTCTGGTACACGAGCAGAAGCCAGAGGTTACTATTGAGGACCAACCAACCACCTCTCCGTCCCGTTTTGTTCCTATCGGAACAGTGCAGACCTACTAGCGGATAACAAACCGAGGCCGAGCAGCCTGTTGACGCTGGCCAAGATGACACTCCAGATCTGGTGCTTTTCCATTCAGAGGTGTACACTCCATTAGCTGCCACCTCACACGTGAATGCAGCTTACGCATACCTTAGACCGTCCTATACATCAGACAAGGCTGATGATGATTACGTCAATTTACCTTCACTAACACAAAGATAGTTCAAAAGATCAAGAAAGGTGGTCACACACTAACTCAAGACAGAAGAGAGCAAAACTGATCTTTCAAAACTGCATTTGCAGCTGCCCATCGACTTCCTCCTTCAAGGTAATGACTGATGTGATTATAAGAAATTGTCATGTCTTGTAATACCCTGAACTTTATAGAGTGCTTCCATTCACTTCCTTTAGAAAGGGGAATGAACTTGAACTTTGGAACTTTGTCCTTTAAAAAAAAATGTAAAGATAGTCCCATAGCTTGTGGCCGTAGGGGAGCGTGATGTTGGAGATCACACTTATCTTGGGCCAGCGTAATGAGGGTGATGACCATCTCTCTCCCTCGCTGCTTTACCTTCCCCACCCTTAAGAGAGTAGGTACTCAGTCATAGTTGAGTCAACTGGGGGCGTTGTTATTTGTCGCTTCACGTTTTGCGGTCACCCATCCAAGTGCTTACCGCACTGAATGGTGCTTAACTTGCGACACAGTAGCGAGTGCTTTTGTCCTTTTATTTTCACATAACATGATGAATGAGAAACAAGATTTTTTGTTATCTTTTACGTGTTTATAATGATGATGATGATGATGATGATGATGATGATGATGATGATGATGATGATGATGATGATGATGATGATAATAATAATAATAATAATAATAATAATATAAATAATAACCTTATTATTATTATTATTATTATTATTATTATTATTATTATTATTACTATTATTATTATTATTATTATTATTATTTAGATTGACTGTATCCAATACCATCAATAAAGTTTACTATTATTTAAATGTTTCTGCTTCACAATGTTATTGGCTGCTGATTTCTCTGCACTAACTAAATCATTGATATCGATTTTGTCGAGCCATTGATAGATGTGTTTTTTTTTGTCGAACTATTACCACTCAAGCAGATGTTGATATCAGAAAAGTATATTTATGGTCGCGCGAACTGAGATTTATTTGAAAGTTTGTAACTGACACAGTGATGACGGCATTACCAATTATGTATACTAAGTCCATTCAACACATTCATTTAGCAGCTAGTACTTCTATTTCACATAAACGAGCAGCCAAGAAAAAAATCGTAATGGTGATATATGGTGGAAAGACGTTTTGAAGTAGCAGTAAAACAGAAACAAATGTGCCTATATAAGAATTCGTTAAAATCAGCCCAGAATTTCAACGAAATATAAAAAGCGAAGACTACCACTTGAGTTAGATCCTGTATTGGCCAGCGACTGGAAAATCGCCATATAAGAATGATTAGATAAATAAATAAACAAAACTATAACTGCTGAAAAGAGAAAGTTTGGTCGGATTAAAAAAAATAATTAAATAGCTAGTTCGCAAGATTCGTTTAAGACTTGGAGAAAGGTTGCTGAAATCATAAATGGATTATATAGGCTACCACAATGCCCTATAAAATTAGTTTATCACAAAATATAAATTTTCCTTCTTTTAAGGAAAAGCGGAAGAATTAACAAAAAAGAAGTTCAATTGAAAGTAGGCTAATTCTACAACTTTGTCATATAATACTTGTATACCATCGAAATATCAAAGAAGATACAAAAAGAATATAAGACCCTCCAAATAATGATTTATTTATTGATTCAAACATCTCTGTAACAGAGCTTCAAGATACTCTATTTTCTGTAGGTTCAAACAAAAAAGTCTGCTGTAGGACGTAATGGCATGTCTTATATGTTATTAAATCATCACCCTGAAGAGTGGATTCGTGTGTTGCATGTAATTACAGACATGTCGGAAAAGAGGAGTTCTACTAGATATGTGGAAATTCTCTCTAGTAATACTTATTTCAAACGCTGGTATACCTAATTTAAAACATCTAGTTACAGGACTATCTCCTTAACTTCTCATATAAGTAGGTTAATTAATGGAGAATATTAAATTATAAAGATTTACCTATTTTTGACGTAAACATCATATTATTCAAAATATTCTGCCAGGTTTTTAAAAAGGCAAATCGACAGTAGATCACTTAGTTAAATTAACCA
>CM072511.1:57211355-57281355 GCA_036898135.1 Oncomelania hupensis | reverse complement strand
GGTTAGCATTCTTATCGCTGGAGTGTGTTGTTTGCCAGTCGGATGGCTGTTGGAAGGTATGAATTCTTGAAGCGCGTCGTGCGACACTTCATAGAGAGGAAGCGCCCCTCGCTGCGCCGGGAGACACAGGCAGCGACTGCGTCATGCAGGGGATGCGCCTCGTTGTTGCGGATGCGACGCAGCTTTGTGATGGAAGCGCGTTCGTGGACGCCAGCCAGCGACTGCACATCCCTCCCCATCAGCCGGGAGGCCTGGATGGCGATTTTTTCCAGACGATCCGTGTCGCCCTCATTGGCGGAGCTGAAATAGGACAGCTGGTTATAGAGGGCGACACTCTCGATGACTGACTGGTAGAAGAGGAACATGATGGTGTTGTTCACTCTGAACTGCCTCAGTTTCCGGAGGAAGAATAGTCGCTGGCTGGCCTTCTTGCAGATGATGTCGACGTTGGGTGACCAGTCCAGCTTGTCGTCGATGACGGTCCCCAGGTACTTGTAACTGTGGACACGTCGCACAGGTTCGCCCTTGATGGTAAGTGGCTCGTGGTCACGTGGTTGTCGGCGGAAGTCGATGATCATTTCATCTGTTTTAGTGACGTTGAGGTGCAGGAAGTTGCGGTCGCACCAGTCCACCAGCTCGCTGACCGCGCTCCTGTAGCACTGCTCGTCGCCGTCGGGGTTCACCAGCCCAGAGAGGGACGTATCATCGGCGAACTTCACCTGGATGTTGCGGCGTGGGTCAGTGGAGCGGCAGTCGGCGGTGTAGGTAGTGAAGAGAACTGGTGACAACACGCAGCCCTGCGGAGCACCGGTGTTGGTCACCAAGACAGAGGAGAGAGAGCTGCCAACCCTCACCCTTTGCGGACGCTCGGTCATAAAGGACTGGATCCATGTGATGAGGGTGGGGTTGACGTCCATGGTCAGGAGCTTGTCTGTGAGGAGGTGGGGCTGCAAGGTGTTGAAGGCGCTGGAAAAATCCACAAACAAAACCCGCGCGTACGTGCCGAGCTTGTCGAGGTGCTGCTGGAGGTGATGAAGCAGCGTCAGCACGGCGTCTTCTGTGCTGCGGCCATGGCAGTAGGCGAATTGCAGCGAGTCTTGATGAATTGCAGTCTCGACTCTTAGCTGCTGAAGTGCCACTCGCTCTAAGCACTTCATGGGCACAGATGTGAGTGCCACAGGCCGGTAATCGTTCATCTCCTTCGGGGATTTCTTCTTTGGCACTGGGACGAGGGTCGACGTGCGCCACAGGAGTGGAACGTGGCCCTCATCGAAGGAGCGTTGGAAGAGAGTGGTGAAGACGGGGGAGAGAGAGTCGTGGCACTTTTTGAGGAGATTGCTGCTGATGTGGTCAGGCCCCGGGGCGCTACGGGCGTTCAGCCTCTTGAAGAGACCCCGGACCTCTTCTTCTTTGACAGTGATAGGGATGGCCTCACGCTCCTGGGTCCTGTGTAGTGCCTGTTGCTGCTCAGCGTGGAAGTCGTGGCCATCGAAGCGGGCGTAAAATCTGTTGAGGTCATTGGCCAGTTGGTCCCCGTTGTTGGTAGGTAGCCCACTGCTCTTCGACTTGTAGCCGGTGATAGTGGTGATATTCTGCCAGACCTGACGTGCGTTGCTCTGCCTGAGGTTGTCCTCTAGCTTGGCGGTGTACTTCCGCTTGGCTTGTCTGATCTTATTGTTAAGCCGCCGCTGTAGTACCTTCATGGTGGGGATGTCGTCAGCCTTGAGTGCGGCGTGCCGCTCGCGCAGCAGTTGTTTTAGCTCTGTCGTCACCCAGGGTTTGGAGTTGGCGTAGCTCTTCACCTGCTTGGTTGGCATTACTAGGTCTTCGCAGAAGCGGATGTAGTCACTGACGACCTCGGTTGCCTCGTCCAGAGAGACGCCCTCATGGAGGACGCTCCAGTCCGTGCACTCGAAGCAGCCGTTGAGTGTCTCCGCTGCCTCTGTGGTCCACACCTTGGTTGTTCTTGTGGTGGGCTTTTGCTGCTTTACTCTCTGACGGTAGATAGGGGCCAGATGAACCATTCGGTGAATCGAGCGGCCCAGATTGGGAAGGGGCTTGGACTTGTAAGCGCCCGGAATATTGCCGTAACACAGGTCGATTGTTTTGTCGTTGCATGTAACACAACTGACATACTGCCTCAGAGTGGGCAGCACTTTTTTCATATATATATATGAAGACAGATAATAATTATATATATAAGAAGAAGAAGAAGAAGAAGAAGAAGAAGAAGAAGAAGAAGAAGAAGAAGAAGAAGAAGAAGAAGAAGAAGACTATAGGTCTCTGCTAAATGAAAAAAAAAATCCCAGCGGTTTTGAAGTATTACAAGTAGATGAACCTCAATGTTGTATGGTTTGCACTGCATAAAGGAAAGAAAAATACACTAATTGCGTGAACAACTGTTTCCCTTCTAATTATTTTATCCAAGTGCAGATGCCTTTTAGTTTGTGGTTGTTGTTGTTTTGTTGTCACTTGTTTTAGTTTTAATTTACTTATGTATTTTATGTATTTATTTATTTTAAAGTTTAAGTTTTACATTTTTAATAGTTATTTAGTTCAGTGCTTTTCCATCTTGTTGACACAAAGACAGGAAAAGAGCGCTCTTTGGTGGTACCTAGTCGACGTACTATTACATTTCACAGTTACTCTAATATTTTGCTAGGGATTGAATACAAAATGTAGACTACTTTGTTGTGAATTGTTTGCCCCAGATATTTTTTGTTGTTGTTGTTCTTGTTGAACGATTCACGTTATTTTCTTCCGTATTTTGAATTAACTATGCTTATACAAATGCTCTGTGGGTTCGGGCATTAAATAGAATAGACCCAACGTTTCCCGGCGTGTCGTAAGAGGCGACTAACAGGGGTGATGTTAGCACGGCATCACTGGGCGAAAGTCTTCTACACAGAAGTCACCGGCCAGGGCGGAGGAACCTCACGTTACTACAGGTTCAACGACCATGTGCTCAGGGCCAAGGCGAGCCACACTGTATTCGTGGATTTCGGCTGTGGCCAACAGCCTGGAGAGGATTGGGCACCGCCAGGTCTTTTTTGCCCAAGACACACTACATGATGACACAACCCACTAATTCCATACCGGATCGGTCGTCGCCCGGGTCGTCACACGGCACAAGGACCGCGCCTTCCGTTGGCCACCAGGACGGAGGTGTTAAGTATGCTACTGATGGACAATTTAGCAAGATCCGCACGAGAAACAACATCGTCATAGGAACCTGGAATGTCAGGACCCTAACTGCGGAAGGAAAATTAGAAGAACTGGCCCACGAGTTGGACCACTATCGATGGAATGTTCTAGGTATCAGCGAACTGCGCTGGAAAGGCCTAGGTGAAACAACGACCGACAAAGGCCACAAGCTCTATTTCAGCGGTAGGGATGACAGGCACGAACACGGCGTTGGATTCTTGGTCCACAAGAACATTCTAGCCACTGTCATGGGTTGCCGCCCAGTCTCCAGTAGACTCATTACCATCCGCCTGAGAGCAGCCCCTTTCAACATCACCATCATCCAGGCCTACGCCCCAACATCAGACTATGACGACAGCGAAGTGGAGGATTTTTATGAAAATCTACAGGCGGTCCTTGACCAAGTGCCGAAGAAGGACATAGTCATAGTGCAAGGCGACTGGAATGCCAAGGTTGGCCAAGATGCGCACCACAACTGGGGAGACACATGTGGACCCCACTGCAACAACGAGACAAATGACAGGGGTCTGAGACTCTTGGAGTTTGCCAGATACAACAATCTGGTACTGGCAAACACGCTTGGTCTCCACAAAAACTCCCGACGATGGACATGGCACAGTCCTGGCGGGGAGCATCACAACCAAATAGACTACATCATGGTCAAGAAACGCTTCAGATCAAGCATCAACATTGGCAGGACACGTACTTTTCCAGGAGCAGACATCGGAAGTGACCACGATCTCGTGATGATGTCTTTCCGGCTCCACTTGAAGAGAGTAAATACAGCAAAGTGCACTAGACTGAAGTTCGACCTGGACAAACTGCAAGACCCGGAGGTGGCAGAACTATTTCAGGCCACAATTGGAGGGAAATTTGCACCACTGCTCATTTTGGGGGCTGGTGAAGTAGATGTCAACACCATGACCACCACCTTCAACTCAGCTGTGACAGATGTCGCCACTGAGATCCTTGGCAAGCACCGACCAAAGAAGAAGCTGTGGATCACACCTGAACTTTTGGATCTGTGTGATAAACGAAGAGAGATGAAAAAGAAAAAGAACACCTCACAGGGAGCTGATGTCTACCGAAAAATCAACAATGACATCCGAAAAGGCATGCTCACAGCAAAGGAGAACTGGATAGAAGATCAATGCCAGGAAATAGAGAACAGTCTGAACAAGAACAACAGCAAGAAGGCCTACCAGACTGTGAAGCGGCTGACAAGTGTCAAACAGCCCAAAGTCTCCACTATCCAAAGCAAGTCTGGCATATGCCTTACAGAAGAACAAGAAGTCTTGGACAGATGGA
Organism: Oncomelania hupensis; assembly: GCA_036898135.1. Lineage (NCBI taxonomy): Eukaryota > Metazoa > Mollusca > Gastropoda > Littorinimorpha > Pomatiopsidae > Oncomelania > Oncomelania hupensis. The sequence continues at coordinate 57,276,843 of CM072511.1, read as the reverse complement.
CAGAGTACTGCTCTGACCTTTACAACCATACACCAAATGGAGACCCATCAGTTCTAGCATGTCCCGAGAACAGAGAAGAAGAAGAAATCCTCCCAATTCTCCGGGAAGAAGTTGAGGCAGCAGTGCAAGCGCTAAAGAAAGGGAAGTCAGCGGGAGTGGACAACATACCCGCGGAACTGCTACAAGCAGGAGGAGAAGCGATGATTGATGCCCTCACCATTATCTGTAACAAGATCTGGCAGAGTGGGGAGTGGCCTATACCATGGACCCAGTCGCTTGTCATCACTCTTCCCAAAAAAGGTAACCTTCAGGAGTGTGAAAATTACCGGACCATCAGCCTCATCAGCCATCCCAGCAAGGTCCTCCTGAAAATAATACTCAACAGGTTGAAACCCCAAGCTGAACAAATCATAGCTGAAGAACAAGCAGGATTCAGGGCAGGGCGAAGTACCACTGAGCAGATTTTCAACCTCAGAATAATCTGTGAGAAATACCTACAGCACCAACAACATCTATATCATGTGTTCATAGACTTCAAGAAGGCGTTTGACCGAGTCTGGCATGCAGCTCTATGGGCAACAATGAAAGTGTACAACATCAGCCCTAAAATTATTGAAGTCATCAAAAGCCTGTATGACAAGGCTACCAGTGCAGTCCTCCACAACAGAGCCATCGGGAATTGGTTCAGAACAACAATCGGTGTGCGTCAAGGATGCCTACTCTCTCCAACACTCTTCAACATCTTCCTAGAGCGCATCATGTCGGATGCTCTTGCAGACCATGAAGGCACAGTCAGCATAGGGGGTAGAGCAATCTCCAATCTTCGTTTTGCAGATGACATTGATGGATTGGCTGGAGAGGAACAAGAACTTGAACAGCTGGTACAGAGGCTTGACACCACCTCCAAAGCCTATGGAATGGAAATAAGTGCAGAGAAGACCAAAATGATGACCAACAACACCAATGGCATCAATACGGACATCAAAGTCCAAGGCCAATCCCTCGACACAGTGCAAAGCTTCAAATATTTAGGAGCCATTGTATCAGACAATGGGTCCCGACAGGAAGTCCTCTCCAGGATCGCACAAACAACTGCTGCCCTGACAAGGTTGAAGCCCATTTGGAAAGACAGGACCATCAGTCTACATTCCAAAGTAAGACTGCTGCGCTCCCTTGTCATCTCCATCTTCCTATATGCTTGCGAAGCATGGACCCTCACAGCAGATCTCCAACGAAGAATACAAAGCATGGAGATGAGGTGCTACAGAAGACTTCTGGGCATTTCCTATACCCAACACATCACCAACGACGAAGTCCGACAGACCATCACACAAGCCATTGGACAACACGATGACCTGCTAACAGTGGTGAAGAAACGGAAACTTCGGTGGTATGGCCACGTCACCAGATCATCAGGCCTTGCAAAGACTATTCTGCAAGGCACAGTGCAAGGAGGTAGAAGAAGAGGGAGACCGAAAAAGAGGTGGGAGGACAACATTCGAGAATGGACTGGTTTGACACTGAGCGAAGCCATCAGGGCTGCTGAGGACAGAGAAAGATGGAGTATGCTGGTTAAACGATCATCTGTGGTGCCCCTACGACCTTCGGGTTACGGGACAGGATAGGATAGGATAGGATACAAAATTACTTTTTTCAGTTTCAGCTTTCTCTTATCAGTGTTACTATGTATTACAAAGTGGATTCTAAAATTCCAAAATAAATTTGTTACAGAATCTGCAGTGACGATGACAGCAACTAAACAAGTAACAACCGTGCTAGATGCCACGTCATCCCCAGCAATAACAATCCTGGCGACGCCTCCTGCTGCAGGCAACAGTAAGAAAAACTGTTCAAAAATGTTATTTACTTGATGTTTTTCATATTACTTTACGTCTGTGTTATTTGACGCACTAATTTAAAATATTTAAAAAAATGTATGTATCTGTCATTGTCCCTTTCCTATAGTCTAGTAGGCCTACTCGACAAAAATTAAAGTTTACCAGCTCATCGTCCAATCTCCCTCTTTCTCTACATGTTCAAACCAGGACTTCATTAAAAGGCTGTCTACTGCCGTACTGGGCCTTATAACAATAATGCTACTGTCCCTAAAATGCTTAATTAAACTTTGGACTTCTTTTTGTTCTTCTTTTTATAATAAAAACAAAACAAAAACAATAATAATTACTTTTATATATTATAATTGTTGATATAATAATTTCAACATTATTATTATTTCAGCATGCCAGACAGGATCTGTATGTAACAACGTGGAGTCCACGACGACATATTTGTTATTGCCTGGAGTGACCTTCTGCTGCCTTGACAAGAACACAGCCGTCTCCTTTACGGGTGTCCTTGGAAACGTAATTTGCAAGTGCGTCTAGTTCTTATTAACCTATTTGTGGACAGCAGAGCGCACATCCCATGTGAGATGAGAACGTTAGTTAAAGCTGAGAGTAATCTGGTTGTATATAAAAAGAAGCTACACTTCGTGTGTGTGTGTGTGTTTGTGTGTGGTCACACTTACACGGTGTTATCTGGACAAAACAGTGAACATCTACATAGCTTGTTTTGACAGACCTACTTGTTTTGACGTCAGAACAATGATCCGTTAGGGCTAGGGATGGGGTAGGTAAAGGTTAGTGTTCGAACACTTAAAAGTACTTAAAAAGGGGGACGAAATATGACCCATTGTCAGCACAACGTATGTGGCGTTTCAGGAAAGCCATGATAATACTGTGTACCCTCGGCTGGGTGTGTGTGTTCATCTTAAATTGACCTAAAAAATCGTTCCCATCTAATTTGTCAACGTTTTCAACAGCAAACTTTTACAAAATATTGATGGAACTACTCTTCAATGTCATTCATGCTTTTGGTCTTTTGGACCTACTTTTTTTTCAAGTTGGTTAGTTAGTTATTGTTTAAAGGGTCCAGTGCACTGCAAAGAGCCGAATCAAGACCACAACTTGGTTGAATGCTGTCTCACCCCTGATCCGTATATAAGATCTGCTGAACCAACTCTAAAGGTAACACTGAAGGCACTCCATCAGCTGGTCACTTTACAATAATGGCATCCCATGCTTGGGATGCTGAGGCTATACTCTAATTTATCGAAACTTGATTGATTGATTGATTGTTGCTTTAGGTCCAGCGGACTCTTCCGAGCCAAATCAGGACCGGACAACCCCCAATCCGCATAAAAGATCTGCCAAAACAACCCTAGTGGGAAAATTGAATGCCCTCCACCGGCCAGTCACTTTAAAATAAAGACATCCCACGCAGGGGACGGCTGAGGCTTTACCCCAACTACTCGAACCCCCGGTTACAAAAACAAAATAGAGTACAAACATCATTATAAATCATCAACAAAACACATACATATAAAATGCCTATAGTGCTAAATAAGAACATCATAGGAAGCCCTAGTGACCACCCGGCAGAAAGCGTCCAACACTCCCAAGCTGATCCAACAGACCTCATACACAAACAAGGAGTCTTGTCCAGGAAGAGTTTTCAAGAAAAAAGGTAGGTCATTGATCTAGCGAAGAAGAAGATAGTATAGCAGAGTGATAGGACAGATCAGGAATGGGAAAGAGCAAATGAGGAAGACAGCGACAGTGGGAATTTAAAGCACTAAATTTCCATAAAGTGGGGATACTATTTATACTGAAACCCCCGGCACTCCAGCGGGGGTACTGTTGCCGCAGTGAATCAGTCATGCCTACAAAGGCAAGACAGGTAACAAAAAACAAAATAGAACATAAACATCCTTATAAAATATTAACAAAACACATACCTAGAAAATGCCTACATTGATAAATAATACCATAGGAAGTCCTAGTGACCATTTGGCAGAAAGTATCCAATAGTCTCAAGCTGACCCAACAGATCATATACACAAATCAGAGTTTTGGGAGAGTTTTTAAAACAAAGGTAGATGATTGGTCTAGCGAAGAAGATAGCAGATTAATAGAACAAATTAGAAACAAGAAAGAACAAATGAGAATGACAGAAACAGTCGTAATTTAAAGCACTAAATTTCACTAAGTGGGGATACTATTTATACAGAAACCATCTGCACCCCCAAGATGTTGAAGAGAAGATTTACCATATATTAAATTTAGGCTAATAATCTGAAATCAAAAATTATATTTATATTTTAGTCTTTAAAACTATACTTATTATGGCGCATCACATACACCTTGTAATGTATACACAAATGGCATTATTGACATTGAAAGGAAACAATAAAAAAACAACTAACATGATAAACATTTAAAAATCATGTATTCCTTTATTACATATTTCATACAAATAAAAGCAACTTTCAACATCAGAGGTTATATAATAATAATAATAATAATAATAATAATAATAATAATATACAGAACAGAAGAGAAAACCAAAAGCAGAAATGGTAAAATAGCTGTGACTTTCTGAAACGAACTGGTCATAAATCACATCAAGGACTGTAGCATAAAAAGACTATTGACACATAGTGTGTGACAATATGAAAAAACAAAACCTTCTATCAATTGCACGAATGGGTAAAACAGCATGCCTGATCTGGTATCATGGTCAGTAAACACAACTTCTGTGGGCGTCAACCTGATTTTTAGACGTCAAATAAGTTTTAATGGTAAGGATTGCAACGAAATACTGCTGTTACAAAATACCTCATTCAATGTTCAGCCTTGCATTGGGGCAGACTGCTAGAAAGACCTTTTCTTGGTGACAAATACTGCTTTGAAATGAAAGATCTCATCCACAATAGGTTTTAGCAAAGATTATCAGAATTTCAGTATATAATCTGTTAAACTTCAAGATTTCGGTATAAAATCTCTGTTAATGCCGAAAAATATTGGTTTTAAAATGTGTTAATGTTAATGAACTTTTAAAATCCAACCTCAATCCACGATTTCAAAGCAATACATATAGTGGCTCTGCCTCTGTGACAATATTTTAGACCAGTTTAGCGTCAAAGTCTCTACAAAAAGATGACTACGATCATAATCTTTCTGACTAGAAACTGCAGTAAAGCACACTTGCACTACAGACATTACGGTAATGTAATAAAGAAGGGTTGTGTTCTACAAACATAGCTGCAAAGTTGTGATTCAAACACACTTCGACAAAATCATACACAACAGAAAAAGCAGACTATCAGTCTCTTTGAAAAACTTAAGTGTTTACATACACATTTAAATATTTCTATTCATGCATATTATGTACAAATACATTATCAAACATAATAAAAACATGACACCAGTTATTATACTGTTCATTCCCACAAACTAAATTAACGTTCAAAATACATGTTTTACACTGTGTACTTTTTCACATTAAATAATACAGCACATTTGTAAAAACTGAAAACAAAATGTAAAATAAATTACTTATTTAGGTGGGATTTACATAAATTGTGTTCTTTCGTGCTTCAGTTCTGGAACAAACCACACAACCGAGATATTGTTTCTTGCAATCACAATTACTTTTGCCTATGTTAGTTAGTAGTTAGTCATTGTTTATAGGGTCCATCGGACTGCCAAGAGCTGAATCAGGACAACATGGTCAAAAGAGGGCTCACCCCTGTCCGTATAAAAGATCTGCTTAAACAACCCTAAGGGTAACACTGAAGGCACTCTACCAGCCGGTCACTTTACAATAAAGGCATCCCATGCAGTGGACACTGAGGCTGTACTCTAATTTATCCAACCCCCATTTACAAACACAAAATAGAATATAATCATCATTATAAAATATTAACAAAACACATACATATAAAATGCCTACATTGCTAACTAATAATATCATAGAAAGCACTAGTGACCATTTGGCAGAAAGTGTCCAATATCCCCAAGCTGACCCAAAAGACCCCATACACAAATGAGGAGTTTTGGGAGAGTTTTCAAGAAAAAAAATGTAGGTGACTGATCATGATTGATAAAACAGATTAGGAATGAGAAATAACAAATTAGAATAACAGAAACAGTGGTAAATTAAAGCACTAAATTTCCACAAAGTGGGGATACTATTTATACAGAAAACCCCGGCACCCCAATGGGGATTTTAGCCTATGGAAGAAATGTTTTCCCCAGAGGAAAAGTTTTCCCTTTCTATACCTGTATTAATGGTTGCTTAAAATGCTCCCACAAAAAAAAAAAGCTACAACACAAAAGAATATTGCACACTCAGCATACTATTGGCTTTAAAATTTGAAAATGTACCCTGATCACAGTTGATCATACAAAAAAAAAGAGGAACAATAATATTGTAAGGACAAAAACTGCAGGATGTTTGCAAACACCAGTTTGAATATACCTGAAACTGGTAAGTTTTATAACATCTTCATAATATGACTCTCACCTGCTGCATCAACAAATGTAGTATAACATTGTACCGAATAATGAAGACTGGCATAAACTATTTTTTCTTCAAAACTTCTTTTAAAACACAAAATTATGTGTGGATCTGTTTTTTTTTAAACCAATCAATACCACTTTCCTGAAAAAAAGATGCTTTCACTGCTTTTTTTTTCTCAAGAGGCCAGTCTCCCACTAATCAGGCCACCTTGATGCTGGCCGAGTGTGAGAGATCTGTCCTCAGCAGACTTGTGGCACTCAGATTGTGGTCAGTGTCTCTTTCGGTACGACTGTTTATATAATGTTAGCAGCAGCCTGACAGCTACAAAAAGGTCCACTCACATTAAAACCAACAGCAACTAATGTTAACGCATGAAAAATCACGTAATGTTACTTTTTCTTTAAATTCATCAAAGTGAGAGTAAGTACAATGAATACATCACAAAAATGCCTACAACAATATGTATAAGTCAATAAGAATATTGGTACTACCATTGCCTACACAATGTGGAATTATCAGCGATGGCAAATGGGTGTACTGTATGTCGCAAGCATAATGTATAATAAATAATACTCATTGCACCTCTAAACTGAGACATATTATAGGAAGTAGCACTGCACCAGAGAAGAAGGCGGTAAATACACCATACACAACAGTGAATTAAATAAATAATTAAATTACATGTAAATACAACATCGGCGTCCTTTACACAAGGTTTGGCAGCATCTGAGATTCGTCCATTTTCGCAATCACACTACAACTCCAACCGCTGAAAAAGAAACTGAAACAAAAGTACTACAATCCAACTGTTTCAGATGACTAAATTGCTGACTGCAGCACAGTTCATTTTAATTCTAATTTTAATTCTGAGAGTGGATTTTTTTTCCCTCATTTTGATAGTAAGCATTTGTTAACCTTCAATTTTGATTTAGGTCCTAGTGGATTTGTTTACCTTATTTTTAATAGTAGCAAACGAGTATGGATACAGTTAAAACCACATTTCAAAGAAAGCTAAACAAGTATATTGGATATCTATGATAGCCCTTGTCGCTTAAGCTCTATAAACTACAACATACACAGCATATTTTTGTGTAGAAACTTTGTAATCACACACACCAAAGAAAAACCAATCATAGAAAGAAAACAACTGTAAATGCAAATGCTGTTTCTTGGCAGAATAAAGTTGAAATGACAAGTAAGGCACACAATATTGGTATCACTACTATGCTTGCTAAAGGCAATGTAAATGGAGATGTTGAATGAACACATTTGTTAATGAACAAGAGCAAAAGATGCTTCTGATCTTCTCTTCTTCGGTTTTGTGCTGAAATGAAAACAGTACTATAAGCAAAGTTTTCAAACGCAAGATTTACAAATCCAACGCTCATTTTTTTGTGACACTAGTGGACAAACAATCTGCTTATAATCACACACAATGAAAATAAGATTTATCAGTCTCAATTGTACAAACACACTTTTACAAGTTAGTACACAAACATATAAAATAGCTGTTTTCAAAGTATGATTCTGTAGTTCAATTCATATTCTCGTACAGAAACTTATCTTGAAATAACTTGTTGTAGACAGTCTGTGTATGATCTATGCCTCAATCATTAGTTTCAAATAAGGATACAAATCAAATAAATAGATTTTTTGTGATCTGGTAGACAAGATAATGCCCTTGTGATCTTTCATAATCGCATGTGAAACTTAAAATCAATGACCCACAGTTAAACATTAAACACCATTGTGAGTAAAATCACTCTTGAGTATTTTCACTTTCCGATGACCCTGAAAAGAAACTTCATGATTCTGTTATTGTACATACAGGAATTAAAAAAAAAAAAAAACCACCACTAACCACATAATAAATTACAATTAAAAAAATGAAAGTCTTTTTTTTTTTAAACACACTAACCAAACATATAATAAATTACAATAAATAGATGAAAGTCTATCATACAGGAGAGGAACTTTGTTGGATTCCATTGTTTCAACTTCAATATTATCAAATTTCTTTCTGAAAATTACATGCCGCTGTTTCCAATCAGCTATCTGTTCAATTGTATTACAATTTCTCTCCTGATTGCACATCAATTTGCTGACATGAATTTCCACATCTTATTGCCTCAATTAAAACTTCCACATACAGACCTCTCAATCTGTAAACACATCCACAGCATGATCAGATTCCCAGATCTGTACTTCACCGATAAAAGTTTTGTCATGTTTGGTATATCATGCACTGTAAAACAGATCTAGGTAACATAAAATCACTTAGACACCTTCGGTACACGAGCACAAATACACAAAGAATTGCATTGGCAATATTAATGCTGAGAATAAAAGCAAACATTGCCATACATGATCGCCATTCACAAAATAAAACAGTGGAAGACAGCAACTGCAAACAATCAATTTACTTCAGATCATAATAATAACTCCATCTATACACTCGATTCACTAAAACACACTCTATGGATTCAAACTGGTTTTCACGAAGTATAAAATTTTAAAAAATAGACTTAAATTGTTAATACACACAATATGTCTCCATCCCCCATTATCCCCCAACTTTTTTTTTCTTACACAATTCCAAAAAATATCCAGTAGTAAAAGATAAAATGCTATCAGATTACGTATGCAAAATAAAATGGATGAATCAAAAGTAAAATGATTGAATAAAAGAATTAATGAAAAATTTATAACGCGCCTAAAATATCTCCACGCCAAAAGGCATGTTCAGCTGGCCAGTGTAAAACTCTAAACTATCACAAATTAAAAAGAATGAAAAAAAAAGTTAACAAAAAGAATGTAAAAAATGTTAACTTAATGCTCTATAAATTATTAATAAAAAAAAAAAATGGTTGAAAGTAGAAAGGATTTCTCAAATGAAGGGTGTGGGGACCCGTACACCTAAAAAAGCAACAAAATTCTGATCTTACAATAAAATGTGACTTACTGCATCTGAATAAAATGACATGAAAAAATTGCTTTATTCATTAATATTACATTAAAAAAATAAATTTAAAAATAATATTTAAAAAAAAATATGTACACCAAAATTTTAATGCTACTTGTATACTGCGCTTTCCAAACATTCACAACAAAAGCAGCAGCAAAGCAGGCAATGGAGAATTCTTCTGTCACTCAAAAAATGATTTGGTATTTTTTTTTAAATATCAAAAAAATGTCCAAATGGTACAACAGACCAAATTAAATGATGGAGATGAACATTATAAAGTTGTCAAACCCTGGAGGCAAAAAAAACATGACATAAAAAACAAATAAAAAATAAAATAAAAGTTGACGTTTATAAGTCTATTATAACAAGTCCAAGTGGTTGTTTTCATAAGTAAATAAATTTTGAAAAAAAACACCATTAAAAATGTTAAAGAGCGTTTAATTCATTATGTTCTTTTAAATGAACCCATTTACACATCTAAAACCAAAACTTCAATCCTTGAACTTTTAAAACCAAATCTTTTCTCTTTCTAAAACATAGTCTATTGAGAATGTTGTCTTAAAAGCATACAATATTTGAGTATGTAGACATGACGACCACATAGGAGATCAATGTGGTTTCTATGGCAAGATGGAGCTGTCAACAAGATGTATGAAGAATGAAGAATCAACCTTGTTTGCCCGAGTAGGTAGGGTTTGTGAACGTGGAGGTGGCCTGCTTATAGATGGGGTTGCCTCCCTGCAAAACAGTCAATTAAAATGATTTAAACAAGTAATATTACACATAACAATTTCACTGAAGCATGCAGAACAAACCTGCAACAATTGTACGGGACATGGCAATCACCCCCCTGTGTAGCAGAAACTACTGAGGCTTACATTACCTCTCCACCATCTCTGCTGCAGGTTTTCTTGGAAGTATTATGTCACCTCATACCATTTACCAAACTTAAAAAAATTGGAGACACTTGAGGGTCCAACTACGTTATTTCACCCTTTGCATAAAATGTAGGCTTTACAGCAGCAGAGATGTAGAGGTGATGTAAGCCTCGGCCGTCTCTGCTATGTACCGTGGGCAACTATTACCAACAGCAGATAAAATGACAGGTGTCATTTCCAACGATTTGTGCATGTAGAAAATGTTGGAGATGTTGAAATGTATTATTATTGAGGATTTTTATAGTGCACTTATCTCGACGTACTAGACCAGACTCTAGGCGCTGGCCGATACAGGATCTAATTCAAACCGCATGAGACGCCCACCCGCAGCCTTTGGGTGCATGGTCTGACGCATGGCTGAGCACTATCCTGGCCAGCCAGGGATGGGGGAGAAGGACCTAGTGCATGCTGGGTGTGTTCTTGTTACCGGCACTCACCCGTCTAGGACATGAGCGTCAGGATCTTTAAAGTCCGTTATGATGGAATGTATGCGACACACAGACTAGACCTCGGTTTATACTCTCATCCGAAGGAGTAGGAAACGGGAGTAAAGTGTCTTTCCCAGGGACACAACACAATGGCCCGGACAGGGCTCGAACCCGGGACCTTCAGATCCGCAAGCCAAAGCACTACCATTAGACCACCGTGCCTCCATTAGTCGGAATGACTAGTCGCACTCATGCAACAACAATGAATTCTACAGAGGCCGGGACATGAACGTAGACCTACCGACTTGTACAGTATTTATTTTAAATGCTACAAAATTTTATATCAACTTTCTTTGGTGTCTCACAAATGTAAGCCAATTAAAACAGAGGCTCTGTCCTTGTATGCACACATAAGCACGCACTTGCCCACATACACTATCAACATGCTCTGAGCACACGATGCAAGGTCTCACAAAGCAAATTACACAGCACTCACAGTATCCCATTTGGCATTCTGACGTTCCTTCTCAAACTTGGCAAACTCTCTGCGGTCGTGGATGTAGGTGAGCAGCTTCCAGATGAGCAGCAAAGCCAAGCCAACTGCAACGATGCCACCAACCACACCTCCCACAATCGCCAGTACGTTCACTGCCTCTGGGCAGTTTGCTGTAATGGAACACAAAAAAAAGAAGCAACATAACCTCTAACATCATAATTTTTTCTTTCAAAACAATGATGTCCCTAGACGTAAGAAGGACGAGACAGGAACTTACCAAGCTGCATCACTGTATACAGACACATGGAAAATGGCATTCACTGATGTAAACAAAATGTGCCTCTGTTGGCAAGAGTATTACCTTTCTTGATGCTTATTGCAACTTGCCTCGCTTGGCTGGTTTTATTTGTGTATTTCTTTAACTTTTTTATTTTTTTTTTATTTTTTTTTGCAAATCAACATGCTAGCCTCTATGAAAAAAATTATAATAAATTTCATCTCTCCCTCTATCTGTCTGTCTGTCTGTCTGTCTCTCTCTCTCTCTCTCTCTCTCTCTCTCTCTCTCTCTCTCTCTCTCTCTCTCTCTCTCTATATATATATATATATATATATATATATATATAAAATGTGTTTGTGTGTGTAAAACTCTGGAACAATACATCCCATCTTTATTACCTAGGGCCAGTAGGGGGCGAGGTTTGGATCAGAGGGATCTGGAGACACTGCGGTGGAACTATTTAGGACTTATACTTATAATAATATTATTATTATTATTTACTTAAACTCGAGTTATTTTGCTATTTAAGGGGGGAAGGGAGAGGAGAAGGGGAGATGATTCTTTATGGCTGAACGGGTTATGCGATTGTTGGGGAGTTTGTATGTGTGGTTATATTACTTTCCCCTCCCCCTCTCCTTACGGAACACTATGTTTTGGTGATGTTAGCGAATACAGTTCAGAGGAAGGTTTTTAACTATAATTATAATTTATTATTAGGTACTCCAAAGCCTTCATTGGCTCTTGTCCGCTCGGCAGTTTTGACTTCACTTTCAACACTTATTATTAATGTAAAACTGCACCAAAACGAACAGTTGCTGTATTCAAATAAAAATTGAAAGCTTTATCTTTACATCTGTGTTGTTTTTAATGCATGTTAATGTGAAAGATTCCGAGAAAACAGCTTTTGAATACGCCCCTATCCGAGCGCTGAATGCCGCTGCAAAACAAATGTCAGTGGCGTCTGCTGCGAGGTGGCTCGTTTCAAACTCTAAGTGCTTTAAGATATTTCATTGGATGGCCTAAAAATAAGAACCAATGAGAAGCAGGGTGGAGAACAACTGAATCAAGAAATCTCTGAAATCCGGCCGGGGCCCAGGGGCCAAGCCCCGGTATTCGCCCCCTGAAAGAAAATGAATTTATGCAATTTTGAAAGTAATTTAGGGCCTCTCCTGAAAGCAAAAAGCAAAAAGTAAACATAAATAGAAACAAAAAACAACAAAAAAAGAATGTTTTATGCACATGTCTTTCAAAAACGTTAAGAATCTTGATTTGTAGGCCTAACAAAGTTGAGATCTACCACTGTTACACACAAACTCCACATTTCCAATTTTACTGGGCACACGTTTGTCTATTTTTTAGCTGTAAACAGGCAAGAATTTTTATAATTTTAGAGATATTTAGGGGTACGTAAGTAAAAACACCACATCTTAGGTATTAGTGACTAGTGTATAGATTTAAATGAAATAAAATGCAAAATGAACAGAAATAAATTCTATTTTGATTATCTACCTTTTTATACTTCTCTTGCCATGTCTTGTTTTTTATTACTCCATGTGTATACAAAAAAAAGTTTTAAAAAGTCCAAAAAAGCCCCCTCTTCTTCACTTTCATGCCAGTCTGAAAGATTGTATGCATGCACACTACTGACACTAATTGTCTAATGTCAGTACCGATCTCTTCCTCCAAGTCCATTTCTCTCACTTTAATGTCTGATAAATGGAAGCCTGTAAACTCCCCTTCATCAGTCGAAGAATCCAAACCATCCCTTTTAGGCACACACACAAGAAAATTTGAAAAAAAATCGAAAAAACGAACGCATCACAGAGAAAACTTGTGGAAATGCAGTCGAATGTTTTCACAACATAATAAACCGGAAGTCAATTGCCGGCAGTCTCGCAATCTTTCAAACAACGCGAGAATATAACCACATGGTTGATACGGACGCTTTTGGACGTTTTGCCTGTTTAGACCTTCGGCCGCTTTTGGCCGTTATGCCAAGTAAAGGGTAGCCCCTCAGCTTCTCACACTCGGAACTCAATATTTTTTTCTCGGAAATGCAAATGCTTTCCGCGGAAATCCGCGGAGAGTTCTCCACCCTGGAGAAGTTTGGATACTTAGCTTCATTCACATATCAAATATGGTGGGCTCTGATGCGTGAAAGAGTTGTTACGAGCCGAACAAAGTGGTTAAAGCGATTTTGATGTAAGTTTGATTTTAACTAGAGTTTTAAAAATTAGCAAGAAATATAGAGCAGACTTTCCTTTATAAAACTAGGGTATTTATTAATTTGTGCATTACTCTATCGCGGTGCGCTTTGCCGTAGAAAAGTGTACACAAACGGTGTTCGGGTTTTCTTGCTGCCATGGCGAACTTGCAGGCCTATTTAGCGAAACGAGTGCTGAGCGTAGTAGTACACTAATAGGCCCATAATTTGCCGGCACACACTGCGAATTTGATGATTTCCCAACTTTGAAGCACCAAAACAGCTGAACATTACATGGGATAGGCCTGAAGAAAATTGGGCTTGGAGTATAACATTTGAAGGGGTTACCTGTCAAAAAATCAGCTTTCTGGTATCAATATTTGCTTCACTTTGAGACTCCAAAGTTGTCAATTTCTTCAATTCCAAAAAGTTGCAAAAAATCCAACATTCGCCATTTTCAAACATTAATAACTTTTTACCTATTTGTCCTATGGGGAAAAAAAAATATACCACTGTGTTCAGAACAAAAAGATCTATGTAAATACTTTAGTGTCCAAACTGAGTTAAAGAAAATCAAAACTCACTTTGGAGTACCTATTATAATTGATATAATTTTCTAAATGGTACACTATTCTTTTTAATGAACGCGATTCACTTTCTTGACTATATATATGCTTAGACTGTTTTGTTTTGTACAGTTCTTGGGTCTTACTGATAAAGGTTTTAGTCTAATAAACCGAAAATTGTAACGCCTACTACCCAGGTGTTATTGTTGATTTTATTATCATCTTTATTACCTTAAAGTAAAAGTTCATACAGGCATAGAGCACATAATTTTAAAAAATGGAAGGGGAAAGGAAGGGGATAGTGAGGGGAGGGGAAACATAATAAAATCCTATGTTCTTTCTCTTAATTTCTATATATCGCACCACACTCTCAACATAACCTCAAACCCTCCAACATCCCCTATCCATGTACAAAGAGTACCAGTTATTACATTATTACAACATGATCAACAGCCAAGGTATAAAACTGTGGATAGCAACATCACAAGAAGTGCCAACACTACTGTAACCATCAAATCAGTCTCTCAAAGCCGTAACATACAGTCTTCCTGGCTACTGTCAAACAGGAAGACATATGACCACCTTCTTATGACAGCCAACTTTACTCCCTCTTCAAAAACTCCCCAACAAAGGGCGGTGTCTGTCAAAACAAAGCCATCTATTTTACGAAAAGAAAAGGTGTGTGCCACAAATGTCAAAGAATGTCATGAAAAACAATGTTCTCCTAATAGAAGTATGTTATGCAAAGCTTCAATTAAAGGCTTGTAAACAACAAATTCTCATACCCCAGAAATCTTTATGACAGTCTGAAACAGCTTCATCAAAGTTCCCTCCACACACAAAAAAAAGAGAGTCCTTGGGACTCCCAGGTATAAAATTTAAAAAGTCCTTGTGCAAATTTTGACAGTCCCCAAATCGGAAAAAGAAATATAAAAACAAGTCCAAGCCTCCTTTTTTTTGTGTTTTTTTTTTTTTACTCTGTTAAAGCGTTACATTAGTTATCATAATCATATAAAACCAAAAAATTTAAACATGTATTAAATGTTTATTTAAGCCTGAGTTGCTTGGTTGCTGCAAACTCCTTCAGAGCACCCTGCACAACAGCTTCTGGATATGTACTTGATGTTGTTGTGGATGAACGGGTTTTGGGCCCAGTCAACCAAGTCAGAAGTGACATGATCGTGTATGATAGAATCAAAGAATGGATTCACGAAGATTTCTTCTGTTCAGTGAATGGATTGCTTGGAGGAAGTTTACAATGCACGCGCATGCGATTTTTAAGGACGACAACTCCTGACACAATCTTTAATCGTCTGCAATGGCAGTCTCAGTTGGGTTCTGATTCTGATTATGCCGTGAATTAGTTCGCCACTCGTTGGTCGTATATTTGACTTCAGCGATTCGAAAAAAATGTGTGCGCCCACACATGGAAATTTTTCTGCGTCATTTTTCTTATTTTGTGCGTAATTGACGCACTACTGTGCGTAATTGGGAACACTGTTCATAAACTAAAAGAAAGGTCTCACATTTTTAATACCTTCATTTTATGCTATAATGAGGAAGCCTTTATATATGAGGGAGCCTTTCTGTTCCATAAACATGAAAATGTGAAACATTGCAGTGCTTCAGATTGTTGGTGCGCCCGCGCCATTGGTGCATATTTTATCAGAATGGCGCGTAACAGTCAACGTGAATGCGCCAGCCTGGCGCGTCATAAAAATCAAGAAGGACTAGGTGAACATACGATACGAATACCTTCGATTGTCAATGACCCATCTTTTTCAAAATTGACCCATCATTTTGCATGGCCATGGGTCATTGGGCCCGTGATGTCGGAAAACAATCTGAAGCACTGCATTGTATATGACTTGTTTGGTTTCATTTTCCCTTCAATCTGCAAGGTCTCGTTGTAAACTAAATGAAACAATAATAATAACAACAACTACAACAACAGCTACTTACT
Organism: Oncomelania hupensis; assembly: GCA_036898135.1. Lineage (NCBI taxonomy): Eukaryota > Metazoa > Mollusca > Gastropoda > Littorinimorpha > Pomatiopsidae > Oncomelania > Oncomelania hupensis. The sequence continues at coordinate 57,260,644 of CM072511.1, read as the reverse complement.
CTTTTGTCGCTTGACCACAATGTCGATTTCACCACTGGGCAAGTACTGGTAGGTAAACTGGAAAACGCAGTCATCAACGTCAGTGAAAATGCACTTGCGAATGCCAGGTCCCTCTGAAAATCAAACAGCAAATTCTGCTGTCATTTGCGGCATCTTGGAACGACCACAAGCAAAAGAAGACACCATAAGCCTGGATTTGATCACAGGAAAAATAACAACAGGTATCCATCCATACATATGCTGTCATGTTGATATTATGAAGAAGGAGGGCAGGGGTTTGACACAAAATAAAACAATTAAGTATATCTGGAAATACTGCAATAATTACATCCTAAAAACACACACACACACAAAGGACACATTGGCAAATGAGCCCTCTGAGCCCACCTTTTGTGAAAAGGCACATTTTCATTGGTCAACAATACAAATGAAAATGTATATGTAAGCTTAGATGTTGCTATTTATAAGACAGTGTACAAAACAGATGTCTGAGAAAAGGATCGACCCCACGATGTGCAAAGACAACATTTGCTGACCGACTTTTACTGGCTGGCACACACAGATATTTAGCTTGAGAGTGTATGACATATAGTATCTTCTGCAGAGACTATTACTCCTTATCTACAAGGTCATAAAACAAAATAGATGGCTGTCTATACCTGGCAGCTCATCTTTAACTTCAATGAGATCCTTGCGACATTTCTCAGAACACTCTTCCTCTTTCAGCAGTCCTGACCCAAACACAACACACTGAACACAGTCTTTGTTCTCCTTGCACTTGCCAGGGCAGGTCTGAAACATAATGTAAAATTGGCACATCAGCAAAAAGCACCACTCTGGACAGTTTAACCTCTGGAACAGACTGAAATAGGCCAGTTTCAACTACAGTCAACCTTCCTCTGGGCTCCGCCTAAACCGAAGGCTAAGATCTACAAAGCCTAGGCAGCATATTGGTGTGTGCCTTGACCAGCCTCTGGATACTGATTGGCGTCCGTCCCCACTTCCTGGGTCGGGCAATTTTGAATGCCTCTATACGTTACCAGCATTTAATCTGTGACCAAGACTAGTTGCAAACAGCTTATTGCTAGAACACAGAAATGAGTAACCTCCAGGACATAAGCCGTTTCTATTAAGTGCCCTACTGGGTTTCTGTAAAGTGCCATACAATTTATTGTTTTTTTTTTTTTTATAAATCTGTAATGGGCGAGTCAAATAATCCCATACAGGATAAGTGTTCTCATTGGCTGCACAGATTGGGATAAATTTAACTTTCCAAGACGTTTGTTTCACATAGTTTAAACCAGTCAAGTATGCCAAAAATATAAATAAATTCTGCTAAATACTCCAACTAGAAGATGAGACTTACAGGGCAATCAGCACAGGTGGGTCCCATGTGAGGAGGTTTGCAGTAACACTGGTTGCATTTGCAGGTACCTTCTCCACTGCACTCAAGCTGTAACAACAAATATTGAACAATATAAGTCTGGATCTAGATATATATTCCAACCGTGTCAAAGGGGTCATGATGTCAAAGGGGGTATGAATGACTATAATTGATTAACAAAATAAAAGAATTGAAAATAACAGGCGTGTCGAAGGCACAGTACTCTAATGCAAGTAATACCAGGCCATGAAGATAAGTAAAAAGGTTGAAGCAGGTAAATCAAACCGGATTAAAAGATTCTCAATGCATGTATTTTGCAAAAATGCTTTGTCAGGAGTTACATGCCCACAGTAGCTCAATGCCTATATGAGCAGCACTTTTAGGTTGTCCCACATTTTGCTGGCTGCAGGCTATTTATAGCTTGCCTACACCATCCTTTTCAGTGAAAGGAATGGAAAGAAGAGCACAGGCGAAGCTATTTATAGCTAGCCTGACTGAACTAGCTTCAAAACCTAAAAGCTTTGGTTGAGTCAGTGTGTGCCCTTAACATCGTTTTCTTTTCTTCTTTAAAACAAAAAGTATTAACCATGTTTAAAAAAAGAGAATGCCCATTCATTTCAGAGCACACACAACTTAAACATTCAATGGCCATGCAATCTGAACTGGCTTGCTATAATAAGATTGGAAAGCACTGTCTGTTGCTTTACACTAATTCCTACAAATACAAAAACCATCATATACAGATATCTCAACTCCGGACTTTCCATCCATTCTGCTAGAAAAGGCATGGTCTGTAAAGTTGTCTCTCTTGAAACAGGTGGTCTTGATTCTTCCCAACACATGCATTACTGATTTTCAATTTTATTTTTAAACTAGAAGGGCAAAGCCCATATGACTTACATGCTCCTTATGAAACTTGCAATATTTAACATGAAAATGAGAGCCCAGAAAAAAAATGAAATGGTGACATTAAAATGCAAAGTAATACAAACTGATCTTTCTATGCTTTTGATCTTGTGATGATGACCTTGGCCTCCAGCTCCAAATACACTCATCTACTATCAAATAAACTACAGCAAAAGTTGTATTATGCCAACAAAACACTGACCTTGGCATGACTTTGACCTTCTGTGACCTTGACCCTGACCTTCATGTGACCTCTCATGTTCATGTATGATCAAATAACCCAACGTTGTATAAAATGGTTAAATATACAGCCATTTTACTGTACGATTAACTACAAAGAAATTTTTTTTTTTTGCAAGGTCTAAAATGACCTTGACCTTCAAGATTAACGCAAAAACGAACATCATATAAACGATCAATCTATCATCTCTAAATACAACAAATTTAGACTTTATATCTCTCATAGTTTAGGGTCAAGTACCTATACAAACTGACTTTGGACAGCTTCAGTAACCTTGCACTTGGAGTGAGTTTGACCAAGTTTGCAAAGTATGTGTATCTCATTGATATCCATCATGTACCAAAAATCATGTTTAATATTAATAACTTAGAGAAAAAAAGGTGAATTTTTGTGAAAAATTGTCATTTTTTGAATAACATTTGTTGACCTTGTGACCTTGACCTTGAAGTGAAGTCATCTATTTACTGATCCTTTATGAGGTCTCTTGGATATACACCATCTCCCAAAGTTTGGTTGTGATAGTTGAAATAGGTTTTGAGATATTACTCCACTTGCAAGTTTTGCACAGAGCCCGGACAATTTTTTGTTCATGTCATTTTTGGACTATTTAAGACTCATCTCCCGCAGATTTGCACAAATCCGGCTGTTTGTTTTTGTTTTTTAGTTTGTTTGTTGAGTACATAGACTCACATTGCTATGCATGCAAGTAAAAAAAATCAGTTTGTGAGTAATATCGCTCTTATTACTACTGTACACAATGGGCAAGGCAGCCTAAAGCCAGGACAGTGGACACCCTCAGGCAACGACGAGTATAGATAGTTAGTTAGTTAGTCATTGTTTATAGGGTCCAGTAGACAGCAGAGAGCCGAATCAGAACCACAATTTTGGTTGAAAGAGGAATCACCCCTGGTCCACATAAAAGATCTGCTAAAGGTAACACTGAAGGCACTCCATATATATATATATATATATATATATATATATATATATATATATATATATCTACACAATAAAGGCATCCCATGCAGGAGACGCTGAGTATTTACTCAAAATTATTGAACCTTCGTTTATAAAAACAAAATAGAATATAAACATCATTATAAAATATTAACAAAACACATACCTAGAAAATGCCTACATTGCTAAATAATAATACCATAAAAAGCCCTACTGACTATTTGGCAGAAAGCGTCCAATATCCCCAAGCTGACCCAACAGACCCCATACACAAATCAGGAGTTTTGGGAGAATTTCAAGAAAAAAGATTGGTGACTGGTCTAGCAAAGATAGTTGATTGATAGAACAGAACTGAGTAGGAACAAGAAATAACAAATGAGAATGACAAAAACAATGGTAATTTAAAGCACTACTACATTTCCACAAAGTGGTGATACTATTTATACAGAAACCCTTGTCACCCTGATGGGGGCAACGACGACAAGATAATACCAACAATAAAACCAACAACAACAACCACAAGGGTAATAATAATAATAATAATAATAATAATAATAATAATAATAATAATATTATTATTATTATTATTATTATTATTATTATTTTTATGATTACAATTAATAATTAACAAAGAAAACGTGACAGTCACAAGACTCAAAAGCAAAGAGAGAAATACTTCTACTAACTCCATTGGGTCCTATACAGCTGGAGTTGCCCTTCCTGCACTCACAGATGTCCCCTTCATATTCGGTGTTACACATGCACTCTCCACACTTGCAAGTACCTCTGTCGGGACCTGAAAAGCAGAATTAGTGAAAGGGTGGAACAGGCATCAACAGGGTAGACAACAAGTTTGGGTAAAACACATGTACAGTGGTTGTCTGGCCTAAAGAGAAGAGACTGGGGTGTATTGATAGCATCTTGGATATAATCCTTGTTAGATGATATTCTCCGGGGAAAAAAGGGAATGATAGGAAATATCAATCTCCCCTTCTCTGTTGCCAATGATGGTTTGCCTTTGGGGAATTGTGCCATAGACCCAGACGGCCATTTCGCAGTGTCCTCAGCTAGTCTGTTTATCAGCTGGGCTTGCTGAAAATCAAGGGACTGATTTTTCAAAAGCACAAGAAGACGCCTGAAAGAAGTCCTGATCAAAACCCTCTTCATGTGAAAAAGATATTCACAGTGTGGCTGGTTGGCAACAGAAATGGGAAAGAAACCTAACTTGTTTGAAAGAGAATTCATAGCCAAAAATATTTGTTACAATCCAGGGTTGCAGTCTTCATAGTTTTGAACAAGGTTTTGTTTAGAATCAGACAGGAACCTTACCGCAATGTGCAACATACAGGATACCAGATCACTGCCCGGAAATAATGCTCTGCAACTCATTATTGCCTATCTTTGATAATAATGAATGAATGACAGTTAATTATTAAGCGCATATCAAATATCCGCAAACAAGGCATGTATTGATTTATGGTAGTATTATTTCGGGTCGGTGATGTGTAGAAGGCTTTATTTTGCCCATTGAGAACTCGCCGGAAATATATTTTGGCTAACCATGCAGCTCAAATTAAAATGACAATATAAAAAAAAGGTCACTGTCATACAGAACAGGTGTGCAGAAGAAGAGAGGATGTAAATGTATTTCTAACAAATCAATTCAAAAATCCAAACATCCTGGAGAAAGTCAACTTTTTTTAAAATGTAAAAGTAGTAGCAATAGTAGAGTGGAAAAGTCCGTGAAACCTTTCTAAATGCCATAACTAAACTTTCTTAATAGCTCAGTGGGTCTGTTGAGCATGTAATGTCCTTCTGTATTTCATTCGTCACAGCAATAAAACATATGTTTAAACTTTTGTTCTGTCTTTATTTTCTATGTACCCTGTGCTTGCAATAAAAGCATGGAGTGTCAGTATTATATAACTGTCCATAAAAAAAGGTAAAGGTAGTCCCATAGCCTTGTGGTTGTAGGGGGAGCGTGATGTTGGAGATCACACTTATCTTGGGCCAGCGTAATGAGGGTGATGCCCATCTTTCTCCCTCACTGCTTTACCTTCCCCACCCTTAAGAGAGTAGGTACTCAGTCACAATTGAGTCAACTGAGGGCGTTGTTATTTGTCGCTTCACGTTTTGCGGTCACTCATCCAAGTGCTAACCGCGCTGGATGGTGCTTAACTTGCGACACAGTAGCGAGTGCTCCAACCACTGCGCTATCCGACACCCCATAACTGTCCATAATCATCATAATTACTCAAATCATTGTCACTAGGCGTGGCCTGGTAGCCCAGTTGATAGGAGGGTGCTGGTTTCCTATGCCAAAGGTTGCAGGTGTGAACCCTGCATGGGATGATCTTATAATATTTTACTTAAGTACGAGGTGTTCAGGACACCCAGGATTTTCTCCAGGTACAGTTTCCTTGCTCCCTCCCATAATGGTATTGGTCTATCTAAAATTACACAGACATAATTTTCTTCACATAGCAACATGACTCACCTCCACACAGTTTGCCTTCGAAATGGTCGCAAGAGTTGTTGTCGCAGTCACAGAAGTCTCCGCTATAGCCAGGATCACATTTGCACTTGCCACACTCGCAACGACCCCTTCTTGAACATACCACCGTTGAGTTGCCCCTGCAATAGTATATTCACATTACACCCTTCAGTTATCAACGGCAAGGTTTCATAATAACACTGCCATGTGAAAAGCCTTTCAAATAGAAGATTCATTCATTATATTCAGCTTGTTCAAATCAATTAGTTTAAATGTCTTTATTGCCAGGGCAAAAATTCATCCAATTAGAGCTTACAGTTGTGCACAGATAGACACTGCAAGTCATCCTGCACGAAACACTTGCCTTTCTGCGATCATAATTATGATGGAAATATCACTTGTGAGGGGGTAAGCCTGAGCAAGTCTCAGCCACACTGTGGGAGACAGACAGAGACAAAGGGACGACAGATAATAGAAAAATATAGAAGAGAGAGTGAGTGACAGAGAGAGAATGAATGAATATTGAAGTTGAACGTCTACACCCACCATTTGGCAACGCGACAGACGGGGATAGCCATCCCAGGGAAGAGGGCGTAAGAATCCAAATCAACACTGAACCACCAAAGCAATCATACTGGTAAGATGCAGCGAAAAATTACCACTTTTATCTTGCCCACCACAGGATTCGAACCTGGGTCATCGGTGTGCCAGGTGAATGCTCTAGCACAGATCTACAGCTGCGGGTCCAAAGAGAGGGAGAGGGACAGAGACAGACAGATAGAGACATAGAGAAAAGAAAGCATAATAATGCACATGCAAGAAAAACGAAAATGCACATGCTACTTGAGATGATTCAATCGTCACACTTACAGGCATTTCTTCTCCGACTCCTGGCTGGTGACCTCTTCAGCATCACACTCACAACTGTCACCGTAACGGTTAGGGTTGCAGGAGCAGATGCCACACTCATACGTCCCATTGCCGTTGAAGCACCGAGGACTGTTTACTTCCTATTAAAAACCACATTACAACTACAAATCAAGAATTCTGTATAATGGATTTTCCCCCTACAAAGTTACAGATAGACTGGGGCCGGGCAGAGAAATGGAATTGTGAATGACCACAGTAGAGTATACTATCAACAAAATAAATAAAAGTTTAAAAGTAATTAATAAATCAATAAATAAATAAGTAGGAAACACATACCTCAAATCCTGGCATTTCGCACTGACACTCGCAGATGATGTCCAGCTCTATGTTCAGCCGTTCTGCTAGGCCAGCAGGGTATATGCTGAGCATCTGTTTCCATTCATTTCGATCTTTGGGACATTGTGTTACTGTGATTTCCGCAGTGAACGTTACCTGTTAACACACACAACAAAACTAGCTTTGTAAATAGTAACAATTTTATTATTTATATAGTGCCTTTTTTCCCTTTGTTTTGTTGGTTGTATCAATTTTTATTCATCAGATTAACATAAGTTGTACAGATATTATACTTTGTTTGTTTTCGTTTCTGTTTAAGTCAGTGAGATAGGCAAAGCTTGCTTCCAAAGTTATAGTTCTATGTTTCTCTACAAACACCTCATTGTTAGATCTCATCAGGGGTCCATTCACCCTTTACTTGGAGAATCAATGGACCATTTGGGGATTAGAAGGGGTCAAAGAGACTACAGACACACTTCAATAGGATACCCATTTTATGTACATCTGCAAGTAAAACTGTCTAATGTCTGGCTAGTAGACTGGGCAGTGGGCACACCCAGTCTTCTCACATAATTATATTAGATTAGAGCCAGGAAACCCTTGAAGCTGAATTGGGTGACGAGTTTCAGAGGTCCTAATGTGGTGACTTATACCCTGGAAAGTGCGGTACTTACGTTCTGCCCAATCCTAATTCCTTTGCACTGGTTCGTCTCACTCTCCTCCGTACTGAAAGCACAAAGAAATAAAAACTTACAAGCTATACACAAACACAAAAAAACAAAATAAAACTTGTCAAAAAGTAAAAGAAACGTGCAAACAATAATGCCTTGATCTGCTAAAGAAAGCCAGAATCTTAACAATGATACATTGTGGTCAATGTTATATCACAAAACAAACCGAAGAAAAAAACAATTGGGTCAACAACGCCATATGAAAACTAGACTGATTAAGACAAACAAAAGGCTAATGAAAATAACTCACCCAAAACATCTGGAGTAGAACTTGACAGTTACATTCTTGCCCACATTCTCTGTCTTCATTTGAACCACGGAGGTAATTTTCTGCAGCAAAAGTGATAATATTAGTGATTATAGCTTCAAGATCAATGATCCTAGCTACAAGAAACAGTCCTATTTTCTGAGGAATTCTTTGGTGGCACAAACTTTAAGGAAAGCAACAACAACAATAATAATAATAATAATAATAATAATAATAATAATAATAATAATAATAAAAATGAGGATGACAATGACTAAGAAGAAAGCGATAATGCAAATAAAAATTTAAAAAACTCACATTGTAGTTGTCCTCAATCAAATCCACAATGTTGGATGAATCGTTGGCCAGCTCTCCTGTGGTGGATGACTCAATAATTTTAGACAACTTCTCGTAAATGCTGAACTGATCTTTGGTCACAGCAAAGATGATGCTGACAGATTTTTCCTTCAGCTTAGCTGTAATCTGAGACACACTAGGGTAGTCCTGATTGGAGCTCTCTGTGTAGATGTTTTCCCTCATGTGACACCTACCATCGTTTGGAATCACGATGCCGCCAAGCTGCGGAAAATGAGAGTAGCAATATAACAGTAATAAACAGCAACAGAACAAAAGAGGCTAGAAAAATTAAATTCACTAAGTTGAAACTAAGTTTGGCTATGAATGCTCTGCATCTAAAAAGTCTTTGAAGCATAGTCTTTGTTGGGATGTAAAAAAAAAAAAATCACATGGGCAAAAATCTCAACAGGATGGCCAGAAACTCTAGCTATAGTGCCAACATTTTTTTTTTCATAATGGCTGTCAATGGAATTTACCTTTCCATCTCCTGCATAGTGGAATCCAGCATCAGTGGAGAAGACCATCATACGTCTGGAAATGTTACGCCAGCCAATCTCATCCTGTTAAAATGAATAATTTAAACAAACATTTTGAATTGTTTCATTCATTCTCTCTCTCTCACATTGACTTTTACCATCAAGCCAGGTCAAGTGAACAAATTTTATTTCCGGTTATTGTTACAAGAGTATTTTGGCTCTCTTAAAAAAAAATATATAAATTTTTCCAAATTATTTTGAACATTTAGATTCTTGCTTCAGCTTGCATCTATTGTTGTGTCTACAGTTTATTGCAAAGATGAAACTACTTCAAGACTACAAACTGTACCTCACAAGCTATGGCCTGCATAATGGCATCAAAGCCTCCCTCTGGAGCATCCAAGTTTCCAGACACACTGGAGGCCATCACTTGTTGCTGAAATCAGAAGGAAATAGAATTACAAACACTGTCAACACCCCTACTATACACTGACACAATCCTGAATCAGTATTCCTATCGAAGTTCTGCATGACCAAGGATGTTGAAAACACTCGCCCTGGCGTGAATTGCAAGTGAAAATCCTACAACTGCAAACCCTTTTTCTGCCTTCTGGTCCCTGAGCACATGATAATGTCAATGATGTTTTCAACTTTCACTGAATCACAAACCATTTTCTGTTACTTACTGTTAAAATCGTTTACAGACTGGTGAAAACAGCTGCCTGAGTTTCACTCCGCCCGTGTCACGCCCGAAAGGAGATTAGAAATTTCTGGCTTTCAGCACCCCTGCATATACGCAAAGTATTACAAATAATACTGCCCAGCCACTCACAGCAAAGAGAGAGGTGTCCAGGTCCAAACGTAGGTGATTCTTGAAGCCATAGGGTGGCACACATTTCTCACCAGAGTTGGTCACACAGGGCTCTATCAACCTGAAAATAACATATATATCAGGAGACGATGATGAAAACAATAAATATGGTGATGATAATGATGATGATGATGCAGTCTTGTTAAGTGCCATCTCCATGTTAGCAGACATGCTCAATTCATAATCTCATAAACCACAAACATATTCATTACTGAAGTATGCTCATTTGGTTTTGTGTGTATATTTTGGTCCCGCCATTTGTACTGTTGACAGAATGACCAAGAATGACTAGTACTGGAATACTTTTCAGATTTGTTTCTTCTTCAATATTCAATTCTATAAATAAATTCACAACGAGCGTGTGTTGTGCATCATGTGTACAGAAAACTATTGTGTTGAATTTTCTTAATTTGATGTACACAAATGCACACAATTCATCATCCCATTGCTTTCATGATGCAGTTCACCAACTGTCACCAATTACAAGTACCAAATCTGATCCCAACTCAAGCACATACAAAAATTAAAAAAAATAAACAAGAGAATCTTACTTTCTAGGCACAGTGCTGACGTACGGCATGACGACTTTGTCAACAAAAGACCCAAAGCCCAAGCGGAAATTCTTGGTAATGGCAGACATTCTCTCCGCTGAAACAAAGAAATTTAATTTTGTCACCAGAAAGAAACAACTGTTAATATAATTTTTTATGATATTTCTGTTATTGTTAGACTTTGTGAGTCACTCTGAAAAACACTTCAATTTCAATATTAAAATATTGGAAGGGTAAAACGGGTATATATATATATGCAACTTGTTTGTACTACACAAATTGATGTGTAAAGTCAGATCACGCATTCTTAAAAGGGTACTCTTTTCTGCCATCAACATACTTTCAAGGTAAGAATGGCACATGGGCAGTAAAGTGTTTGAATTAGCATAATAAAATCTTTTTATACTGTTTCATTCCTATTAAAAATGCGCTCAAAGTGCATAATTATATTGTATATCTCACCAATAATGTTGCCCAATTCAGCCAGCTTAGTCTTGTCATCCTCCATAGAGTTGGAGAGATCCATGAGATAGTAGAGATCCACAGGGTAATTCTCAGCTTGCCGGAACATCACTGACAGTCTGTGTGGCTTATCTGAAAAGCAAGATGGAATTATCAAAATGTTGGGTGAATTCTGTAAAAATTAGGGAGCTATGTAATTTTTTTTTTAAAGCATGCAGATAGCACAAAGAATATAGCTCAGTCATATGTAGAGCTATCACCATGCTGTTTCTCCACCCAAATCTCTCTCATGCACAAGAACCGCAATCTTCAAGCACAAGAAAAGCAGTCTCCACCTTACCTCAGAATAAAAAATTAATCTTTCACTTAACCTTACCTCAAAATAAAAACAATAATCTTTCACTTATTTTATACAACAAAGATCTCACCAATTTGTGTAAACACTTAAACTTTCAACTGTGGGAACAAATTTTGTGACATTTGGACAAGATTTCCCTGTATGTTTGCAAAACAATGTTAGCACAACTTCAGATGCATAGTTATAATTTTCCTTTAAAAACCTATTGGGGGTTAAAGTTGTCTGCTTTTGTCTTAAGTTCCTACATTTCACATTCCAAAAAAGCAGGATAAACACAAAACAAAGTAACTAATAAAGGAAAAGAACAAAACCATACTAGGTCTGATGCGGATTCTCGCCTGCTGGGGTTGAATCTGCACAGCATCTTCTGGCAACTCTCCATCACGAACATGTTCATTCTGAAAGCAACATACAGCATATTATAAATGCAATTGTGATCATTTTATCATTCTAAGAAAGCGTTTTTCCAGCTCAAGAGCTGCTCAAGGTACTGCCAGATACAGAATCTAACTCAAGCTACCTGAGGCGCCCAATAGCTGCCTTATGCAGCTGTGCACAATTATGGGAACTATAATAAATAGATGGAAAGATTAAAATAACAACAATCTACCTGGAGAAGGAACAGGTTATCTTGTGGTGATGTAATGTCTAAAGCTCGACAGTTGCCTTCACGGTTGTGGTTCCTGACTGTATCACAGCGAGGTTTCTCATAATTCTGCCAAGGAAAAAAATTTCAATTCACATTGTTTCATAATAAAATCGACTATATCAACACACAAATTTGGTATAATATATAATCTATTCCATTTCAAAATGTAGTAAACTGTAAATTCCAATTAGGAGGGAAAAAAATCCGCTAAATAAAATACTAAAAAATAAAAATACCAGAGTTGTTGATTCACATTTTTCCCCCAATAAAATCTGTACTAATACACAATTTAGTATTATAATATAAAATCTTACTATTTTATTTTGTTTTATAAAATTAAATGTGTATATTGTGCCCTTTACCCGAATCTAGAACTGAAATCTTTGTAAATAAGTTGTAAATAGTTTATCTTCTCAGCTCAGTCTACCTACAGTTGGCAACAACAATTTTCATTTTAATCTGGAATAAAGATTGATTGACTTGACTTGATATTAACAGATTACCTTCCATGTGGAGAGTGACTGTGTCAATACAACTGACCAATCAAAACTGTCATGCACATGCCTGATATCTAAAATCAGCATGTATCATCAATACCGACTGACATGATCAAAGGCTTATCTGCTGTCATCATCAGACTAAAATGGACACAATGAGATACTAACAGTTATCATCACCATTTCAGGCAGATGTTACCAAATGTTATTTAAATTTTATAATCAATGAGTTACACACTATACATGTGTACAATGCCTTGTAACTCAACAGATCTGAATGCACCGTGAAATAGTTCTTGAAATTTGTTCTGTACCTCTGTCAAACACCAGCCGCATTCTGGTGCTGTGGAGATGCATACACTGCAAGATTTCTGGGCTGCTTCCAGCAGACATGGATTTACATTTTGACCTGTCAAAGTATAATAATAGTATTCAATTAATTAACACAATTATGACAATACAATGTGTACAATAATTACATAAACAGAGAAAATCGAAACAATCCATCTAGGCTAAATAAAACCACTACAAATACAAAATCTCAAAATATTTACACAATTAAATGATGTTTTTTCACACAACAAACACTCTAAAATGATACATACACTTCTAACGTAACAAATAAAACTTTTTTTATAAATGTTAAAACTACAGCTCCTAAAAATGATGTTATTATAATTCATTCTTGAAAAAATACAAAATCCAAATAAAACTGTGGAAAACAAAGCCTCTCACATATGATTAAATATATTTTGCTTTTGTAGTTGAGATGTTATTACTACTAGTACTACTACTTCTACTACTACTAATAGATGATATCCCTATCCTATCCTGTCCCATAACCTGGAGGTCGTAGGGGCACCACAGATGATTGTTTAACCAGCATACTCCATCTTTCTCTGTCCTCAGCAGCCCTGATGGCTTCGCTCAGTGTCAAACCAGTCCATTCTCGAATGTTGTCCTCCCACCTCTTTTTCGGTCTCCCTCTTCTTCTACCTCCTTGCACTGTGCCTTGCAGAATAGTCTTTGCAAGGTCTGATGATCGGGTGACGTGGCCATACCATCGGAGTTTCCGTTTCTTCACCACTGTGAGCAGGTCATCATGTTGTCCAATGGCTTGTGTGATGGTCTGTCGGACCTCATCGTTTGTGATGTGTTGGGAATAGGAAATGCCCAGAAGTCTTCTGTAGCACCTCATCTCCATGCTTTGTATTCTTCGTTGGAGATCTGCTGTGAGGGTCCATGCTTCGCAAGCATATAGGAAGATAGAGATGACAAGGGAGCGCAGCAGTCTTACTTTGTAATGTAGACTAATGGTCCTGTCTTTCCAAATGGGCTTCAACCTTGTCAGGGCAGCAGTTGTTTGTGCGATCCTGGAGAGGACTTCCTGTCGGGACCCATAGTCTGATACAATGGCTCCTAAATATTTGAAGCTATGCACTGTGTTGAGGGATTGGCCTTGGACTTTGATGTCCGTGTTGATGCCATTGGTGTTGTTGGTCATCATTTTGGTCTTCTCTGCACTTATTTCCATTCCATAAGCTCTGGAGGTGGTGTCAAGCCTCTGTACCAGCTGTTCAAGTTCTTGTTCCTCTCCAGCCAATCCATCAATGTCATCCGCAAAACGAATATTGGAGATTGCTCTACTCCCTATGCTGACTGTGCTTTCATGATCTGCAAGAGCATCTGACATGATGCGCTCTAGGAAGATGTTGAAGAGTGTTGGTGAGAGTAGGCATCCTTGACGCACACCGATTGTTGTTCTGAACCAGTTCCCTATGGCGCTGTTGTGGAGGACTGCACTGGTAGCCTTGTCATACAGGCTTTTGATGACTTCAATAATTTTATGGCTGATGTTGTACACTTTCATTGTTGCCCATAGAGCTGCATGCCAGACTCGGTCAAACGCCTTCTTGAAGTCTATGAACACATGATATAGATGTTGTTGGTGCTGTAGGTATTTCTCACAGATTATTCTGAGGTTGAAAATCTGTTCAGTGGTACTTCGCCCTGCCCTGAATCCTGCTTGTTCTTCAGCTATGATTTGTTCAGCTTGGGGTTTCAACCTGTCGAGTATTATTTTCAGGAGGACCTTGCTGGGATGGCTGATGAGGCTGATGGTGCGGTAATTTTCACACTCCTGAAGATTACCTTTTTTGGGAAGAGTGATGACAAGCGACTGGTTCCATGGTATTTGCCACTCCCCACTCTGCCAGATCTTGTTACAGATAATGGTGAGGGCATCAATCATCGCTTCTCCTCCTGCTTGTAGCAGTTCCGCGGGTATGTTGTTCACTCCCGCTGACTTCCCTTTCTTTAGCGATTGCACTGCTGCCTCAACTTCTTCCAGGAGAATTGGGAGGATTTCTTCTTCTTCTCTGTTCTCGGGACATGCTAGAACTGATGGGTCTCCATTTGGTGTATGGTTGTAAAGGTCAGAGCAGTACTCTGTACATCTGCCCAAGACTTCTTGTTCTTCTGTAAGGCATATTCCACACTTGCTTTGGATCGTGGAGACTTTGGGCTGTTTGACACTTGTCAGCCGCTTCACAGTCTGGTAGGCCTTCTTGCTGTTGTTCTTGTTCAGACTGTTCTCTATTTCCTGGCATTGATCTTCTATCCAGTTCTCCTTTGCTGTGCGCATGCCTTTTCGGATGTCATTGTTGATTTTTCAGTAGACATCAGCTCCCTGTGAGGTGTTCTTTTTCTTTTTTATCTCTCTTCGTTTATCACACAGATCCAAAAGTTCAGGTGTGATCCACGGCTTCTTCTTTGGTCGGTGCTTGCCAAGGATCTCAGTGGCGGCATCTGTCACAGCTGAGTTGAAGGTGGTGGTCATGGTGTTGACATCTACTTCACCAGCCCCCAAAATGAGCAGTGGTGCAAATTTCCCTCCAATTGTGGCCTGAAATAGTTCTGCCATCTCCGGGCACACCGACTCAACCAAAGGTTTTAGGTTTTGAAGTTAGTTCAGCCAGGCTTGCTATAAATAGCTTCGCCAGAGCTCTTCTTTCCTTTCCTTTCACTGAAAGTGTAGGCAAGCTATAAATAGCCCGCAGCCAGCAAAATGTGGGAGAACCTAAGAGTGCTGCTCACATAGGCATTGAGCTAGTGTGCGGGTCTTGCAGTTTGTCCAGGTCGAACTTCAGTCTAGTGCACTTTGCTGTATTTACTCTCTTCAAGTGGAACCGGAAAGACATCATCACGAGATCGTGGTCACTTCCGATGTCTGCTCCTGGAAAAGTGCGTGTCTTGCCAATGTTGATGCTTGATCTGAAGCGTATCTTGACCATGATGTAGTCTATTTGGTTGTGATGCTCCCCGCCGGGACTGTGCCATGTCCATCGTCTGGAGTTTTTGTGGAGACCAAGCGTGTTTGCCAATACCAGATTGTTGTATCTGGCAAACTCCAAGAGTCTCAGACCCCTGTCATTTGTCTCGTTGTTGCAGTGGGGTCCACATGTGTCTCCCCAGTTGTGGTGCGCATCTTGGCCAACCTTGGCATTCCAGTCGCCTTGCATTATGACTATGTCCTTCTTCGGCACTTGGTCAAGGACCGCCTGTAGATTTTCATAAAAATCCTCCACTTCACTGTCGTCATAGTCTGATGTTGGGGCATAGGCCTGGATGATGGTGATGTTGAAAGGGGCTGCTCTTAGGCAGATGGTAATGAATCTACTGGAGACTGGGCGGCAACCCATGACAGTGGCTAGAATGTTCTTGTGGACCAAGAATCCAACGCCGTGTTCGTGCCTGTCTTCTCTACCTCTGAAATAAAGCTTGTGGCCTTTGTCGGTCGTTGTTTCACCTAGGCCTTTCCAGCGCAGTTCGCTGATGCCTAGAACGTTCCATCGATAGTGGTCCAACTCGTGGGCCAGTTCTTCTAATTTTCCTTCCGCAGTTAGGGTCCTGACATTCCAGGTTCCTATGACGATGTTGTTTCTCGTGCGGATCTTGCTAAATTGTCCATCAGTAGCACACTTAACACCTCCGTCCTGGTGGCCAATGGAAGGCGCGGTCCTTGAGCCGGGCGACGACCGATCCGGTATGGAATTAGTGGATAGTGTCATCATGTAGTGTGTCTTGGGCAAAAAAGACCTGGCGATGCCCAATCCTCTCCAGGCTGTTGGCCACAGCCGAAATCCACGAATACAGTGTGGCTCGCCTTGGCCCTGAGCACGTGGTCGTTGAACCTGTAGTAGCGTGAGGTTCCTCCACCCTGGCAGCTGACTTCTGTGTAGAAGACTTTCGCCCAGTGATGCCGTGCTAACATTACCCCTGTTAGTCGCCTCTTACGACACGCCGGGAAACGTTGGGTCTATTCTATTTAATGCCCGAACCCACAGGATGATATGATATATATATTATACTACAGTATAACTAACCTTTTACAATGACTGTCATAGCAGCAAAGGTGGTAACCAGCCACCCCAATAGAACCATTCTGATTCTGAAACAGTTAAAACACTCGTCTTGTCTTGTACCACACACCCAAAGTGAACAAGAAAAACAGCACTTCATTAAAAAATAAAGCAATTATTACCTAACCAAACAAATGCTGGTTCATAGAAAACACTCTACAACAATGCAACAACAAGATGCAATGTTATCAACAGATCATAATATTCTTTGTAAAGCTAACTTACACTGTAGTCACTAGTATTAGAAGTAAGACCTGCATCCTATTTCTACAAATAGCAATGATGATAAAGTATTGTCTGCATGGGACTATCATTTATTTATTTATTTTTCTATTTAGAAAAGGTTAAAAATTAACTTTTTTACAAAGGTGCCATTTTACAAAGGTGCCTTACTTGAAACTTTTGGGTGCCCCCCCCCCCCCCCCCCCAAATTTTTGAGTGCTCAAAGACAAGTAATTTGAAATACATGAGTGACTTTCTAGGAGATTCTGTTCAGTTAAAGCAAACCAAACAGTTAAGACAAAAATAAAACAACAAACCAATAATGTGTTTTTGGTTGTACTCAAAAAATCTTTGCTAATTATTTTTGACATTTGAAACAGAAAATAGTGTTTAAAAATACTAGAATAACAATACAAACAATAACTTTTTTCTTGGTTGAAAGAAAATGGACATTAATAAAATTAAAAGGCAATGCCTAACAAAGCCTGACACCTTTTTCAACTTTTTTGCTTGAATGTTATCGTGCATCAAATTTTTTTTAATTTAAATTTTTACCCCTGATTGTGGTAAAATATGAAAATAAACACAAAACTAACAAGAAAATCAATAAAAAGAAAGTACAAATCAAAAACATAAGGCCCCCCACACCTGATTGAAATATATCATTGTCATTGCCCTCAGAATTTGGCACGTTCATGTGCAACGGAATATTTCTGTTGCTGTCACTCTGAAGTTTTTTTTAAAATCTTTAATTATGATGTAGACTATTCGAAGGGAGCTTCAATGAGTTAACTTTCTTTTAGGATCCAACGCAGTGTCAACGAAGATCTGGGTGCCCAAACAGGAATTAAGGCTCCCTGGGCGCTAAATTTTAACGCTGATATATATTATATATACTCTAATGTAATCATAGAAGAGTTTATTGAGGTAAAAGTTTGAAAAGCATACGTCCAATGATACAAGAGGCAATATATGAAAATAAGGTCAAACTACTTCAAAAGGCAATGGGATTCCAGAAGGCGCCCTTTGGGACCACAGACAAAAGATTATCGGTCCTCTTTAGCGAGAGCAATGCCTTGAAGCTTATGCTGTCAGTGTTTGCGTGAACTCCATGCTGCCTTCATTTGTGTGCACCTATACCAATAAAAATGAGGTAATTGAAGGGAGCTCAGTCCTGTACTGTTTATACTAGCAGACACTCTTTTAAAATCCTTGAACATGACAGTTTGATTCAAATGTCACAAATATCAGACACACACACACACAAATGTATGAAAATAAATATATATGATTATATAAGTTAAGAGTCCTTGCTTAGCATGAATACAGAAGTAGAAATTTTGTTAGTATTGTTATAACATTATTATAATTTTTTTGTGCCTTTTGATCTACGGCTCAGAGACATTGAAAATTTCCACTTGTAAAGTGAAGCATGCATGCTAGCAGCATGCTCAAGGGCATGGCACACAACTTGTGGGCATGTGCACTAAACAAAAGTGAATGGAAGAAGGAAAGTCAGGTAAACAGCAATTAAAAAAACAAACCATTGAAACTAACTTACTAAGGTAATGACTCGTATCTTAAATTGAATACAATAAACACACTCGTATATGTATAAAAAGAAAATAAATGTTTCCTCTCTACAAGTTATGAGTATGAAAATGTGCACCTGTAAAGTGTAGTATAATTTTTATTTTTTACAAGTGTACTAAGGTGTTTTGAGGGGCACTAAACTAGAATCTCTTCAGGGAAATAAGTGCAGAGAAGACCAAAATGATCACCAACAACACCAATGGCATCAATATGGACATCAAAGTCCAAGGCCAATCCCTCAACAGGGTGCATAGCTTCAAATATTTAGGAACAATTGTCTCAAACAATGGGTGCTGACTGTAGGAAGTCCTCTCCAGGATCGCACAAACAACTGCTGACCTGTTGAAGCCCATTTGGAAAGACAGGACAATCAGTCTACACTCCACAAAGGCTGCTGTGCTACCTTGTCATCTTTATCTTCCTATACACTTGCGAAACATGGACCCTCAGAGCAGATCTTCAACGAAGAATACAAAGCATGGAGATGAGGTGCTAACAAATACGTCTGGGCATCACATCATTAACAACGAAGTCCGACAGACCATCACTCAAGCCATTGGACAACACAAAGACATGTTCACAGAGGTGAAGAAACAGAAACTCCGATGGTATGGTCACGTCACCAGAGCATCAGGTCTTGCAAAGACAATCCTGCAAGGCACAGTGCAAGAAGGCTGAAGAAGAGGGAGACAGAAAAAGAGGTGGGAGGACAACATTCAAGGATGGACTGGCTTGACATTGAGCAGTCATGGCATTAGAACAGGACCATCAGTCTACATTCCAAGGTAAGGCTGCTGCGCTCACTTGTCATGTCCATCTTCCTATACGCTTGCGAAACATGGACCCTCGCAGCAGATCTACACGAAGATTACAAAGCATGGAGATGAGGTTCTACAGAAGACTTCTAGGCATTTCCTATACCCAGCACATCACCAACAACAAAGTCCAACAGACCATCACACAAGCCATTGGACAACACGATGACATGCTCACAGTGGTGAAGAAACTGAAACTCCAATGGTATGGCCACGCCAATAGAGCATCAGGCCTGCAAAATCCATCCTGCAAGGCATGGTGCAAGAAGGCAGAAGAAGAGGGAGACAGAAAAAGAGGTGCGAGGACAACATTCGAGAAAGGACTCGTTTGACACTGAAAGAAGCCATGAGGTTTGCTGAGAAAAGAGAAAGATTGAGTACGCTGATTACACCGTCATCTGTGGTGTCCCAACAACGACCTTTGACTTACAGGATAGGATTGGATCTAGACATTGAGCGAAGCCATGAGGGTTGCTAAGGAAAGAGAAAGATGGAGTACGCTGGTTAAACGATCATGATCTGTGGTGCCCCAACGACTTTTGAGTTACAGGATGGGATAGGAATAGGATAGGAAACTAGAATCAACTGATGTACATAAATATATAATATACACTCAGAAATCAGATGCATTCAGTTTTCTCAAATTCAGTGTAGACTTGTCCCTGTTACTATAATAATGAACCAGCACTTCGATACCTTATCCCCATCTGTATACCCAGATATCAAGCTATTGCCTTGAAAACTAGGCCAAGAATGAAGATAGCAATTGACAACATAGCAGCTAACAATAATTCGACCACACAAGAAAGAAGACAAGAGAGAAAGAGAGAGACTCAAATTCAAAACAAGAAAAATTAAATTTATTATAAATAGAAACTAAGAAAGTTATCAATACCCCATAGAAGTTTTAAAATTTATTTAAAATTATTATTATTATTATTATTATTATTATTATTATTATTATTATTATTACTATTATTAATATTACGTTATCATCACCATCATCTTCATCCCTTGTGTGTGTATTTCAAATCTATTAATATAAACAATCAACAATATTCTATTCCAGAACTCCAGTATTTGTGAATGCCATGTGGCATGTGTTTGCATAAAATGATGAAGCATTCATGACAACTTTCTTTAGACTTAAATAAACAATTTTTTCAAAAGAGAGAGAGAGAGAAAGACAAAAATGAACACGTGTGATAAAAACTAAATCACCAATTCTGCTCTGAGACACAGAGTGAGGCCATGATGAAGCAGCAATTAATTGAAGAAACAAAGGCTGTCAGTACTATAATAAGTCTACTGGCTAGTAGGCGGTATCCAAGGTTTACTAGCCTTGTCAAATACTGGCAAACTGCAACATTACCAGACCTAGGGCCAGCTGTGCTCCCAAAACCATAAATAATCACAACCCAGCAATTATACCATTAATTGTTGCAGCCAGTGCTGAAGCATGCCTATGCTTGGACGGTTGAGTCATCTTCATTTATAATATACTCAGCACGCTTTTCATACATAATATTATAATAAAATATGTTCCCAAGTTATGTAAATAATAAACAGGAAATAATATAAATTAATTGTAGCTAGTCTAATAATAATAATAGGCTAATAATAATAATAATAATAATAATAATAATAATAATAATAATAATAATAATAATAATATAGAGGAACCTTTAATCTGGTGTGTTTTACATCCTTCAAACCTTCTGTTCTACTAGTACTAGTCTTTCTTAGTTTCTAATATTTAATAATAATAATGTGTTCTAATGCCATGATTGAAGATTTAAGCAAACAATAATAACTTTAAAGTGCAACAAATACAGGAAAGGAATAATGAACTACTAGTAAAGTTCTATATACTCAGTATGCACTTTGAGTTGACAGAGCTGCACTAGGCTAACTAAAATTTAGTGTGGAATTTCCCTAATTTTCTTAGCTAGTAGTAGTATTAGTACCAACATAATGATGTTCTTGTCTTGTCACTAAGGAAAAGAGAACAATGAGAGGTTTGGTTGAACTCAAACATGTGTTGATACTGTTGTGCTAGGATGATTCACTCGTAGAGGAGGTCACGGTTCAATTAACCATTTCCTTTCACTACTTCTAGTTCTACCATGTGTCCAAGGTAAACAACCAGCATTATGAAAACTTTGTTGATCTGACACTCACAAGCAGTTTGGCGATACAAAACAAGGTGAAAGCTTATTTAAAACCTGCCCACTTGAGAATGAAACATGTAACGACCCTCTGCAAAGTGAACAGTAACCAAGCCTCTAAGGAACGCACGGCAAAACATCTTGCTCGACCCGACCCAGATTACTGTGCTAGTGTAGACAGCCGGTCAATTAATATAATCTTCGGAAAAACACAGCCAATGGGTGATATATATTTTTAGAAAATGTAAAAGATATTCATGCGAAGACTTACTACCACCATCGCAGAACACAAAGAATAGCATCAAGAACATAAATTTAACAGAAAATTAGTTGCATTCCATTGAGCACCATCGTCGTCATGCAGCTTCAGCAGCAGAAAGAAAAGTCATCCCATTTTCGGCCGGCAAAACTATCAAAAAGTTATTCAAAACCATAGTATTCCCTTATTGAATTGGTCCGACAAAAAGTTGTGCTTACCTTGTTTGTGAGGAAACGGCCGAAGTAAGTGAGATCGGCCGAGATGAATGACTAAATGAGTGACAAATGCAGGTGGAGCAAGAATGGAACCAATCCTGAGGGCTATGTTTGGCAAATGTGACGTCACCGGAAGTAGGGAGATCCTGAACGTGCAAGGAATTTTATGCTGTTTGTACAGAATATTTCTCGTTTGATTCAAACGCATTTAAAACTATGTTTTAAAAATGTTTCTAATTGCGGTGGCCAGAAATTTTAGTTGGTCAGCTTGAAAGTTGCAAAGTTGATCACAAACTAATATCAAACGGCATTACAAGTAAAGGGCAGCAACTGTTGCTGTGGTTTACTCGTACCCAGTTCAAATAACAGCTACTTCCCTTACATAGCTTCAATCGTTTTCATAGCACGCATGAACCAGTCTGGTGATGAAGTCTACAAAACTAGTATTATTCTACTAGTCTAGATTAACTTTTTATTTTCTTTTGTGTTTTTTTTTCGAACTAAGAAGGTGAGGGTTAGACCAGCATAATAAGCAGTAAATTTTTTGGGGGACACTTCATTGTCCGTTTTTATCGGAACATTCTGGGGCCGCCTCCCTTGGGGGAGGCGTAGTCGCAGCTTGTGGCGCGCCTAAACCCAACCTATATAATATTATTTGTGTTTCCATCTGCCCTTCACATTCAAAGGTAAAAAGGTAAAGGTGTTCCTGTAACCTTTCCGGTCGTTGGGGTGATAGGTATTTCTGACCTCTCTTTTCTCCAGGCCAGCTTCATGAGGGCGGTACCTATCCCTCGCTGCTTTACCTTCCCCGGTTCTAAACAGATCCAGGTACCCATTCACAGCTGGGTGGATTGGGGTGTGTGGTGCGCTTGTTCCAGTCTTTTCTGTGTGTGTCGTTTGGTAGTTGCCTTCAAAGTGCGGTCACCCGCCCGACGTTGCTTAACATGAAACATTGCTAGCTGCGCTCAAACCACTGCACTACTGCGCCACCTTTCACATTACTGGACTGAATTCTTGTGGACGAAGAAGCTGCAATCCCTTACCCTTTGACCTTTCAAGACACAACAGACAAACATTTTCTGGGTGGCCAACGCAAAAAGTGGTCTGCGGTGAACTGTTTGCAGATGGGGAAAGTTTGCTTTCGAATCATCATCAGTTCATTATTAATAGCTTGGAGGAAAAAAGTGAAATTATGTGAACAATTTCATTTCTTGACTAACATGATTGTGTTGATCATGAGACCTTGACCTTGAAGTGAAGTTATTCATTCACTGATCATTTATAAGGTCTCATGGATAAATACCATCTAAGTTCACAACCAAACTTAAATATTAATCTACTTACAAGGTTTGCACAGACAGACGGCGGACAGCGGACGGACAATTTGTTTGTTTGTTTTGTTTTGTTTTTTTAATGTCAATTGTGGACTATTTAGGACTCATTTCGCACAGATTTGCAAAAATCTGAATATTTGTAATTTTTTATTTGTTTATTTATTTTATTTTTATTACGTAGATTCACATTGCTATGCATGTGAGTCAAAAATGACGGAGGCTAATATCATTTTTTTTAAATCTTAAAACAATAAGGGGTGTCGGATAGCGCAGTGCAGTGGTTGGAGTACTCGCTACTGTGTCGCAAGTCAAGAACAGTTGTCCAGTGCGGTTAGCACTTGGATGGGTGACCGCAAAACGTGAAGCGACAAATAACAACGCCCCCAGTTGACTTAACTGTGACTGAGTACCTACTCTCTTAAGGGTGGGGAAGGTAAAGCAGCGAAGGAGAGAGATGGGCATCACCCTCATTACGCTGGCCCAAGATAAGTGTGATCTCCAACATCACGCTCCCCTACGGCCACAAGGCTATGGGACTACCTTTATACTTTTTACCTTTAAAACAATAACCGCTGTTAAGTCATTGATCGATGTTCAAAAATCATATCCAACTTGTTAGCTACACACCCACATGTTTATTTACTAGTAAACCGATCCACTTTAGAAATAACACACACACACATACTACACACACACACCCACACACCCACACGCACACACACCCACACACACACACACACACACGAACCCACGAATTTAAACCATAACAAAATGATGCGAGTGTGACCCTTGCTGGCTAACTTGCACCACTTGTTCAATTGTCCAGAAGTGTTATTTCTAAACCAGATCGATTTACTAGTAAATAAACATGTTGTTTAATTTTTATAAACGATATTTTTTTCAAGTAAACCAACTCTTTAATTGTCCTTTATTTGTTTTCGTTCGTATTTTTTCTTTACATGGAAATGTGCTTTGATTGAATTTTGTATGCCGTTTTTTGGTGGCAGTATTTGAAAGAATTGTCTTTTTTAAAACCTTATACCACGTGAGTGCATTGCTTTAGTTTTAAGAAAGGGTCTTTTGGAAGTAATAAAAATCTTAATTTTAAATTGTGCTCATGCTGTTTTCGTTTTAGCGCGATGTTACTGATTATGTGTGTGAGTGCGTAGGTGAGCGTGTTTGCCTAAATGAGTGTGCGTGCTTAAGTGTACTGTGTGTTTGTGTGTGTGTGTGTGTGTGTGTATAATAGAGAGGGACACAAGAACGATTTATTCCATAATTTATATTTTAGTAGGTGTTTACACTATGTGCGTATAAAATGAACCTTGGTCCACTTTACCCCTCGTCATGTAAGTGCACTTTACCCGTTAGGTGTTTAAATGGGATTTTCACAACTTTTCTTTTTTTAAAATTAGTCTGAGACAGTATCATACTTTAAGGCCACATAGGTTTAACGTATACCTTTTAAATGAGGTTCATGTTTGTGGCTTTTGTCTACTTTCCACCAAAATATCGAATAAGTTCCTTAAGGGGTTCAATATACCCACTTCGCCCCTAGTGGTAATGTAACTGAGTGGAGTATTGGACTTCATACTGTTGGTAACTTCCCATTTTGACATATTGATTGTATCCTTTATAAAAGAGATTACAAATATTCAAGCCTTGCAAAGCGGGAAATGTTTTGGGCACGCAAGGTTGCCGACTACTGGTGCCACGACACGTACTGCAGGTCACTGCCACGAACCTGCATAGAATACCAGCTGACAGTTCGGTCATGTGCACCACACAAAAAAGCAAACAACCGAAGACGAAGGGTCAGGCTGGAAGAACATGTATCGTGCCATCTTGCTCTGCATAATCCGGGGGTTCACGCACACATCCAAGGATCCTCTACAGCAAAAACCATACAAGGACAGACTGCCAACAAGGGAACAAACTCCCCTGGCAATCTCAGGGTGGACAATCCTTCCCAAGCATGGCCAATCGTCTCCCCGCTTCACTACAATAGTAGTAGTAGTTGTCGTTGTTGTGTACGAGTGTAGAATAAATACACAGTGTATAGACAAGTTTACATCATTAATGTTTCTTTGCTTGAGCGTCTTTGTTCCAAATGTTTGCTGCGTAGTGGAGCGTAGTAGTAGTAGTAGTAGTAGTAGTAGTAGTAGTAGTAGTAGTAGTAGCTGTTGTAGAAGTAATAATAGTAGTAGTAGTAGTACGAGTGTAGAATAAATACACAGTGTATAGACAAGTTTACGTCATTAATGCTTCTTTGCTTGAGCGTCTTTGTTCCAAATGTTTGCTGCGTAGTGGAGCGTAGCAGTAGTAGTAGTAGTAGTAGTAGTAGTAGTAGTAGTAGTAGTAGTAGTAGTAGTAGTAGTAGTGGTGGTGGTGGTAGCTGTTGTACAAGTAATAATAGTAGTAGTAGTAGTGGTAGCTGTTGTCGTTGTTGTGTACGAGTGTAGAATAAATACACAGTGTATAGACAAATTTACGCCATTAATGTTTCTTTGTTTGAGCGTCTTTGTTCCAAATGTTTGCTGCGTAGTGGAGCGTTTGACAATCTCATGAAGAAAGACAGACCAGCACACAAATACACATAAGAAATCCATTTTATGTATAGGGTCTGTATTTATTTTATACCTTGATGATGATGATACTTATACCCTCACCCCATCTCTTTTGTCTTGTCAATGTCAGTTAAGTTCTTCAAAGCAATTCTAATCAGCCGTATGAAGAACGATGAGTGAAATATGGTGCTGCTGCCGAAAGCACAAAAGCATCGATCCTTCAGAATCTAACTGAACCCTACTAAGAAAATATTTTTAACAACAGTTGCGTGAGCCTAGCATAATAGTTTGGACTTAAAACTGCCACTGTTCGCTAAAGTTACGACTTCTCTGGTTTTGTCATTTGAGTGTAATTAAATAAGTCATTTGCCGTTGTTTGTTCTTTGTTTCTTTCTTTTTTTTTTCTTCTTCAGGATTTGATTCTACAAATCAATTACAGAGAAGTTAATATTACAATTAATAAAGATTTAAAATTCTATTTGACATAGTTCGCATGGCATGAAGAGCACGCGGCCTAATTTTTGCAGACCTTTTTTTCTTCGAGAAAGGTGTGAGGTTCCACATTACTAAAAGCAAATACTTGGTAGCACACTGCGTAGTTGAGACTGGCTGACGCGTACGAAGGGGGAGAGGCGACGTTAGCCTCGGTCAGTCTCAGATACGCATTATGACTTGGTAGTAGGTAGGCCTATACTAATGGAGGAATGTAAAACCTTTCATTGTTTATTTTCAAGTGAAATGACGTCGATGGAAACCTGATCAAAGTAGCTGAGGTTTCAATTGCTGGATATTGTTTTTAATTTATAATTTTGAATGCTATATTGAATTTTAAACCGGTTTTCTCTTTTATAATCTCATTTTGAACGTGCCTTATAATAGACCTTTCCTCTATTGGAGGACAGCGCTTCGAGCTGCTTGGGTTAGATCCTGTATCGATCAACGCCTTGAGCAACTCTTGAGCTTGAAAAGCAATGTAAAAGAACGATTAAGTGAAATAAATTAGGATATTACTGTTTTTTTTCTTTTTCTTACACTTTAGTTCCCCGCACTCTCTCAAGTACTTTTTCCACCGCTCATTTAGGTTATGTATCAAACTGACAGAAACGGAAGCGACGCGGCAGCGGAGTTAAGCGCTGTTTATGGCATGCATTTATCTTACTATGAATTTTAGTTTTCTTCTAATCATTTAAAATAAACAGCAAAGAAACAAAAATAATGTTCACACACACTCACACACACACGAACGCGCGCACACACATGCACACACACAAACACGCACACAGTACACACCAGGATTTTCACTATAAAATAGCGCTGCGCCTCTCCCGTTTCCGTTATAGGGTTGCGCAGTACCCTGCACTTCCAGAACCCCCTCACTGTCTTTTATCCATGGATGAATGGCGCGAAAACATGCAACAGCAGGCACCTGCCCATGGTTCGCATTCATCAGGAGAATGCCTGTCACCATTGTTCTGCACGTGCTCAGCTCACTCATCTTGGCAGCATTGCGCATGCGCAATTAGTCAAGGGAGATAACTGAACCATCCAGCATTGCAGACAGGCAAACATAAATTCATCAGATTAGATGATGATGATGATGATGATGATGATGATGATGATGATGATGATGATGATGATGATGATGTATAACAATGAATGAAAACTGGATAATTTAAATGCTGCTGTTTCTAAAGTCAACTCCTGCAGTAGTTGCTTTTGCCAGCTTCAAGGTATCCAACATTACTGTAGTGTTTCTCCCCCTATCCAATTAGGTTATTAGTTTCCAAGCTCAGTTTTTGTCATAATATTGATGTCTGAATGAGCAGAACATTTATATTGACCTACGTGTGCTACGTGACGCTAATGTATTGTAAGCTTAATATGCTATTTTCTCTTCTCTTACTTCCATTGGAGATTGACGTGTGGGACCGCTGTGTTGTAATGTTATTGATATAGCCTAATTATTACTGCCTATCTCCGCTTACAAATGCAAATCGAGCTAAAGCAGGTCAATGCAAGTCTTGGGTCTTTCTCCATGCGGGCGGTGCGCGACCTGTTCCAACTTTAAGGTGCATAAAAAAAAACTATTTCCACCCATCAAAGACTTGAATATAAAATTACACTCTTCTGCTTTAAAGCACTGGAGCACGCGCCTCCTTTGATCAACGGCTGGCAAGCGAAGCGATACCGCGTGTGTTAGGGTCTTAATGGATGAAGTTTGAGACGTAATACTGCTATAGCACAGGCGCCCGTATCTGGATAAGCAAGCATCTATGAGAACGCGTTTCTCTCGTTTCACGTTTGTAATGATTAGTTGACGGATGTAGAATGTAGGAGCGACGTATGACGGGAAATATTATAGCCTAGTTGCCGAAACAAACACAGTCCAGATTCGGGCATCTGTGTGCTCTAGGTAGGTTCACTAAGTTCAGCCAAGTAAACCTACTCACTACATACCGATGTGTGCATGTTATGCAGACGTTCGCATTGTTAATGACGAGACTAATTAGCACCAACTGTCTCAATTTTTCTTCTGAGTCTGAGGGCAAAGATCTGCTTCGTAACACGAGAGCATTAAATACAGAGATGATGTGCGCGCGCGTGTGTGTGTGTGTGTGTGTGTGTGTGTGTGTGTGTGGGTGTGTGTGTGTGTGTGTGTGTGTGAGAAGGCTGGGGTGGAGTTATGAGGGGTGTAGGTTTGGGAAGGGATTAAAGGGAAAATGGGTGGTTGAAGGGTAGGTGGGTGAGTGTGAGCAATATTTATGGCATCGTCCATAATGTTCGGACTTTGGGGACCATCCGCCACGCTGGTGTCTCACATAAACAGTGTCTGCACCATATTCTGATAAGAAATCTTCAGTTCGGTGTCGAATGATAATGACCGTCAAGGTATGTAAAATGTACAAAATCATCATCATTATCATCGTCGTCATCGTGATCATCATCATCGTCGTAGCTATCATCATCATCATCATCATCATCATCATCATCATCATCATCATCATCATCATCATCATCATCATCATCATCATCATCATCATCATCATCATCATCTTTGTAGTCTTGGTCTTCATCATGACTATCAGCAACAGTACTACTGCTTTCGATGTCGATGTCTTTTTTGTATTTGTTATTGTTGTTGTTGTTGTTCTTCTTCTTCTTCTACATAATAATAATAATAATAAAAATAATAATAATAATAATAATAATATTAATAATAATAATAATAATAATAATAATAATAATAATAATAATAATAATAATAATAATAATAATAATAATAGTAATAATAATAAAGAATGCAATACACGCGCCTTATTTCTACATCAGACTCAAAGCACGGCGATCTGTAACCAATATACAAGCTCACATGTTACAGATTACTACAAACAGAACAAACACCCTTCTTCATCTTCAGCGGCAGTAGCAACAACAGTCGTCATGAATATCTAATCATCATTACCTCTGCAAACATAAAGAGTACACTTATCTACGTGAAGATATAACGCGACAACTACTAACAATCCTTTATCTTCTTTGAGTGGCATTGACGAATGATGTGAGTCGCATTGGCCAAGCACCAGGACCAGCGGTCAAACATCTTCAAGTCATAAATATTTGTATACGATATTAGCTAACAAACTGCAGACTGGCAGGCAGCAAAGCTGGATAGATCTTCAAACAAAGTTAGGATCTCGTCTGATGAGTGACAAATAAAAAGTTATACAAACCTTATTTTAGTGGTGGAAGAAAGCTCAGCTTCGGATGAGAGTATAAACTTAGGTCTAGTCTGTGTGTCGCATACATTCCATCATGACGGACTTTAAAGATCCTGACGCTTATGTCCTAGGCGGGTGAGTGCCGGTAACAAGAACACACTCAGCATGCACTTGGTCCTTCTCCCCCATCCCTGGCTGGCCAGGATAGTGCTCAGTTGTCCGGGCGTCAGACCATGCACCCAAAGGCTGCGGGTGGGCGTTTCGGGCGGTTTGAGTTAGATCCTATATTGGCCAGCGCCTAGAGTCTGGTCAAGTACGGCAAGATAAGTGCGCTATAAAAATCCTCAATAATAATAATAATAATAATAATAATAATAATAATAATAATAATAATAATAATAATAATAATAATAATAATTGTGATGATATTCTGGGGAAGATACGT
This sequence comes from Oncomelania hupensis, assembly GCA_036898135.1. Classification (NCBI taxonomy): domain Eukaryota; kingdom Metazoa; phylum Mollusca; class Gastropoda; order Littorinimorpha; family Pomatiopsidae; genus Oncomelania; species Oncomelania hupensis. The sequence continues at coordinate 57,230,499 of CM072511.1, read as the reverse complement.
TTATCTTACTAGGGGGTAAGACTTATTGATAGATGGGCGATGCGCTACCACTATCGATCGTTCTTTTACCAGAAGTCCTAAAGTGGTGTGAGAGACAGGTCACGGTACTTTGGTCACATAAAATTTATATTTGTTCTCGGGAATTTTAGTATCATTTGGCTCAACTTGAGAACCGGTGATGACTAATCAAAAGACTAGATTATTATGTCTCAAGAGAAGAAAACTAATAACTACACAACAATACAAATAGAATGACACCAGTCGTATGTATGTAATTTCACTTTTTATATATTCAACACAAACTTTAACATTTCTGCATTAATCGGTAAATTAATAAGTAATATAGTTCCAAGTGCTGGGAAAATGTTTTAACAGGTTTCTTTCGTCATTTGCTACCTGCGGTTACGATTTTCACTGTTCGTAAGTTTCAAAGGTTCTAGTTTCTCGAGGGTATGACTCAGTTGTTGTGGGGGACTTAGCTAAGGTAAGTCGGGTCGCTCTTGAAGCTGTGGGGTTTGGACGTGGTCAGGTAGAATCGTGGTAGTTCTCCTTGGTTCCACGGGAGCGACGGTCAGGCGTTCGTCTCCACAAACGTGATGATCCCAGGCCCGACCTGTAAAAGTCGGAGCTCCGGCTACAGTATTCTCGTTAGCTATAAGGGTGCGGTCTCCTCTGCAAAGTGTCTATAGCATCAGACACCTGCAGGGTTCCCATATGCACAATTCAATTCGAATCTTAAGGCTAAGGTACATCAAACCACATGCATACTGTCTCAGAAACAATAATCTGTTTCTGCAACTATATATATATCAAGAACATATTATTTATACATGGCAATCAATATACAATAAACATACACATATCAAAACTATTAGTGTTATCTTACTTGTAGACTCTGGGACTCGTGAAATCGTCTTTTACGTCTCTAGCACCCTCTTGATGAGATGGAGATAGACGAACACTGCAGTTTGTTCCCTTGGTCGACCCTCACAGCTTAACAGTTCTTTTGCGACTGACTAGCTGATTTTTGGTCCCCAAGGGTATGCAAAAGTTCCCAATAGTCTTCTGACCAATCGTTTTTTAGCTTTCGTTTTCTTTACTCTCGCATCTACAGAATTATGGTTCTAATTTGAATAGTTCCTCCCCCTCTCTCTTGTCACTGGACACGCATAATTATCTTTCAAGTGGAGTATCAGGGATAGAGTGAAGAACAGATTCAATAACGATAAGCGGTGTCTGCCCAATACGGGTGACATCATCTTGGTAACTTTTGGCTGGAGTGAGCTACTTAGTGTCTCATGGTGCAGTAAGTTATTTAATCGAAGACAACGCTAAGGTTAGTTTTTGACTAAAGTATGCTATTTAACATTCTTGGTCGCCAAGCCTGTTGATGGTATCAATAGCTGGCGGCGGTGTGACTGTTTCAAGGAGGTTAATCTGCCATGTGTGGGCTGCTTGTTAGCTAACTGTTGTATTAATGTCCAGTTTCGTTTCGATGGTATCTCTGTTTCGCTAAGCTAATTTCCTACATGTTTGTCGTCAATATTTATGTTGTTACAATAATAATAATAATAATAATAATAATTTAAAATTCGGAGGACATCTCTCTCTCTCTCTCTCTCTCTCTCTCTCTCTCTCTCTCTCTCTCTCTCTCTCTCTCTCTCTCTCTCTCTCTCTCTCTCTCTCTCTCTCTCTCCTTAAACGAAGGATCTCCTAGTACAAAGTTTTTTTTGTAAAACTTTTAATTTGTCGCTTGTTTTATGATCCTGCTGTCAACTTTTATAGACTCTTGTAAGGCCCAAAAAATTATAAAATAAAAAAAATTTAAAACAAATATATATATATATATATATATATATATATATATATATATATATATATATATATATATATATATATATATATATATATATATATATATATATATATATATATATATATATATATATATATATATATATATATATATATATTTTTTATTATTATTTTCTGTGTGTGCGTGAGTGTGTGTGTAGGTGTGGGTGTGTGTGTGTGTGCGTGTGTGTGTGTGTGTGTGTTTATTGTTTCCCGATCCCGACCGACCATAATTTTTGGGCCCGACCCTAAACTAATTTTTGGGGATCGTCTGGAAAACAAATTGATAAAAGTCCCCCCTCCCCCTTCCCCCTTCCCCACTTCCAAAATCGCATCCAAGGTGAAAAAGGTTTTAAGAAGAAGAAGAAGAAGCTCACATACCGACCCTAGCTATATTTTTCCTATGTTACCGTAAGCATACATATTATTTTTTTGGCCTAATCCTAAGGTCGACTAATTAAGTGGTGTGGAAGGCATCTACAGACTTGCACGTAACAATGGTCTTTTGATTGAGCTTTGAAGCATACTTTACATTTTTGCCTGTGAGTTTGTGTGACTGGCAACTGTAACAAAGAAGCTCATTTTTTGTAATCCCATTTCAAATAATTCTTTTTGCACTTTGGGCATCAATGAAATGTGCACGTAAAGATAGGTTCCTCATCTGATGAGGCTTTTAAGTGCGATTTAAATACAATTTCTGGTATGTGATTTTGCGTGTGCATCATTAGTAATAGGAAGATGAGTATCCGTGTAGGCCTACAGTGACTGTTATTTTTAAAGTACGCATCAAGGGATTTGCGAGTAAAATACAAGATTCTTCTGAAAGGACTTTTTTCCTGTTAATGAGAATTTCGTGTTCTCGACTTTCCGTGTCTCACCGAGATATGGATTGTTATAGTAAAAGTTGGTTCCAATGTCGACTGAATACTTTAGATTATAGTAGTTATGGACATGCACAAAAGGTCAAAACCTTCTGTAATGGCAAGTCAGAAAATGTGTTTCTTGTCTTCAATTTTCAGTATACCAAATGAGAATTAAAGGTACGATTTATTGTAGTATTTAAAGACATGTTAAATGTTTTGATATCAACCTTATTCACACTAATTAGACTAGAATTCCTCACCCTCAATCATGTCTGGAAAGAGATACAAAATATACATAGATAACTGCACTACTATAGCCTACTGCAGTTAAAAAGATCGCTTAAAAATACGGGAATTCAAAAGTCAGACCAAATACAAAGAGAATTGTCCATGTCGCGAACAATCACTTATAAACCATCATCTGTGGTGCCCCAACGACCTTCGAGTTACGGGATAGGATATGATAAATAGAAGAGCAATGACCTGAAGAAGGAACAAAATGAAATCTTTGATCCGCAATACTCGTAGTGCTTTTAAAGACTATAAAACCAGTCTTTGATGCTGACAAGCTACATCAAGGCCATGGCTCCTCCATTCTTTCATCTATCATTATATCCATCTCCCTTCCAAAGAACCATCAGTCAACGTCAACTGCTACATCTTTCTGTAGCACACTACACGACGTCCCTTCTTTGATGCCACTGACCAATGGTCAGATTAAGCCCAGATCATTGACTAATGTCCAGATAGGCACGACAGCTTCTACGGATGTCCATAGATCATGATAATCCTGGTTTAGTGCCCATTTGGACAGATTCCGTATGGCGGATCCTGTGCCTGAAAGACTGATGCCAGCGCTGTGGCTTCTGCTAACAAGACAGCGATTGCCGCTTTCATCTTCAACAAGTCAAGTCAACAAATCTGTATTACCCACAATGGAGAATTCATACGGCACATTGCGAATAAGAAAGGAAGAACAGAACAATATTTTTAAAACAAATAGAACAATACATAAAATCATTATCACGTACAATCTTTTCCAGTTCTTTCTTACTACTAACGCACATACACCCACATAACAAATTTACAGTTAATTTCATTTGGTTGACAGAACCATTCATATCACGCTGTTACGTTTGAGACGCGCACGATAGATCCGATCGTTTTGTTTTGCAAAGTATGCAATAAACGAGTGTATTTACTTTTGATTTGACTTGCGTTGTTGCTAGAAGAAGCTTTGTATAATGTTTATAATTTTCGTCGGTCGATATTGTTGAGAATTTTCTGGAGTTACTTGTTTGCTATCGACCGAAGCTTCGCGATACATCTAGTGATGGCCGGGCGAGTCTTCTATCCTAAATAATGTTATATGACGTAAGACAGTGCATAGTTCCGGAGACGAGTTTTATTTTTAATGGGGTGTTATTGCGTCATGCTGGCATGTTCGAACTTTTTCTTGATTGCAGAGAGGCTATATAAGTGATGCACTGTGTCTGCTTGAGAGTAAAAAAAAGTAATTGATAGAGATTTGTGATGATTTTTCATGATGATCTTTGAAGTGATTTTCGGAAAGCGATCTTGTATGCAGTGGTTGATGTATGCTGAATAAAGTTGGAAAATTTCATTCGACGATTCCTGCCTTGTTGCTGAGTGAACAGGTTGCGTGGATAAACGAATCTGAGTTCCACTTATCAAGATTCAAGCATCGGGGCTGAATTAACCATTGATAAAATAACAACCGCGTAACACATGCACAGACACTTAAGATAACTATCCATTCTTTATAATAGTATGAGCCGGTGTAGGCTAGGTACTTAATATATTATAGGTAATAGTATACATTACTCAGAGGAGCAGCTACGTAAGGAAGGGCGGTTTATGTTTATATACAGAGGTAAGTTATTTTTAAAATGTCACATGATGCACATGATAAAATTCTACCACAACGAGCAATCGCATCATAGGCCATAATTATGTTTTCATCTTTGCAGAACATTCTGCTACTGAAGCAGCTGCTGGTCTTATCTTGTTTAGGTCTCATCATGAACCTTTCTCGTATATTATTTTTCTTGTAAACATGCTCCTAAGACATGGTACTTTGGGCAGCCACTCTTCGCACCATCTTCTTATTATCACTAGGCCTATATCTGTGGGCAGTAACCTTTATTCTCTGTACACCTACAAACGCGAAACCCTCTAAAGTCTACAGAATCTTCACTATGATGAAGGAGCAGGCAACGGAAAGAAAAAGATGAAGAAGAAGTCCTCGACAGACTAGCCAATGATGTACCCGATAATAAACAGTCATGCTGCATTGTCTGCTATTAAAATGCAGAGAAACCTTCAGACGCCGTTCAATATTTTGTTTTAAAACCCAGAAAACATCAACCAGCTTGAAGTTTTCTTGCATACTGTGTTTATTTAAAGCAAGTTAGCATATCTTCGAAAGCAAAAATTCGGTGTTGAACATTTTCTACCCGAAATACCTGTAGTTAAGTTTCTACGATTAACTTACCGAGAACTAGACTGCATGTTTTAAAGCACTCGCAAGGTTTCGCTGATTGAGCTTTTCTTGCAGTTTGTATTCGCTGAAAACATGCTTGTAAGTCTATATAATCCAATGTTAAACATGGCTTGTTCATTGTGTGTTATTCCAAAGCTATCTTTTTTCATTGCGAAACATGCGTTGTTTTCGAGTTTTGTCTTTGTTGAAACCCAAGACAAATCGTTAAACACGTTTCTGTTTGTGCCCAGCCGTCAAAACCTGTAGAAAGAAACGAATTTTAAATCTTACCACTGGAACATTTTCCAGAATGTTATCATGTTCTGCTTTTCCGAACCCACTCTAGTCTGTTTTCTAATACTAAGAATCGTTCTTCGTTATCTTCGCTGATCACCCCCACCTTCCCACCCCTTAGCATATACCACCAACAACAAAACATAGAAACGAACAACAGACAAAACAAAGCACAATATACCTACTTAATTTTCTTTACTAATTTGAACTTCTCCCGTTGCTTTCTCTGACATTGTTTATCTTCTAACAAGGCTATCATCTGACACCCTTGTTTTCTATTGTAAAGTTGCATAAGAAACTGCGAGTTAGGTTGTACTGAGATAAGTATGTGGAGAATTCAAAGCTGGATAACAGGAAACTTGCAGCTTGGAAACGTTTAGTAATTCGAACGTTAAGGAATTCTAAACACAAAACATTATAGACTCAGAGGTCAGACTTACTAGCACGTTTAAACTTACTATTTTCTACGGCGACCAGGTTCTACATTTTAATTTCTTGATCACGTTTATTTACATTATTTTATTCAATTTTATTATTTTGTAAATATACAAAGCACTAAGGTTAATGGCAGTTAGGTGAACTTAGCACAGCCACATTGCAACTAACTTCACTGGTGGAACTGTCGTAACAAAACCGAGAATGAAGACTAAATGTTGATGCGAGAAGTGGGATTGTAAATGGGTTTACATTACATTATTATTGCTTTAGGTCCAGCGGACTCCTCCGAGCCAAATCAGGACCGGTGTAAATGGGTTTGAGGAGTCCTTGTTCGCTTCATGTTGTTGTTGTTGTTGTTGTTGTTGTTGTTGACGATGATGATGATGAAGAAGATGATGATTGTCAGCAGATTCAGCTGCTGTGTAGACCTTCATTCTTCCTTTGGTTTGATTTTTGTATTTTTGATTAGGCATTCCACCTTGTTTTCCGTCTGGGATCTTTCTTCATTTGTTTCATTCTTGCGTCATTGCATGTTATTGACGTCACCGTGTGCGTGTTTCTCGTCTGGATTACGTCAAGTCTTAGTCGTTGGTTTGTACTTACTTACTTGATACTTACTTGATACTTGATGTTTTCGATGTTTGAGGCCGGATGGCCAGTTCATCGGTTCTACTGTTAATTGCTATTTTTAACTGTGGCATGCGTGGCATTTAATCTTGTGTAAGATATGAACTAAAGTATATACTAAAGCACTAAAGGTGGCAATTTTAAATAGTCTTTATATGAGTTGTTTCCTATTGGTGACAATGGGGATCGTAGAGGGATGGCAGATCGCTCCAGTGGGTGTCCAGCCTGTTCTTGAAGGCATTTACTGAGGGAGCTGTCACCACTTCGTCAGGGAGGGCATTCCAGGTGGAAACAACTCTCTGCGAGAAGAAGTTCTGCCTGACGTTGAGTCTGCAGCGCGCCTTTGCAAGCTTCAAGCTGTGCCCCCTCGTGTCTCTGCCCTGGAATCGCTCCAGCTGTGGCCTGTCTGTGTCGTAGATGCCATGAATGTACTTATAGACATCGATCATGTCTCCTCTCTTACGACGGTGTTCAAGACTAGGCAGTTTCAGGGCAGCTAGTCGCTCGGGGTATGGCTTGTCTTTAATTGAGGCAAGAAGCTTGGTTGCTCTCCTCTGCACATCTTCAACCTCACCACAGAGTGACTTAAGGTTGGGCTGCCAGACTGAATGGCCATACTCTAGCATGGGCCTCACCAGGGACTTATACAGCTGAATAAAGGTGTCCTCTGTCAGGTGGTCGAAGGATCTGCGGATTACGCCGAGAACTCTGTTGGCCTTTGAGGTAGCTTGGGCAACGTGGTTCTTAAAGTTTAGCTGCCTGTCTACAAAGACTCCTAGGTCCTTCTCTACTTCACTCTCTGCTAAGGTGATTGTGCAGTCCTCACCACTGGCATTCTTCCCTTTCATGTAGTAGGTAGCCTCTGCATCTGAATTGCCCAACCTCATGACGCTGCACTTCTCTGGGTGGAAGCGTAGTTGCCAGTCGTTTGACCACAGATATAACCTATCTAGATCTTCCTGGAGCGTAGCTCTGGTGTGGGCATCGTCGCTGCGGTTGAAGATCTTGGTGTCGTCAGCAAACAACTTAACATGGCTCTGAACATGCTGAGGCAGGTCGTTGATGTACAGCACGAAGAGGATCGGCCCAAGAACGCTGCCCTGAGGGATACCGCTGGTCACCTTTGCCTGGCTTGATCTGGCTCCGTTTACAACAACATGCTGGGATCGCCCTGACAAGAAGTCCTGGATCCACTGACTGACCTTCCCTTTAATGCCGTGTGCTTCCACCTTGGAGACAAGCCTACGATGCGGGACACTGTCAAATGCCTTCATGTAGTCCATATAGATGGCGTCGATGCTTGATCCAGTGTCTAAGGCCTCGGTCCAGATGTCTAGGGTCTCCAGAAGTTGTGTGGTACATGATCGCCCTTTAGTGAAGCCGTGCTGTGCTCTGCTGATAAGGTTATTGCGCTGTAAGTGGTCCACCAACTGCTCTCTGATCAGGGCTTCCATCACCTTGCACAGGATGCACGTGAGACTCACAGGCCTGTAGTTGTTGGCCGACAGACGACTCCCCTTCTTGAAGATTGGCGTGACACTAGCTTTTCTCCATTCGTCTGGAATCTTGCCTTCCTCTAGTGACTTATTGAAAATGATGGTTACTGGCTGTGCCAAAACGTCCGCGAGTTCTGCCAGCAGCAAAGGGGGAATACCATCAGGTCCTGGGGCTTTTCCTGTTTTCAAACTTGCGAGATGCTTCCGGACTATCTCGACATCAACCTGGAAATCTGTCAGCTCGGACTCATAGTCGTACTGTGGTGGGTCTGGCAGTTCTCCGTCTCTCTCTTTGGTAAATAATACTTGGTCAAGCCGCCATCGCCATCTTTTCAGTTCTTCATATTTGTTTTAGTCTTCAGTCTAATCTACGTGTTAGTTTTAGTTCTTTGTGATCAGCACGTGTGCCTTTAGTTCAGCTAGTAATTTATCAGTGTAGTTTTAATAAAAGTTGAGTTTTTATTCCGTGATTCATCGTCTTCTGATTTCTTCGTCCGTAGATTTAGTTTCGACCTTCATCTTCACCTCTAGAACTACATCCGTGTGCCTGTGTATGTATATGTTTGTGACAATTGGCGACCCCGAAAAAAAAAAAAGACAAGACACTAACATCTATACTAACAGCAATGGCTACGCCGCACTACAACTTGCGTAGCACTGCCACAGGCGAAACAGAGGAGACTGGCGACCAAAGATCCCCAGGCAACCCCACTCACCACCAATTTTTTGAAAGTAGTTCTAATCATCCATCTTTGATACTACACCCACCCACTCCCACCTCTGAGGTACAGCTGCTGCTACAGATCGAGATGATGAAATTGGAGGAGGCGCACAGGCAGAGGGAGCACGAAAACAGGCAGAGGGAGCACGAAAGAGAGATGTTGCTCTTGAAGCTGCAACATGAAGACCGTAGCCAGATGAACGCGGACAGGCTTCAGCAACAGCGTCAGTTTGCATGGAAATGCGAATCTTTTCCTCAGTTTGATGAGAAATCGGACAACATTGACGCTTTCCTGGCGGCTTTCGAGCGAAGAGCCCAGCTGGCTGACCCGGACCCTAACGCCTGGGTTTTGTGGCTCGGTCAAGTGTTTTGCAAGGGCCAGGTCTGTGACGTCTACAACCGTTGTATGCTGTCCGCAGACGTCACCTACGATGACATAAAGGAAGCCCTCCGCAGCCATTTCAACCGCACTCCCGAAGAGTACAGGCGCCTGTTCCGCAACGCCCGTCCTGAGCAGTTTGAGCTGCCCAACCAGTTCTCCAAACGTCTCATCCGTCACTTCGACGATTGGCTCATGGCGGAAAAAGTCACCACATACGAACAACTTCGTGACTTGTTTCCACGAAGAGCGAGTTTTTGTACGGCAATGCAATAGCAACACATGGGAGTCAGTAGTCTCCAACCACAGGCGCTTGTATCTGGACACGCGAGCGCCTATGACGCGTCTCCCTTTGGTAACTATTACCAAAGGGAGACGCGTCATAGGCGCTCGCGTGTCCAGATACAAGCGCCTGTGTCTCCAACTTGCAGTCTTACACTGCAGCGCGTTCATTAAGCGGCAAGGCCAAAACCAAGACAGCAACGACGGACAAGGCTCGACAGCAATCTACGTCATCATCTTCTCCTACTTCCAACGTTGAACAAGGACACATTAAGCTACAAGCACCCCAACGCCAACAACAGCAGCAACAGCAGCAGCTACAGCAGCATCGACAACACCCCGTGATCTGTTTCAAGTGTAAGCAGCCAGGCCACACATCAAGGCATTGCAAAACCACACCAAGCGGAGCATGCGTGCAGCACAATTTAATCCACACTACACGTGCGGACAATGATATGGCGATGCCCATCCTGCCAGGCTGCGTGGAGGGGCGAGTGTGCCAAGTGCTGCGTGACACTGGATGTGGCTGCATCATCGTCCAGAGGTCCCTCGTGCCCGACCACTGCATGTCTGCCATCACTCAGAAACTAATGCTCATTGACGGCCAAGTGAAAGCCTTTCCCACTGCTCGGGTGCATGTTCAATCTCCTTTTCTTCAAGGTGAAGTTGATGTAGTTGTCATGGATACCCCGTTGTACCCATGCATCATCGGAAATGTGGACGGAGTTGCTGCATCTGATATCTTTCAGAGAGAGCGAGTCTTGTCGCCGTCGAGATCCACTCGACACGAGAAGGATGCAGGTCGGGAGTGCCCGCCGGTCCACGGCAAACGTACTTGCCAGGATGACATCCCGTCATCGCCTACAGTCATCAATCTGATGATGGCCGCTGCGCCACCCAGTCGTAAGGAAGCTGACGCTCTGACAGCAACTGACTCGGCAGCCAGCGGCGTGGAAGGGAGCGCTCAGCAACCGACCACGGAACCTACCCCCCAGGTTCACCCACAAAATTCTTTCGACATTCAGCAGGCAGCGGCGGTGACGCGCGCCCAAGTCGCTTCCGCCAAACTCCCTTCGAGAGTTAAACCGCTGACAACCGTCGAGATGATTGGCGTAAACATGAATCGTCAGAATTTGATTGCAGCACAGAATTCTGACCCAACATTAGCCAAGTCGAGGGAACTGGCTATAAAGCTGTCAGTCATGGATCACGTTACGGTCAATCCAAGTTCTTCCTTCAAGATGGCATTCTAATGCGCTCCTACGAGGAGTATAATAATATTGCCTGGACAGATCTACACACAGATTGTTTTGCCCACATCCATGCGTCCCGAAGTGTTAAAACTCGCGCATGAAGGTTTGCTCTCCGGGCATCTTGGGGCAGACAAGACTTTTAACCGCATTCTCCCTCACTTCTTCTGGCCCGCCATGCGCGCTGACGTAAAGAGACACTGCCAATCGTGTGACAATTGTCAAAGATCCATTCCCAAAGGCAAGGTGCCACCGGTGCCCCTTGTTGATGTGCCACTCGTCGGCGAACCGTTCAGCCGAGTCGGCGTTGACATCGTTGGCCCCCTCGAGCGCACAAAGTCGGGTAAGAAGTACATTCTCACTCTAGTTGATTATGCTACACGCTACCCTGAAGCTGTAGCGTTGCCCAACATCACCACGGAGACAGTCGCCGAGGCCCTAATCAGCATCTTTTCTCGGTGTGGTTGCCCTAAGACATTGCACTCCGACAGGGGAAGTCAGTTCACATCCGAGATAATGGCCGAAGTTTGCCGCCTCCTCAACGTAAACCAGTCTTTCACCACGGCTTATCACCCTCAGGCCAACGGCTTGACCGAAAAGATGAACGGCACATTGAAGGAGATGTTGCGACGCATGTGTGCTGAGCGCCCAAAGGATTGGGACAGATATCTGGACCCCCTGTTGTTCGCCTATCGGGAAGTACCGAATACTTCGACACAATTCTCACCGTTTGAATTGCTGTTTGGCCGCACTGTCAGAGGTCCCATGGCTGTCCTACGTGAATCACTTGAAGAAGAGGAAATTCCCGAAGAAGTGAAGACCAGCTACGAATATGTGTTTGATCTCCGAAATCGGCTGGAAGACACATGCAAAGCAGCACAAGACAACCTGGCGAAATCTAAAGTCAGGTACAAGAAATACTTTGATGTCAAAGCCAAGGACAGGCAGTTCGCTGAGGGCGATACAGTGCTACTGCTACTCCCAACAGAGCACTCTAAGTTGTCCATGCAGTGGCGCGGGCCGTACCAGGTGATAGCCAAAATTGGCCAGTGCGACTACCGTATCAACAAGGATGGTGTGGAAAAGATTTTTCATGCTAACATGATGAAAAAGTATTTGTCACGAGACGCAAATACAACCCCGACAAGTGCCGATGGCAACGTGCCCGTTGCAACATCCCCACACCCTGTCCCCATCGATCAGCCGTCGACGAGCACCATCCGCAACGCATTCTGTGCAGCATTACCGTGCGCCACGGCTGCTGTCATTCACGAAGATTCTGATGACGTCATACCTACACTGGATCTACGCCCAGCCAGTGCAGTCCCTACCCTCGATATTAACCCCAGCTTGTCCTCTGAACAAAAAGAGGAAATTGGCCAGTTGTTGTCGGACTTTCCTGATCGTCTCAGCCATGTTCCCGGGCGTACGGACCTTGAAAACCACAACATCGAGCTTACCAGCGATGTTCCGGTGAGAAGTCGTTGCTACCACACTCCCTATGCTATGCGTCAGGTCATTGACAAGGAAATTGAAACTATGCTTGAAATGGACATAATAGAACCATCCAAATCGGCCTATGCATCCCCAATTGTGCTCGTTGTCAAGAAGGACGGTACATACCGGTTCTGTTCTGATTTTAGAAGGGTCAATTCTTTGACAAAATTTCAAGCTGAACCGGTAACTGACACACAACACTTGTTTATCAAGCTTCAAAGTGCAAATTTCCTGTCCAAAATTGATCTGACCAAAGGCTACTGGCAAGTGCCCGTGGCCGAGCAAGACAGACACAAAACGGCTTTCATTACCCATAGCGGCCTATGGCAGTGGAAGGTGATGCCGTTTGGCCTGGTCAACTCAGGAGCCACGTTTTGCAAGATGATGAAAAAGCTACTTGCGGGCATTGATCACGTCCAGCACTTCATCGACGACATGGTTGTCGGCACGGAAGACTGGGCTACACACATGCAGACTCTACGGGCAGTCTTCCAACGACTCCGGCAGCACAACCTCACGGTTAAGCCTGAGAAGTGTCAGTTTGGCTACCACGAGCTGGAGTTCCTTGGCCACGTCGTCGGCAAAGGCACGCTACAGACCGACCAGAAGAAAATCGACAAGCTGAATAGCCTGGCCAGACCCAGCAACAAGAAAGAGCTCCGCTCTTTCCTAGGTCTGGTAGGCTACTACCAACGCTTTGTGCCCAACTTCGCTGCTGTGGCTGCGCCTATGACGGACGCACTCACAAAAGGCGCGCCGTCTGACCTCACCTGGGAAGTCAACATGACCACTGCCTATGAGCAGCTGAAGCACAAAGTCGCCACAGCGCCGGTGTTACACATCGCCGATGTGTCGCAGCCTTTCACACTGAGAACAGATGCCTCGGACCGAGGTATCGGAGGCCTTCTTCTTCAAGAGCACGACGGCATCCTTTTCCCGGTTGAATTCATCAGCCGCAAACTCAAACCTGCAGAGAAGCGCTACGCGGTCATTGAGCGCGAGTGTCTGGCGCTTGTGTGGTCTATCCAGAAGTTGCAGCCCTATCTGTACGGCAAGCCCTTTACCGTGCAGACTGACCACAGTCCCTTGGCCTTTCTCCATCGCGCCAAGCTGGAGAACGCACGACTGATGAGATGGGCACTTCTCTTGCAACAGTACCAGTTCCACATTGAAGCCATCAAGGGTGCGGACAACGTTGGAGCAGATTTTTTGAGCCGATGCCTACCTGTTGTTTGATAACACGGACATGCTCCGCCCTATTAGACGCTTGAACTCATAGAATTATCTATTCTCATGATGTCCGTTTCCAGACGGCACATTGATAACTTTTCTGTATTTTTTGACAACGGACAATCCGAACTCTTCCGTCGGTATTTTATCATAATTTACGCTGGACTTTGTTCTTAAGTTACATGATTTATCATCTGTTTGCAGTTTTCTTGTTGTAGCTTTATTATGATTGTGTATGTCTACACTTTCCCACCACCCGCCCGAACTTCAGCCCCGGGGGTGTCAGCAGATTCAGCTGCTGTGTAGACCTTCATTCTTCCTTTGGTTTGATTTTTGTATTTTTGATTAGGCATTCCACCTTGTTTTCCGTCTGGGATCTTTCTTCATTTGTTTCATTCTTGCGTCATTGCATGTTATTGACGTCACCGTGTGCGTGTTTCTCGTCTGGATTACGTCAAGTCTTAGTCGTTGGTTTGTACTTGGTCAAGCCGCCATCGCCATCTTTTCAGTTCTTCATATTTGTTTTAGTCTTCAGTCTAATCTACGTGTTAGTTTTAGTTCTTTGTGATCAGCACGTGTGCCTTTAGTTCAGCTAGTAATTTATCAGTGTAGTTTTAATAAAAGTTGAGTTTTTATTCCGTGATTCATCGTCTTCTGATTTCTTCGTCCGTAGATTTAGTTTCGACCTTCATCTTCACCTCTAGAACTACATCCGTGTGCCTGTGTATGTATATGTTTGTGACAATGATGTTGATGATGATTGATGATGATGGTGAAAACGATGATGATGATGGCGGTGTTTTCTTACTTTTTTCCCCAATGAAATCAGACCTAATATACAAGTACACGTAAGCTTAATCTGCTGAAAAAGCCAAATGCTTCTACAAGACCTCAAATTATCGCGGCTCCCGAAATTGAGTATTTGCTGAAGCAATATGGAAAGTTACGTGTCCTCTTTATTTGCCTTTTTCCCCCTCAGTAGCTTAGCGTTTAGGGTCAGGTAACAGGCTGGCTCCACGTTACGACGGCCGAATCAAGCTAAATGAGAACTTTTACAGGGAACTAGACACGGGAACACTCAGCTTGAATTGAAATTAGATGAGTTTGGCAAGGTTTTGAAAGCTTTTTCTAACACGCACTCTCTTCCCATCCCCAGAATTCCCCGCAACATATACATTCACCTGTTTGTTTCTGTCTCCACTATCCAAAGCCTCTCTGTCTGTCTGTCTGTCTGTCTTTATGTCTGTCTTTATGTCTGTCTGTCTCTCTCTTTCACTCATACACACAATTACACACACAAACAGACACACACACACACACACACACACACACACACACCATTATCACCATCATACCTACCCTTTCTTTAAAAATGAATAACTCCTTTTTCAAATCCCCCCTCCCCATCCCCACCCTCTCTCTTTCTTTCTCTCTCACTTCTCTCTCTCACTCTCTCTCTCTCTCTCTCTCTCTCTCTCTCTCTCTCTCTCTCTCTCTCTCTCTCTCTCTCTCTCTCTCTGTCAACGACGTTGTATTATTACTTAAGCACATGCAAAAAATATACAACGATACAAACCAAAAGTATACGTGAAGTTTCACACTGAAAAGTAATCGTCTATTCAGACTACGAATGCTTAACTTTCTGTTGTTCTTCTTCTTGTTCTTCTTCTTCGTCTTCTTCTTCTATAATAAAGAGAGCAAAATAACATTTTCATGAGAAAGAGACAGACAGACAGACAATGCCAGAGCCAGAGAGACAGAGACAAAGAGAGACAGAGACAAGGAGAGAGAAATGAGAGAGAGAGAGAGAGAGAGAGAGAGAGAGAGAGAGAGAGAGAGAGAGAGAGAAGAGCCAACACACACAGTTCTTCGACTTTTTGTGTGTGTGTGCTTTGCTTTTGTGTGTGGCCTAAGACAATCAGACAGACAGGAGGCATAATTAGCCTTGTCAGGGGCCTAACAAGGTAAGCAAACGCTAACACAGAGTTTATTCAGTTGTTCCAATTATACCAGCCCAGCATGGTAGCACAAAGAAATCCCTACTGTCGAAAAATATGCCTCGCTGAACAAGCAACACAAAAGAGTCTCCAACAACAGGATGTTTTTGGCATAGTTCGACGCTGATGCTCATTACATTTTTAAAATACCCGAGACTACTACTCCTCAGAAGGGAGGGCGAAGGGAGGAGGGGGGAGGGGGGGAGGACATAACCTGAACGCCATGGAGATTTAAAAATTAAAGGGCCCCACGACAGATCGTTTAATGTTCACAGTGAATGCTGCACCATTGAAAATGGAAGCTTGCACAACAACGACAAAAAAATCACCGTTTTCGATAATATAGTTGTTTTAAAACCATAAATCCGTATTTTATGGCCATTAGTAGTAATTGCTAGCTAGGCCTACCTTTCTAGGGATTAAAATATCATCTAGTAGATCCTAGAGTGTATCTGGTGTACCGTTAAACAGGGGAAGTCTGTTAGGACTCAGACATGGAAAATTCACACTGGGTTGGTTGGTTTGAGCAACGGAAGCTCACTTCTAGTAGCATAAAGAAGAAGAGAAAGCAGAAATCAAGGAAGAAGAATCAGTGGGGAGAGGTAAAGTGAGGTGGGAAGTGGGGGGGGGGGGTGGTAGCGGCAGAAGGGGACGAGGGAACGTCCACAAAAGTAACAGGAATGGATCTACACATCAGTATACCTTTGAGGCTATCCCACAAAAGTTATATGTGGTGGATCGTGTAATCAATTTGAATCCGAGCCAGAAGATCCATTTTATGCTAGACTTGTTTGTGAAAACTGACGAAAGCTATTAGTCTAGATTGGAAGAAAGGTAAACCTAATGTTTGTACGAGTATGTGTGTGTGTGTGTGTGTAATAGAGAGAGAGAGAGGGCGGGATGGAGAGAGAGGTAGGGAGAGAGAGCTAAAAAGAGTGAGAGAGCTAGAGAGAGAAAGAGAAAGAGAGAGTGAGAGAGAGTGAGAGACTGTGTGTGATAGAGAGAGAGATACAGCTAGAGAGAGACTGTGGGTGTGCTTGTGTGTGTGTTTGTGAGAGGGATAGAGACAGAGATGGTAAGTAGGAAGAGACATGCAAACAGAGAGAAATAGTACAGTTTGCGGAGAGAGACAGACAGAAAGACAGAAAGAGAGAGAGAGATAGGGAGAAAGAAAAAAAAATAAACACGTTGTAGTTAGGTTGCGTGAATGTGATGGATGATTAAAGAAGTTTCGGTGGCGAGGTCAATGTGAGAGACACGTGTAGGTGTGTGTGTGTGTGTGTGTGTGTGTGTGTGTGTGTGTGTGTGTGTGTGTGTGTGTGGGGGTGTGGGTGTGGGTCTCTGTGTGTGTGTGACGTCAATAAGATGGTGGATGCAGTACTCAGGTGTATTCTGCTAAGTAGTACCATCACCCTCCTTGGACTCCCACCCGTCGTGGCTGCCGACGTTGTTGCAGAGTATAGAAGGGGAAACCTCCAGGTAACCATGTGGGTTGTTAAGTTTGGAATTGATTTGCCGATATTTCATGTCAAAGAAAATTTGTTTACTGTGTGTGTTCACAATAGACCTATTGGGGTGGGTGTTGTGTGCATTGCGAGTTCGTTTTTTTTCATGCGCCTGCGGGTTTCAATGTGTACATCTCATAAGGATCAGAAGGCGAGGTGTTGGTGTTCTTTGATAATGCTTTGTCGAAACTTCTGAATAAATTGTCAAAATTTGTGTGTGTTTGGAGGTTGATGGGGATGGGAGAACTGAAGGAGGGATAGGCTTATCAAGAGAAAGAAAATGAAGATGGCTTCTATCTGCAATAATCTAGGGATCTGAAGCCGTACTCCAGTAGAAAAGAGAGGAAAGAGGATATTATCAGACGAACAAGCTTGCTGTCAGTCTTCAATTGTTTTTGTTACCTGACGTAATGCCTTCGGTTCTGCCGCCGCCACCACACGTTCACCACCGTTGATTGTATTCGGCTCACCTGTTCGCGGATATAAGTATGTTCGGTTTTATAGTCCGTAACATTCCTTGACAGCACGTCTTACAAGTTTTGTTGTTGTTGTTTTTGATGATGATGAAGCAGATGATGATGATGATCATAATGGTGATGGTGGTGGTGGTGTGGTGGTGGTGGTGGTGATTATCATAATGATGATGACGACGATGATGATGATGATGGAGACGATGGTGTTGATAATCTTGATGACGATTTGTATAGTTCACTTGTCTAAGAATCTTGCTGAAGGCGATATCGCCCCGTTTGTAGCACACATGGCAAACGAAATGAAGCATTAATAGTCGACCTATAATTACAATATGAGTACAATTTCTCATCCAATGGCAAAAAAAAAACAAACACTAATAGTTTTCAAGAGGATTAGAAAATAATCTTATAAACGGATAGTCAGATTTCGAAGTCATGAGTCTGTGGATGCCTGCGGTAAAATTAGACCACTATATATAGCACATTCTGTAAGGGTCTCTGGAACTGAATCAGAGTGAGTTGGCACCAATCGAGAAGGCGTTAGGAACTAAAGTTCTTCTTCTGCCCCTATCAATGTTTGCACAGTTACATAGTCCAAGTCCGACAACCTCAAGGGGTGGACGGCCATGTTCATGACAGATCTCTTGGTTAACCGTGGACCAACAAAACGCTTTGGAGAACTAGGTCTGCTTCTTCAACCCTCAGGAAGACTTTAATGAGATGAGGAGAGACGAGGTGAAGTTAGTGATTCACCGATGTAGATATAACGTTTTAAGTTAAACAGTTAATGGTATGCCTACTTAATATAAATATTAAAACAATATTTTAGTCCGTAAAATCGGTCGACATCATGCGTCTTGAGTTACAAAGTGCGCGGTTTTAGCTTGGGTACATTATTATTATTATTATTATTATTATTATTATTATTATTATTATTATTATTATTATTATTATTATTATTATTAATTTTTGTGCCGTTTGGATACAGACTTTTCAGACGCTACCATCTCTAAGCTGGTTTCACCGAATGTTTCCTACTTCTACAAGACAGCTGGAGTAATCTAAAGGGTACGTTGAACAGTTCAACGACTTCTGTTGGCTGAAGTATCATTGTGTTCTGTTCTAATACATTGCTAAAGATTAAATGGAACACACAGGCACACACACACACACACACACACACACACACACACACATGCACACACACAAACGAGCTCAACCACCATCATCATCAAAATCTTCCACCATCCATCCTTACACAACACATCACAGCATTCAAACACACGCACACACACACGCTACAACACCCATCCACACACTGCGGCTACCACAAACATCCACACACCCGCACGCTACCACACACCCACACACACATACTCCCCCACACGTACACACAAACCACCACTCCACCCACACAAAAATTATTTATAGCACCACTATCACCAACAACACAGCCGAAACAGACAGAACTGCTCATTCAGGTACTAAAAAGTCACAAGTTCTAGAACTATTTTTGGCTATAGAGTGTGTTTATTCGTCACAGGAATCAAAGAGGAAACTGCTTCAGCAGACGTTCGGAGAACTGCGCAAGAAATTTGTCTAGGCTTCGACTTGTACTTGTAGCATGAATTGTAAACTATTGTACCCTACAGCGTAGGTAAAACTGGTAAGATCTACTCCCTTTACTCAGCGAGGGAGTAGACCTCGTCAGCCTGACAGTCTCAGTTACTCAGTG
>CM072511.1:57086355-57201355 GCA_036898135.1 Oncomelania hupensis | reverse complement strand
TCTCTTTCTTATCAACACTTCACCCACCCACCAGCCCTACCCACCCCTTCTTCTTATCCCCATGCTCCCATCTCTCTCTCTCTCTCTCTCTCTCTCTCTCCCTCTCTCTCTCTCTCTCTATCTCTCTCTCTCTCTCTCTCTCTTCATTTCAATCATTCTTTATCTGTCAATTTCTTAAAAGAATGAATGGATAATATTAGCCACCCTGAAAATCAATCTCATTCATTTAATATCCATGATGTCTTAACCTGTAATAGTTTTTAAAACATGAGGCATCTTAACTAATGAAAAACCATGACGACTTCAGCAAACGAACAAACAAAAACATTTGCATGAAAACGAAATGAACAGCAATCCACAAGTAAAACGTTTGAAAACCCTTATGTGGTGGTAAATACGATCCTTGATAAAAAAAGTTGCTCTCCAAAGTTTTAGACTTTAGGCCTATCTTCAGGTAGTGAAGGATGGCAAGAAACGTAGGGAGTTAAAACAATAAGCGAGCTGAGTACAAATGAACAGCACAATTATGTTAAATTTGTCACGACAACAAACTTTTCACAACTCTCCGCACAAAATATAAAACACGTACACACACAAACACACACACACACACACACACAAACACATCCATAACACCATCCCCCTCCCCTCTCCGAATATACTGGATCTATACAAAATTTTGCAAAGTGCACTTTGGAAACGAAAGGATACTTCAGCCATCGAGAGAACATACTGTTCTCAACTCTCCACACAAAAAGGTCAATACGAGAGAACACCCCTGATCTATCTACACTCGATAACCCCAGTAGTCCGAGGATGTGCGTTGAGGTTCAAAGGGGGGTAATCAGGTTCAAAGGGAAACAACAGTTTTCATTTTCTGCACGTGTGCAGATGAATGAACGGGAACTCGAAACAAGCACATACCGTTTCACTTTTTGTGTGGGTAGATGGCCTGGAAGGGCCCGGTGGGTGCGTGGAAGGGTGTGTTGTTGAAAGCGAGGAGGGAGATTGGGGCAAATACGAGGGCAGGAGGGATCGAGTGGAAAAAAAATCAGTTTTTATGATTTAGATATTTTTGTAAAATTTTATTTATGTATTTATTTATTTGTTTATTTATATGTTTATTTATTTATTAATTTTCGTTGAGTGGTATGTGAAGTGCAAGGAAAGTAACATTACATTACAAGGGACGAACTTATGTGACTTAAGACCTACCGATTAAATCATACAATTTGTTCCATGCGATTTACTCTCAGGACTGGTCGCACGAAGCAATCGGTCACACGCTAAAATTAATTTCATATAACAGCGGCGGAAGTTAGATTTTGCTGCGTCTGGCTTATATTATAGGCCTCTTTGCTTGTTCCTGTAGTGCTCTCCCTTGCTGCTACGTACTTGTTGTGATGAATTTTAGCGTGTGACCGGTTGCTTCTTGCAGTTCGGAAGAGTGATAGAGAAGATATTTGGCCATATTTAGCAGTTTTAGTAGTAGATGAGGAGGATGCTTTTGTCGATGGTGGGTACGGTCTTGGATCGGAAGGAGGTAGACATTCGGGGCTAATTCTGCTCTTTGATCCGATGACAAACCTTTGTGTTGTGGTATCGGTCATTTTTTTCAGTGGCAATGTCAAGGACGTCACAGCACGTTCTGATTGGTCCAGACTTATAATTTTATCGCAGGAACTAGAACATGTTCTATCCTCTGAATCTACGATGGATTCACTTGACATTTTATCGTAAGCTTGTTGTACAACTTATTGCAGCGTGCGATCGGGTACATTTTATGAGAATCGGTAGGTTTGACTGGTGCTTTAGGTACGAGACTATTCCGGTCACCGAGGGTTCTCTCCGGGTACTCAGATTTCCTCCCTACCTTCAATAACGATATTAGATGCAATCAATCTAACATTTTACGAATAAAAATTCGATTTCTTTTCCTTCTTCTAATAGCGACGTTCCTTTACACCACATGTTTGAGTGATGAATGTGTGTTTGTTGTGTATGTAGGAGTGTTTGTAACATGTGAGCGTGTATGTTGGTTACAGATCGCCGCGCTTTGAGTCTGATTTAGGAATAAAGCGCGTATAGCATCCAGGATTATTATTATTATTATTATTATTATTATTATTATTATTATTATTATTATTATTATTATTATTACTATTAGGAATGGGTTGGATAAAGATGAGGTTGAGAATGGGGATGGAGGAGAAGAAGAGGGTGTAATTGATGGGAATCATAGAGACACCTCGCTGAATTATCAAGAAATGGCTAAGACATTATTGCAAGAGCATAACTAAGTGAAAGAACCAAAGTGAAATCGCAGAGAAAAAAGGATTACAGAGCTTAAGTTTCCTCAGGCATTTAAAAAAAATCTCTTTTGCTTGTCTCCCCTGAAAAAAAAAAGTGTTTGTTATTTACAACAAAGGTTTAAAAAGCGAGGCATTCATTATTCCGTTTATTGACCTAAGTAGGATTGCAAAATATGTTTATTACCGAGCTACACTCGCACACATACACGAACACACACATACACACACACTCATATATTATATAACCCTAATCAGCGTAATGTCCAGAAGAGCGGAATATCTCCGTCCAAGCTAGACTAGCTGAGTTTGTCTAAAATCACATTGCTGTGAAAAGACTTTAAATGAAATTATTGAATTGAATTGAATTGAACCTTGCTGAGTGCTTTTACCATCACCGTCATTCCCAACTCAGATTTCCAGTTATAACATTTAAACTCTAAGTAGTGTCCATCCCTCTGCTTAATAAAAGTACAAGATGAAACATAGCCAATGTCTAAACTGGCAGGTCAGGCCGCATGAGAAAATAAAATTACGCTATTTTTTCCGAAAGAAATTAGCTCAGTCGATTCAGACATTATTATTATTATTATTATTAATATTTTTATTTTTTTTTATAAGGCGCTTTCCCTCGCAGAGATCAAAGCGCACACAAACACACCCACACACACCATGTGTACCGCACAGACACACACACAAATAGCAGCAATAGATTTTAAAAAAATGCGTTTCAGCTGTATGTGGCAGTAAAAAGGTATGTCTTCAACTTTTTCTTAAAAGAGTGCAAACACCCAAGACATAAATATGCTCAGTCTTTTTATTTGTTTATTTGTTGTTGTGTTTAAAAAAAATCACCATCAGTTGGCGGAAGTAACCTTTGCACTTCTCAGTGACATGACATGCGTAGTTCATGTAACTAAGCTAACATTTACTTTCGGATTCGAAATATACTCTCAAATTTGTTTGTGATAGGCTTAATAATGCTTGATAATAAGAGAAACTTTAAAATGTAGGATGCAAGTATTTTTGCTAAATTTATGGTTGCACTAAGTTGGCGATGATGAAGGAAAATTAAGCCTAATGCACTAGATCGATCACATACCAGCAGGCTGAATATTTTGAAACAAAAGTAGGTTTCCCAAAGTGCCGAATAGGCTTTAATTTCACTGTGACTGTTTCTATTCGACTTGGTTCTCGACTAGTTGTAATGTTTGACGCTCAATAACTACATGGTAGGAAACTCACGAGGTGACGTTGTAAAGGGATGGATTGTCTTTGTAATGTAAAGCTGTGCACACCCTTCTTTGAGAGTTTTTACCTCAATCATGTGTATTGCAAACTCTTCTATTATCATGCTATCTATCTATTTTGAAGAAACAAGTCTCCTTTCTCTGTCTCCAAAGCACTCTGTCTTTAAACCCATTTCTCAGTTCAACCCCGAGATTGTGTATTGAATCCCCATAAAGACAAAACACGACACCATCCGTTGATCACGATTCGCTGTCATCCCCCATATTCCACTGACGTCGGTAGTCCGAATGCATGAGCCACAGGCACCACCAAATTCGTACGCGTGCTCAAGTCTGGCGTAATAAGCTAGTCGGTGATATAAAGGCTTATCCACCATTAGAGTAAATAAACGTGGTTTGATGAGTTAGATCTTGTAACAGCCAGCGCATTGAGCAGCTCCTAAGTTGAAAAAAACACTTAGAGACGAATGGTTTCATCAAATAAAATAATAACTAATATAATAAAATATTCATAAGTTGTTCAAGTTCTCGTTCCTCTCCAGCCAATCCATCAATGTCATCCGCGAAACAGAGGTTGGAGATTGCTCTACCCCCTATTCTGACTGTGCCTTCGTGATCTCCAAGGGCATCTGACGTGATGCGCTCTATGAAGATGTTGAAGAGTGTTGGAGAGTGTAGGCATCCTTGACGCACACGGATTGTTGTTCGTTCAGAGTTCACAGTTCCCGATGGCGCTGTTGTGGAGGACTGCATAGGTAGCCTTGTCCTTAATTTGATGACTTCAATAATTTTAGGGCTGATGTTGTACACTCTTATGGTTGCTCACAGAGCTGCACGCCAGACTTTGCGGATGACATTGATGGATCGGCTGGAGAGGAACAAGAGCTTGAACAGCTGGTACAGAGGCTTGACACCATCTCCAGAGCCTATGGAATGGAAATAAGCGCAGAGAAGACCAAAATGATGAACAACAAACCAATGGCATCAACATAGACATCACAGTCCAAGGCCAATCCATTAACACAGTGCATAGCTTCTTCAGACAATGGGGACAGGAAGCCTATGTATCGCACAAGGGTAGCCCATTTGGAAACAGGACCATCAGTCAACAGCTGCGCTCCCTTCCATACTCACACAACTAACTGCGACACATAACAAGGATCTTGAACTGAAGTTGAAGACAATGCCTGAGAGAATGTACAGACTTCATTTCCAAAAAGATCACGTCAGTCAGCGACAAGCTTGCTTGTGCTCACTGCGCGCCTGTGGTCAACGTCTCCATCTCATACACGGCATACCTGTAGCGGGGCATTAAGAGGATGAGACAAATTGAAGGAAGTCTGGGACGGGGAATCATGAGAGTGCTGGACAGAGAAAGATACAGACAGATCATCTGTCCCTCTTCGAACAGACTACACACATTGGACAACTAGCGCGACATTTCAGAGTGATTCTCACCCATAGGTGAAAGGAAGGATGACAACATCTATGAGATGCGGTATGCCATATGATTATCTTGACATATTTTACTTTGTGTGGGTATGGCGATTTAGAGGGAGGTGGAGGTAAGAACTGAATGAGGGATGACAACACAAGAGTGTCGGTGGGACTGATGACAGAAAGTCAGTATGATGGGGATTAAAAGAATCATCTTGGTGAGTCTCTTTCGATGCTGATTTGAGAAGTGGGGAAGATGGGGGAAGAAGAAGGTAGAAGAATAGGAAGTGATTTGATGTTCTTTACGAAGAGAAGAAGCATTAGACAGGAGAGACACTTCTGAAGAAAAGTAAGGATTATGAGGAATGAGAGAGAGAGAGCGAGGAGAGAGGGGGAGACACAGATGAGAGAGAGAGGAGTGAGGGAAGTCTTTGATGAGGTAGTGGGTGTGATGGAGACAGATAATATGATGGACCGAGTATGACATTGTTTTTCTTAACTGCTAGTTTGAAGAAGTCTTGTGTGGAGTTACATTGGGATTTAAAAATAAAAACAGCAAGAAGAGTAAAATCATTTAAAAAAAAAAAAGAAGTTAGGTTCTCAATTATCAACCATCGCGATGAGGAATCGAGATAATTATCTAAAAAATCGGTGATGGAGTGAATGACAGATAGTATTATTTCATTATATCGGTAATCGTCTCTTCTCTTTGTCAGTTAAGTGTCTTGTAGTAATGGGACAAAAGAAGGATATTAACTTGGAAAGGAAGTCAGAGAAGAAGAAGAAGAAGAAGCTTCGAAGAAGGAAGTCTGAAGAGTTGTGTTTTTATGTTGAGAAGAGGAAGAAGAAGAAGGATGTTGTTGAAGAGTTGAACAACAACAACAAACAACAACAAGTTTTGAGATTTATCGTCAGAATAAAGAGAGAGAGTGTGTTTAGGGGAGAGAGTGATGTAGTGAGGAAGGTAAGAAGATTTGATTCCTTTGTTATTGGGATTGTAAAGGGTATAGCGCTGGTGCGCTTTTTTACATCTTGCCCTTGGGGCTGTATAGATTCTTTTATAATTTTATTGTTGAATGTTCATTATATGATTGGTACAAACATAAAACAATATCTCATTTCTAAATTTGTTTTATTTTTGTTTAAATTTTACATTAATTCTGTTGCTTTTTTAATAAGAATAAGCTTGACTAGTTTTGAGAGAGAGAAAGAGAGAGAGAGAGCTGCCGGGATACAGGAGGAAGATTATTAATACGTGGTTAGGGTAAGAGATAGGGGGTGGGTGGGATGGGGCGGGGGAAGCATTGGGTGGAGTAGGGGGGAAAGGAAACTGAACACGACACATAATGCGGTATATCGAAACTGAAGAAAGTCTCTTCCGCCCCTGTAGCGCTCTGCCCCACACACTATTGAGTCCGTTCTTTTTTTTTCTGTCCTGGCAACAGCAGCAGCATGAAGAAGAGTAAAATCATCATCATCATCATCATCATCATCATCATCATCATCATCATCATCATCATCATCATCATCATCATCATCATCATCATCCCCATCATCATCATCGTCGTCATCATCATCACCACCATCATCATCATCATCATCATCATCATCATCATCATTATTAAGCCTTTCTCTCAACCACCAAACCAATCTCAAAGCCTACAGTGGGACTGACTGAAGCAGTAAGATATAGCTTGTCGCCTACGTCCAGTTATTATAATGTTCAGATCAACGTAGATCGATCTCGGGACCTCTGGATCATATGTTGGGCGCTCTCACAACTTCACCACTGTGCTCTCCCCTGTCTTTATTGACCAAAAGTAAAATGGAGTCAACTGAAAGGACTATAATATTCCTACTTGATAGCAATGAAAAAGTCCCCTATACGCTATTGTGTCCGGGGACGGTAATCTACCCACTGAACTGAACTGCTAACAAGAGTCTACGCTTCAAGTGGAGCCCTAATCTGATAGATTTCTGATACTCGGCATGTTTGCAGACCTCGCCCACAGGGGCATGATACAAGCTTTAGGGATCATCGATAGCACAACGGTAGATACAGGCCGGTGTATCTATCCTGAAGTACTCCTCTCCCCCTCCCCTCAAAGCTAATCCCCCCCCACACACACACATCTTTCCTAGAAATAATCATTTCTCTCTCTACCCCCCCCCTCCCCCCTCATTAAATGTTCATTTATATATGGATCCATGTTTTTACAAAGGGGAGTAAATCTGACATATCCCAGAAATATCCCCTCCCCTTCCCCCTCCCCCCACCTTTGCAATGATTATTTATGTATGGCCCGTGTTTTCACAGGGGTGGGGGAGTTGGGGGAGTACTGTTGGGATATCCCAGATATACTCTACCTCTCCAATTTTCTTCTCTCTTAAGGGGGCATTTCTACGATATACATCACCACCCCCACCACCACCACCCATCCCTTCTCACACCCGTTCTTGATTCTCCATAATACTTCTTCATTCTTGATTCTGCATCTCCCTCTTTCTGCACGTTTGCTTGTGTGTACGTGCACTATTGGGTCTGCGCATGCATGCCTGTATGCATGCAGAGAGAGAGAGAGAGAGAGAGAGAGAGAGAGAGAGAGAGAGAGAGAGAGAGAGAGAGAGAGAGAGAGAGAGAGAGAGAGAGAGAGGATGACACGTTTCTGTGGGCGCGCTTTATGAAGACTTAAAACACCCTTTTTCAGTGCCACTGAATGGATAGCAGTGTATTAAAAAAAAATCTTCTTTTTCATTTTATGTTTTATACTACTGACTTGATAGCATCGACCAAAATGTATCTTTATGCATTTCGTTTTCAAACTTTTCTAACTCTTGTCACACTTCCACATAGGCCTATGGATAGAACAAACACCAGAAACAAACAACCAAAACAGATTGTCCAACCTATCCACCTTAACCTATCCATATTAATTTGGGGGACATGCTACCATAAACAAAATCTCTTCTTCTTTTTTTTTTATCTCCTCACAATCCACCAATTCACCAAGGAGTTTGACTATCACTGGAGAGGGCGTGACGTCATTTTCTCTACTAGGCGAGAGAAGCAAATTGCAAAACAATTTTTCACTTGTCGTCATGTAATTTGTCAGTTATAGTTTTAATTAATACACACTTTTGTTGGCTTTTCTAAAATTTAAAGTTTACAGTGTTTATTGTACCGCTGTGCAATACACATGACTGTACTCTCTCCCCTCCCCTCAAACTCCCCCCCCCCTACCCTAACATCAATAATGTTTTTTTAATCCTCGCCGTATTGGCCTTATTCGTAGTAGCTCATTACTGACGCAAAAAAAGCTCATTACATCTCTCATCCTTTTAGGACTGGTTTACTGCAAATTACTTCTTTCCGGTTTGCCTGCATCATCCATCCACCTTCTTCAGCACGTTCAAAATTCTGCAGTTCGCCTGATCTTGAAAAAAAGGTCTAATCACATCACTTCAATGGTCTCTTCCCATCACTAGCTGCCTGTCTAACACAGAATACTCTATAACCTTCTCTGCTTCAAGTGCATCAACGGTTCTTCTTCATCCATCTGTACACACCAGCACGCAACCTCCGCTCAGCTTCTGATCCTCCTACTCTTCGAGTCCATCGAACCAAACTTGTTTCTGCCGGATTCCACTCTTTCTCTGCCTGTGGACGATCTGTTTGGAATCAACTCCCGCGTTCTCTATACGCAGCAAACCCTCAATTTTCGAACTGATTTTTTTAAATAGGCAAAAGCGTTTGATAAATATCCTTATTATTATGTATTATTATTACAACCTAACCTGATCTTGCTTCTAGTAGATTGCCAGAAGACCCTGATGATAATAATAAAAATAAATAAATAAATTACTAGTGGGCTTACAGATGTGTGCATTGTGAAATCAAAACAGCTCTACATTCTGTTTCTATTTGCTGTTAAAAACTGGACAAGCTATTACTAGACATTTTTGCAATTTGCTAATTCAAGCCTAAACAGTGTCGGTCATTCCTCACCCATCCTGAACGCAACGAGATATAATCTAAGACAATGGAATTTAAGCGGGCATGATCGAGGGTGATATAAGATTACGCCCTCAGACAGTAAAAGATCTATGTCAGTCACAGCAAGCATATATCACTGGCCAATAGGCTCACTAGGTACGAAATCTACGCTAAGCTTTTACAAATCCAAATTAATACAGAAGTTGACAGAACCTTACTATCCTAAAGTTTTATCACAATTTTGTTCAAAACGTGAGGACTCCGGCCAATACAAATATTAATTAAAAGGGTGTATGCCATAATGTAATTGAAGATATGTGGAGAATGGATGAGAAGGGAAACGTGTGTGTATGTGTGTGTTTATTTTATTTATTTTATTTAATTCTTTTTTTTTTGCCCGAAGGAGGGGGGGGGGGAATTGTTCCGTGCTCCCTAGGACCTCCCCCCTCCCTTCCGCAACCCGTAATCCACCCCTGCAGAAGTACTCCCCCTCTCTTAGGGTTGGGATGAGCCAGAACTACTTCAGGGAGTAAATCTAAGTCATCCCAGAAATACTCCCCGGGAGTATTTTCTGGTCCAATGTGGAAGTAATTCTGGGATGCTCCAAAAGTACTCCCCTCTGCATTCTTTACAAAACTTTTTTTGCCTTGTTTGTTTGCAACGTGTTTTAAAAATAAAAAAATACAAAAATGCATTTTTGTTAACAGGAGGAGTGTTTTGGGGAAAGGGGATGGGGAAGGGGTGGTCAATATGGATTAACTCCCCGGGAGTAGACTACTTATGGGATGCTACGCCGGCCCTATATATTATTCTATCTCTGTACGTAGGATTGTTACCGCTTCGCGCTGTGCTTTCGAGGGAGGTTTCCTATACACACTAGAGTGTCATACTCTCTACCGCAAAGCCACAAAAAACTTCGCCGGACATGGAGACACCTAACCATGCCGCGCACGTGCGCCAATCACTTCAAGCTCACTGACCAAAATGAATGAGGTCCGCCCTTGGAGGGATGTCCGCGCATGACCTTGACTATTATAGATATACAGGGTGGGCCATAAAAAGTGTCCACATTTTATTGAGCAATAACTGAGATAGAAATTAATATTTTACAACATGTTTTATTCCACGTAGACAACAATGTTAAAGGTTTTGTTCAAACTAATCTTAGCAAAATCTGTGCATTTTCAGAGTCACAGAGAGTTGTGGACAACTTCAACGTTCGGCTCGCAGCTGTTATTCAACAACGCGGAGCATGGATTGAGCACATCATGAACTATTGATTCTGTGACTCTGAAAATGCACAGATTTTGCTAAGATTAGTTTGAACAAAACCTTTAACATTGTTGTCTACGTGGAATAAAACATGTTGTAAAATATTAATTTCTATCTCAGTTATTGCACAATAAAATGTGGACACTTTTTATGGCCCACCCTGTAGAATATTCGTAGATGTGCAGAATCTGATGCTGTTTAAAATAGTGAAGTTGCCGTTTATTCTGAGAAGAGAGCTGGAACACTGACCATAGTTCTAATCTTTTTTTTTAAGGTATGGAATGTCCATGGCTCTTCTATACTACTATATAACAACATACTACTATATCTATAAAGTGTGATCGCCAAAAATAAAGTATATAAGTTCATAACATATGCTGGCCCTTGCCATGATTTATCCATTTATCTAAAGATAGACATCTTTCCCTGAAGTTGCCATTTCATTAAAAGGGACTCGAAATCACATATTTCAGCGTCACAGATCTGTTTAAATTTCACAATGAGTGGTGCCTCCACAGGGAAAAAAAATAAAATGTTAACCCAAATTATAACCTGTTTAAAAAGTACGATTGGGATATATATTGATAAATTCGTGTGTTTAGGAGCCTATTAATGGCATCAAGGTTGATTCTAAAAATAGCACTGCAGCTAAGGTGCGCATAGTGGGCACATTTGTCGATTTACGCAACAAGGAAAAGTTCTCCTTGCATACTTTATTTGAATACTTAGCAACAAGTAAAAGACGCCTAATATTCAAAGCATAGCGTCGGTTTGAGTGGCGGTTGTCCATTATATCATCTTTAACTGTGACAACAGTGACATTTTCCAAGTAAACTCATTGTAGCAAATAAAATATTATTTTAAAAAAAAACAACAAAACAAAAAGACATATTTGATACCACATCCTTTTTAGCAATTAATATAAGATCTTTGCTGTAACTTCGCAGCCGGATAAAATAGTCTGTAAAGATGGACTTCATTGGCGTTGTTCTGTTAAAACATATAGGCATTACTATAATTTAGCAGAGATTGAAGTGAGCGGCAATAACTTTGAAGTTATTTTTTTCTTTAACACTAACTGATATTTCAGCTTTTATATTTACCTTCAGTCGACTTTTGTCCAGTGTTTGTGTAAGTTGTCACCACATTCTCTTCCGTGGTAGCCTTCATCTATCCATACTCACCCAGTCTACTCATCCAATTTGGGAGCCTATAATAAGTGAAGAGCTCATCTTGCTGATACACAAAAAAGTGACCATTGCGGTCAAGAAGTGGACAGTGGCTAGGGAAATGACCCGGATTGCTGACAGCTTGATTGGAAAAGGGACGGACAAATAATAAAGCACCGAGACGAGTTTTCATCCATCCATCCTCTCTCCTCACCCACTCACCCCAACCTCCCACAAAGGAAGTATAGAGCTCATAGCTTCCTCTTTCCTTCAATAATAACATTAAATAGATTCACACTTAGAGGAATTGGAGTAAGACCAGGAACAAAGTGCGTATTCACTCCTCCACCCCCTCTTCTTCTTCTTCTTCTTCTTCTTCTTCTTCTTCTTCTTCTTCTTCTTCGTCGTCGTCGTCGTCGTCAGCCTTTTTTTCCTTTTGCTTCCTTCCATTTTAATTTCCGTGATTGTTTTCATATACGAATTGCATCTTCTACTTGTTCTTCCTTCTTTTCTTCCTTCCTTCCTTCCTTCCTTTCTTTCTTTCTTTCTTTCTTTCTTTCTTTCTTTCTTTCTTCACCCTTCTTCTTCTTCGTCTTCTTATCCTCCTCCTCCTCCATCTCCTCCTCAGCCTCATTCTTCTTCTTCTTCTTCTTCTTCTTCTTCTTCTTCTTCTTCTTCTTCTTCTTCTTCTTCTTCTCTTTGTATAACAGAACGGCTAGTGGCAGTAGTAGGTGAACAGACTTTTCTCTGTCGCTACTTATCAGAATAAAAATGAATGCACAAATCGCATCTTCGTACATTATTCTAGTGTAGACTACCTTTCTCTATTACCTCCCTAACCACACCGCGTAGCTGAGATCAGTGGAAGCTTATGATCGTAATATGTAAACTTTGGCGAGTCTCAGTTTGGCAGTGCTCTCTCTCTCTCTCTCTCTCTCTCTCTCTCTCTCTCTCTCTCTCACACACACACACACACACACACACCCACATAAACACACACTCGTCACTAACACCATCGATACTATATACCACCATCTTTCTCGATACATAGCTTACTAATAACGTTACCATATTCCAGAGATGCAAATAAAATGCCAGTCACGCCAAAGTTCGGCGAACTGCTGCATAGATCATGATTGTAGGCAAGTTCTGCTAAACCGCATAATATAGCCATTCTACTAGAGCATGCTCACTGCGATATTACCAGAAGACTGATTGACATTGGGGTCAAGAGTCAACTATAGCCTTTGAAAGACAGCTATAAGCTCTCTGTCCAACGAGAACCATGCATGACCAAGATCAAAGAAAATACAAGACAGCGACCATAATAAGAGTAGAAAACAAGTAATATAGACGCAGTACTGATGACACTGCAGTCTATGTAGGGCATATATTGAATAAAAACTATATTAAAAATAAAAATGGAATATTGGAATAGGAATGAAAACTTCGGATGGAGTTAAAAATGAAGCTATGTATAGAGAATATAGAAATACAGAGAAAAATAGTGAGGATAACCCCTTGGGGTCATGAGCAATCTTGCCACTGTAGATTGTTCTAACCTATAAAGGGAAAAGTGAAAGCCCCAGTTGAAAACCTGTCTTGCCTTTGTAGGCATGACTGATTCACTGCGGCAACAGTACCCCCGTTGGAGTGCCGGGGGTTTCAGTATAAATAGTATCCCCACTTTCTGGAAATTAATTAAATTCCCACTGACGCTGTCTTCCTCATTTGCTCTTTCCCATTCCTGATCTGTCCTATCACTCTGCTATACTATCTTCTTCTTCGCTAGATCAATGACCTACCTTTTATCTTGAAAACTCTTCCTGGACAAGACTCCTTGTTTGTGTATGAGGTCTGTTGGATCAGCTTGGGAGTGTTGGACGCTTTCTGCCGGGTGGTCACTAGGGCTTCCTATGATGTTATTATTTAGCACTATAGGCATTTTATATGTATGTGTTTTGTTGATGATTTATAATGATGTTTGTATTCTATTTTGTTTTTGTAACCGGGGGTTCGAGTAGTTGGGGTAAAGCCTCAGCCGTCCCCTGCGTGGGATGTCTTTATTGTAAAGTGACTGGCCGGTGGAGGGCATTCAATTTTCCCACTAGGGTTGTTTCGGCAGATCTTTTATGCGGATTGGGGGTTGTCCGGTCCTGATTTGGCTCGGAAGAGTCCGCTGGACCTAAAGCAACAATCAATCAATCAATCAAAAAAGTGAGGATAAATATTGTAGCCGCTATCACGATCAAAAAATAGGAACGCCAATACAAATAAGCGGCCTACTTCGGATGTAGTTACAATGAAACGGTGTAGCTACTCACAACGATTTTTTAAAATAATAAACAGGAGTAAGTGATACACTGGACGTGTGAAATAACGCTACACACGTGTCCTGGTTTATATATAATTGAAATACAATAATGTATGTATCCACAGAGATTGCGCTTTCTTTCCTCCAAAGTCATGCAGGAGGGCTACACACGCTCTTTTTTATTTAATTAACCTCCACTAGTACTTCCGAATGGGAAATTAATGGCAGTAAGTCATCAAGGTCCACCAAAGCTTCATGCTTCTGTGAGTATTATCCTCTGACATTGTGATCGTATTTCCAAAGCGTTTTTGCGAGTATGTCCATGGCAGAAATACATTATTATAAAGATAATTTGGGGACGGAAGACAACGCACTATTCCGCCCTTAGTTAGAAAACTAATTTTGTGCGACTTACGATCAGTTAGACGGCTGTAATTATAATTGGAATTTAAAACGCCTATTTAACCAAAACTAAAAACATAAAAAGGACAGCGAACAACTGACAAATTTACATACATACAAAAAAACATTGATTAACATTAAACCATGATTGTATGTATATGTACTTCGACGCATAATAATAAATGGGATCAACACTATTATATTCAAAGCAATGTTTAAATGACTACATAAATTCCTACTATGATAAACTAAATAGGGTTGCCTGTCAAGTCCCGCATTATCTGGATGAAAAGAACGTGCGGAGACAATGTTTGGATCATACTGAGTAGCATAGATCAGTGAGGTCTCCAGGCCAACAATCCGTATTGGGTATTTCGCTAACAACGGTGAAACAATACCGCATGCTACCTCTATCCC
Source organism: Oncomelania hupensis (assembly GCA_036898135.1). Lineage (NCBI taxonomy): Eukaryota > Metazoa > Mollusca > Gastropoda > Littorinimorpha > Pomatiopsidae > Oncomelania > Oncomelania hupensis. Next base: position 57,186,791 of record CM072511.1, on the reverse strand, counting down.
CACAATGGCTGGATAGAAAATTGGCATCAAGGCAGTACATACAAGCATCCATCACGGAGTTTTATATTTATGTTAGTTCCATGCCTTCGTGGTGTCCATCGCTCATGTCGAGATCCTTCCAGCCTCCCTACCTCCGGGCTAGAAACACTGTCTGGCATAAGGGCTACCGCCTCCAAGAAGCAGCTTTGGACAGTATCAGACTCATCCTTTTAATACACGTGTCGATGTTCTCCTAACCTGCCGTGCACTCTAATTCTAATAAGCTCTTCGGTCTTTTAACAAATTTCAGGCGATGTAAGAATCATGAATATATGCGGACAATATAAAGGATAATGCATCTAAAACTGTTTCTTTAAAGTACTTTAAATGCGAGCTCTCATCTCTTGCATTGCAGAAATAATACCGAGTCGTTGTAAGCAAATTCGGTGAGTGCTAAACTATATGAGATGCACATAGCCTACAAGTACGTATACAAGCAGCTGGACATGACAAAACGGAGTGAGAGTTTTCAACTTTGAATAACTTAATTCATACATGTCGGTATGCTTAAAAGGTTGTTTGGAAAATCTCTACCTCTCTCTCTGTCTCTCTTCCTCTCTGTCCCTGTCTCGGTCAGTCTCTCTCTCCCTTCTCCCCCCCCCCAAAAAAAAAAGGTCAAGGATAGCAAATCATTAACATTGTTTAAATCTAGACTCCACAAATTTCTACTCTTCTCTTGATTTCAGATTGTATACCTTTAGTTTTTCCCTACCCTGCGACAATTTAAGTTTTCGAGAATGTGTACATTTGCGCATGTGTGTGTGTGTTTGTGTGTGTGTGTATGTGCGGAAGAGGAGAAGATGGAAAGGGTATGAGGGAAGGTGGAAGAGGGTAATATGCGTTTTAAGGGGCAATAATAATCTGAGTTATTTCTTACCATCTGTCAGGTAAATGTTAGTTTCAAATTAATTTTATGTTAATTATATTGTGTGCTCTGAATTGTTTATTAAGGACTAGCTTTAAGACAGTTCCATAAGAAGTAATGCTATTATCATATTAAAAGTTTGGATTCGACCTCTCTCTCTCTCTCTCTCTCTCTCTCTCTCTCTCTCTCTCTCTCTCTCTCTCTCTCTCTCTCTCTCTTTCTCTCTCTATCGGAGATAGTGTGTGCGTGTCCGCTCGCGCGCGCGTGTTTGTGTGTTTGTGTGCGTTTATCCGAAGACGATGCGTTATATCAGTCTTGTTTTTTTTTTAAAATAGAGCTTAGCTTAGTTGTAATTTCTGAATAAACAGTCTGTGTTTGTCTATGAAATATTGGGTGATTGTATGTGTGGAGAGATACAGATAGTGAGAGAGAGAGAGAGAGAGAGAGAGAGAGAGAGAGAGAGAGAGAGAGAGAGAGAGAGAGAGAGACAGAGAGAGAGAAAGAGAGAAAGAGAGACAGAGGGCATTAATTTCTGCTTAACAAACAAGCCTCATCACTATCATCATCTTTACCATAAATATTCTTCACCTCCGTCTGCACCTTACCAGCTGTATCCTCCTCCTTCTCCTTCTCATCACCATCATCTTCATCATTATCATCATCATCCTCATCATTATCATCATCATCATCACCATCGGAATCATCATCGGCATCATCATCATCATCATCATCATCAGCAGCAGCAGCAGCAGCAGCAGCAGCAGCAGAAGCAGCAGTGCTCCATCACCAAAACCAACACCGCCAGTAAGTAGCATTTAATCTTCCTTTTCACCACCATGAGGAGATTCCTTTTTATACATTTTTATTTTTAATTTTTTTAATAATAATAATAATTATTATTATTATTATAAATTTTTTAAAGAATGAGCACAGAAATATTAATACTGTCCATCACAGTCTAGAAATCTCGTTGAGAAAAGACAACCAGCGGCCACGGCCAGTCAGTAAAATACAAGATGATCCGATCCAATCCAATCTAATCCGATCCAATGTCCACTTGTATGCGCTCAACTCCATGTCACCGATACGTGACGTCAATAAATTCCATTTGGCTTACTAAAATACGAATAGGGTATAGCCACATATTGCGTATGACAGAAAAGTGCCAGAAACTGTCGTTTTCCTGCCAGACTCCTGTCATAAGCCTCATGTACGAAATAACAACCCCTAGATTTTGTCGTAGCGGGTTTTGCCTTCCTTAGATTTTTTCTTTCCTATTGCCCTAAAACCTTGCTGTTATCTCCCACTATCTGGTCTATAGTTGTTTCCTTCTTCAAACTCTTCATTCCCAATGTAAAAGCTATCATCATCATCATCATCATCATCATCATCATCATCATCATCATCATCATCATCATCATCATCATCATCATCATCATCATCATCATCGTCGTCGTCGTCGTCGTCATCATCATCATCAAAATCCTCATCCCCATTCTCCTCATCATCAACAACACCAGCATAATCATAACCATCATCATCAACAACAACAACAACAACAACAACAACAACAACAGCATCACCATCATCATCATTGTCATCAGTACCACCATCATAATCTTTCTCCTCCTCAACATCTTTATCACCGCCATCTTTAACCCCGCTTTGTGTTGTATATTTGTTTTTCTATGCTTGAATGGGCAATACCTTGTGTGCTAACACACACGCTACAAGCATCATGTGAATGTCTGAGATCATTCTAAGGATGCTTCACCGGCTTTGTGTTGTCGGCAGCCAGCAACGGTGATTCCTTATTTATATTCCTGCAACAATAAGCCGTGTGTCTTGCCATTGTTTTCTTTGCACTTTTGCCACCATTGTCACAGATGTACGCGTCTATTATGCTGTCTTATCTTTTCTCTCCTATACCCCCAGCACCCAACCACCCCCAATCCACCACGCTGAATCTCCAGCCCCGACACCCGACACCATCTCTCTATGCATGGAACTACATATAAAAACCTGTGCTTTCTCCATTTCTGCTCGTATGCCTCTCTCTCTCTCTCTCTCTCTCTCTCTCTCTGTCCGTCTGTCTTTCCGTTTGTCTCTGTCTCTCTCTTTCTCTCTCTGTCTGCCTGCCAACCTCTTTCTTTTGTTCTCTGTCTTTTGCGTACATTGTGTATATTTGAGCTATGATAAAAGGGTGGAGGATGGGTTGAGTGCGTGTCAACGCGAGTGTACAATGTGGCATATTTCTACAAATAAATGTTGAAGTCTTGATATCTTGAAGACTATGTCTGTCTGTCTGTCTGTCTGTTTGTCTCTCTCTCTCTCTGTGATGGTGGGACTATTGTTGCTGGGCTCTGCACAATAGCACTCGCTACTGTGTCGCAAATTAAATTTAGCACCGTCCCCCAGTTGACTCAACTGTGACTGAGTACCTACTCTCTTAAGGGTGGGGAAGGTAAAGCAGCGAGGGAGAGAGATGGGCATCACCCTCATTACGCTGGCCTAAGATGAAGTGTGATCTCCAACATCACGCTCCCCTACGGCCACAAGACTATGGGACTACCTTTACCGTTACCTTACCTCTGTGTTACGTTGAAACGCGAATGGTAGTACGTCAGAAACGCGCAAGATAGATCTAATCGTTTCGTTTTGCAAAGTATTCAATAATGGAGTTTGTTTACCTTTGGTTTGAGTTTGCATTGTTGTTAGGAGAGGCTTTGTATAACGTTGATAATTTGCGTTAGTCGATATTAGTTGAGAATCTTCTGGATATGCGTGTTTACTCTTGATAGAAATTTCCGGATGGATATCGAAGGTCGTGAATGTTCCCGGAAGTAGAGAAAATGTGTAATGACGTAAGCCAGTGATGACGATCTTTAGTTCGATTGGTGGCAGTACGTCATTTCTACCATGTACCATATTGTTCCAGAAAAGAGAGAGGTTATTTAATCGTGAGCCGAGTCGCTGTTGGAGAGTAAAGTTGTTGATAGTGATTTGGAAAGTTGCTGTGAAAGTTGTTGAGTTGAATTGAGAATTGTATGCAGTTGTTGATGTGTGCTGAATAAAAGTGGAAAACTTCATACGTCGACTTTGTGACTTGTATGCTGTTTTGGACGGGCTGTGTGAATAAACGAATCTGAGTTACACAACTATCAGGAATTCAAGCATCGGGGCTGAATCAGATACTGATAGAAAACACCAACATCAAACTGAGTGTAACATTTTGGGGGTCAAGCCGCGATTCACGCCATAGCCAAGGGTTCAACTGCTACAACAAGCGAGTCAACGTTACGAGAGGCAGTCATCGAGGGTAGCCGCCAACGAGTTGCGTCGAGAGGGGCCAACATACTGGGACTACATCACCGATAGGTTCGGGTTGACTGCAAGGGCGTGTAGTCGCTGAAGAGTTGCTTCGTGAGCGAACAACAGATCAGGACTACGTGGCTGCCGCAGGACTACGTCGAGGGACAGTCTCGGAGCTACATCGCCAGTGTTAGAGAGCGGCTAGCGGACGTCGCGTCTACTTCAGCACAGGAGCGTATACATCAACACCAGCGTGGTGCAGCGTCGCATACGACGAGGACAGCGGGGCCTGCGTCAACGAAGGCGACTAGTGACAAGCATCAGCGCTACTGCAGAAAGCGTGCTGTTCTAGAACAGTCTAGAAAGGTACAGCACAGTCAAGAACTTTCCAGAAAAAGAACTCTACAGTCAAGAACTTTCTAGAAAAAGAACTTTCTTGAAAAGAACTTTCCAGAAGCATCAAGATGGCTGACTTCTGGCAGAAAGGGATTCAACTGAATCTAAAAGGCAAACAGCTGACGGAGTACGTCAAATCCCAGGAGAGAATACAAGAACGAGAATTAGAAGAGCAGCGTCGCCGTGAAGAAAGAGAATTGGAAGAGAAGCGTCTAGAAAAAGAAATAGAACTAGAACAGAAGCGTCTAGAAATTGAACAGCAGCGGCAAGAGAAAGAAGAGCAACGACGTCGTGAAGAAAGAGAGGAAAGAGAGGCTGAGCGTCAATACCAGCTAGAGTTGGCGCGTATCCAGAACAATCAGCATGCGCCACAAGTCACCAACGACCATACGGCTCCAAGATTGCCAGCTTTCGTCGACGGGAAGGACCAGATTGACTGTTATCTGGCGAGATTTGAAAGGTTTGCCAAAAGCTCTAACTGGCAACCTCAAGACTGGGCGATTCGACTAAGTGCACTTCTGACGGGAGAAGCACTCGACGTCTACACCAGATTGTCGGACGATGACGCTAAAGACTACGACGTCTTGAAAGAGGCCCTATTGCAGTGCTACAACTTTACAGAGAAGGGCTACCGTAAACGCTTCCGTGAATGCCGGCCTAAGTCAGGCGAGACGCCAAAGCAGTTTGTGGAGCGCCTGTCGTCATATCTACGCAAGTGGGTGGAGTTATCAGGCGAAACGAAGTCTTACGACAGTCTCCATGACCTGATCGTGAAGGAACAATTTCTCAATGCCTGTCACAAGGACCTAGCGACCCACTTAGAAGAACAAAAGCTGCAGACGCTTAAAGATGTGACTGAGGCTGCTGAAAGATATCTTATCGCTCATGGGAAAACCCTGGGGCCACCCAGCGCGACGAAACATTTTCAGAAGACTGCAAACCATGGGAACCAGATCCAGGGAAGCCAGACGAGCCAGAGACAGACAGACTCCACGCCTCCTCCCAGGGAAGGGCATTCAAGGGGCTGTTTCACCTGCAACGCTACAGACCACAGAGCGGCTAACTGCCCTCAAAACAAAAGTAGCGGACAGCGGAGCAGTACGGACAACGCAGCGGCGGGCAACCGGCAGAGGCGGTTCTCCAATCAACGGCAAACCAGTAGATCTGACCATCAAGTGTGCGGCGGGAGCGTCATTCTTCCGAGTGAGACCGAGCGCACAGCTACCCCTGCGGACGTGCAAGAGTGCATGACTGATGGCCAACTCCTCCTTGCCAACGGGAAATCCATCCCCGTCGTCGCCAGCGCAGCTGTGACCGTACAGAACATGCCTGTTTCCAAGGGACGCGTCGGAAATCATGAAGTGACCGTTTTAAGAGACTCTGGCTGCAGTGGGGTCATCGTCAGAGAAGATCTAATCGCTAAAGAACAGTTCACTGGCGATTCAAAATGGACACTTATGGCCGACAGCAAATGTGTGAGGGCGCCAGTTGCGAAGATTCATGTCAACACCCCTTTCTACATAGGCGAAGTCGAAGCGGTTTGCCTGAAGAAGCCGCTGTATGATTTGATGATCGGGAACATCGACGGCGCGAGACGACCCGACAACCCCGATCCAAAATGGAGTCCTGCCTCAACTCAACACGTCGAAGTTGTGGAGGAGGATCCATTGCCATTTCCCGATGGAGACCTTACAGAGCTGCTACGGGACAATGTGGTTACTCCGGCTCAGCCCTGCCGACCAGAGATCGTCGGTGCTGTTACTACCAGGGCCCAGGCCAAGAGAGACAAGACGTCTACGCCACTGAAGGTCGCCGACAACTCCAAAGCTGCCATCGTGGACAGAGATAAGCTGATCCAGCTCCAGGAAGCTGATAGCACTTTAAACAAGTACAGGAACCGCCAAGACCACGTGACCAAGGGCAGTGGCACGGTCTATTTTGAGGTGAAGGCCAAGATCCTGTATCGAATCTTCCAGCACCCGAGGGTCAACGGAGGGAAACCACTACGTCAAGTCTTGGTACCGTTACCTCTAAGGCGCCAAGTGATGGAAGTAGCTCATGACTCTATCATGGGAGGTCACCTAGGCATCAGAAAGACGTCAGACAGAATCCAGGCGGTGTTCTACTGGCCAGGGCTTCATGCGGACGTCAGCCGTTTCTGCCGATCGTGTGACATTTGCCAGAAGACCATACCTCGAGGAAGGGTCCCGAAAGTGCCTATGCAGAGGATGCCTCTGATCGACCGACCTTTCAAGAGGGTGGCCTTAGACTTAATCGGCGAAATAAGACCTCCGAGTGAAGAAGGTCATCGGTGGGTACTGACTTTAGTGGACTATGCGACTCGGTACCCAGAAGCAGTGCCTCTGAAGAAGATTGACACTGAAACTGTTGCAGAGGCGCTGGTGGACATGTTCAGTAGACTTGGAGTGCCTGAAGAAATTCTGACAGACCTCGGGACGCAGTTCGTCTCTGACTGCATGAAGGAGGTCAACAGACTGCTGAGCATCCGGCATTTGACTACGACACCCTACCATCCAATGTGCAACGGGCTTGTCGAAAAGTTCAATGCTACGTTGAAGTCCACCCTGAAGAAACTGTGCAGCGAGCAGCCCAGACAATGGCATCGTTACATCAACGCCTTACTTTTCGCCTACAGAGAAGTACCGCAGGAGTCCACCGGCTTTTCTCCGTTCGAGCTGCTGTACGGAAGAACCATCCGAGGGCCGATGCACATCCTGAAAGAACTGTGGACGAAGGAAGTGGACACCCCAGAGGTGAAGAACAGTTACCAGTACGTGTTTGAGCTACGGGAGAAGCTGGAGCAGACTCTCGAGATAGCCAGAGAAAACCTGAAGAAGTCCCAAGACTGTGGAAAGCACTACTATGACCGTAGGGCTGTGAACAGGAAGTTTAAACCTGGCAACAAAGTGCTAGTGCTGCTACCTACTGATCATAATAAGTTGCTGATGCAGTGGAAAGGCCCGTACGAAGTGGAGACCGTGGTGGGAATCAACGACTACAAGGTGAAGGTCGGTCAGCATTCCAAGATATACCACGCCAACCTCCTTAAGCTGTACGTAGAAAGGCCATCAGAGACTGTGCACGCAGCAACAGCAGCTGTGACCGACAACAGCTTTGACAGCGAAGAACTGTTGGAACTGGGAGACTTCCACAGCAAAGAAGGCATCGATGATGTTAAGCTAGGACCGAGCTTGACGGAAGGTCAAAAGTTGGAGCTCAAGGACCTTATGGGCGAGTTTCCCCACAACTTCAGCGATGTCCCTGGCTCTACAACTTTGGTCGAACACGAAGTCCACCTCACTTCGAATATCCCTGTTCGATCCAAGCCCTTCCCGATCCCTTTCAAGGCCCGTGAATCCTTGAAGAAAGACATCGATGAGATGCTGAAGATGGGCATCATCAAGGAGTCCAGTTCCCCCTACGCGTCCCCTGTCGTGGTCGTGAAGAAGAAGGACGGGAGCAACCGAGTATGCATCGACTACAGGAAGGTTAATAAGATCACCGTCTTCGACCCTGAGCCGATGCCTACCGCAGCAGACCTCTTCCGCCAATTATCGGGGAGTAGAATCTTCTCAAAGATTGACCTCAGCAAAGGTTATTGGCAAGTCCCCGTGCGTCAACAGGACATACCAAAGACTGCTTTTATAACCCCTGATGGGACGTACGAGTGCCTAAGGATGCCCTTTGGTATGGTCAACAGCGGAGCTACCCTGAAGAGAGGGATGAAGAAGATGCTCAAAGGGATGGACAATGTCGTGTGTTACTGGGACGACCTGCTAGTCCACACTCGCACCTGGGAAGAGCATCTGCAGACCTTGAGGGAGCTGTTCCACCGTCCCGCAGAAGCCAACCTGACCGTGAGACCCAGCGAATGCATTCTGGGAGCTGACAACGTCGACTGCGTCGGACATCCGACGGGAGAGGAAGACAACGGAGGATGCACTGACTCCAGGAAAGCCCACGAGATCACTGTCTTTGACCCTGGGCCGATGACGACCGCAACTGACGAGGGCGTCGTTTCCTTGCGGTTGAAAGAACATTGACTGTGTGGAGAACATTGGCGATATCTAAACAGACTTGCAGATGAGAAACATTGACCTTGTGTGAATGAACTGTGAACATTGACAGTATCCAGAAAGACTTGCGGATGAAAAACATGGACTCTGTGTATATAAACTGAGAACATTGACAGTAAATGAGACAGTCTGAAGTAAGTTTTAATTCTGTACATTGTTTGTGCATTACGTTTCAACGTTGTTGAAAGAAATTGGGTAAATTTCTTCTTGAGTGGGGGGTTATGTTACGTTGAAACGCGAATGGTAGTACGTCAGAAACGCGCAAGATAGATCTAATCGTTTCGTTTTGCAAAGTATTCAATAATGGAGTTTGTTTACCTTTGGTTTGAGTTTGCATTGTTGTTAGGAGAGGCTTTGTATAACGTTGATAATTTGCGTTAGTCGATATTAGTTGAGAATCTTCTGGATATGCGTGTTTACTCTTGATAGAAATTTCCGGATGGATATCGAAGGTCGTGAATGTTCCCGGAAGTAGAGAAAATGTGTAATGACGTAAGCCAGTGATGACGATCTTTAGTTCGATTGGTGGCAGTACGTCATTTCTACCATGTACCATATTGTTCCAGAAAAGAGAGAGGTTATTTAATCGTGAGCCGAGTCGCTGTTGGAGAGTAAAGTTGTTGATAGTGATTTGGAAAGTTGCTGTGAAAGTTGTTGAGTTGAATTGAGAATTGTATGCAGTTGTTGATGTGTGCTGAATAAAAGTGGAAAACTTCATACGTCGACTTTGTGACTTGTATGCTGTTTTGGACGGGCTGTGTGAATAAACGAATCTGAGTTACACAACTATCAGGAATTCAAGCATCGGGGCTGAATCAGATACTGATAGAAAACACCAACATCAAACTGAGTGTAACACTCTGCACAATGGAATGCTATTACCCACTCGTCTATCGTCTGCGGGGACCGGCTAGTGTAATCACCCTATGACTAATCTTAATACATTTATAAGTTTAGCTCGGTCTGTGTGCGGATAGGGTTGTAGAATTAGGGAGAAAATGGTAAAAGCTTCACTGACACACTAGCTCTCACACGGCTATGAAACATAGGTAGTACAGCCACTTGTTAACAGTAAATATCACACATTAAATTTCCTCTATTCTATACAAACTCTTCTAATCTCTACACTAACTTAAATGTCCAAATTTCACTTCGCGTAGTTATTTGTTACTGTTTCCTCATTGGGCTATGAGTTCTTTCTGTCCTTTTATTTGTTTTTCTGGAAGAGTAGACTATCGCAGATCACTGTTTGTGCTCGGTTTCGGAGGACTTAGCTTTTATCGGTGATGTGTGGTGTTGTTGTCTCTTCTTCTTGGTAGTTGACTATGGAGCTAGTGGAGCCCAATGCTCTCGCTGCTCACGGTTGCAGACCACGTGTCAGGGTTGCCTCTCTGTGGGATTTATTTCCTGCCATGGACCAAGATGCCTGCTCGTCTGCAAAATATGAGACGAATTTCTGCAACGCCTTGTTTACAAAGGTTGTGCAGAACGTCTCACTGTTGGCAGAAACAGCCCTCAGTGAGATCGCATTCACTTAAACAAATAAGGTAGGACCAATTCTTCTACGTCTGTGGTCCACGGGAATCTCCCACCTAATTCCTATACATATACCTACATCATGGCTAAACTAAACGCATGGAGAAGTAATTAACAATATACACATTTTCCTGTACAGGCACTGGTCTGCAATAATACACATAGGAGAAACAACAGTTGGACAGTGTGGGCTACCTCGTGGTGCCGAAACCGGTCGCGTGTCCACCATGTGGTCAGCAAAGATTGACTAACATTCACAATTCTGAAACATGGCAAAAATTCACAAACATAATACAGCAATAATATCAATAAATCGTGATGAAACAAACGATTGATCATTTACCTTCTCGACAATGTCAGGCCCTGGCTATACTGCGATGAATGATTTTCACCGTCACCTGCTTTAGTCTTTCTGGGAGAGATTTTACAACCTGCGTTCTTCTACTGTGCTGTTCAGGCAACCACTAACTATCCTTCCGCTGGGGTCTGCTATCGTGTGAGACCACGAGAATAGTAACGCCACCTAGTGGGGGTTGCGGGTGATTGGTCAGCTGGATGAGGTCACGGCTTATCTTAGTGAAACTGTAGCCTACACATGTGTAGAACAACCTAACTTCTGTCGTCTCCTAGACAGTGACTTAACTTACATAGGTCAAAGCAGACTGAATGTTGGAGGCTGGAAGCCTTAGTGCAGGGTGACTAAATAGCCTCTCGTGACACCCTCTCTCTCTCACTCACTGTTTTTATTTTACCTCTTTAAGTCCTCTCTAGAATGTGTGTGTATACTTTGTTGCATGTGAATATCTATTCGACCATGAATAAGGTTTTCCTGTGTGTATGTATGTATGTTTGTTTGTTTGTCTGTTTCTATTCGACCATGAATAAGGTTTTTCTGTGTGTTACGTATGTATGTATGTTTGTTTGTTTGTCTGTTTTTGTTTTGTTTGTTTGTTTGGTGTGGTCTTTTCTTCTTGTTCTTGTTCTTTTTTTTCCTTTCCACAAACAAGCGGTTACAACATTTATTTTCTTTATGCAGCTGCTCGATTACAATCGTCTTTGAATGAATGTGCATTTCTCCAGAGCATGAATATTCTTCTCTTTCTATTTCTTCTTTTTCTTCTTCTCCTTCTTCTTCATTCCTCACAGAGGAAGTATAGTTTATTTTTTACCCATTGCTTGAGCTGTTGTAGTGTTTTCTATGGTTATCTCGCAATGGTGCCTTCTTCTTCTTCTTCTTCTTCTTCTTCTTCTTCTTCTTCTTCTTCTTCTTCTTCTTCTTCTTCTTCTTCTTCTTCTTTATCTTCTTCTACTTTTTTTTCCTCTGTATTTTGTCGCTCAAAATGAACTTAATATTTGTATTTTCTTCTCCTCCTCATTATTTTCGACTTCCAGTAAACATGTCGTATTTTTTTTTTTTTTTTTTTTTTTTTGCACAGCTTCTAGTGTTTTTCCATTGCTATCGTATCCTCTCAATCCGGCTGTTATCGCGGATAGCAGAGAAGCGATAGAGTATAAACAATAAAATATATGCATTTAAACAGGAAAAAAAGTCGCTGATGAACTGTAGCCTAAAAACCGATTTGGATTAACCTATAAATCAGGGATTGGACCACCACTATGGTTTTAACCACAGGCGCATTACACGCAAAAGCGAGACTGGTAAGCTTCCCATATATTGTGTCCGTGGTTTCTTAGACCATGTAGAGATCATTATGTATGTTTATATTACGCAATACAGTAGTAATATAATATTTACAGTATAATACTAAATCACAATGGATGCTGCACTGCAACCGCTGCTATGTTTTGTAATAGAAAACTATCTTTGTGAACCCTTTCCTGAAAGATGCTATTAAGAACTGCATAATTATAGGACAGTGCTCCAGATTTTGCATCGAAACGGATACAAATGTGAGGGCGATTCATAGCAAATAGCATGCAGTGTGACCCCTCTTCGGGCCACCCACCTATCCACTCAGAAAAATATTTTTTGAAAAATACAACAGGAGAGAACTCCACGTTTTGCATTAGAAATAAGAAATTCTGCTTTGGTTTTAGTACGCTAAAGGCTGCATAACATGTAATTGGTGGCAGAGCAACCCACGCTGTGCACTTTCAGATATGTTCGGCTTATTGGGTGCAATTAGCAGTTAAAATAATCTGCTCTGTTCACGTTTTCCTGGACCCCCTTCCCACTCTATACCTTCCTAAACGCAATGTTGATAAAAAGGAGACATGTGCTTTAGTGCATGTAAGCTTAACTAGGCCAAGTTGAACAAGTCCGTATGTAGTCTGTATTCAGTCACCGCATTTCAACCCTGGTGCCACGAGCCTGCGAAATGCCAGCTCAATAAACACTGTCCTTGTCTCGCGGAATTCCCACCCCCATCGCTCCTATGATAACCAAGGATACCCTGTTCCTCTTTCGCAAAATAGATGGACGTTCCATTTCTAGGGCCCATATTTCAAAATGGCTTCCAAAATATCTACGAACCCCTAATGTAATTAAAACGTTCGTCGTCAGACCTAGCCTAACTGATTAACAAAGACACGTGCTTGCGCTCCGATGCCCTAAAACAGGCGAACGTTCTATAATGCACAGCATTTCAACAGTGGCCCCACGCAGGAAGGCGAGGGAGGGGGGGAGTAGGGGAGAAGAGGGTGATGTGGGGAACTTCCGTACGTGGCCCTTTCAAAACCCCTTTCTCCAACCAGCTAGCTTCATTGATAAAACTTGCACCGGGATAAAGCTTATATAGTGGCTAGGGAAACGTGTGCAGCAGGTCTTAGGGATGGAAACAAGAGGACCGTGTATGCTCGATGCATCACCGAGTTATTCCGGTTTGACGGACTAAGTCTGCAGCAGCTAACGAAGCACTCCCACGGTTTTTGACGTTTCCACTGTGGCACGACGGTGATGCTGATGAGACGACTAGCCAGGCGAATGCCACTGTGAAAGCATGTCATTACTGCCTCTCTTCGTGCAGTAGTAGGGACAATCTGAGCCACCGAACTCGAAAAGTTTTCAACATAATATGGACTACAGGCTAGAGAACTACAAGCTACCCCTATCTGGATGCTGGATGCGACAAAGGCATATAGTGCGACACGCATGTGTGCGTGTACAGATGCGCCATTTATTTAACCGTTCTAATATAGCGCTTTTTCCAGTTCAAGAGCTGCTCAGGGGGCGCCCACTTGCAACCTTCGAGTGTATAGTCTGACACCCAGACGACTGAGCACAAACCTGAGCGACCGGGAATGGGGAGATGGGACCTTGCGCGTGCTGGGTGTAGTCCTATTTCTGTTGCCGGCACTCACCCGTCTAGGACATGAGCGTCAAGATCTTTAAAGTCCATTGATGGAATGAGTGCGTGCACAGACTAGACCGCGGTTTATACACTCATCCGAAGGAGTATCAATCTCATTGCGTAGTGAGATATGTGAGCTCTATAAATTATTATTATTATTATTATTATTATTATTATTATTATTATTATTATTATTATTATTATTATTATTATTATTATTATTATTATTATTATTAGACACCTGTGATTACATTACATTACATAATTGTTGTTTTAGGTCCAGCGGACTCTTCCGAGCCAAATCAGGACCGGACAACCCCCAATCCGCATAAAAGATCTGCCGAAACAACCCTAGTGGGTAAACTGAATGCCCTCCACCAGCCAGTCACTTTACAATAAAGACATCCCACGCAGGGGACGGCTGAGGCTTCACCCCAGCTTATCGAACCCCCGTTTACAAAAACAAAATAGAATACAAACATCATTATAAATTGTCAACAAAACACATACATATAAAATGCCTACATTGCTAAATAATAACATCATAGGAAGCCCTAGTGACCACCTGGCAGAAAGCGTCCAATATTCCCAAGCTGATCCAACAGACCTCATACACAAACAAGGAGTCTTGTCCCGGAAGAGTTTTCAAGAAAAAAAGGTAGGAGACTGGTCTAGCAAAGAAGACGATAGTATAGCAGATTGATAGAACAGAGCAGGAATGAGAAAGAGCAAATGAGAAAGACAGCGACAGTGGGAATTTAAAGCACTAAATTTCCAGAAAGTGGGGATACTGTTTATACTGAAACCCCCGGCACCCCAACGGGGGTAGACACCTGTGATTTGGATTCAGTTTTTCGAAGTCGTGAAACACGATGAGCTAGATCCAGTAAAGGGCCCCGTTTTCTTGGTAATGGAATAGCGCAAAAAGAGCATTTCAGACGCAACTAGGCGACAGTTTATTCCGAGAAGGCGAAAAACGGTCAGGTACGGCTACTCTGTTTTCGTCTGTGTTCCCAAGATCGTGCTCAGTTGTCTGAGGCGTCAGACGATGCGCCCAAAGAGCAGCAAGTGGGTACCCGGGGCCGCTTGAGTTAGATCTTGTATCTATCGGCCCGCGCCTTGAGCAGCTCTTAAAGCTGGAAAGGCGCTATATAAGTGAGGAAAACCAAGAGAGAAACGGCGTTTCTGCCAGTCTTTGACGTCAACTGAGTTGATCTGGCTCAGTGGTCTGACGCGTGATTTTGTGCAAAATGTTGCTGCGATTTGGGTTCAGTTGTATGCATGATTGATTTTGAAAAACCTAACACAATCCTTTTATGCTGTACCAATATAATAACTAAATTAACATATATATATATATATATTTTTTTTTTATTATAATAAATTTACGTCCCCGGACACATTAAGCGTATAGGGGACGGGTGAAACACCACTATGACGAACATTATATGGTATGCAGAACCTTTATATATAAGTGCATAAAGATCCTAAAATCTGGTAGAGCGTTCTCCTGGCACACCGATGAACCCAGGTTCGAATCTCGCGGTGAGCATGATAAAAATGGCCATTTTCACTGTCCATCTTAGCAGTGCGATTGCTCTGATGGTTCATTGTTGATTTAGGTCCGTACGCCCTCCTCCCTATGATGGTTATTCCCGTCTGCCATATTGCCGAAGATGGGTGTAGACGTTAAACTTCAATGTTCATTCAATCTGAATCCGGTGATCTGTTAGAGAATGTTACTGACTGATTATTCCTGTGAACGTTTACACCAATTAGACAACAATACATTTTGAAATCACATTTCGCTTTCAGACAAATTAGTATCGTTTACATTTACAGCCCGTGACAAAAAGACACATCGATCCGTCATTCCAATAATTATAAGCTACAGCTGACTGAAGACGAAAGTTGGAGATTTTCTGAAGTGGGTCGATTATTAACGTTGTTATTTAGCCTTAATTATTATATATTTGACAAGTGGTCGGTTTAATACACCTCGGCGTGCGTATGAGACTGACTTTCAAGGATTTTTCTAAGTCCGTCAGTCATTTCACGCATCAGACGCCCGCGTTAGAGGTCAGTTTCACGAGCGTCAGACACTGTGCGCATACGCTCTACAAGCCTTCTCGTGCTCGTCACGCGTGATTCAATTAGCCCGTCGGCATGCAGCAAGCCCTCGACCCCTAATGAGCTTGATGAGCAGCTAATGAACACGGCAAAGTTCGAAGAAGTTGGAGGGAGAAAGGAAGCGATGAGGGGAGGCGAGGATAAGTAGCCTAGTGCATCGATGGAAGGGCAGGGCCCAACTCCTTTATATAATAATCATCCTCGCGGGCGAAAATAAGTCCGCTGTAAAATTCCAAACGATACCTATTTCTTTAGAGTCAGGGTAGAAGTTTGCGAGCACTAGCCCAAACCTTAACTCTAAAACTCTGTCAAAGACTTCACTCATTGATACGTTTCGTGGGGAGCTAAATTGTAAGCTGACCACTTGCACGCAATTGTCTCGGAATAACAAAATTTAAATTTGATATTAACATAATTTGGGTTGATCAACACTATGTACGTACTTTCTCATGGTAAGTCTGTCCACAGGAGCATTAACCAAATAGATAGATCCTCGACAGCAAAGCGATACCGGATTACCCTTTACAAAAAGCAGCGATCGAATTCGCCGATTTTCGCTCATCAAATGGCATTTTTTTAAAATCCGGTTGCGAAACACTTGAATAAATCAAAGAGAAATCCACTTAACTTACACAAACTTCATGCTTCATCGAGTTCTTTTGATTTTTTTTTTTTAAACAAACAGTAACACACACACACACACACGCTCACACACATACACACCTACCCATACACACACACACACACACACACTAAAACAATTCAGTCTTGGAGTTCTTTCCACAGGCACAGTTGTCTGTACATGTACATTTTGTTTGTTGTATCGTGGCACTGAAATTCGCGTGATACATATAGCCTCTGGGATTCCACTCAATCGTCTTAAAACACCACAAACAGAAAGTGATGTACGACTTCCTCCAACAGCCCGAAGGATTCCAAGTGAAATATTCTAAAAACAGCTGGGAGGAGAGAAGGTAATGTATAACTTCTTAATGGAAACCGCCTAATCCTTTCAGTCATAAACAAGCATTTTTGACTGACTTCTGCCTGCCTTAAAAGTTAAAATACGTAAAGTATAGAATCGGGACGAAAGGCCAAAACCCGGTGAATGAGAAATGTTGCACGAAATTAATTGCCAACCCTGGCTCGCGCTTCAGATTATACACAGCACCAGTTTCAGTCTTTATCTGCATTTCACCTTTATCTCGTGTACACTTTTTGTAGCTTCTTCTTCTTCTTCTTCTTCTTCTTCTTCTTCTTCTTCTTCTTCTTCTTCTTCTTCTTCTTCTTCTTCTTTCTTTCTTTCACACAGGCAAGGCAAGGTTTATTCCAATAAAACCCTAAGCCATCCGGTTGTTTTTTTTCTCCAGATATTAAAATCTACTATTTTTATTCTTGAGAGATACAAACTGCAGTATGAATATCATTATTTAACATTATCAGTCTTTTCTCAAAGAATTAGAACCATTTTCCTTTTTTTTAAATGTTTGTTTCAGGAAAATACTAACGTTTATGCATGTGCATGTGAATTTGCCTCCCTTTAAAAAAAAACACAAAATAGAAGATTTACAGGTACATTTTATGGGGATGCAGATCCCCATACTTACACTTATATCTTTTTATCCCTTTTTTCCCTTTAATTTTTTTTCCTTCTCCTTTGCTTACCCTAATCTTAAAAAGGTATAGCTTTTTTTTTCTTGCCGATTGATTTTCAAACTTTCTTTTAGCGAGAACAAATAACCCAAGCGCTGCATATACCGTCACCATTGTCTTCACCATCTCTTTTTCTTGTACGTCTGTCGCTGTTCATGCATAATCCTAAATTGTTGCCTCTTCTATCAGGAAAACTAATCCGGATGGTATCTTCACTTCCTCAAAGCTAGCTGACAAGGGATTAGAGGAGGATCAATGAACCCTAACCACCGGCCAGACGATCCGGCATTTTGACCTGTATTGTTCTCGGTGTCATCTCCTTGAAATCCCTTACAATAACACCTCAAAGTAGCAGCCTCAAAGTACTTCGGTCTCCTTCTTAAATATTGGTAGCAGTGTTAGCAATGTACCGCTTTCTGAGTCGGACAATAATGTGTAATATGTGTCATGTGGGTGTGTATGTGTGTGTGTGTGGGTGTGCGTGTGTGTGTTTGTGTGTGAGAAATAGAGAGAGTCAGTCTTGTGACAAATAATACATATATCATTTATGTTATATATTATGCTGTAATGTCATTTTTTGTGTAAGCGTGTGCGCGCGCGATAAAGTGTGCATACACGAGCAACATAGGCCTACTATTTTACTACATACAAATATGTCAATTCTAGTCATTCCGTGATGAGACATTGTGCTAATCTATAACTGATTTAACCACCCTAGTGTCGGAAGGTTGTCGTATGCCGGTGTATGTGTACGTATGATTGAGTTTGTCATGCAGGATTGTTTGCTTTTAATTGTGTGTTTTTCTTCTGTATAAATATAAGTGAACTACATATATAGGCTTAGGCCTACACAACTGAGTACCCCATGCGCACCAAGATTTCTTCGATGTAAAAGTTGAAGCGAAATAAAATGTCTTATGTCTTATGTCTTACCTCCTGCAAGAACGCTCACGCTCTTTGTTTTAGTACTGAGAGTGAGATTTTTTTTTTAAAATCCTTTTGGCGAGCAAATGAGGTTTGTACATTTGTTCCACAAATAAGGAGTTATAAACAGTATCTTCAACATGCTGATGATATCCGTTTGATTTCAAGACAAAAAGCGCCAATGACAAAATTTTGCACAGTAAGCTTTAACCCTAATTATGCTCAACATGTGAGCGTAACTACAAGTCAAACCAAGTTCTTCAATGACGACTTTCGTACTAACCCCAAAATGTTGCTATCAGTTTAAATCATGGCCTCTGCATCAAATACGACATTTTAGGCAAGCCAGGTGCGTGCCTCTTCTAAGGTGAAACTTGTTAAAAGTCCACATGCACTGTCTGCCTCGATCGCCCAGTCCAAGTTTTATCTGAGGCACTAATCAGCATCCAATCAAACATGAGAGGATCGGGTTACTACTGAGCAAATTAGTGTGCACAGTTGAGAGGGCAGTGCCATTGTATTGTATTCCCCTCCTACCTCTATGCTTCCACCCTCCTTTTCACTCTTATCCTCACCCATCACCCCTCACCCCACCCTCTTCCTGACTTTCCTTGTTAAGAGCGAACAATCCAATCACAGGGGCATTGCACGCTGAAAGTAGATCCTCGATAGCAAAGCGGTAGCTAGCGTGCATTCCATGACAGATCTACGAGTACCTATGATGCATAGGGCGGCGCGTTATGTACCGCTTTGTCATCGAAGATCCACTTTCAGCGTGTAACGACCCTGTGATCCGATGCTTCTACTAACAATGATGTGAACAATGGTCTCCCTGAACTAACCCCCGCCCACCCATCTCTCTGTCTCTCTCCCTCACTCTCTCTCCCTTCTCTTCACATTTCAGTCCTAACGATCCGGGCCAGGGCCGGACCTGGGTAAAAGTCGAAGGTGGGGTTACAGATTCAGCGAAGGCGCGAAGCGCCGAGCCTTCTAGAGGGGTCCGGGGGCATGCCCACCCCCCCCCCACCCCCCACCCCCGGGAATTTTTTTTTTCAAAGATACAAAATGGTGCAATCTGGTGCAATCTGAACCTTGAAAAAGCTATTTGTGATGGTCTGGGACTTTGAGCTTTTTTAACAATTGAACTGACAAACTCTAGGGTACAAAAATAATCCTCTGCCCCTCCCTTAAAAAAACAACACACACACAAACATTTATTTATCAGCAGAGATGTTTTGTATACTATTATTATTCACTACTTTTTGTCGATCGGTAACGGTATAAAGCTTTACCTTGTAGTTTATGAACATCACAGCCCTGCTTTCATTTTCAGTCTTGCTGCACTAGGTTCCTCGGCATTAGTACCATTTGTGAATTGTATCTTCCTGCAAAACAGTTCACTGCCTCTTTGAAGTCAATATCAACTTCCCTGTGCACTCTCAGTAAAGCAAGTCCATTGAGCCTCTGTTACCCCATTGCGGAGCGCAGGTAGTTTTTCAGGTTGCGCAACTGACTGTTTGAACGCTCACAATCGGCAGTAGTGACAGGCAGGGTACAAAGGTACTTTAGCATGATGAACAGGTTGGGATAAAAATCCCTGTCACAATGTTTCAGTGCTTCTGATGCCGTGGATGGGATGATAGCTGTCGCATTCTCAGCAGCACTTCGCCATTTGCAAACCCACCATTGGTATTCTGCATCAAGGGTAGTGTTGTCTGGTAGGCCAGACTCCCACAACATTGCCAGTGTCTTCACCCCTTCTGGAACCTGCATGAAACCATCCTGGTTGTCTATTAAAGTGCTTGGCACCAGACAGAGACCATCAACTGCTAGGTCAGCATTTTTGAACCTCGAGTCCAATTCAGTTGACAGGTGTTCCAAGAAAGGAATGGCAATGCTAATCTTGAAATATTCTTCTGGAGTGGCCGCAGGTTGGTTGTCACGGAGAGTCTGTCGGAATGCTTGACGAGGAACAATAACATCAGTTGTCAAAGCATTTGCCATTTTGCTAACTTCACCAAACCAGGCAACGAACGCTGTGTTCATAATTATCAACTTAGCATCTTAATTAATATTTCTAAAAAGTCGTTTTGGGGGAATTAGGGCAGAATCAAGATGAAGGTGCTGGAAGAGGCTTGCGGCCAGAACAGGAAAATATGGCTGCATTTACTAATTTAGGCTTAGGGGTTGGGTTACTTGGTCGTTTCAACGGGAAAACGCTTTGGACGTTTCAACGGACCCCTTGAAATGGATTTCCGTTGAATTGTCTATAAATAACTCTTTGTACCTTGGACCAAAAGTGACTAAAAACTGCAATGTTTATAAAACTTTTTTTTTTAATTGAAACTCTTTGCATTAAACAAAATCTTTTTTTTTTACTTTGGAGGGAGGGGGGGGGGTTCCGGAACCCGGGTAACCCTACCCCCTCCCCCCCCCCTGGATCCGGCCCAGATCCCTGTTAAAAGCATAGGATATGGTTGTCTCCTTTCAACGATAAGTTGTTTCGACAGGGGCGAATAGTTTATAAGTTAAAAAGCCAGATTTCCTTGTTTAACATGGACACAAGGAGCTTATTGAATACTGTTTGATGGTGTTATATTAAATACAAGGACAAAGTTCCAAAGTTACAATAAGTATATAAAGTAAAGCCCTCATTAGAAAACTATTCAAACTATACAGTGTCACTATGCACACACACACACACACACACACAAACACACGCGCACACACACACACACACACACACACACACACACACACACACACACACAACAGAGACCATCTGAAGCATGTAGCGAGGAAGTGGTGAATTTAAAACATGGATTGCATCTGGTGTTCGATTTCAGGTTTCCATTCAAAGGTTCGCTATCGATTATGAATGAACGCTGTCACGACCACCTTCACCACCACTACCCACGACGACAACATAAAAGCGATATCTCTCCAACGTAAACAAAAAATTATGCAAATCGAGTGACGTAATCATGACGCCACCTTTTATTTTTAATTGAAAAAAAAAATTCTTTAAACTTTGTTAGTAATGAGAGTGTACAGATGTGTTGAGCCGGCTTATTCAAAACTTACATAAATTGAGTGACGTCATCGTGGCGACCTGATATTTTCCT
The DNA here is from genome assembly GCA_036898135.1 of Oncomelania hupensis. Classification (NCBI taxonomy): domain Eukaryota; kingdom Metazoa; phylum Mollusca; class Gastropoda; order Littorinimorpha; family Pomatiopsidae; genus Oncomelania; species Oncomelania hupensis. The sequence continues at coordinate 57,165,403 of CM072511.1, read as the reverse complement.
TTTCATTTAGTTATTTATTTTGCGCACTTTTCTCTTAAACTAATGGACGGATTTCTTTGAAACTTGGTATTTAGTTAGTTAGTTAGTTTGTGTGTGTGTGTGAGAGAGAGAGAAAGAGAGAGAGAGAGTGGGGGAGGAGAGAGAGAAGAGTGAGAAAGAGAGAGAGAGAGATAGCAAGAGAGAGCACGCGTGGGAACTCTGCACCCGTTAGGGTCCATCGCTTTTTCTTCTTTTTCATTTTTTTTCATTTTTAGTAAATACGTCGAGCAAGAAAGATCACGAAACCACGATCAGCATGCTTTTAACACAAAGTTATACAATTTCATTAATAATTTTTTTCCGTTAGTCGTTCGATCATGGAAACGTTTTAATGCAAGACCTCGTGACTGTGACAGTATGATCACTAAATCCTCCCAATTCTCCTCCTCCTCGCCATAACCATCATGATTCTTTTTTTAAAATTTGTATGATGGTGACAATAGGGTCATTTCTCCTCGTCTTTCGGTCCTCGCTCCCGTCATCATAATACTTCTTATTTTTAACCGCTCTATATAGCCTATAGATCGTATATTCATGATTCTACTGAACTTGCCCCCCCCCCACCCCCCACCCCCCACCCCGTGCCTACAGTTTGGTGCACATGAGCTGTTACTAACGGCGATGACAAGTTTTCCCTGTCTTTCCGCAAAGAGCATCAGACGTCGCACAGGGTGGACTAAGTTTATGTCCATGATTTGTAGTCTTTACTCCAGACACATAGGAAAAAATCTGGCATGACATTGCCTGCTTTTCTCATATCCTCAGCAAAGTCCTGGCCCATCTTTTCTACGGGTCTGTGCAGGAAATCAATCAGTTCACTATCTTGGTGGCCATGAGCACAGCACATTGCCTGCCAGAGACAAGACTTAACAATGGCTCGCATGACCCCTTCCCGGCATTCCCCGTGTCTGCAACTCTGACCTTTGACATAAACCTCGGTGACTGCTAAAAGCGTCTTCTGGCAAGTTCTAAAATCCATAATAATGGGTAGGATCTGAAATGCCGTGTTGTGCGTCTTTGTACCAGTTGTAGCTAGCAATGGCACGACAGAGATGACAAATTGCTGGAATGATAAGAAATCTTGCATTTAAAAAAAAAAAAAAAAAAGGGGGGGGGGTGCGGGCGTGGGGGTTGGGAATATATATATTGGAAAAGAAAGGGGGGGGGGTAATGAATACAAATGTATAGAGTACCAAAGAATATGGGTATACTACAAAAAAGAATCATCCAAGGCTTTCCCTATATAAAAAGTGAAGACGTTTTAAGAGCAGCGCCGTCAAGCGGCTGCGTGGCGGAGCAGGTCAAGGGAGGTAAACAGACCACATAGCAACATGTAAATACAGACGATATTGCTCGACTGTATCGGCGTGTTTCTGATGAATCCCGAACATATTTGTCAACACAATTACTGTGTAATGTGTAGGAAAATGACTCCCTGCAATAATGCTGGTATTTTTGCACATTTGTTTTTCGTCAACATTGTGATATAGAGCTTACAATTTACATAAAAATGGTGAATGAAAACAGTTCGAATTCTACTTTTTTTTTTTTAATTTATACAAACATGAGGCCATTTTATGATATTCAAGTTTGTGCTGTTGGTGACTGAATCATAAAACAAAACTATTGCAGCATGCCAGAGTGCTAAATTGTATTCATAAATTAATATCCCCCATTGAATAGTGATTAGTGGGCTAAAGAGCGTTGGTTGTCAATTGAACAAAAGGGAACTTTTGAAAATTTAATTCTGCTTTGCATAATCATAATTATTGTCAAATTCAGTTCAATTTGTAAATATGTTACTGTTTCCTTTGGTTTGGTTTTCTCTGTTGTTTTTGTATGATTACATTTTTTTCTTTTCTTTAACGGCCTTCAGTGAGATGCTCTGCACACACCTAGAATACAGGTTTGTGCAGAATTTCGTCTCATATGTTACAGACGAGCAGGCATCGTATCGTGAGCCCAACCAGGCGAAAGACAAGAAAAAATCTTCACTGAAAGTTGGCCTGCAGCGGCTGCTCAAGCAATGCGCAACGAGAGCCCACCAGTCTAGCAACAAGGAGAAGAATCCACAACAACACAGCTCATAAAGGAATCCACCACAACACAGCTCTTCTAACACTGAGATAAGTACAAAGTACTCAGTGCATCCAACCTGTTACCAAAGGACCACAGTAGTCCACTCTTCCAGAATTCTGACCCTTAGGGCAGAAAGCATCTAGTGCCCGATGATGATACAGCAGCTGGATAGAACTATCAAGAAGCGACCTATTCAAAGAGACATTTGAACTTTTAAGTTAGTATCGTACTTAGCAGATTGTGTATAGAGTAGAGGAAATAAATGTGTGATATTTACTGTTATCAAGTGGCTGGACTACCAAATGTTTCATAGCCGTGTGAAAGCTAGTGTGACAGTGATCTTTTACCATTTTTCTTTCTATCTCTGTACCCCAGCCTAAACACAGACCGAGCTAAACATATAAATGTATTAAGTAGAGTCACAGGGAGATTTACTAGCGATCCTCATAGACTAAAGACGAGTGGGTAATAGCATTCCATTGTGCAGAGCCCAGCAACAATAGACCCACCGTCACACCCACTAATCACTAATCAATGGGGGATATTAATTTATGAATACAATTTAACACTCTGGCATGCTACAATAGTTTTGTTTTATGATTCAGTCACCAACAGCACAAACTTGAATATCATAAAAAGGCCTCATGTTTGTATGAATTTAAAAAAAAATTAAATAAGTAGAATTGAACTGTGTTTATTCACCATTTCCAGGTAAATTGTAAGCTCTATATCACAATGTTGACGAAAAACAAATGTGCAAAAATACCAGCATTATTGCAGGGAGTCATTTTCCTACACACTACACAGTACTTTTGTTGACAAATATGTTCGGGATTCATCAGAAACACGCCGATGCAGTCAAGCAATATCGTCTGTATTTACATGTTGCTATGTGGTCTGTTTACCTCCCTTGACCTGCTCCGCCACGCAGCCGCTTGGTGTCGCCGTGGTGTCGCTGACGTCACTCGTTTCCATAGAATCGTGTTATGATTTTTCTTTGTAGTATAATCATATTCTTTGATAGTACACACATACTAACTACACAATACATCGATGGAGTGCCGGGGGTTTCAGTATAAATAGTATCCCCACTTTATGGAAATTTAGTGCTTTAAATTCCCACTGTCGCTGTCTTCCTCATTTACTCTTTCCCATTCCTGCTCTGTCCTATCACTCTGCTATACTATCTTCTTCTTCGCTAGATCAATGACCTACCTTTTTTCTTGAAAACTCTTCCTGGACAAGACTCCTTGTTTGTGTATGAGGTCTGTTGGATCAGCTTGGGAGTGTTGGACGCTTTCTGCCGGGTGGTCACTAGGGCTTCATATGATGTTATTATTTAGCAATATAGCATTTTATATGTATATGTTTTGTTGATAATTTATAATGATGTTTGTATTCTATTTTGGTTTTGTAACCGGGGGTTCGAGTAGTTGGGGTAAAGCCTCAGCCGTCCCCTGCGTGGGATGTCTTTATTGTAAAGTAACTGGCCGGTGGAGGGCATTCAATTTTCCCACTAGGGTTGTTTCAGCAGATCTTTTATGCGGATCGGGGGTTGTCCGGTCCTGATTTGGCTCGGAAGAGTCCGCTGGACCTAAAGCAACAATCAATCAATCAATCAATATGCATAGACCCTGGAAGAAGACGTTTTATCATCAATCTACACGTCTGGAAAGCGCAGCTATACGCCATTTAGATCTGATCGCAAACGGGGACCCTTATGTGGAGGCGCCCGCTTTTTAATTTTGACGTCACTAACATCCAATGACAAAACCAGAAGTGACGCAGTTGTAGTTGTAAAAAAAATAAAAATAATAAGAGCATGGAGGGCTTGTACATCTTTCTGCGTCAATGTGTGAATTGTATCACACAGTGTGGTATTTTGTGCTTGTTGTACACGACTTTGGTTTGTGTGTTTGTGCGTGGATGAGGGAACAGCTGTGCAAATAAGATCGAAAACGGACTCATGTAAATCCCTGCTGTGGTCAAAACTGAAGGGGACCAACAACAAAAAACTAACAAAAAACAAAAAAACAATACCAAAGTCTTGAAAAGAAGCTATGTGATTCTGCATATTTGGCAACCCGCGCCGACAGTAATGCGGGTATTAGAGAAATGGAAAAATATCAGTGTACACTTCTGGATCCGTAAGGACAAAGTCTACTTGTGCAAAATCGAAAGCCGTGAAAATGGTGCATATACACAGTAATGAGACGCGCAATTTGTCTGACCTGTCGGTGTATTTTTATATGATGGCAGAGATTATGGTGAGCATCCTGGCTATCACCATCAACGCTTCAGTTCTGTGTGCCATCTTGTACTTCAAAAGTCTGAAGAAGAGCGCCACAAGCTATTTTATCGCGGCCCTTGCCTTGTCCGACTTCTTCGTAGGGTGCTCTGTGCCGTTCCTTGTGGTGGCCACGCTCCTGAGATTCCCTCAACATTTCTACTGGTGCGTGTTTCTCAACTGTCTGTTCCACACTTTCACCAACATATCGGCCTACAGCATGCTGATGGTGGCAGTTGAACGTTACATTGCAGTCACCCGCCCCTTTTTCTATCTTCACTTCGTCAGCAGCTATAACGTCATCACCATCGTCACTTTTTTTTGGTCGATGGCCATTTTTCTCAGCTTCGTGCCTTTAATTTTTGCTTCCACAGAGCAGACGGAAAATTTTAAAGATTGTGAGTACATGCACATGGTGGACATCGATTACATGTTCTACATAACTTTTTTTGGCGTGACTTTGGTCAGCTTCTTCATGGTTGCCTGGCTACACATTGGGGTGATGCATGTAGCTCAGCGGACCCGCACTGCTATCGGCTACATGAACAATCTCTCCAAGAAAGAGAAAAACAGGTTACGCACAGATATGCAAGAGCTGCAAAATTACAAAACACTGTTCTTCACCGTCATAGCTATTCCGCTGCTATGTATGCCCTTACACGTCGCCAATATTCTTATGATTTTTGACGTGGACTTCCCGCGAACAGAAGTGTTGCCTATGGTAGTGGTGCTGAATCACTTCAACTCGTGCGTCAACCCGGTACTCTATTCGCTGTGTTACAAAAAGTACCGCACGGCGGTGAGATGGGTGTTCTGCAAGAAGCACGTGCCAATGACCTCCAGCATTTCAGAAGTCACGTACACACACTCTGAACAGCAGGTGGACGTGGACAATGAAATTCGCAAGATGGAGATCATCTCCACGTGGAGCACCTTGAACAGTCATTCGTCGACAGACATCAATAAAAGAGCTTTGGCGCACGAGTGGCTCAACAAGCTCCCACGGTCTATAGAGAGGTCCTCGATCCGTAATTCTCTTGCTGATGCCTTTTCTATTTCCAACAACACACCCAGAGGGTCCGTGAGTGCTGTTTCAAATAATAAGAGGTCTTCATCAAAAAGTGTACGCTCAGTCATGCCCGCTCCTGTCTTTCCAGAGATACCTTCCGCCTCGTTCCCGGCGTGCAAAACCGTTTCCGAATCAAAATCAGCCAGCGGTTATATAAGGCAGACCAATGAACAGGCAGAAGCTACGGTGGATACACCTTCTACAACCCTGGGTTCCACTATGTCTTTTATTAATATTTCAACAAGCCAAAGGGAGATGTTTTCAGTCGATAGTTCAGGGGCAAGAGTTTCTTCTCCTAGTCAAACATCCAGCAGGCTATATTCCAGAAATGCCAAATTGTCCAGAAAGCAGTCTGTGACCTTTGCAAAATCGCCAATAGAAAACGTCTGTATCAACGATCCCATAGCTCTGCAACTAGCGGTACAAGAAAAAGAAGAGACCTAGGCTATATCCACATGATGAAACATGGCGCGGACGGCAGCGAATCGGGACGCTGCGTGTGTGTGTGTGTATGTGTGTGTGTGGGTGTGTGTGTGTGTGGCTACAATCAACAGAACATTCATTAATGTAGCGAATTTAAAATATTAAAAAATCGATTTTTAAAATGTTAAACAAAATTATTGGTTTATTTGTTACACTGTAGAAGACTGACGTAACCTGCTGCTGTTCCCTCTCCTCCACCTAACAAAGTAGACCTACTACGTCCTTTTTCCTATGTCCTTGGTAGCGCTGCTCAGAGACGTGGCTATTCTTTCTCTCATAATGTTTTCGCGGCTGTATACATGTATGTTCCCAGTGTATGTGAGAACCCAGAGTTTTGATAAAAAAAAGGTAAAAAGGTAAAAGGTAGTCCCATAGCCTTGTGGCCGTAGGGGAGCGTGATGTTGGAGATCACACTTATCTTGGGCCAGCGTAATGAGGGTGATGCCCAACTCTCTCCCTCGCTGCTTTACCTTCCCCACCCTCAAGAGAGTAGGTACTCAATCACAGTTGAGTCAACTGGGGGCGTGATAGGTTTTTATATAAAACGGTAAATGTGTACGCTGCGTGAGAGGACATATTAAGTGTTTAGCTGTACATATGAATGTGTTTCCATTGTTATTGTATATATTATACTGTAAATAACCATGTCGCTTTCATGTTCCGCTTTATTGTTCAATGTAAATAATTATGCGTAAGCCTCCTGCATTTAAAACGAACGCTATGAAAACATAGAGTTAAGAGAACGTGTGGAGCTGTAGGAACATAGAGATTTCGATCATGTGGGAACAGGAATGACTCTACTATAATATTACTACTAAGAACGAATGAATGAATTAATTAAAATTTTTGCACTTACGTAAATAATTTCACACAAAAGGCATTATCAAAGCGCTGAACTTAAACGTTGTACTGGATCTACTGGTCCTCATCACCGTCTCCATTGTAGCAGTAATAATAAATAAAGAAACAAACGAAACAAATAACTCTTTGGAATCCACAAACTTTGGAATCAGGATTTATTTATTTATTTTTATTTATTTAATCGTTCTTATAGAGCGTTTTTCCAGCTAAAGAGCTGCTCAAGGCGCTGGTCGATACAGGATCTATCTCAAGACGCCCGAGGCGCCAACTTGCAGCCTTTGGACGCATCATAATAACGCCCCAGACAACTGAGCACAATCCTGGGCAGCCAGGGATGGGAAGAAGGACTTAGGTGCATGCTTGGGTGTGTTCTTGTTTCCGGCACTCACCCGTCTAGGACATGAGCGTCAGGATCTTTAAAGTCCGTTATGATGGAATGTATGCCCCGGCCTGGGATCGAACCCGGGACCTTCAGATCCGCAAGCCAAAGCTCTACCATTAGGCCACCGTGTCAGGATTAACTATTTGGTATACACTATATCAATAATCAGGGCTAGAAATTAACTTTTTTCTTTGGGGGCCACCGGGCCCCTTGATTGAAAAATTTGAGGGCCCACAAGCAACTTTCGGGGCCCAATTTGAAAAATAATGCAAACAAAAAACAAAAGAATTATATAATTAGTAGAAAATACAATTTCTCTGATAATCTAAATAAAAACAATTGAATTTCCAATTTTGCTGAGTGATGTCATTTTTATTTGCCTTTTCTTTCACTTTCAAACATTACCAACAAAAAAGGGGGAAAAAAAACACACACACATTCAGTGACACACATGTGACTAGTGAACCTGAAATGGCCATTAAACAAAATAGAACAAAATCAAGTGAGTCTCTTGTATAATACTTTTCAGTTTTGTGACTGAGTATTGCACAATACACATAATTAAATTTTTAATATGAGTAACCTAACAAAAAATCTGACCTCAATGCACAAAAGTTCAAAACAAAACCATGAAAGGGAACTAAACTTAACAGTACTCTTCCTGATAATCTAAAACAAACAGATTTTGCCTTTTCTTTTTTTTTTTCAATCATCTATTCATATTACACTTATGTGCACTTGAGTTAACACTTTTGAGTGCAAAATTAATGGGTTTTCGCTTCTTTTCTCTGTTTTTTTTTTCTGTCCAAATTTAGGGCACCGGTGTGGGTTGCTTCCCTTGGCCCAAATACAAAACTGCCGAGTAGAGCTAGCTGTAGCAGACGAATTATTTTGCGGGCCAAACGGACCCTTCGTTTTTCAACTTTCCGAGCCCGAAATCAACTTTGCGGGTTTTTGGCCCCGGGCCCCCGCTAATTTCGAGCCCTGATAATGGTACTGGATGCAGTCAATCTAAATTTATTTTAAAAAAGAAAAAAAGATTTTCCTTCTGCCTTCTGTAATAGCGATGTCATCAGATCGCGCGCTTCGAGTTCGACTGAAGTGTCCGTATTATTATTATTATTATTATTATTATTATTATTATTATTATTATTATTATTATTATTATTACTACTACTACTACTACTACTACTACTACTACTACTACTACTACTACTACTACTACTACTACTACTACTTCTACATCCTTCGAACGCTTTAGATAGTCCCGCACGTGTCTGAAATTAATGGTACAATGATATGAGTGTTGTTGATTGTGTACATGTTTTTGCTGTTGTTGTTGCTACTGCAGTAGATGATGAGTTTTCTGTTAAGAGTGTGAAACAGGATACGTTCTATTTAAATAAACAACAACAACAACAACCACAAAACACGCATCCTCTACGGACCTGCACCTGTAAGTGCAATATTCTACATCAAAAGGTGGCATGTAGCGACCTGAGTAGGCCCTACGTTTTAGTAGCATGAAGTGGTGCGCTAGGTGTTGGTAGTGAGATAGGCAGTGCAAAGGTCATACTCCCAAACCAAAGGCAAAAAGGGGAGAGAATCCTACAACTCAATGCAATACAACATAAATTATCTGTTTTACCTCAAACAATGAATTTGCACAAGCGTAGATCATTTGACATTAAAAGGAAAGTACAAGTTAAAGTCATATGTGACAAGGCATTGTCCAGTTTTATATATATAAACACACGCACACCCACACACACACACACATGCAGGCAAATATCACAGGTAATAATATAATTATCACAATTCATCAATACCACCAATTCAAACCTAGATCCCAGTTACTGCCCTTGAGTGCGCCTGCGGCATACGGCGTCTTAAGTATACTTTTCAAACTGTTCTGCTTCTGTCATGTTTAAATATGTTAATTATTTAATTGCTTAAATTGATCAAACTTGAATATAATTAATGGTAACACGTCATTTCTAATCATTTCGCTTCTGTAAATACAGTAATCCAAAACCAGTAAGGTAATGAATCTCTTTCAACCACACCCCCGCTAACCATCATCCTCACCAACCCCACTCACATACATGCATACATACATGATTGTATACATACACAGACAATCTGAACTCGCAGTGAGTTTACGCCATTGCTAAATAGGAAGCAGAAGAAAGCCAACTTTACAATAAATAACCAAATTCTAAACCAAATCTACCAAACCAAACCACTGAAAGAATAATGGGGCTTTCTTCGGTATTTTGGAACTTTGTACCAGAACCACCAAACAAACGGGTTATATGGTTTGGATGAGTGTAAGAATACATGTAGAGTGAGTGTTTTGAAAGATGTTTGGACAGATCTGGGAGGAGGAATTAGCAGGTCTTTCCTCGCCTCCTTTGAAGCAGTATCCCCTACCTGAGAACTAAATGAAGCTTTGGTGAGGGGCCTGAAAGGCCATCGTGGAGTTCAGGCAAGGTGAGCTTCGACGATCGAGCTCGGCTGAGAACTGAATTTAAAAAAAACTGATTACTGCATACAGTTCTTTGCTATCAAAATACGGACACTTCATAGTCAGTATTAAGTATACACCATTTGGTATGTACTTATATTGTTACTACTTAATATTGTACAAAAGCTCTTGAATGACCGAAGTTTGCCAAGTAAATGCTAGTTTTGTAACAATGAACACTCAAGTCTGAAACAGATGAGGAAGAGCAGCGTGCTGTTCTACAACAATCAGAGAAACTCAATCATCAAATCTATGTGGTTCACCGCGCACTATGTTTACAGTTGGTTTTTAGGAGTAGCTGCTGTAGATTCAGCAGGGAAATATACTGAAGCAGATAGTTTATCAGATTCAATACAAAGGTTCAATCAAGTTAGTTTGACGTTGGTGAGTGCATAATTATTCCACCTCCCTGTACAGTTTTCTAGACTTTATGTCTCAGCAGACAAGTTCAAGTTGATAGCTTGCTTTATAGTGCATGAAATGCGAATGCTTACTTTGTTGCTGTAAATATATACGGACAATAAGTACACACGGACAATATGCATTCCACAGACACGTGACCAATCTTTTATTGTCCGTGTCTGGACAAGGTTACATCTGCTCTACTTTGAGATGTACATGTCGAGACATGTTGCTAGCGAACCAATTTGCCCAAATTCTCTCTGTAAACGCACCCAAAGAACGTACAGCTTCACAAAGAAGGATCATAACGCCACACCGCTATATAAAAAGTGATGACAGATGCGTTTGGCGCGCACCAAGCGGAGGGTCTGAACGCTCGTTGCAAGGGACGTAATCTTCTGCTTAGCAATACGTAAACAAACCTTGCCACAGGACTTTTTTTGAACCCTAAACATTATCCTTTTGTAGTAAAACGAACTCAAAAATGTTTTATTTATACAAGTAAATACTTTTTTTTAATTCACATTAATTACCAAAGCTGTTCGATTGATGATTTTATGCAGACCTATCACACAGTAACTGACCAGCAAAAAAGTGTGACATTAAAAACAAACACGGTGCTTGCCTTTATTATAGATTCATTAGTACGCAACCACTTGGCAACAAACCTGTTAATTAATGCAATTATTCAGTACTAGTGGTTTTTGTACCCTGGCAAGCCAGGGTACACAGGTTGCTGTTTAAAATGTAGACAGAGAGATAACTGTTGTCTGCGAGTTTCATTTGGACGATGATACCTCCCCATATCCCCCTTAATACCTCACAATACCCCCCCCCCTCTGATATCTCCCCATCCCCCCCCCATGATGCCTCATCATACCCCCTTGATACCTCCCCGAACCCACTTAATACCTCCCCATAACCCCTTGATACCTTTCGTACCCCCCTTGTAACCTACCTGTACCCCGTTGATCGTTTCGCAGGTATGGATGAAAGGAATCAACCATCACCATACCCCCTTATATATACCCGTATCCCCATTATGCCTACCCATGCCCCTTTAAACCTACCCGTAGCCCCCTTTTACCTACACGTACCACCCCATCCCGATCCTTGATAATAATAATAATAATAATAATAATAATAATAATAATAATAATAATAATAATAATAATAATAATAATAATAATAATAATATTGAATAATACAAATAGAAATCATAAAAAACACCAAGGTTTTAAAATAAAATTTGATATAAGATATTATAATAATAATAATTATTATTATTATTAGTTTATAAATAATAATAATAATAATAATAATAATAATAATAATAATAAAAATAATAATTTTAAAAAATAATAATAATAATAATAATAATAAAAATAATAAAAATAATAATAAAAATAATAATAATAATAATAATAATAATAATAATAATAATAATAATAATAATAATAATAATAATAATAACAATGTACCACCCCATCCCGATCCTTGGTAATAATAATAATAATAATAATAATAATAATAATAATAATAATAATAATAATATTGAATATAGATTAATACAAATAGAAATCATAAACACCAAGGTTTTAAAAGAAAATTTGATATAAGATATAATATAAATAATAATAATAATAATAGTAATAATAGTAATAATAATAATAATATTAATAATAAAGGTAAAAAGCCTAAATTAAAAAGAAAAATATCCATATTGTAGTGGGAAAAAAAAAACATATAAAAAAATATGGAACGCGTCGGATTCGAACTTGGGTCGCCCTAAACGGTAGGCGAAAGTGTTACCAACTGAGCTATCAATGCTTCGTACAAAAACAATACATTTTTTGGTCTATATGGGAAAACATGCTGAAACCTAAATTGGATTTTTAATGGAAGCGCGCGGAATGAGGCTATTGCAGTTTGTGGACATTTTGTTTATTTATTTATCTCAGAAACGGTTAAACGTTCGGTAAGGAAATGTCGGCTATAACGATTTCGTGGGTTTTGAGCACACAGTAGGCCGATTCCCAGCGGCCAGCACCTGCCCAGATCAGCGTCCATACCGGACAAACTTTATAGTAGTGGCGAAGAAGGACTTCCGGCTAAGCAATTTATATATATAGATTACTGAATTGCTCTTGTTGTGCAGTTATTGCCTTGTTTTCTCCTTTATATGAAAGTGTGAATCTGCCTATTAATTGAGTGCATGACTGCGTGTGTATTAATTTGTGCTATAGGCCTACACATGCAACAGTTTTTTTTTCTTCTGAGAAAGCTCGAGTGCATTTATAACTTTTGTCTGAACTTGTTATGAAATAACTTCATAATGCATTCCTGTGTAGCCTACTCAGGCCTGTATGTGTGCAACTGTATAATAGGCATATTTGCCGAGAAAACGAAATCGGTGACCATACATATAATAAGACAAGGAAAAGAAATCAGTGACCAGACAGTTAAAAAGACGGACAAGCAAGTGAAAATGAACAAAAACAGTGCATTACTGAACTTGCATGTCATTTAATTGTATTACAATACAACATGCAACAAATTGAAACATAGCCATGTAAAGTGCCAAAGCACAAAAACATGCCCAAAGTTAATTGATAAGAATTTAGAGAAGCAATATGAATTATTAGGAAATCTACACACACACACTTGATTCTGAAGAAACATTTTGATTTTATTAATTCACTTCACTTTTAAGATTCCTACAAACTTGATATTAGTTTGTAAACTGTTTTTAATGTTTCAATTTCACATATACACGCATTCATCAAAAGGCCTTTCTTATAGAATTACTCAAGTTAAGACAGGGAGATAAACTAGAAACACTGAAGACGTAAAATACACAACAGTTGGAACGCAACACCAATTTACGTTTTGCTAATTTTATGGTTCTCTTCTTCCTCACATAAGATAATAGAATAATAATTAAAACGGAATTCAAAAAAACTATATTCAAGAAAACTATAAGTCTTATAGTAATAAAATAATAAGTAGCTGAACTTTAATATGAATTTATCTCTCTCTGAAACAACCCCGTTCCGGTCTGACAGACAATTACGTTTATGAAAATATGAAAACATTGTTACAAACTTAGTTTCAATATTATATTTTGAACAAGTAAATCATAAAAATATAAATATTCAAATTACCGTGTCTGTCATGAACAGAATCCAGAATCACCACAGTGAAAAATAGAAATAGCATACACCACAATATTTTCGAGTCGCAAAGAATAGCATTCACTCTTTTTTTTCACAGTCTATCTTTCATTCCAATTTTTCTATCCTAGCCCTACTTCATCCGTCCAGTCACAGACACTCTCAGATGCATACGTGAACAGCCTTTTGTTCTCCAAACAGTCTTTTTAGAGGCGAGTTGTTGTTGTTTTATTCCATTTAAAGTGCAGGAGGCTTGCGCCTATTTACACTAAACGCTAACAGCAGGATATGACAACACAATTATGACTATAAAATAACAATACAAGCACAATAATATGCACATACAACTGCATTCAACTCATTTTTCACGCCATGTACACAGTGTCAGCTTTATATCGCTCTTTGTAAAATTCCTGCAGCTTCACACATGCTGTCCGCCATGTTATCAACACTAGCCGGCTAGCAAAGCTTCAGACCCCCCGCTTGGGGGCGCTGCGTGCTTTCGATTTTGCACACTTTTGAGTTATGCACCTTCTTTGTGAAGCTGTACGTTCTTTGACGCACCAGAGATTTTGCCAGCCGGTACACCCTAGCAGTGTAACGGATTGTTGAAAAGACGACAGATCCCACAAATTGTATTCACGTAGCACTCCTTCCCCCCTTAACGTTAGCCTAGCTACAGTGGCTGTAGCGGGTTAACCATACCACATGGTTCTAGTAGCCCAGGGGCGGACGAGGGGGGGGTTTCCGGGGTTTCCGGACCCCCCCCCCCCCCAGCCCAAAAAAAAAAGGAAAAAAAAGAAGAAGAAAAAGGAGAGAGAGAAAGAGAGAGAGAAAACTTTAAAGGAAACAGATCAATCACTTGGAAACGGTAACCTCCATATCCCATATATATAGAATATAAAATTATAAAAAAAATAAAAAAATAAATAAAATAAATAAATAAATAAATAAATAAATAAAATATGTATATAATATATATTTATTTATTTATTTATTTTATTTTGTATTTTTATTTTTTTAATTTTATTTTTTTATACGAGTATTTGACCTCTCCCACAATATGCAAGCCTTCGCAATCTTCTCCCTAAAAAAGTTCAATCATTGCAATCATTTTAAACAATCTCCAGACGAACATCGTCTTTCGTGCTCCACAAAGAGCAAAGCTGATATTTCCCGTCTTCGGCAACATTCTATTTATTTATTTATTTTATTTTTTAAGGGGGGATTGGGGGGGGGGGGGGGGGCGCCACGAGCGGAAGAAATGAAAAGAAAGAAAAAGATATTCCTAATGGATAATATAATGGATTACGACAGGAGTGCCCAATACGTCGATCGCGATCGACCGGTCCATCGCGAAGGCAGTGTGACTGAGTAGATCGCGTAGCAGTAAAAAAAAAAAAATTGACGTCAGCCTATTATATGACTATATATATGTTTTGCATTTTGGTGGTAGGTAGATCATTTTGGCTTGGTCATTTTAAAAGTTCCTCGCATGCTGAAAAAGTCATAGTTTGGGCAACCCTGGCTTACGTTGACGTTTTAGCAAAAAGACAAATAGTCAAAGTTCCGTCCCTTTGCTAGTTTATTCCGACTCGCGCCAGCGCTTCAAAATGCCGCGAACGCCGTCGTTGAAGCCCTCCGATTCGAAAGGTGTGGCAAAGCTCAGTACATATTTTGGGAGCAAAGGAGGTAATTATTATTTTGATAATTTAATCTTACAAGTAAATAACATATCCTATCCTATCCTATCCTATCCCATAACTCGGAGGTCGTAGGGGCACCACAGATGATCGTTTAACCAACGTACTCCATCTTTTCCTGTCCTCAGCAATCCTGATTGTTTCGCTCAGTGTCAAACCAATCCAGTCTCGAATGTTGTCATCCCACCTCTTTTTCGGTCTCCCTCTTCTTCTACCTCCTTGCACTTTGCCTTGCAGGATGGTCTTTGCAAGACCTGATGATCTGGTGACGTGGCCATTCCCTCGGAGTTTCCGTTTTTTCACCACTGTGAGCAGGTCATCGTGTTGTCCAATGGCTTGTGTGATGGTCTGTCGGACTTCGTCGTTGGTGATGTTCTGGGTATAGGAAATGCCCAGAAGTCTTTTGTAGCACCTCGTCTCCATGCTTTGTATTCTTCGTTGGAGATCTGCTGTGAGGGTCCATGTTTCGCAAGCATATAGGAAGATGGAGATGACAAGAGAGCGCAGCAGCCTTACCTTGGAATGTAGACTGATGGTCCTGTCTTTCCAATTTGGCTTCAACCTCGCCAGGGCAGCAGTTGTTTGTGCGATCCTGGAGAGGACTTCCTGTCGGGACCCATTGTCTAATACAATGGCTCCTAAATATTTGAAGCTATGCACTGTGTTGAGGGATTGGCCTTGGACTTTGATGTCCGTGTTGATGCCATGGGTGTTGTTGGTCATCATTTTGGTCTTCTCTGCACTTATTTCCATTCAATAGGCTCTGGAGGTGGTGTCAAGCCTCTGTACCAGTCGTTCAAGTTCTTGTTCCTCTCCAGCCAATCCATCAATGTCATCCGCAAAATGAAGGTAGGAGATTGCTCTTCCCTCTATGCTGACTGTGCCTTCCTGGTCTGCAAGGGCATCTGACATGATGCGCTCTAGGAAGATGTTGAAGAGTGTTGGAGAGAGTAGGCATCCCTGACGCACACAGATTGTTGTTCTGAACCAGTTTCCGATGGCGCTGTTGTGGAGGACTGCACTGGTAGCCTTGTCATACAGGCTTTTGATGACTTCAACAATTTTAGGGCTGATGTTGTACACTCTCATGTTTGCCCACAGATCTGCATGCCTACGAACACATGATATAGATGTTGTTGGTGCTGTAGGTATTTCTCACAGATTATTCTGAGGTTGAAAATCTCTTCATTGGTACTTCGCCCTGCCCTAAATCCTGCTTGCTCTTCGGCTATGATTTGTTCAGCTTGGGGTTTCAACCTGTTGAGTATTATTTTCAGGTTCCTGAAGGTTACCTTTTTTGGGAAGAGTGATGACAAGCCAATTGGTCCATGGTGTCGGCCACTCCCCACTCTGCCACATCTTGTTACACATAATGGTGAGTGGGTCGATCATCGCTTCTCCTCCTGCTTGAAGCAGTTCCGCGGGTATGTTGTCCACTCCCGCTGACTTCTCCTTCAGCGATTGCACTGCTGCCTCAACATCTTCTCGGAGAATTGGGAGGTTTTCTTCTTCTTCTCTGTTCTCTGGACATGCTAGAACTGATGGGTCTTCGTTTGGTTTGTGGATGTAAAGGTCAGAGCAGTATTCTGTCCATCTGTCCAAGACTTCTTGTTCTTCTGTAAGGCATAAGCCACTTGCTTTGGATCGTGGAGACCTTGGGCTGTTTAACACTTGTCAGCGGCTTCACAGTCTGGTAGGCCTTCTTGCTGTTGTTCTTGTTCAGACTGTTCTCTATTTCCTGGCATTGAGCTTCTATCCAGTTCTTATTTGCTGTGCGCATGCCTTTTCGGATGTCATTGTTGATTTTTCGGTAGGCATCAGCTCCCTGTCAGGTGTTCTTTTTCTTTTTCATCTCTCTTCGTTTATCACACAGATCCAAAAGTTCAGGTGTGATCCACAGCTTCTTCTTTGACCGGTGCTTTCCAAGGATCTCCGTGGCTAAGTTGAAGGTGGTGGTCATGGTGTTGACATCTACTTCACCAGCTCCCAAAATGAGCACTGGTGCAAATTTCCCTCCAATTGTGGCCTGAAATATTTCTGTCACCTCCGGGTCTTGCAGTTTGTCCAGGTCGAACTTCAGTCTAGTGCACTTTGCTGTGTTTACTCTCTTCAAGTGAAGCCGGAAAGACATCAACACAAGATTGTGGTCACTTCCGAGGTCTGTTCCTGGAAAAGTGCGTGTCCTGCCAATGTTGATGCTTGATCTGAAGCGTTTCTTGACCATCATTAACATTTACCGCGTAAGTCCCTTTAATAGAATTTTGGAAACCCTCCCCCAAAAACTAACTGATCCGCCCCTGTAGCCTACTAGCAGCCTACACCCATAGCAGATGCGTTCTATATGCTTACCCGAACACAATTTTAATTCGCGTGAACATCAGCAGCCTAATTCATGAGCACGGACTAATTTAAGTCCAGACTACAGATTAGTCTGCGACTAACTACGCTCAGACTAACCTAGTTGCAGGCAAGCGATTTATGAACAGGGACTAAAGGGAGCATAGCTAGTCAGCGACTAAGTGTATTTAGTCCCTAACAAAATGGCCGCTTCCAAGAGACCGCGCTGTACTAATTTTTCCACTGACGAAATTGCCAAGCTGTTAGAAGAAGTTAACTATGAAAAAGGGGTACTACTGAGCGTAGGCCAAAATATTGTCACAAATAAACGAAAATATGAAATATGGAATAGAATAACTACAGCAGTAAACGCTTTTGGTGGAAATGCAAGAGATTGCGCGTCCATTAGAAAAAAATGGAAAGACCTTAAAATGGAAGTGATAATTAACCAAACGCCAGCACATTCCAGTGACTGGAGGGAGAGGAAAACTAAAATATCTACCCTTCGAAGATATAATTGCCGACATAATAGGTGCAGGATCGCACCAAGCTGAGGGTATACCAAGATGTGAGTAGAGTAACAGATCTATTTTGACCTACTTAGGTAACACGCTTTGCTTGTACTGTAGTAGACTTTGCTCACTGACTGAGGCTTTATGTTTATTGTTTACAAGTCAAACTGCATTCTCCCCTACTCTAACTAGTATTGGTTCAGTTTAAAATATATAAGATTACTGATACATGTAGACTTGCATTGTAGTCTTTAATTTTGATTGCCTTTGAGTATGTTTGGTGTGCTTAGCTTCTCGCAGTGACTAATTTAATTGATTTTTTGTTTTATTTATTATAGAAGTGATTATGTGTGCATGTGTGTGTGTGTCTGTGTGTGTGTGTTTGCAGAAGGTGGTTATTAGTGAAAAAATTATCTTCTTTTCTTGTTTTGTATATTTTCTTTTTGATTACTTGTAAATTTTTGACTTGGGCTTTGTTTAGATTAGGCGTCAATAGCCATAATAATAATAATAATAATAATAACAGGAGGCACTGTGGTCTAATAGTAGTGCTTCGGCTTGCGGATCGGAAGGTCCCGGGTTCGAGCCCTGGCCGGGCCATTGTGTTGTGTCCCTGGGAAAGACACTTTACTCCTGTTTTCCTACTCCTTCGGATGAGAGTATAAACCGAGGTCTAGTCTGTGTCGCATACATTCTATCATAACGGACTTTAAAGATCCTGACGATCATGTCCTAGACGGGTGAGTGCCGGTGACAAGAAAACACCCAGCATGCACCTAGGTCCTTCTCCCCCATCCCTGGCTGCCCAGGATTGTGCTCAGTTGTCCTGGGCGTCAGACCATGCGCCCAAAGGCTGCGGGTGGGCGTCTCGGGCGGCTTGAGTTAGATCCTGTATCGGCCAGCGCCTTGAGCAGCTCTTGATCTGGAAAAGCGCTATATAAGAACGATTAAATAAATAATAATAATAATAATAATAATAATAATAATAATAATAATAATAATAATAATAATAATAATAATAATACTTTTAAAATGTAGGCCTGCTATTTGGCATGCTATAGTTTATAGATCTATGCAAGTATTTATTATTATTATAATTATTATTATTATTATTATTATTATTATTATTATTATTATTATTATTATTATTATTATTATTATTAATAATAATAATTCCTTATGCTTAAGGAAAAATTGTTTGTTAAATCGAATTGTTACGAAAACTTGTAGCAGTGGTGGTAGAGATCCTTGTCGCTTTGCCTGATACTCGATGGCATTTTTGACAAGATCTGTCAGCAGGAAGATTTCTTGTCGGCGAAATCGGAACTTCGCATAATCTATATTTTATCGCCATCAAAGACCTTTAGAGGATTTGTGCGGTCACGGAACGCTCGATTTCTTCGTAAATTCCGCCTATCCAAGTAAGCCATGTACATGTTGGAAGTCAGACTAAGCCCTTACGCCTGCTAAATCGCGGGTGTAACTTTTTGGCACTTTAGTCTCGCAATTAGTCTCAGACTAGACTTAGTCAGAGTCCATGAATTTCATATTAGCAAGTTTAGTCTCAGACTTGTATGTTAGTCTCAGACTAAGGTCCTAGTCCGTGTTCATGAATTAGGCTGCTGTGCACTTCACACTTATGACAGTATAATTATAAGCAATGTAAATCCTACATGGTGTAATTCACCTGTCTTACGCCACACTGGCATGTCAGGTGATATGTCTTGTACCGTTTCTGTGTAAACCTACGTCATGACCAACTATGTAAGCTTACACGTACAGCACACATGTTTTCCGTCGAACAGCATATGCATGCATTTCGTGACCACTGTCAAAATATCTCAAATTCCTACTAGTGAGACATGCGTGCTTTGCAAATTGGTCAGCCTCGCTCAAAGGTCGAGATCACTGGAGCTGTCCAAAGTCAGTCCTTACAGGTATTTTGAAGTGAATTTGACCCTTATTATTTACTTAAACAATAGGTACATAAATCATAATATAAGTAGGCCTAAATAAGGCATTGTCGCTAAATAAAAAAAAATTATTTACCTATAGAATACATTATTTAGCAGATTGTGTTAAAATAATGTATTTTTTAGAAATGTTTTTAACTATATTTTGTTTAACTATATAATGCATTATTTAGCAGAATTTGCTAAATAATGTATTATTTTGAAGATGTTGTTTAGGGACTGCAATTTTCATTAGTCAGGGATTCCAGGATTCGCTTAAAAACTTGGTTTTTATAATTTTACTGCTTTCTATAATTAAATGCAAGGTTTTTCCAAAGATTGAGTATCCAAAATTTTTGATAATTATTTATTTTTTAAACATAAATTACTCAACAAATTCGAAGATAAAACGTCTGCAACCTCCGGAACAAAAACAGAAGGTCAAGGTCAGTTTTTGTGCGGAAATTTTCATTTTTTTAATTATCCCGTTAAAAAAGTGTTTGTTTTTTTATTTGTTTACCCAAAAACTGTGTTGAGACTGTTTCCGTTTGTTCTTTTGATTAAAATTATGTTTTAATTTCAAACGGAAAGTTTCCTATCCTGTCCTATCCTATCCTGTCCCGTAACCCGGAGGTTGTAGGGGCACCACAGATGATCATCTTTCTCTGTCCTCAGCAGCCCTGATGGCTTCGCTCAGTGTCAATCCAGTCCATTCTCGAATCTTGTCCTCCCACCTCTTTTTCGGTCTCCCTGTTCTTCTACCTCCTTGCACTGTGCCTTGCAGAATAGTCTTTGCAAGGCCTGATGATCTGGTGACGTGGCCATGCCATCGGAGTTTCCGTTTCTTCACCACTGTGAGCAGGTCATCCCCACAGGGCGTGTTTCAGCTTATTCAAAACTACCAGGGATTTGGCGGAAGTACTCTGAAGGCAAGGACGCCTAAACAGAACTAACGATGGTTTCCTCTTTACCAGAGCCGTTACCGTTGCAGCCTTGTATAGCAATACTATTGCAAATGAATAAAAACTATAGTAAAATATAGTTGCCTCATTTTCAATCGCAAAACAGCGCAAAACCATGATTTTATCGTTTTTTTTATCACTACCACATAATTTCACAATTATACGACATGTACCTGCGAATCCCCTAAATACGGAAAATTTATGTCCCATAACAATCAGTTGTTTACGTAAATAATGCATTATTTAGCAACATTGTCTAAATAATATATTAGTTAGCAAATTCAGCTAAAAATTGCTTTATATACATGTAGGTAAATAATTCCTTATTTAGCAACAATGCCTTATTTACCCTATACATGTATCATGATTTATTTACGTAATCAATATATTATTTAGGTAAATAATACGTTATTTGTGGAGAAGATTTTTTTTAAATAAATCACAATACGTACATATACAACATCAAAACATCAAATACATACATTTTCTAGTTTATAGTAAACAAACAATCACACAAACAGAGACAAGCATACATCCAAGCAAGAATCTATGAACACTAGAAGCATGTAAATGCCTTTTCGCAGTTCCAAGAGCAGCCTAGTAGAATATATCGTGTCTTAAGTATTTGGAATAAAATATTTAACATTTCAGGAGTAGAAGAAGAAAAAAAAAAAGAGAAAAAAAAGTATTACGGCACACAAGAAATCACTGTACTTTTTTTTTTTTTTTACTATTCAAAGGCTTTTCTATACAACATCCAGTCGGAAGAAAAACGGGAGCCGGGGTTAATAAAAGCTTTTGCTCTTTCAGCCTCAAAATATTGTTTGAGTCTTATTAGAAAAGAGGTTAACGACGGTGGCACTGCCTTCTGTTTGGAGCAAAAGATATTGTATTTGGCTGTCAACAAGAAGAGATCAATAACTCTGTCAGTCTTTGTATCATTATTAACTCCGAACATAGTTAGTTCCCGTGAAAGTATAAAAACTGAGCAATGCGGGAAAGTATCAGTGATCCAGTTTTGAATTTCAATCCAATAATTTTGGCATTTAGAGCAATCCCACAAAAGATGCAGTAAGGTTTCTTCATCTTGTTGACAGAATGTACATAAGGCCGAGGGAATGATACGTCTTTGGTATAGAAAGCGGCCTGTAGGAAGAATCCTGTAGGCCTATAGAACTTTATATTGAAACCATCTTAGTTTAGAATCATGTGTTGTAAATATGATTTGCTTAAACAACTTTTGATAGTTTAATTGGATGTTGAATTCTTCATTCCACTTTTCAATAGCTTTAGGGATATCCGGACAATAGATTAAAGAAGAAGATATATTATTTTGAGAAATCTTATATTGTTTTTAAACAAATGACTATTCAGAAAATATACTTCTAAATAAAGATTATTTAGCAGAAGTGGTGAAAATAAATATTTAACAAAGGGAATTCCATTGTTTAGCGGTGTTGATAGAAGACGATGACATGCCGGAGCGGTACATAGCGTGCAGTGTCCGCTGAACGCACCCCAAAATAAAACCATCACTGTTGCTGCTGCTGTTGTTGTTGTTAATGCTGTTGCTGTTTTTGTTGTCTTTGGGTTTTGGATAATAATCGTCACCCAAACGATTTGTCCAGAAAAAACAGGGTTGTTTTAAAGTTTTCTCGTGATAGTTCTTTAAGTAATTCTGCCCATCGCCGCTGTTTCATATTGGACATTTAAGGATAAATATAATGTATGGTTCCATAAGCACAGGAAAGAAGCGAAGACTAGAGACAAATCGAAAATAACTAAAGAGAAGTGAAACGCTTATTGATTGATTGTTGCTTTAGGTCCAGCGGACTCTTCCGAGCCAAATCAGGACCGACGCTTATAGGAATAAGAAGAAAAAAAAATGAACTACAGAGACCAGAAAAAAAGATTGGCCTGTGTGAACTGATGTGTGTGGTTGAGAGCGTGTGTATGTATATATAATATTGAATGTGTGTGTGTGTATAGGTGTGGGGGTGTGTATGGGTGTGTGTGTGTGTGTGTGTGGGTGTGTGTGTGTGTGTGTGTGTGTGTGTGTGTGTGTGTGATATAGAAAGAGATGGAGATCGAAATATAAATAAAGATATTGACTATTTCGAAACGTTAATCTAGTTGTGCACACGGAAATTCATTTATTTACAAAAATATGCTTCGATTGATTTCAACATAATAATTAAGGTACGTAATAATTATACTCTCTCTCTCAGTCAGTCTTCTCTCTCTCTCTCTCTCTCTCTCTCTCTCTCTCTCTCTCTCTCTCTCTCTCTCTCTCTCTCTCCTTCTCTCTCTCTCTCTCTCTCTCACTCTCTCTCGTATTTAAAAAAAGGTGAACAAGGCAACTTTCTGTGATCACAAATGAAACCATCCTGCAATCAACCCTATATATTTCATTCAAATTGACAATACATTCAGTGAGTCTTGTGACAAAATAAAGGGTTGGCATCTGTATTTTATATTAGAATATTCTGCCACAACCTAATTTAATTATAACAGGATACGAAGTTGAGGTCTTGGTCATCATAATTCATTCATATCATGATTCTTGTCTGTCAGAATAGATCTACAATTTCTTCAAGAACTTACCGTTCTTCTTCCTTTGGGAAACGAAAAATACTCTTCCCCTTGCATGCAGCCTTTAATCGTGCGTTTGTGCAGTTCAAAGCTGCACAGTGGTCACCGTTACTGCTCCTGCGATTTTTTTCCCCCTCTCCATCAGATCTTCGCTCTGTGAAGCAGCCATTTTCACACATGCCACAATCAAGTCGCATAACTCTTGACGCGTCATCACACCAATGGCGTCACTGCGCGGTCTAAATATGCCTGGTCTATGGTGTGCGTCAAGAATCTCCAACACTCTTCAACATCTTCCTAGAGCGCATCAGCGCAGATGCCCTTGCAGATCACGAAGGCACAGTCAGCATAGGGGGTAGAGCAATCTCCAATCGTCGTTTTGCTGATGACATTGATGGATTGGCTGGAGAGGAACAAGAACTTGAACAGCTGATACAGAGGCTTGACACCACCTCCAGAGCTTATGGAATGGAAATAAGTGCAGAGAAGACCAAAATGATGACCAACAACACCAATGGCATCAACACGGACATCAAAGTCCAAAGCCAATCCCTCAACACAGTGCATAGCATCAAATATTTAGGAGCCATTGTATCAGACAATGGGTCCCGACAGGAAGTCCTCTCCAGAATCGCACAAACAACTGCTGCCCTGACAAGGTTGAAGCCCATTTGGAAAGACAGGACCATCAGTCTACATTCCAAAGTAAGACTGCTGCGCTCCCTTGTCATCTCCATCTTCCTATATGCTTGCGAAGCATGGACCCTCACAGCAGATCTACAACGAATAATACAAAGCATGGAGATGAGGTGCTACAGAAGACTTCTGGGCATTTCCTATACCCAACACATCACCAACGACGAAGTCCCACAGACCATCACACAAGCCATTGGACAACACGATGACCTGCTCACAGTGGTGAAGAAACGGAAACTCCGATGGTATGGCCACGTCACCAGATCATCAGGCCTTGCAAAGACCATTCTGCAAGGCACAGTGTAAGGAAGTAGAAGAAGAGGGAGACAGAAAATGAGGTGGGAGGACAACATTCGAGAATGGACTGGTTTGACACTGAGCGAAGCCATCAGGGTTGCTGAGAACAGAGAAAGATGGAGTATGCTGCTGGTTAAACGATCATCTGTGGTGCCCCTACGACCTCCGAGTTACGGGACAGCATTGGACAGGATAGGAATGTGCAAAGGAGCTACCTCTCCCTCCCATTCCCTACCCATTACACCCCTCTTATCATCTTCCAAGCAATCATATCCTTTATTCAGTAAAATTACAATTAACAATTCGATTCTTACATGGATTAGCACTTGACCTTGTGACCTCACGTGCACTCTATAGATCGACCTCTGGAAAATGAGCTTTTAGGCCGTCATGCGATACCTCCCACAATGCATCACCCAAAATGGAGCTTTGTCCTCTGGGCGGCCTTGCTTTCGCAACTGAATACGGCTTGTTTGGCTTGCTGATCTGTCGTCCACAAAACAGAACATTTAAACAGGGGAACCGCTAGGAACATTTGCTGCCTCTTCTTTTTGTTCTTCTTCTATAAGTGGCCTTATCTTCTTCTTCTTCTTCTTCTTCTTCTTCTTCTTCTTCTTCTTCTTCTTCTTCTTCTTCTTCTTCTTCTATAAGGCATTAATGGGGCGTAGTGAATAAGAAGCTGATTTATTTTTTTAAATCGCGCAATTAGGAAAAATAAATGAATGTAAATATCTGTAAACCCCTCTCTCCCATTTTCGTTGTTAATAATGTCGCCGTTGTTGTTGTTGTTGTCCCGTTTCCTATTCTTTTTCTTCTTCTTCGCTTTCTCAATAAGGCGTTGTTGGAAGAGTAATCTCAATTTGATTGTGTATTTAACTTGTATGGAAATTCAATATAGACATCGCATGAATATGCAAAAACCTATTCTACACTAATCTTAATTTAATTTCTTCTTCTTCTTCTTCTTCTTCTTCTTCTTCTTCTTCTTCTTCTTCTTCTTCTTCTTCTTCTTCTTCTTTAATTTCTTCTTCTTCTTCTTCTTCTTCTTCTTCTTCTTCTTCTTCTTCTTCTTCTTCTTCTTCTTCTTCTTCTTCTTCTTCTTCTTCTTCTTCTTCTTCGTCGTCGTCGTCGTCGTCGTTGTAATTCTTTTTCGATTTTCGTCGTCGTCTTCTTCTTCATCGCAAAGGTATTGCTGCCTTACTGCGCGTAATATGAATTATGTGTTCCTTCTCCTCTTCTTCTGTTTCCTCCTCCTCCTCCTTTTCTTCTTCTTCTTCTTCTTCTTCTTCTTCTCCACCCGGTACACATTGGTCGAAGGCTGCCAGAAGCATGCTAGCATGCTTTAGTAGTCGCCTCAACAGGCGATAAAGCATGCTCTCATGCTTTAGAACACTGCTTTTTATACGCTTCAAGCTCTATAGTGACGGAAAAGGCGCAATTTCACTGTAAATATATACAGGATGTTGCTCCACAACAATCCGCTCTTTCCGTCTCAAAAACCCATTTGCCTTGTTGGATTCTTAAATTGTATGAAACCAAGTGGGGACACTATCCGGCGTCAACAAACGGTTCAAAAACATTCTCAAACGGTTCGTAAAAGACAGTTGACCTAGAAACAAATACAGTTTGACCTAACTCGTCCCCTAGAGGAGACGAAACTTACATTTTCTATTTTCATGAGTTCATTGGTCAATGCTCCTAGGGCTTGAACCGTATAGGAAGCAGTGCTCTGAAGCATGAGAGCATGCTTTATGGCCTGTTGAGGCGACTACTACAGCATGTTTCTAGTAGCCTTCGACCACTGTGTATCGGGTATCTTCTCTTCTTCTGTTTCCTCCTCCTCCTTCTCCTCCTCCTCCTCCTCCTCCTCCTCCTCGTCTTCTTCTTCTTCTTCTTCTTCGTCGCCGTGGTTGTCCTCTTCCTTCTTTTCCTCTTTTTCCTCCTCCTCCACCGCTTCATCATCATCATCATCATCATCATCTTCTTCTTCTTTATTGCATTGGTGTTGTTGCCTTACAGCTCGTGTGATGAAGGATCTGTTAATTACGGCAAACAAAGCAGGCGTTATAGCTACGATATTTTATGCAATCACATACTGTACATCGTAGCTAAGCGTGTTAAGATCATTCACTCAATTATTACTTTTGGCATATGTTTCAGTAGGCCCCACCACCCCGCACGATGTAATCATTGCTTTTGCCAGGCTTTCAGTCAACACACACTGCCATACCGCTCTTCATCATTATCATCTTTATTAATTATACGCGTAAGCTTAAACCTTTACTAGTCTTCTATGTTCCTGTTGGGAAAATACAGGATTGTTAAAGTACCCTTTTAAAAAAACAACAAAGGGCGGGCTTTCTGCATTTCTGTTAAAAGTAAGGTCAAAGCTGGAATTGCTCAAACACATGGAGGGGTGGGAGAGATTAAGGGAAAAAGAAAGAGACGGAGAGAGAGGGGGGAGGAGAGCGAGAGAGCCAAAGCATAGCGAAAAATATTTTTATAAAGGAAAGAGAAAAAAAAAGCTTTAAAAACAGAAAACCTTAACGAAAAGAACAGAGAACGAAAGAAAAAAAAAAAGAAGAGAGAAAACAAAGAACAAAACGAGCTGAACTGAACGTAAAGAACAGGACAGAGAAGGGTGACAGCAGCATTTTGATCTTTCGCTAAGAGCAACCGTAGCCTGCAACTATTATCACCAGCCTCCACGCCCTGGACCGTGGAACGCCTGTTTGTGTCCACCGCAGTAACAACACCCATTTCGATCCCCCGCACGCGGAAGCAGATTTGATATATCGCAAAAGAATTGCCTTTTGAAGGTATGTTTTGGCAGATCACATTATTTATTATAGGTATTCTGAAACAGTATTGCCTAGTTATGTACAATAAGTTACTTAGGTCTTGTAAACAGTGGCGCTCGATTTTGTGCCGAAGTCCGTAAAAATTATATAGAGAGGTCTCGATTTCTTACAAATTAATCAAAAACTACCATTTGAATCACTATTATAATACAGTTTAATCTTCGATACCTTTCAGCCTTTAGGCGCGTTTTCGGGTACCAGCATCGCGGATAAACTGCTCTAATCTAACGTAATTTTGTGGTACTCAATTCTCAGAGGGTAAGGTCCTCCGCAACCACCTGATAAGGCCCCCCCCTCCCCCCCCCACCGCACTTTTGACCAAGCTGTCGGGGATCTTACCCAGTCAAATTTCACTGTTGATCTTTGTACCCATCGTGAGTCTAAACTAAGCTAAACTAAAGCTTTAAAACGAAAAGCAGTATCCACAAGTATGTTAGACTTTGAACAACAAGAAGATTTAAGAGACTTTGACAAGCAAGATTGTTTACCCTTCTGTAGACCGTGCTTTGTGTTATTTTATCATTTTTAACATGGGAGACAGTATTTCTGACCTGTCTTGGTGAAATGTATTCACTTAAGTAATCAATGTTAAGAAAACTGGCTGATCTAATGCAAAACTAAGTAGCGGTCAATATGATATAAACTTCAATACAAGAAAGTCCGATTATCTCCTATTTCAAGGCATTAATTTGGAGACACCTACCATGCTGTTCGTCTTGCGAGGGACATAATGAGTTTTGCGTCCGCGGTGGACACAACTAGGCGTTACACGATCCATGGCGTGGCCTCTGTGAGCTCTTCTCATTCCTTATCCATTGCTCCTCTCTCTCTCTCTCTCTCTCTCTCTCTCTCTCTCTCTCTCTCTCTCTCTCTCTCTCTCTCTCTCTCTCTCTCTCTCTCTCTCTCTCTCTCTCTCTCTCTCTGCTTTGCGTGGATTGTTACAATGTTATATTTTTATTTTTTTCTTTCTATTCTTCAACTAGTTACAACTTATGCTTCTTGATTATCTCAGTTACATTTTCCAAATCGCCTTTCACTTCCTCCCCACTTTTATAAACGCACTGCTTCACCTTCGTCTTCCTCTGGCACCTTCATGCCTCTTCCTATCCGTACGTGGTGCATAAAAAAATGTGTTGTTCTCACACAAATATAATTTACATTGAGCTGAGCAGCTTAAAGACTTACGTCCCCAACTCGCTGTCCACTAACTGATACTGGATGCAGAATATACTCGCTGAAGTCCAGATCGAACCTAATCATGTCGCCAAATCGCACATGTAATATATATAGCAGGGCTAGCTCCGATGATCACTGATCTATCCCTGCCAACCAAACGTTTTACAAGTGAAAAGAATGGTACGTATAATTCGCGTATAGTCCGAAAATTGCAGAAGCTCAAGGTTGGAGATAAACATAGTGGTTTTATTAATTATTATTGATTGTTACATGTAGAGTATTTATTACTTGAGGAATTGAACCAGCGAGATGTGAAGAAGAATTATCATCTGTCTCATCTTCCTCGTACTTCTCATTCTCCCTCCTACAACTGCTGTACTCGTCCTCTCATATGTTCATCCTCTTCTTCTTCTTCCTCTACAACTAATCTTCTTTTTCGTCTTCCTCTTTATTTCTTCTTCTTCCTGGTCCTCCTAATTCCCTTCACCTGCTTAACCTCGCTCATCTTCTTCCTACTTATTTTTTTCCTACTCCCAGGCCTGTACAAATACCCGTCCTCTCGCCATCCTCCTGCTTAAATTCTTCTTGCTCTTCCTCCTGCTCCTCACCCTCCTCTTTTCCCCCTCCCTCGGTTTTTTTCTTCCTCTTCTCCCTCCTCTACAACTTGTCATCCTTTCTCACCTATCATCCTCTACCGCCTTCTCCTCCTCCTCTACATATCCAGTTCTTCTCTCATCTTCCTCCGGCTTATTTTCCCCATTCTGACTTCTCCTCCTCCTGAGACCAGTGCTCATCCTCTCATCTTTTTGTATTTCCAGACTTATCTGGAAATACTTTGAAATAGTCATGGAAAATCAGAATGAGGTAAAATGTCGGTCGGTCCTTTGGAAGCCGTATTTCAAGAACCACTAAACGAATGTTGGTCAAACTTCATACAAATATTTCCTAGGTAAGTGGCCTGCCTCCCGCGCCATCATATTTGCTCTATCACAAAGGTCAGGTTCCTATCCTATCCTATCCTATCCAAAAACGTGAAGGTCGTCGGGGCACCACAGATGATCGTTTAACCAGCGTACTCCATCTTTCCCTGTCCTCAGCAACCCTGATGGTTTCGCTCAGTGTCAAACCAGTCCATTCTCGAATGTTGTCCTCCCACCTCATTTTCTGTCTCCCTCTTCTTTTACCTCCTTGCACTGTGCCTTGCAGGATGGTCTTTGCAATACCTGCTGATCTGGTAACGTGGCCATACCATTGGAGTTTACGTTTTTTTTTCACCACTGTGAGCAGGTCATCGTGTTGTCCAATGGCTTGTGTGATGGTCTGTCGGACTTCGTCGTTGGTGATGTGCTGGGTATAGGTCAGGTTCACTGGAGTATATATGTTGCTAAACTCTTTTTGCTTAATATCTCAAAAACGGTTCAAAGCGATTTTGTTCAGCTTTGGTATACAGATTCTTCAAAGTATGAGCCATCCTTCAATAGCAATCAGGTTTGTTGGTCAGTTTGCCAGTCGATCGGTTCGTCGCTCCGAATTTCCCCCTTTTTTTTGGTTTAAACCACACATTTTGCCTCATCTCAACAATAACTGAACCGAAATTCATATTTTTTTCCTTTCTGGCTACTTTATCTAACAGTAAGCACGGTATGCCATTATGCCATTCGTACTGGTACTTTCTCAAAGGTCGAGATCATTGCGCCTCATCATTTTCTCAACGCGGTTTGCGCTGTATCTATAAATTGGCTCAGCCCATTTTGATAGATTGTTTCCCTTTCAGATAGTTCCGATAATGGTGTATCATTGCATATTTTCGATTTGCTTCGTCAGGGTCCAATAAATTTTACACTGTCGAAAATGTTTAGTTTTCGGCTTAATGTGTGTCTGGAAATACATTTGAATGGCTCGCCATTTTGTTTCTGTTCCTCCTCCTCCTCTGCCCCCTCGTTATTTTGTGGCCTCGGGGCAGGGAAACCCACTGGTAATTACCCTCCATCAGCTAGACTGTGAGACAGTTTCCCGCTATTTAGATCTCCCCTGCTTCTCGCTATTAGTGAGAATTTATCCTGCATAATTAGTTTACATGTTCTGGAGATTTAAAAAAAAAAGATTATTTATTCGCATTATCATTTAGTTTTCCCTACTTAGACGTCTCTTTACCACGTCAGGCGCAAACTATTACTTATTTATACAGCATAATGTTTTTGTTTTGTTTATGTTTTGGCTTGTTAACATGTTCGTGGGAGAAAAATTAACATTAATATTTTATTTATTTGTTTATTATTCTTATATAGTGCTTTTTCAGCTAAAGAGTTGCTCAAGACGTTGGCCAATACATAATAAAATAGCCAGTGTTCACATCCAATTGTTTGTGTCCGGGCCACCGGGAATCGAACCTGCAACCTTTGTAACCCGAGCTCGCCGCTCTACCAACTGCGCTTTCATGTTATTTTCCAACTATTTAGACCTCTCTTAGCAAACCATCAAGACATTTTATGCAGTATGAATATAAACACTTTGGGAGAAAAAACAAACAAAGAAGATGTTTAAGCTTACATCCAATGCTTCCAGCATTATAAGTAGTCTACCAATACGGAAAATGGAAACAAAATCTACTTGCGTGAGATAGAACTCCAGTCTCCAATGTTGAAGTTTCCAGTGACGAACGGAATGGCGTGGGTTTTATTCTTGGCGGAGTCAAAATATTTAAATATATGATAGTGTAAACAAAGCTACTAATTTGTATTGAGGTTAAATAAAATATGGAAAGGTGGAATAGCACCATCAACTAAATATTCTGGCAAAAACAAAATGATTCTACAAGCAGAGAAACAAAGAACAGCCTTAAACGTAGGCTACACGGACGTAGGGGCTATATAAGATTAAGATATACATGCATTTTGATTGTGTCACTTACCTTCAAAGTCGACTAAGACTACCGTGTAATGCATTTTCTATTTTTATATTACTGTGCTAAAGTAGAATGTCAGAAACTACCTC
This sequence comes from Oncomelania hupensis, assembly GCA_036898135.1. Classification (NCBI taxonomy): domain Eukaryota; kingdom Metazoa; phylum Mollusca; class Gastropoda; order Littorinimorpha; family Pomatiopsidae; genus Oncomelania; species Oncomelania hupensis. The sequence goes on along the minus strand of CM072511.1, from coordinate 57,134,019 downwards.
TGACCAAAACAAACTGATTATGGACAATATGAAATTAATAGGACTGTCTGGAGTGAACATATTACGTGACCTTTACTTTAAATAAGCCAATACAGGTCCAAAAATATCTTCATGTTGAAACAAACAAAATAAATTTTCGAAAAACAACATAATAGGCGTATAACATCAAGGCTATTAAAACTTTTTCAGTTAGTTTACCAACTTTGCTTTATGACATTCTTTGTTAAATAAAAAAAAGGTTTATAAGTTATTTGCGATTGTCACTGATGTGATTAATTATAAATTTATTTGTAAATATGTATCATGTACCAGAAAGATTCAATAACGAAAGTGGAGCAAATGATAATAAGAAACAGAAAAAGACTCAGTAACATAAGTGGACCAACTAATAACAAGAAACAGAAAGACTCAATAACCAAAGTGGACCAAAGGAAAACAAGAAACAGAAATAAATGTTAAAATATATTTGTTTTATATATCCCGTACTGAGAGAGGTTTACAATCCGAACTAATCCATTACAAAATTATAAAGCTCTCTTAAGTCTTGCTAATGTGATTTTAATAAAATAAAATTTCTAATTTCTACGTTGACATTAAAAATAAAGGAGACAATGAGAGAGAGAGAGAGAAAGAGAGAGAGAGAGAGAGAGAGAGAGAGTGTGTGTGTGTATTTCTAAATTTGGGTGGGTGTAAGCGTGAGAGAGATTAGTGTATGGGTGTGTATATGAGAGAAAGAGAGAGATTAGTGTATTTATGTGTATGTATATGTATTTACATTTATATAGGCCGCTGTGTATGAGAGAGAGAGAGAGAGAGAGAGAGAGAGAGAGAGAGAGAGAGAGAGAGAGAGAGAGAGAGAGAGAGAGAGAGAACTATGTTTCCCACCAGAAAAAACAATTCAACATCATACAAAGAAGACTAGTCAGTCGATAATACTGCTTGCAAAAACACGACGATTCTACCACAAAGGAACTTCATTATTGATTTACACTGAGGTATACCGGTTGTTGAGTCGATCTTGGACAGCGCGAGGTCATAGTGAGGACAACCGCCGCCGATGGCGTAACAACGGTCAGTGTCCGAGGACTGACCCTTTGTATATCAGGCAGGTTTTTTACAGCGGGGAGCGTCGAAATGGCTTAAGCCACTTGCACACGTTTCAGCGTTCTGGTGGTAAGAACCTTTTTTCATCATCTGCGTGTGGTGTATGTATGTGTATGTGTATGTATATGTATGTGTGTACATGTAGGTATAGACCTGTGTGTATGTGTGTGTGTGTGAGAGAGAGAGAGAGAGCGAGAGAGAGAGAGAGAGCGAGAGAGAGAGAGAGTGAAAGAGAAAGAGAAAAAGAGAGATCTCATCCTCACTGAGTTTTGCTCTTCAAAGCTGATTAAATGCTTTTGTGGTGATGTAATGAGCCTAGAGAATTTCGCTCACTTTGTTTGACGGCAACAGAGCACGCAACTTCGTTTTATTAAACGTGGCAAAAATGAAAGACATTTAATAACGTGTGCTTCTGGCTTTAGAGTTTGATTCTTCACAACATGGACAGAATGAGAGAATATTCACAATATCTACAGTCAGATAGCATTCGTTTGCAAAACTATAGGCATACGTACTCATGTTTGATGTTACAATGTTACAACAACCTCTTATATTAACTACTAAGCCTCCAGCAGCTGCGTGCGAAAAAAGATCAAACATAGCATTTTCTTAGTGGTTTAATCAACCATGCTATAATTTGTCAGTATTTTTTTCCCCCCATGACTCCTCTGGAAATACTTTGAAATCGTCGGGAAATAGAGCGAGCCAAATATCAGTCTGACGGTCGATCGGTCGGTCTGTCGGGTGGTCCGTTGTACGAATCACTAAAAGGATTTGGACCAAACTATTTAGGATCATGATTTATGTCTGTGGCCTGCCTGCCGTGCCATCATATTTGATTTATCTCAAAAGTCAAGGTCACTGGTCATTTTATTGCTAAACACGTTTTGCTCAATATCTGAAAAACGGCTAGAGCGATTTTGTTGAGGTTTGTTGTACAGGTACGTCAAAGCATGGGCCATTCTTCCACTAGCAATCTTGTTGTCGGTCAGTCCGTCACTCCGATTTTACTTTTCTGTTAAAAACACGCGTCTTTTTTTCTTTTAAGCTCTAAAACAATAACTGAACGGAAAATTACATATTTTACTGTCCCTATCCTATCCTATCCCGTAACTCAAAGGTCTTTGGGGCACCACAGATGATCGTTTAACCAGCGCACTCCATCTTTCTCTGTTCTCAGCAACCTTCATGGCTTCGTTCAGTGTCAAACCAGTCCATTTACGATTGTTTCCTCTATGCAGACACTTAGAACTCCTGCTAAGCATGTCAGATCATTCGTATTTGTATTTTCTCAAGTTAATTGTTCTTCGATATTTTCTAAAAGTTTTTTTTTTTTTTTTTTTTTTTTTTTGTGGTTTCTAAACATTTTCTGAGCGTTTAATTTAATTTTTTGGCAAATAAACATAGTTCAGATAGTGACCTATAATTTTATGATAGTGGCCTATAATTTTATGATTTCCTGTTGCTTCGTTTGGAAAAATACCGCCAAGGAAATTTTGACAATGCTTAACACTCTGTGTCGCATAGACATGTATTACACTCCTTCCTTGAAGTTAGTAAAGATCCTTGTATTATGGATTGGACACCAAAGAATATAATACCATAGTTGCTGGCGTCTAGTGAACAGTGTTTATTCACGCCCTTTATAAGTGCTGGTCACAAAACCACATCGCTGTTTGACTGTAGTTTTTAGCTTCACTCCTTTGTGAAAATGGTTAATAACTCTTTAAACATTTTAACAAAAATTATTTATGGGGATTGTATGCTATTATTATCGATACTAATTATGTGGGAAGGTATTCAACAAAATCGAAAATAATAATTTTAGTGCTTTTTATTTTAATCTTATTTCTTCAGCACAAAATTGTGCAGTGTTTACAGGATCTATTCGACTTTTCAGGAATGTCCATGACTTTATTTGAACACTAATGTGTAAGTTTTTTCTTACATCCACAGTACCTATGCCTGTTATGTAATACTGATTACGAATAGTGGGTTTATACGCAGTCAATTGGAGTTAACAAAGCGCAGTTTTCACAGAAACCTAAGTATAGTCTCCCTTGCCGTTCTTGGCCAGAATGAGCAGGGAAGGCAAGGATTTTCCTGGCGAACTCTCCCCAAACCTCTCGCCTTGCGATGCATCACTACTCCTTAAACCGGACACTCGGACCACCCTCCTAACCTCCAGATCAGTGTTGCGTGACGTCGCAACACCCGGTAGTCGGTGAGTGTTGCGGCTGCCCGTAGCTGTGGGACGAAGGTCAGGAAGGGATGCGAGTACCTCGGTAGGGATTCGTATGGCTCAAGTCGAGAAATTTAGCAAACTTTTTTTTTCTGTCATAACTTTGTCATAACTTTGTATCATTTATCCAGAGATTTGGGAAGGTTTATTTTTTTATTTACAACAAAGTTGTATGAGTTTTAAGAACGTAATTTATTATGTACTATCATGTGTTTCAGTGTTTTTCGCATTTAGTACGCTATATCTGTAGTATTTCTTATTGCTTTATTTCTTAAAAGTTACATGTTGTGGGGTTGTTGTTTTTTTTACCACGTATCTCTAAAAGAGGGGCCGGGTAGCTCAGTTGGTAGAGCGTCTTACTAGTAACCGAAAGGTACCTGGTTCGAATCCCGGATTGGCCAATGTGTGACCATATTATTTTCTCCTTACCATCAACTGGTTCGCTGGTGTCAGAATAATGTGACCAGTAGTCGCCTATACGCTTCGGTGTCGTGTGACTATAATCTACAGTTACAATGAGTATCTCTAAAGTATCTGAACCGATTTTTATTATGGTTATATTTGCAGATGGTCCAGATAGTGGGCATTTTTTCTTGTTGTTTCTTTAGAGTAAAACCGAGTCACAGCACCGCCAAGAAAAATAACACTTTTGAATTGGTAAATTTTCGCATATGTGTGTAATTTCACAGCACCGCCAAGTCGGTGTGACTCTGGAAATACATTTGAATGGCTCGTGAGGGGACCAATGCAGCAATACAATTCAAATTTCATCATATCGAATATAGTTAACAACATAAACACAAATTATACAACTAAGTATAACAACTGATTATTACATCAATGACACCAATTAATTTCATTCATACAAATAAATGTAATACTTTACACTGCAATATTGGAGTTTCAGGTTCAAATGAAATAATTATCCGAATTCAATTCGTTATTCAAAAATTACAGTGAACCACCATGTTCGCCTCCTCCCCACTCCATCCTTCACATTACTATCAAAAATTAGTTATTATCAGTTTTATTACATAACAATACGATATCCTCATTCTTTAATACTAATACATTTATAATACAACATTCCAAATAATAACAATATATACCTGCAGACACAGCTGCGAGAAGTCCAGGACAAACAATCTCTATTATAATCAAAAAAAAGAATGAATAGATTTGTTAAATGTCCATTAGTGAAGTGTCATTTGACCAGTTCAACCAACTCGAATTTAGCTCTCATAAAAAATTACCAAAATCTTCTCACAAAAAACAGACCAACAATAATATAAAGTCATCGGACCCAAATAAACTATAAAACCGGTCCGTGACAATCATCATCATCATCATCATCATCATCATCATCATCATCATCATCATCATCATCATCATCATCATCATCATCATCATCATCATAGTCGTCATCATCATCATCATCATCATCATCATCATCGTCATCATTATTATTATTAGTAGTAGTAGTAGTAGTAGTAGTAGTAGTAGTAGTAGTAGTAGTAGTAGTAGTAGTATAGACTCAGTCGCCTATTGAACGTCTCTATAAACTCTAGAGTTGATTGCCATAGCAAACATGAAACAAACTAAACAAACAGCAATATAATAGGCTAAAGCAAAAAGGAAAAGAACGCACAACAATAAATTATTACGCAAAACGGAAAACAGCATACCTCAATATTTAATGTTTTCTTCTCTAGACCTATAAATGCTATAAGCAATGTACTGTACAAATGTATAGCTACGTACATAATGTGTATATGTTTTTCTGTCTTTAAAGTAAGTTTGAGGTCACCAGAGATATGCTTGTTACTGCTGTAAGAGACGACCTTTCCAATAGTGGAAAACAAAAAGTTTTCGACTCAATTTTCGCAAATATGAGACACAATATCTATAAAAAGGTATGAATAGTCAGTCACAGAGTGTGTGTAGAACACAAGCCATAAAGGTGTCTCTCGGCTGAAGAGATGGGATTGGAGTTTGCCGATAGCGTCCTCGGCATAATCCTTATTAAATGCTATACGAATAGTCACCTCAAATTGTAAATCTATAAATTTTATAATTGTTTGCCTAAATTTGATCTTGACTTCAGAGGCACTTTAAAGTAGAAAACATGTTTGACGTGATAGCAACCGAAAAATCAATAATGTCCAAACGCTATATTGAACGTGAAAGAAAAAGCAATTACAAGTATTCCATTTTGCTGCAACCAGTAACAACATCCATAATTGTATTATTTGCACGGAGCACGCGATCGAGCTAGTTTACAACCGGAATCCCACAAAATGTGCTCTCGTTTTTGTAAGGTCAAATTAACTTGTCACACAATGGCTGAACTTCCGGTGAAATGAAAATATATTGGGGTGGGAATGGCAGTTCGATTAATTCAGAATTTCGAGATAACGGTAATTGGGAACTTCGAGATGATCTGTATTATGAAAAAGATCAATTATTGTCGCGAGAGGCTAGATTTAACCAGCACTACGTATACTCGCCTTAAATAAGTTAGCCTGTACCCTTTGTAAATTAACGTTGCTGTACAGAAGACGACACAAGTCAACCGTGAGCTAAGCATGGGTACGTTAACGCTGGCTCAGTTAGGCAGTGACTTCATTCAGCTGACGTATACACCCCCTTGCCAGAGGGCGCTCAGGTATACTAGTTGTAGCCGGTTTAGGCTGACCACGCAGCTAGATGGTCATTCTCTGTTCGAACTGCATATGGGAATGAGCTAAGCTCTTATAGATTCCTCTAACTAAAGACTGAAGCAGGGACTGGTGAAATTCAATTCAACCTAGTTAGCCACAGCCTGACATTGTCAAAAAGGTAAATGATCTATCTTTTGTCTCCTCGCAATTTATTGATATTATTGTTGAATTATGTTTGTGAAGTTTGCCATGTTTAGAATTGTGAATGTTAGTCAAACTTTGCTTGACCACATGACGGACACATGACCGGCTTCGCCACAATGAAGTATCCCCTACAGACCCACTGTTGTTGTTCCTATGTGTATGCTTGCAGACCAGTGGCTGTACAGGAGAATATGTAAATGGTTGATCATTGCTCCGTGTGTTTAGTTTAGCCATGCTGTGTAGATGTATAGGAATTAGAGTGGAGATTCCAGTGGACCACTGCCGTAGAAAAATGATCGTAAATTGTTGGTATTAGTGGAGCGGTCACTGAGGGCCATTTTTGCCGTCAGTGAGTCGCTCTGCACACACCTAGTATACACAGTGTTGCAGAAATTCGTCTCATATTTTGCAGACGAGCAGGCATCGTTGGCCCGAAGCTGAAGGAAGACCATTGCGCATCACCTCTGACATTCGGCCTGCAGTGGACTCGAGCACTGAGCTACGATAACAAAACTGTCGGCCAGCCAGGAGAACACTCCACCACAAAACAGCTCTTCAACCCGAAAGCTAAGTGCTAACGAAACTGTGCACCAAAACTGCTATTCAAGGACATCAATAGTCCACACTTCCCGAAAACTGACCCGTTGGGCAGAATGCACCATTAGCCCCATGATGAGACAATAGCTGCATAGACCTATTAAGGACCGAACTATTCGAAGTGATATTTGGACATTTAAGTTAGGATAAGTGATTAGAAGATTTTGTCCAGAGTAGAAGAAATAAATGTGTGATATTTACTGTTAACAAGTGGCTGGACTAACTATGTTTCATAGCCGTGTGAGAGCTAGTGTGACAGTGAATCTTTTACCATTTTCCTTCTATCTCTGTAACCCCAGCCTAAACACACACCGAGCTAAACTTATAAATGTATTACGATTAGTCACCGGGAGATTAACTAGCGATCCCCATCGACGAAAGACGAGTGGGTAATAGCATTCCATTGTGCAGAGCCAAGCAACAATAGACCCACCGTCACAATTATCATTATGCGGCTATTATTTTATCTTGGAGTTGCTACAAAATTTCATGTATTAAATTAGGCTTTTTGTTTTTTTAAAGACTAGAACAACGTAGAATTAATAAGGGACATTACAGCGTCAAAGATCCATTTCAAATTCACTAGTGGGTGTACGTGTTGCCCCGGTGGAAAGAATAAGATTTAAACAAACGGACCTATTTTGAAAGTACGGTTTTGATCAAATAAATCGATTCATTAATTTTTTCATGTGCCTATTGATATCAACAATGCTGATTCTTTAAAATAAAATTAAAATTAAAAAGCACTACAGGGCGAATTGTATGTAGCATAGCACAGTGGTTTGTTTACATATCATGGAAGAGAAGCCTAACATCCAAAGCTCCGCGATCGACTGGAGTAATAAGTGCTCAGTATCTTATCATTTAACTTTACAAACAAGCGAATTCCTATGTATATTCATTTTCACGAAAATTGAACAAACAGCCTTCTGACAACTTAAATCAATAGCTTGAATTACTCAACATCCTACGTGCTGTTCTTTGTGTTCAGATTCTGTTCTATACAGCTTCTGTAACCAATTTTTTTTACAAAGAAATGCAGCATCTTGGCAGGATTACAATAATGGCAGATCTTCAAATTGTGTTTGCATAAATTTGGAGTAGTTTCCCTCTTGCGAATACATTTTGCATACTCCCGTAGCTCCCTTTAGAGTCCAGTAGCCACCTCTTTAGGAAAAGCTTGCATGATTAGCTGCTGGAGTTGCGACCCTTGTTTGCTGAATTCCTCGACCCTTTGTGCTTTGTGTGGTGGCATCCCTTTGAATAGATTGAGTCATCGCTTCCAGCGGAAGAAAGTTATTTCCCTTGTCACCTCCGCATTCTGTTTGAAATGGTGGCTTTTGTGAGCACCGGATTTCTTTGTTACGTCGTGTGACTTGCACAACCTTTACCATTTATTTGATTGACTCATTTCAATATACAATAATTACAAAAATGATGGAATAGAAATATTGTGGTTGCGAGATGCATTTGTCGTTTTAGGTGTACAAGTTTGATGTTGGTCTCGGGCAGGTACTCCACTTCAGCAGTCACCCAGCGTGTGTTTGATGATGGCCTTCAAAGATCAAAACACGTGTCACCCACTTTGCTCTCAACCAACAGTGGTCTTGCTACATACAATGGAACCCCCGTTGGGGTGCCGGGGGTTTCAGTATAAATAGTATCCCCACTTTCTGGAAATTTAGTGCTTTAAATTCCCACTGTCGCTGTCTTTCTCATTTGTTCTTTCTCATTCCTGCTTGTTCTATCAATCTGCTATACTATTTTCTTCTTGGCTAGACCAGTCACCTACCTTTTTTCTTGAAAACTCTTCCGGGACAAGACTCCTTGTTTGTGTATGAGGTCTGTTGGATCAGCTTGGGAATATTGGACGCTTTCTGCCAGGTGGTCACTGTGGTCACTGTGGCTTCCTATGATGTTATTATTTAGAAATGTAGGCATTTTATATGTATGTGTTTTGTTGATATTGTATAATGATGTTTGTATTCTATTTTGTTTTTGTAAACGGGGGTTTGGTAGGTTGGAGTGCAGCCTCAACGTCCCCTGCGTGGGATTTCTTTGTTGTAAAGTGACTGCATGGCTGGTGGAGAACTTTCAGTTTTATCACTAGGGTTGTTTCAGCAGATCTTTTATGCGAATCAGGGGTTGTCCGGTCCTGATTTGGCTCGGAAGAGTCCGCTGGACCTAAAGCAATAATCATGTAATGTAATGCAACATAGAATGGAGAAAAGTATTTCATAAAGACCTTACTTTCAAAGTGTAAGGCAGTGTAATATTATCAACTTTAACGGGAAATCTTCTTTTGAAACACTGAGTTATATTTCCTTTACAACAATAAAATATCAATCAGAGCAGTGGGTGTTCGTCAAGGATATATAATGTCTCCCTTCCTCTTCAAGTCTGTTCCTCGAAGACATCATGAAAAATAACTCACCAGAACTTCCACATTAACAACTCCATTGGACGAAGACCATTGTGTGCAACCTGCGCTTCTCTCATGACATTGACCTGAGGGAGGTAGCGAACAGGAACTCCAAATCTTAACAGACAGGCTAATGTTGATCGGGCATAGAGGTCCGCTCAGAAAAGAGCAGGGTGCTGGTGGACAGTCACATCCTCCGTCGAAAATCTGGTCACGTCACTTGCAGGCTTTTAAGAACCACAGCTTACCATTATAAAGAGAAAGAAGCTGGCGTGGTTTTGCCATGTCACGCGGCACGACACCTTTGCAAAATCTATCCTGCAAAGAACAATGGAAGAGGGCTGGCGCAGAGCACGACAAAGAAAGAGCTGGACAGATGATGTCAAACCGTGGACGGTGCTGGACATGCCACACAACCTGACAACAGCTGCAGACAGACTGGTGTGGCGAAAACTCTGATGAATCAGCATTCCTCATGATTCCCCAATAGGCCGAACGGCTGCGGCACTGATGATGATGATGATGATGATGATGATGATGATGATGATGATGATGATGATGATGATGATGATGATGATGATCAATCAGAGTACGAAGAAGAAAGACAAACCTCAATCAACTCAATCAGCCCTTTCGATCAGTCTACAATAAAACAGACCCTCCCAATCGCACTGTCATTAAAACACTAGTTGTTCAGTAACAACGGACCTGAGGTGATCCATCAAGATGGTGGATAACTTCACACTCCACGTGATGGGCGTTCCATAACCTTCTTACCTGAGGCAACTGTTTGCTCCCACCATTCCTACGCAAAACCGCTCAATTTCTTGACATGTCGATTCAATTAAAACAAGCCGTCTTATTTATCAGTGTAACTGACCATCTTGTGGAACAATCATTTTTGGAGCCGTATTGCTAGAGTCAATTAAAATGTTAACTCACAGCGAGTGACAGCTTGCAGAGCTGCTTCAGTTCTTGGAACAATCATTTTTGGAGCCGTATTGCTAGAGTCAATTAAAATGTTAACTCACAGCGAGTGACAGCTTGCAGAGCTGCTTCAGTTCTTATGGCGATCGCTTTGTTCGTTCGACTTGAGAGTGTGTTTCTCTCGGGTTCTGTGTTCGGGAGTGCTTCTTTCCTCTGCGTGTTTTGTTCAGCTTGCGGTTGTGTTCTCGGCTTTTTTGATCGGCTTGCGGTTGTGTTCTCGGACTTCTGTGTTCGGATTGCTTCTTTTTCTTTGCGCGTTTAGTCCGGCTTGCGGTTCCGTTCGTCTTGCGGTTCTCTCTTTCCCTTCCCCCTCTCTCCCCATCACTCTCTCTCCCCCATCCCTCTTTCTCCCCATCCCTCTCTCTCCCCCATCCCTCTCTCCCCTTCCCTCTCTCTCTCTCTCTCACCCTTCCCTTCCCCAACACCAATGCTAGATTTTCTTACTAGGCACCTAGATCATATTTACAGCCACATTAACATGAGCTCTTGAAATGTATCGCTTGATAAAGAATACCAGACTCCCTATTAAGGTATTCCTATCCTATCCTATCCTATCCCATAACTCGGAGGACGTAGGGGCACCACAGATGATCGTTTAACCAGTGTACTCCATCTTTTTTTTTTGTCCTCAGCAACCCTGATAGCTTCGCTCAGTATCAAGCCAGTCCATTCTCGAATGATGTCCTCCCACCCCTTTTTCGATCTCCCTCTTCTTCTACCTCCTTGCACTGTACCTTGCAGGAAGATCTTTGCAAGGCCTGATGATTTGGTGACGTGGCTTGTGTGATGGTCGTATTCATGTTTTGAAATTATAATCTTGTCTTTCATAAGATAAGATAAGACAAGATAGGACAACTTTATTATCTCTTTCAAGAAATTGCATTGCGGTGTACAAACAGTCAACACAAATGCACATCACAATGACAATAACAATATGAATTGACATTGAGAATAATTGTTTTTAACAAATTTAATTATTGTGGACTTGGGATTGGAAACAAATACAAATACGACAAATATATTTTCTTTATGAGAAATTACAATTTAAAAAATGCAGGATTATACTTTGCAAAGTCAAACAGTGCATACATGCACACCCACACACACACACATTTTGTACAACTGGTTGAATGTATTATCTGTTAATCAGACGTGTTAATCAGAATGTGGTATACAACTGTTGTAGTTCACAAGGTACGAATCTTAGGCCTTCGGAAGGTAGGAGCTGGTAGTGGTGAGCAAGCAGCTAATGACTTTCATCATGGACGATAGAAAGACCTTTTTGCACAACATTCATTTCATACATCACATGCAGATTCTCTTGTTTCACACCCACAATCTTCCCACAAACATTCACCACTCGATCATCCAAACTTCTGTTTTTCACGCACAAACTTCCCTACCAGCAAATAAAAGAGAAGGTAAGAATTGACTCGATTAAAGCAATGTAAAAGGTCTTAAGGATGCGTGTATTGACTTGAAAGTTTCTGATTGTATGTAGGCAGTAGATTCTGAATTGAAATTTTTTGTGAATGGCCTGGGTGTTAGCAGTAAAATTCAGTTTGTCGTCAATAATGTTTCCGAGTTATCTGTACTGACTTACTCTCTCGACTGTAACACTATCAATGAAAAGGTCTAGATTTGGAGAGGTGTTTCTACGGAAGTCTATTGAGAGCGAAGCGAAGCTTAACGTCCTATTAATTAGTGTTAAGGACAATAAAAACTGGCAAAAGCCATCATGTCATATATAACCAGACCAGGTCTGGCATCTAGGACGAAGGGAAGGGAGGAAAAGGCCGGCGCAGCGCCGAGCAAAAAGGATTAAAACTTATAAAATATAAGTGTGCAAACAAGCGGCGGGGCCCCCCCCAAAGGTTAAGAGCCAATTATAATAAAACCACATTTATTTTAAAGATATCTTATTTCCTTGGTTAAAATAATTTAAAAGTTAAAAGATTTTTATATCTTCGTTTTATTTACATATGTTAATAAACATTCATGTTAAAAAATTTTAAAAACTGAGTTAAAGACAAAAATCTAAAAGAGAACAATCTAAAATTGGCCTTTACAATTATTTCCCGTCATGGGGTCCACCCACACCTCATCTCCACCCAAAATTCCCATGACTAGGCGGGGATACCTCCGGAATGGGTTCATTCGGGGCTGACTCTGTGTTTTTAATGTGGTTAGTTACCACACCAATCGCACGGACAAGGGCATCTGCATCCTTTTTTGAGAGCCCGTCAGATGGTCTAGGCTCGTAGTCGCGGATGAGCTTGATTAGCCCACTAGTACTAGTCACAGTAGGAACATTGATCTGCGTACAGCGAGTCTCATGTCTTATGAGCTCAGTGCCCACCGAAACCTCGAGGCACTGTCTCTGCTTCATGGCCAGGCCATCGGCAGGCTCCTTCTCCTCCGTGGAGAGGGTTATGTTTTTGGTAATCAAACCACGAACAATGTTCGTAAGATCCGTAACAGATTGTGCTAAGTTCACAACCAGGCCCTCAAGCCTCCCTATCGCTTCCCAGAGGTCCCGGGGGGGAGCAGCCGGGGCTGCAACACCCGCCGCAGGCAGCACGGAGCCCACGGAGTGGGCATGCAGCGCCAAGGGCCGCGCCCGGGCCCCCCACGCCCCACCTGTCGCTGAGGCCGAGTGACAAGAGGGACCCACAAAATCGCGTTCAGACCCCGCAGGCGGAACAGAGGCCGCTACAGAGGCCACAGGAGAAGCCCCCACGTCATCCGACAACTGAGTCGGTTCCAAAGCAGATTGTTTTTTCGCCAGGTGTAAAGCCTGGACACGAGGCATGTATGTGGCTGCCCTCAACTGGTTTGCCAGCAGGCGCTCACGTCGGGCAGGGCAATTGTTATTTGACGCAGAGTGATCACCTCTGCAATTTACGCAACGACGTTTGGCAGCCGTACACTGGATTCCAGTGTGCCCGGCAGACCCACAAGAAGGACAAATACGTTTAGATGTACATTGTTTTTTGGTGTGCCCATATTTCTGGCACTGATGACAACGGACCGCAGGAGCTACAAACGGGGCTACCGCGAACTCTCTCCGGTTCAGAAGAATTGCGTGTGGAAGAGTCGACGCTTCTAACACGACACGGACCGACGTGGAGGCTTGTCCATTAGAATTAGAAAGCCTTCGAAAAAAGCGAACAGCGCAAGGCCGAGTCATGCCATCGGCGTCAACGACCCCTTCATATTTGTCCAAGATCTCAGTATCAGGAACCGTGGGGGGGACACCAAGGACGACCCCGTCCACCGTAGGTACAGGAATGGAACATGCCACAGTTATCTGACCAACCTGTGAGACTTCAATTAGTTTAGTCTGCTGTGTTTTTGATGTGCAAGCTATGAGGAATCCATCCCTCAGGGGTCTTATACGGTCAACAGTGCCCACTAGCGCCTTCAAGAGAGAAGTCTATTACAAGTTGTTTGGTCTTTTTCACATTTAAATCCAGATTGTTCTGCCTGCATCAAGAGCTGAATCTTTGAGCTTCATCGAAGTACATTGAGTCTGAGTTCGATAGGTCCTCAAGAGCAGAGTCATCCGAGTACTTTATGACTGGAGTGGCGTCAGTCCCACGGCAATCATTGGTGTATCGCGTGAAAAGTACAAGGGATATAACTCTGCCCCAGTGGATGTTTGTTTCCGTGAGGAGAAGGAGGTTTGAAAGCGAATGACCTGAGATCTATTTTTCACTAGAAAGTTCACGATCCACAAGACGAGCCTATAAGGTATTTTCATAGCCCCCACCCTCACCCCCGTCTCCTATCTCTGCTCCCTTCTTCCCTTAGCCGGTGTGACATTGTCAAATGACCTAGTATCTTATTTGGACTGGGAGCGCCTGGGAGCATTCTGACTGGTCGACGCATTACAAAATTCGACGCATGTGCACAGTGCTATCGTAATCTTAGTAAGGGTTAGGGTTTAGGGTTAGGGTTACGATGCCCAAGAACATGGTAAAAAGGCCGGCCCGACTTGATCTGGCGTATGCGCAAATGCGCCCGGCCAATATAAGAGTACTCGGTCAAGCTGCAATGTTACACCCGGCACATTCACCTATTAATTTTTCTCTCTAATGTAAAAGAGTAATGTAATGTAGTGAAAAGGGCTAAACCACTATGAACCACACTGACACTATCTCTCATCCCAACTCTCCTTCTTTCCCAGTTCGCCACACACCCATAAAAACACTTTCTTATCCAAACCTTCGCCCAATGCAATCTTAACATTATCTTCAGAGCCACAAAAGAATAACATACATCATGTTTTCATGGGTTGTTTTTTTTAGTACTTGACCATAACGGGTGCAGAATTTTCTTGCGTGCTGTCTCTCACACTCGCTCTCTCCCACACATACGCGCGCACACACACACACACACTCGCACACACACACACAGACCCCCCTTTGCTTTTAGGGTGTCGGGGTGTTCTGTATAAATAGTATCCCCACTTTGTAGAAATTTTCAATTCAGTTCAATTCAATATTTTAATTTAACGTCTTTTCACAACAATGTGATTTTAGACAACCATAACAAACAAAGAAACAAACAAACAAATAGAAATTGTTAATTATAGTAACTTAAATAAATCTGTTCCGACAATGATACGCGCGATGTCCTGTAACATCGAACTACATAAGATGACTCTAATATCGCCTTGTGCACATAAAATAATTCCATTTTCTTTGTACAGTACTGTTAAAATAGTACAATCAAATAATATATGTTGTAACTTAAGGAAATAGTTCCAGCACATATACACGTAACATTTTTCAAATATTTTGTACACCATAAATTCAAGCGTAGCTTATAAACTAATCTAGAAATAGTTCTGGAACAACTAACAATATTTACTTTGGGTATTATATTAGTAAAGTGCTGTTCTAATAACGAATAATAATAATAATAATAATAATAATAATAATAATAATAATAATAATAATAATAATAATAATAATAATAATAATGGGATGTCGGATAGCGCAGTGGTTGGAGCACTCGCTACTGTGTCGCAAGTTAAGCACCGTACAGTGCGGTTAGCACTTGGATGGGTGACCGCAAAACGTGAAGCGACAAATAACAACGCCCCCAGGTGACTCAACTGTGACTGAGTACCTACTCTCTTAAGGGTGGGGAAGGTAAAGCAACGCGGGAGAGAGTTGGACATCACCTTCATTACGCTGGCCCAAGATAAGTGTGATCTTTAACATCACGCTCCCCTACGGCCACAAGGCTATGAGACTACCTTTACCTTTTACCTTTTAAATAATAATAATAATAATAATAATAATAATAATAATAATAATAATAATAATAATAATAATAATAATAATAATAATGCAAACTAGACCGGTTACCTAAATACGACCATTGAGGCGCTAGATGATGGGCTAAGAAATGCAAGCTGGCGTTTTGGACTACTGGAGATAGAATCTGTATCGACCAATCCCTAGAGCTCTTGAACTGGAAATCCCTCCAGCAGCTTGGGAGAAAATGGGATTAGAAAAAACAATTAGGACATCACCAAGATGCCATCACCCAATAGGCCTTTTTTGTTGTTTGTACTCTGGCAGGGTTCACTATTTTGTAACTAAATACCAAGTTGTAAAGAAACCCGTCGATTAGTTTCAGAGAAAAGTGTTCAAAATGAACGACAAAAAGAAAATTAAAATATTACGTCATCACGATGAATCACTCGATATACGTAAGTTTTGATTAAGACTCAACATATCATATAACATTACATGAACAAGTTGAAAAAAAATGTACAAAAAAGAACAACTTTAAAAGGTGACGTCACCATCACTTGATTTGCATAAGTCCGGTTTTATGTTGGAGGCATAGGTCAAGTTTAAGTACATACCAAACTTGAACGAAATCCCTCCAGTAGTTTGGGAGAAAATAGGATTAGATAAAACAACTTGTGACCTCACCATGATGACGTCACTTAATATACCATAGTTTCGATTAGGGGTCAAGGCATCTGTACACTCTAATTACATAGGCAAGTTTTTTTTTTAAATTAAAAAACAATATTTTTACAAATTTCTTTTTTTTTAATGACGTTACAATGACTACTTTACTCGATTTGCATAAGTTTGGTTCTACCTGGGAGGCAAAGGTAAAGTCGAAGGACATACCAAACTTAAGCCAATTCCCTCCAGTAGTTTAGACAAAACTAGTAGTATAAAAGAAAACCCGGAACAAATTATGACGTCACCATAATGACATCACCTGGCATGCATTTAAAACAAATCATCTGGTAGAGTTCACTATTTTCCAGCTAAATACCAAGATACCAAGTTCCAAAGAAATTCGTCCATAAGTTTGAGAGAAAAGTGCCCAAATATCCCCTCCGAACGGACGCTGGATGCCCGACGCAGGATGGACGGACAAAGCCAAAAAGCATTATTTCCCAGAGTTTTACAGCTCGTGAACTAAAAAATACCATCAGTAACAATCTTCTGTATGATTCCTGCGCGATTCACTCTCAAACGTCCATCTGTAACGTGGGTTTTTATTGTTGCTGGGCTCTGCACAATGGAATGCTGTAACCCTCACGTCTTAGTCTATGGGAACTGCTAGTGAGTCACCCGGTGAATTACTTTAATACATTTATTTGTTTAGCTCGGTCTGTGTTAAGGCTGGGGTACAGAGATAGATAGTCTAGAAAAATGGTAAAAGATCACTGTCACACTAGCTTTCACACGGCTATGAATCATATGTAGTCCAGCCACTTGATAACAGTCAAAATCACACATTTATTTCTTGTACTCTATACACGATCTTCGAAGTACGAATCTAACTTAAAAGTTCAATTGTCAATGCGAATGGTTCGCTCGCTGATAGTCTAGGCTAGTTTTTCTTCATATGGCACTGGCTACTACCGTTCATGAAGAGTGGACTACTGTGGTCCTTTTGCTACAGTTTTAGTGCACTGTCTCCTGGGCACTTAACTGAATTGATGCGTGGGTGAAGCACTGGGTTGAGGTAGCTTCTGGTACACGCTGGGTCGTCGTGTAGTCTTTGACTTTTGGTATGACGTTTGGGGCTATCTGCGCACGATGCTGTAGATGCCTCGGCAGCCAACTCAAATCGTAGATTAGGTTCTGCTTTTCTGTTGAGTTGGGCTCACGATATCCTGCCTGCTCGTCTGTTCGACAATGTCAGGCCCGTGGCTACTTGATTGAATTCAAAAATTCAACTTGCACTGCTTCCCTGTTCTATCAGTGGAGATATGTCTCTGCTCTAGTGTAACTGTGTACTGCTCAGAGCTTTCCACATAACTGACCTATACTTGGCTTGGACTGAATCAGCCAGAACTGGTCTTAACCACTCTACCTGTGTCCTGATTGGCTGAGACAATCTAAGTGGCTATAAAGTTCAAAACTCGATCGTAGGCCGCGATGATGTCACTAAACGGCTCGCGTCAGCTCGCAGTGTGTGTGTATACATCAGTTATACCTTAATCGTCTACTATAAATACTATAGATTACAGTAACCTTCTAAGTTATACTACTGCTAAACAAGCAAAAGCTAAAATAGTGAGAGGTAAACGGATCTGTTTGTTACACCATCCCTATCTTGATTTGAGAGCGTCTCTCTCTCTCTCTCTCTCTCTCTCTCTCTCTCTTTCTCTCTCTCTCTCTAGAGTGAATGAACATTGAAGCTTAGCGTCCACGCCCACCATTAGCGATACGGCAGACTGGGATAACTATTCCGGGGATGTAGGGAGTGGGGATCACAAACGACAATGAACTATCGCCAGAGCAATCATACTACTAAGCTGGACATCCAAAAATGGCCACTGTTTACTTGCCCACCCACGGTATTCGAACCTGGATCACCGGTATGCGAAGTTGGACGCTATACCACTGAGCAACAGAGGTGACGCTATCTAGAGAAACGTTCTCGTAACCAGATACGAGTTCCTGTAGATGGACTGTGTCGGATTGGCTCGTTTTAGTTTGATGCTAGAATGTCGTTTACCGCTGCTTTACTGCGTTACTCATCAAGACCCGCTGAAACACCGTTTACGACTCAGCAGCAGTTAACGTCCAACGCTAAGGTCTGCAGAATATTTTTGATAAGGAGGATCTGCTTTAAATTTTCTGACGCAGAGTTTTGATTAAATAAGAGCTAGAATGATAGTGGGGAACGGAGGACGGTAGTAGAAAGAAAGGGGTGAGGGGGTTAGGGGGGTAATGAAATATTGGGAGGGAGAGGGGTGGGGTGGGCCTGGGCTTGGGTTCTTGTAGCATTCCAGTAATACGGAAGAGAGACCCTCTTTATTTAGGGCCAGCTTCACCAGGGCAGTACCTATCGATTTATCTCCGATAGTCCTGGCTTGACACTGAGCGAAGCCATGAGGGTTGCTGAGAACAGAGACAGATGGAGTAGGATGGTTAAACGATCGTCTGTGGTGCCCCAACGAGTTTCGCGTTACGGGATAAGATAGGAAAGGAATGGATAGGATAAGAAATCATACAATCACCTTCATGCTTGCGTTGGTACTCACCTATTCACAAATACACGCACACTCGCATGCACACATATGCACATTAAGTACATAAGCACATAAACGGAAGCATACACACACGCCACACACACATTCAAAGCTTACGCAATACACACTACTTCCTTCCAGGACATTAAACAGCCATCGCCATCGTCCTCATCATCATCACACCACCACGACCACCATCATCATCATCGTCATCATCATCACGAACACCATGAACACCACCTCCACCACCATCATCATCATCATCATCATCATCATCACCACCACCACCACCATTATCATCATCGTCCCTACTATCACCGCCAAACCACACCGCTACTACATGTGCACGTCATCAAAGTCGAAGTCATTTTTTGTCAAAATTGCATGCATCTTCCGCATCATGGCAGACGACTATGACATGCATAAAGAACAAGTCCGCATATTGAGCCAAAACTAGAGGCCAAATTACAGGCCGTGCGAGCTTGGCTGCCACGCAACGGGCCCGGATTTTGCGCCAGGGAGTACCTTTCCCGGCTTCACGCAACTATCGAAACAGAATCGCGGTAAGTATCTCCCCAAAAATCTCAAATATTTTCCTATTCACCAATTTGTTTAAGTCGTCATATAGTATTTGCCCTACTAAGGAATGTTTGGGCTTCTCGTTTCTGTTTCCATTCTCCTCAAACTTTGCTTAGATTGTAAATACTTGTCACAAAACTAAAATCTGTGGTCGGTTGCCCTGCCACTCTCATACATTTTTGCTTCGGCTGCACGGCCACTCCCGAATTCTATAGCAACACTGTTTCAACAGAACATGACTAAAACTGCAAGGGCATTATTTTTTACATATTCAGGTGTTCTTCTCTTAATTCGCACCTCATATTATAGAACTTTGGAACTTTGTCCGGTTATTAGCAAAACCACATATAATTCCAAGCATGAAACAAAGCTCATAGCCCAGGGGGCATTTTAGCCAAAATAGGGGAAAAGGGGGATGGGGAATTACAGACATTAAAAAACAATGAACGGCACAAAAAAAGCTGCTCCATAGGCATCACAAGACAAAACCTCTGAAATGTCAAACACCCGTTTTAAGTTTTATTTTGGGTCAACATGGAAAAAAAATGTACAGCATCGCATGGTTCACAAACGAAGACAATTCGTCCAACCAAGAAAATAGAAGTTTGAAATACAATTAAAAGAGAACTGTACGTCACTATTGGAAAAGTGAAAAAATAATCCCTATAAAACGGCTCAATTCAGACAACCTGCGTTTAGATTTAGAGTTCAATAACTGATTTAACTTATAGGCATTCGGGTGATTCCTGAAGTATTGAGGTACAAAAGAAAGTCTGTTAACAACCAACACAGAATTTGTACATCTAAACAAATAATTAAATTCATCACCTACTTCATCCAGATCACACAGAGTACACAGTCTATCTTCTCTCTGAATATTCAAATATCTAAGTGATTGAATTGGGAGTTTGTGACAGCTGAGCCTAAATTTTAAGAAGTTTCTTCTCGATAGAGGTGACAAATAAACTAAATAATCTTCGAAACAGAACGTACTCTTAAAAATTCTATACGTAATACAAGCATTATGATCGAATACATCTTGATGCCAGGTTTGCAAGAACTGTTGATTGACCATGGTCTAAAAACAATTTAAAGAGTATTTACAACCGTACAACCAAATGAAAGACAGACCAAAATCATTTAGCAGAGAACGAACAGTACCTAGTCAGGAGAGTTTATACTCAGAATTAAAAAAATAAATAAGAGCAAAGTCGAAACATAAGTACTGACATTCTAACAGAATCATTGCAACAATCGATACAAAGTTTATACCAGAAACAGAGTAGCCTGCATTTAGCATCTAAGGAAACAGGAAAACAGCTAACTTCACCTAAAACCATACAGGTCGGCGTACTAGTTTTAACATTAAGAATCAATTTCAAAAATTTTAGTTGTAATCTATCACATATTATCATTTTTTTCATGGGCCCATAACTCGCAGTTATACAATAAAATCGGTTTTACACATTTATCAAAAAGATCTAACTGAAAATCAAGCGGCAAATACAGTTTTCTACATTTTTTTAAAAAGCAGATTTATGCAGATTTATTGGTCTGAAAATGTTGGTTTCCAACCACACTGTGGCTGGGGTGCTGGTAGCTATTGGCGCAGGCGGTGCATCATCCCCTGCTGGTTCTGTCTCGTTGTAGGAAGTCTCAACCTCAACTTTATATTGAAAAGAAACACCAGTTCTATCTCACACTGCTATCAGACATTCCTAAAACCCGATCAGGAATATGTAATAATAATGCCGCTGCACTTTCAGTCATGTTTAGTTGAAACATTGTTGCCATAGATTTCGGAAGTGGCCGCGCAGCCGAAGCGAAAATGCATTAGAGTTGCGACGCAACCGGGGCTTTTGTGGCGGGATTTTAATTTTTGTAACAACTATTTACAATCTAAGCAAAATTGGTGGAAATTGAAACAGAAACGAGAAGCCCAAACATTCCTTAGTATGGCAAATACCATATGGCGACTCAGACGACTCAGTGAATAAGAAATTTTTTGAGATTTTGGGGGAGACACTCGCCGCGATTCTGTTTCGATAGTTGCGTGGAGCCTGGAAAAATACTCAGTGGCGCAACATCAGAGCCCGATGCGTGGCAGCCAAGCTCGCACGGTCTGAATTATTTAGGCCACAAAGCCAAATCTACGTAGGCTACAGGCCAAAGTATGTTGGTCAACTAGCCAAACTAAAGTACGGGCCAAAATAGTCTGGCTTTCTTAGTGTGACCTTAATTAACAAGTAATTGGCACTGAACATCAGAGGTTTGAAGATCCTCGCTCACGCAAACGTGGGAGTTAAAAAAAATCAAATTGTGTTTATGCAAGCAATTGTTCTCTCAATCAGATATAGCTGAGTTAAAATCGACCAGTCAGGACCAGAGTTTTCAATTAAATATATAAATTAAAAAATTGCACTAAATTGACAGCCGAAGTAAAAAAAATAAATAAAAAATGCACGGAAATTCTGGAATTATGGCACTGCTTGGGTGATCCTAAAAATTCATTTCAGTTGCATTTGGCGTTTTATTTTTTTCCTGGTTCTAATCCACGAGACGTAGTCTAGTGGTCTGTGTTACGATTGAGACACGCATGATAGTTCCGATAATTTTATTTTGCAAAGCATGCATTGATAGTGCGTATTAACCTTTGAATTGATTCTGTGCTGTTGCTAGAAGAAGCTTTGTATAATGTTGATAATTTTCGTCGGCCGATATTGTTGAGAATTTTGTGGAATTACTTGTTTATTGTCGATAAAGTTTCCAGATGTGTCTCGTAATAGCTTAGCGATTCTCCTAAGCTAAAGAATGTTCTATGACGTTAAGACAGTGCGTAGTTCCTGTGACGAGTTTTATTTTGATTGGGTGTTATTGCAGAGAGGCTATATACAAGTAATGCACTTTTAAAGATGATCTTTGTAGTGATTTTTGGAAAGCGGTCTAGTATTATTGTTGATGTTTGCTGAATAAAGTTGGAAAACTGTATACGACGGCTCATACCTTGTTGCTTAGTGAACAGGCTGTGTGGATAAACGAACTCACGAATACGCATATCAAGAATCAAGCACCGGGGCTGAGTCCATTATTGATAAATAACGTGTAACATTTTGGGGCCAAGCTGCGATCTACGCCAACTGCGCTAGCAAGCGAGTCAACGTTACGAAAGGCAGTCATCTAGGGTAGCCGCCAACGAGTTGCGTCGGGAGGGACCAACATACTGGGTGGGACTGCATCCCCGACAGTTTCGGGTTGACTGCAAGGTAATGTGTAGTCGCCGAAGATTTGCTTCGCGAGCGAACAGCAGAGCGGGACTACGTGGCTGCCTCAAGACTACGTCTTTCAAGACGTCGTAGTTTTCGGCCTCAGTGTTCGACAGTCGGAGCTACATCGCCAGTATTACAGAGAGAGACGAACGGATGTGGCGTTTACATCAGGAAAAGAGAGCACAAGCATGGAGCAGCGTCGCTTACAACGAGGACAGCGAGGCCTGCGTCAAAGAAGGCGACTAGTGACAAGCATCCGCTAGTGCAGACATCTTGCTGGTCTAGAACACTCTAGAAAGGTGCAACACAGTCTAGAACTTTCAAGAAAAGCATCAAAATGGCTGACTTCTGGCAGAAAGGAACTGAACTGAATTTAAAAGGCACACAGCTGACGTAGTACGTGAAGTCACAGGAGAGAATATTGGGTGAAGAAAGAGAAACGGAAGGGTAGCGTCGGCGTGACGAACTAGAATCGCAGCGTTGCCGAAAAGAAAGAGAATTAGATGCGCAGCATCACCAAGAAGAAAGAGAGGAAAGAGTAGCTGAGTAGGTTCTAGTTAGAAATGGCGAGCATCCAACAAGAGCATTATACGCCACACGTTAACAGGACCACAAGGCTGCAAAGTTGCCAGCGTTCGTCGACGGGAAAGACCAGATCGACAGTTACCTGGCGAGGTTCGAAAGGTTCGCTGAAAACGCTAAATGGCAGCGTCAAGACTAGGCGATTTGACTCAGTGCACTCCTGACGGGGCAAAGCTCGATGTCTACACCAGACTGTCGAACACTGAGGCCGAAAACTACGACGTCTTGAAAGAGGCCCTATTGCAGTGCTACAACTTTACAGAGAAGTTCTACCGTAAACGCTTCCGTGAATGCCGGCCTCTGTCAGACGAGACGCCAAGCAGTTTGTAGAACGCATCTCGTCAAGTGGGTGGAATTGTCAGGCCAAAGGGCGACTTACGACAGTCTGCGTGCCCTGATCTTGAAGAATCAATTCCTTAATGCCTGCTCTAAGGACCTGATGACCCACTTCAAAATACAAAAGCTGCAGACGCTGAAAGATATTGCTGATTCTGCCAAAAGGGATCTCATCGCTCACGGGAGGACCCTGGTGCCACCATGCCGAACTGAAACACTTTCAGAAGACTAGAAACCATGGGAACCGGACCATGGTAATCAGACGAGTGAGGAACAGACGAACTCCATGCCACCATCCAGGGAAGAGCAATCAAGAGGCTGTTTCACCTGCAACGCCACAGACCACAGCGCTGCTAACTGTTCTCAAAACAAAGGTAGTACATCAACACGGACAATGCAGCGGCGGGCAGTCAATTGAGGCGTTTCTTCAACAGACGGTAAACTAGTAGCTCTGACCATCAAGTGTGCGGCGGGAGCGTCATTCTTCCAAGCAAGACCGAGCACACAACTACTCCTGCGGGCGTGCAAGTGTTACGTTGAAACGCGAATGGTGCGTATGAAATGCGCACGATGTTGTGTGTGACGCGCGCGATAGATCTGTTCGTTTTATTTTGCAACGCATGCAGTAATAGAGTGTTGTTGTTGATAGTGATTTGGAAAGTAAATTTGAGAGTGGAAAGACGATTGAGCGATTGTATGCAGTTGTTGATGTGTGCTGAATAAAAAGTGGAAAACTTCATACGTCGACTTTGTGACTTGTATGCTGCTTGAGCGGGTTGCGTGAATAAACGAATCTGAGTTACACAACTATCAGGAATTCAAGCATCGGGGCTGAATCAGATACTGATAGAAAACTCCAACATCAAACTGAGTGTAACATTTTGGGGGTCAAGCCGCGATTCACGCCATAGCCAAGGGTTCAACTGCTACAACAAGCGAGTCAACGTTACGAGAGGCAGTCATCGAGGGTAGCCGCCAACGAGTTGCGTCGAGAGGGGCCAACATACTGGGACTACATCACCGATAGGTTCGGGTTGACTGCAAGGGCGTGTAGTCGTTGAGAGTTGCTTCGTGAGCGAACAACAGAGCGGGACTACGTAGCTGCCGCAAGACTACGTCGAGGAACAGTCTCGGAGCTACATCGCCAGTGTTACAGAGAGCGACGAGCGGACGTCGCGTCTACTTCAGCACAGTAGCGTATACATTAACACCAGCGTGGTGCAGCGTCGCATACGACGAGGACAGCGGGGCCTGCGTCAGCGAAGGCGACTAGTGACAAGCATCAGCGCTACTGCAGAGAGCGTGCTGTTCTAGAACAGTCTAGAAAGGTACAGCACAGTCAAGAACTTTCTAGAAAAAGAACTTTCCAGAAAAGAAACTTTCCAGAAGCATCAAGATGGCTGACTTCTGGCAGAAAGGGATGCAACTGAATCTAAAAGGCAAGCAGCTGACGGAGTACGTCAAGTCTCAGATTGAACTGAAGCGTCTGGAAATTGAACAGCAGCGTCAAGAAAGAGAGTTAGAGGAACAGCGTCGGCGTGACGAGATGGACGAGAGACAATTAGAGGCTGAGCGTCAGTACCAGCTAGAGTTGGCGCGTATCCAAAACAATCAGCATGCGCCACAAGTTATCAGTGACAACAAAGCTCCAAAATTGCCAGCGTTTGTCGACGGGAAGGACCAGATCGACAGTTATTTGGCGAGATTTGAAAGGTTTGCCAAAAGCTCTAACTGGCAACCTCAAGACTGGGCGATTCGACTAAGTGCACTTCTGACGGGGCAAGCACTCGACGTCTACACCAGATTGTCGGACGATGACGCTAAAGACTACGACGTCTTGAAAGAGGCCCTATTGCAGTGCTACAACTTTACAGAGAAGGGCTACCGTAAACGCTTTCGTGAATGCCGGCCTAAGTCAGACGAGACGCCAAAGCAGTTTGTGGAGCGACTGTCGTCATATCTACACAAGTGGGTGGAATTATCAGGCAAAGGGAAGACTTACGAGAGTCTCCATGATCTGATTGTAAGGGAGCAATTACTCAACGCCTGCCCTAAGGACCTCGCGATCCACTTGGAAATACAAAAGTTGGAGACGCTAAAAGACGTTGCTGAAGCTGCTGAAAGATATCTCATCGCTCATGAGAAGACGCTGGGGCCACCCAGCGCGACGAAACATTTTCAGAAGACTGGAAACCATGTGAACCAGATCCAGGGGAGCCAGACGAGCCAGAGACAGACGGACTCCACGCCACCTCCCAGGGAAGGGCATTCAAGAGGCTGTTTCACCTGCAACGCTACAGACCACAGAGCTGCTAACTGTCCTCAAAACAAAAGTAGCGGACAGCGGAGCAGTACGGACAACGCAGCGGCGGGCAACCGGCAGAGGCGGTTCTCCAATCAACGGCAAACCAGTAGATCTGACCATCAAGTGTGCGGCGGGAGCGTCATTCTTCCGAGTGAGACCAAGCGCACAGCTACTCCTGCGGACGTGCAAGAGTGCATGACCGATGGCCAACTTCTCCTTGCCAACGGAAAATCCATCCCCGTCGTCGCCAGCGCAGCTGTGACCGTCCAGAACATGCCTGTTTCCAAGGGACGCGTTGGAGATCATGAAGTGACTGTCTTAAGAGACTCTGGCTGCAGTGGGGTCATCGTCAAAGAAGACCTAATCGCTAAAGAACAGTTCACTGGCGATTCAAAATGGACACTTATGGCCGACAGCAAATGTGTGAGAGCGCCAGTTGCGAAAATTCATGTCAACACCCCTTTCTACATAGGCGAAGTCGAAGCGGTTTGCCTGAAGAAGCCGCTGTATGATTTGATGATCGGGAATATCGACGGCGCGAGACGACCCGACGACCCCGATCCAGAGTGGAGTCCTGCCTCAACTCAACACGTCGAAGTTGTGGAGGAGGATCCATTGCCATTTCCCGATGGAGACCTTACAGAGCTGCTACGGGACAATGTGGTTACTCCGGCTCAGCCCTGCCGACCAGAGATCGTCGGTGCTGTTACTACCAGGGCCCAGGCCAAGAGAGACAAGACGTCTACGCCACTGAAGGTCGCCGACAACTCTAAAGCTGCCATCGTGGACAGAGATAAGCTGATCCAGCTCCAGGAAGCTGACAGTACTCTAAACAAGTACAGGAACCGCCAAGACCACGTGACAAAGGGCAGTGGCACGGTCTATTTTGAGGTGAAGGCCAAGATCCTGTACCGAATCTTCCAGCACCCGAGGGTCAACGGAGGGAAACCACTACGTCAAGTCTTGGTACCGTTACCCCTGAGGCGCCAGGTGATGGAAGTAGCGCATGACTCAATTATGGGAGGTCACCTGGGTATCAAGAAGACGTCGGACAGAATCCAGGCGGTGTTCTACTGGGCATGACTTCATGCGGACGTCAGCCGTTTCTGCCGATCATGTGACATTTGCCAGAAGACCATACCTCGAGGAAGGGTCCCTAAAGTGCCAATGCAGAGAATGCCTTTGATCGACCGACCTTTCAAGAGGGTGGCCTTAGACTTAATCGGCGAAATAAGACCTCCGAGTGAAGAAGGTCATCGGTGGGTACTGACTTTAGTGGACTATGCGACTCGGTACCCAGAAGCAGTGCCTCTGAAGAAGATTGACACTGAAACTGTCGCAGAGGCGCTAGTGGACATGTGCAGTAGACTTGGAGTGCCTGAAGAGATTTTGACAGACCTCGGGACGCAGTTCGTCTCTGACTGCATGAGGGAGGTCAACAGACTGCTGAGCATCCGGCATTTGACTACGACACCCTACCATCCGATGTGCAACGGGCTTGTCGAAAAGTTCAATGCTACGCTGAAGTCCACCCTGAAGAAACTGTGCAGCGAGCAGCCCAGACAATGGCATCGCTACATCAACGCCCTACTTTTCGCCTACAGAGAAGTACCGCAGGAGTCCACCGGCTTTTCTCCGTTCGAGCTGCTGTACGGAAGAACCATCCGAGGGCCGATGCACATCCTAAAAGAACTGTGGACGAAAGAAGTAGACACCCCAGAGGTGAAGAACAGCTACCAGTACGTGTTTGAGCTACGGGAGAAGCTTGAGCAGACTCTCGATATAGCCAGAGAAAACCTGAAGAAGTCCCAGGACTGTGGAAAGCACTACTATGACCGTAGGGCTGTGAACAGGAAGTTTAAACCTGGCAACAAAGTGCTGGTGCTGCTACCTACCGATCATAATAAGTTGCTGATGCAGTGGAAAGGCCCGTACGAAGTGGAGACCGTGGTGGGGATCAACGACTACAAGGTGAAGGTCGGCCAGCATTCCAAGATATACCACGCCAACCTCCTTAAGCTGTACGTGGAAAGGCCATCAGAGACTGTGCATGTGGCAACAGCAGCTGAGATCGACAACAGCTTTGACAGCGAGGAACTGTTGGAACTTGGAGACTTCCACAGCAAAGAAGGCATCGATGATGTTAAGCTAGGACCAAGCTTGACGGAAGGTCAAAAGATGGAGCTCAAGGACCTTATGGGCGAGTTTCCCCATAACTTCAGCGATGTCCCAGGCTCTACGACTTTGGTCGAACATGAAGTCCACACCCAGACCTGGAAGGAGCATCTGCAGACCTTAAGGGAGCTGTTCCACCGTCCCGCAGAAGCCAACTTGACCGTGAGACCCAGTAAGTGCATTCTGGGAGCTGACAACGTCGACTGCGTCGGACATCCGACGGAAGAGGAAGACAACGGAGGATGCACTGACTCCAGGAAAGCCCACGAGATCACTGTCTTTGACCCTGGGCCGATGACAACCGCAACTGACGAGGGCGTCGTTTCCTTGCGGATGAAAAACATTGACCGTGTAGATAAACTGTGAACATTGACAGTACCCAGAAAGATTTGAAGATGAAAACCATTGACTGTGTGAATGAACTGAGAACGTTGATAGTGTTCAGACAGTCTGAAATAAGTTTTAATTTCTGATTTTGTTTGTGCATTACGTTTCAACGTTGTTGAAAGAAATTAGGTAAATTTCTTCTTGAGTGGGGGGTTATGTTACGTTGAAACGCGAATGGTGCGTATGAAATGCGCACGATGTTGTGTGTGACGCGCGCGATAGATCTGTTCGTTTTATTTTGCAACGCATGCAGTAATAGAGTGTTGTTGTTGATAGTGATTTGGAAAGTAAATTTGAGAGTGGAAAGACGATTGAGCGATTGTATGCAGTTGTTGATGTGTGCTGAATAAAAAGTGGAAAACTTCATACGTCGACTTTGTGACTTGTATGCTGCTTGAGCGGGTTGCGTGAATAAACGAATCTGAGTTACACAACTATCAGGAATTCAAGCATCGGGGCTGAATCAGATACTGATAGAAAACTCCAACATCAAACTGAGTGTAACAGCAAGAGTGTATGACCGATTGCCAACTTCTCATTGCCAACGGGAAATCCATCCCCGTCGTCGCCAGCGCAGCCGTGACCGTTCAGAACACGCCTGTTGCCAGGGGACGCGTTGGAAATCACGAAGTAACGGTCCTAAGAGTCTCAGGATGCAGTGGGGTCATTGTCAGAGAAGATCTATCAGCTAAAGAATAATCCACTTGCTATTCTAATTAGACACTTATGGCCGACAGCAAATGTGTGAAAGCGCCAGTCGCAAAGATTCAAGTCAGCACTCCTTTCTACTTTGGCGAGGTAGAAGAGCTTTGCATGAAGAAGCCACTGTATGATTTGTTGATCGGGAGTATTGACGGCCCGAGACCACCCGACGACCCCGATCCAGAGGGGAGTCCAGCCTCAAATCAACACGTTGAGGTTGCGAAGGAGGATCCATTTCCATTTCCCGACGGAGACATTACAGCGCTGCTACGGGATAATGTAGCCACTCCGGCTCAGCCCTTCCGACCCGAGATCTTCTGTGCTGTCACTACCAGGGCCCAGGCCAAGAGAGACAAGACGACTACGCCACTACGCCACTGAAGGTCGCTGACAGCTCCAAAACCGTCATCGTGCACAGAGATAAGCTAATCCAGTTCCAGGAAGCTGATAGTACTTTAAACAAGTGCAGGAACCGCCAAGACGACGTGACCAAGGACAGTGGCACGGTCTATTTCGAGGTGAAGGCCAAGATCATGTACATAATCTTCCAGCATCCGAGGATCAACGGAGGAAAACTACTACGTCAAGTCTAGGTACCGTTACCCTTAAGGCGCCAAGTCAGGGAAGTAGCTTACGACTCCATCATGGGAGGTCGCCTGGGCATCAAGAAGACGTCGCTGCTAGAAGTCCCTGCCCCTGCCGCCGCCGCCGCCGCCACGCCTTATCGCTCATCAGTATGTGATGCCGACATTCGCCGTCGTGATGCTGATAAGAAAGGCAAGATGAAAACATTCCGACGCCAAGCGCCGAACCGTTACCTCTGACATTGAAGTTAGAGATATCGTTCTTGTAAAACAACAAAGAAAGAATAAACTGACACCTAACTATTGTCCCAAACCGCTCCAGATTACCGCGAGGAAAGGTTCAATGCTAACCGCTAGCAGAAATGATGCCCAAGTCACTCGAAACGCATCATTCTTCAAGACATTTGCTCTGCCTCCCAGCATGCCGCCTGACCAAAGAGACAAAACACCAGCAAGCCGCCGCCGCTAGTTGTGTTCATGCCACCGCCGCAGTTATACAAGGAAAACATTCTTTTAACTCAATGAAAACAACAACAACAAACAAACTTCAAGTGACAATACAAAATAATGCAAGTGTAACCTCATTCCAACCCGCTACCACCGGAGTGAATAGGCTGCGTGGATAAACGAATACGAGTTACACTTATCAAGCTTTAAGCATCGGGACTGAATCCATTATTGATAAATAACGTGTAACAGTCTGGTTGCTTCAGACAAAATGACCACTACTATAGACAATATCAATTTAGAAAGAGTATGTCCTCTCTTTCAGGCGATCGACAATATAAACTGTGCATACGGAGTCGACAACAAAAGTACACCCTGCAAGCACTTAGGTCGCTTCTCGCTCATTCCCGATCGCCGAGTATTGTGCTCAGATGTCTGGGCCTCAAGTCGATTGGCCTAAGGCAGCAACTGGGCGCCTCGGGCGGTTTGTATTGGCCAGCGCCTTAAGCAGCTATTGAGGTGGAAAAGCTCGAAGTTAGAAAGATTAAATGAAATAATAAATTACAGCTATGCGACCGTTGTGGCCAAGTGGGCTAAGGTGGAACTAACTTGCCTTGTCCACAAGCCAGAAACCATGGCGCCTGACAGGTGTGGGTTCGATCCAGCATCTGGGCGTTATGTTTCTCCGAATTTTATTTACTTTCGACTCGGGCAACGTCTCGGGGGTTTTCTCCGGGTACTCCGGTTTGCTCCCCAAGCAAAATTTCAAAAATCACAAAATAATGTTAGGCAGGTTGGGTTTGGGCGCGCCACAGGCTGCGACTACGCCTTCCTCAGGGGAGGCGGCCCAGAGTATTCCGATAGAAAAGGAATAATGAACTGCAACCCCACAAAAAATGATGACGATGATGATGATAATGATTAAGATGGTGATGACGACGACGACGAAGAAGAAGATAATGATGATGATGATGATGATGATGATGATGATGATGATGATGATGATGATGATGATGATGATGATACAAATTCAAATATCTCTCACCATTTTCGTCTTCTTCATCTTCCTCCTTCTTTGACTTTTTCTTTCTTGTTGGAGCCCAGAACAAATTGCATTAAAAAGTACTATAGTCTGTTGGCTGGCAGCGAACGTTTTTAGACTAAATGAGTAGGAATTAGTAGGCTAATTATTGCGTCATAGTACCTAATGGACGTGGCTTGATGTTAATGAACCACGACAGCTCGTCTCGGTCATTAGCATTTTAATAAACGTGCCGCAAGTTCATTCCATTCTTGTCGCCTGCGTTGTTAACTGTAGCTGCTGCAGGCTGAACGTGTCTACAAAGACAACTTTTAATTGTTAGTTAATTAGTTAGTCATTGTTTATATGTACCAGCGGACCACTTTTCATTGGTATTCCGAATGAAGATGAAGAAGGAGGAGGAACAGAAGGACAAAAAGGAGGAAGAGTAGAAAAGGGCAAAAAGAAGAAGAAGAGGAAGGGAGGTGGAGGAAGTAGAAGAAGAAGATGATGATGATGATGATGATGATGATGATGATGATGATGATGATGATGATGATGATGAAGGAGAAGTAGATGCTGAAGAAGAAGAAGAAGAAGAAGAAGAAGAAGAAGAAGAAGAAGAAGAAGAAGAAGAAGAAGAAGATGATGATGATGATGAATGATGAATGATGAATGATGATTGTAATGATGATGATGATGATGATGATGATGATGATGATGATGATGATGATGATGATGATGATGATGATGATACGGAAAAGAAGAAACAGGTGATGATGATGATGATGATGATGATGATGATGATGATGATGATGATGATGATGATGATGATGATGATGATGATGATGATGATGATAAAAAAAGGAGCAGGAGAAGGAAAAAGGAGGAAAAAGGGGGGGGGATGAACTAGAATTTGGACAAAGAAGAAGAAGAAAAATGATGAACACAAACACCAAGGAGATTTGAGGAAAGGAAGAGTAAGCCAGGAAGCTGCACCACCACCACCACCACCACCAACAACAACAACAACAACAACAACTATAACAACAAGAGAAATACCACTTATACATAATAAGGGAAAGAATTTTAACAAAACAAACAAATAAATCACTGAAATTTAAACTGTAAAATGCAAATTGAAAAGTAAGATTAAAAAGAGGAGCAGTCGATTAACTCTTCATCCTCATGTTCACAATAACAATATATAATCTAATACTTTTCATATAAAAAGTTGTCGATTAGGATACAATGAAAAGACAGATGATCAGATGCAAAACTCTTCAATGTATATTGTGCAATGAAATTTTAGAGATCCAGTTCTGTTCAGAACAATCTCTCTTTCTCCCTCTCGCTCTGTCTCTGTCTGTCTGTCTCTATCTTCTCTCTCTCCTCCCCCCCCCCTTCTCTCTCTCTGTCTGTCCGTCTGTCTCTCACTGTCTTGATCTCGATCTCTCTCTGTCTTTCTCTCCCTCTCTCTGTCTCTCTCTCTCTGACTGTCTGCCTCTCTCTCTCTCTCTCTCTCTCTCTCTCTCTCTCTCTCTCTCTCTCTCTCTCTCTCTCTCTCTCTCTGTTTTAGTGGGTGCATATGTCTGCGCATGTATGCAAGCACGCGAAGTGTATGGGTGTGTGTGTGTATGTGTACGAGTGCGCTCGTTCCCGTTCGTCCTCTAGCTATTTATGCACTTGCTTGCTGGCTTCCTTGTGTTTATTGTCTGCGCATGCGTGCTCACCTTAAAAATCCACATGAAATTAACATCGATCTGTCTCCTTAATGACACAGCTAGGATTTGCAGCGTTTTCCCTGCGTTATGCCTAAGGCAACCAAACTTGCCTCGTCGATATTTTTATACGCCTTCGGGCGGGAAAAAGAATGGACCTCGCTCCCTCTTTTGACAGTCGTTGGAATATTTGAGTGGGAGGAAATGTTCTAACTGCGATTTGTATCGACAGCCCCTCCTTTAGACCTTAGCCCTGGGCAGATCATTTTTCTTCTCTTTTTCCCTCTAGTTTCTTCAGAGCCATGTGTGCAACAAACGACAGACTCCGACTCCAAAATGAAGGCTAATGTTTGTTTCCGTAATAGAGAGCAAAGGGAAAAGGGGAAAGCCACTCTAGCTATCGGCAGAGCACAACGTTTGTTTGCGCATTTTACTTCTACTTGCTCCTTTTATCTCAGGCTTGTTTCTTCTTCTTTTTCTTCTTCTTCTTCTTCTTCTGTTTAACTTTTTTTTTTTATGTTTTCCTCCGTTCTCCTGCAATTCCCAAGATCTCAAAGGAATTGGAACATCAAAAGCGAAGAACAGGTGCATTTAGTGGTCTGTGAAGTGTATTCTATGCCGATTATTTGCCCACATCCGTCTCATCTTCAGGTTTGAAACATGCCATATTGCCAAACCTGAAGAAAAAAGGGGAAGTAAAGGTAAGAGAAGTAGAGCAGGAACAAATTGCGTCTTCGTCCGTTCGTTCAACAAGAAGAAGAAGAGGAAGAGGGAACGAATGTATTTCTCCTCTACCTTCACCTCATCCTATTCCCACTCATCATCACCATTATCATCATCACCATCATCATTATAATCACCATCATCATCATCATCATCATCATCATCATCATCATCATCATCATCATCATCATCATCATCAATATCTTGTTGTTGTTGTTGTTGTTGTTGTTGTTCTTCTTCTTCTTCTTCTTCTTCTTCTTCTTCTTCTTCTTCTTCTTCTTCTTCTTCTTCTTCTTCGTCCCATCGCCGTAGCCACCCGATACACATGGGTCGAACGCTACCAGAAGCATGATTTTCTAGTCGCCTCAACAGGCCGTAAAGCATGCTCTTATGCTTCGGAGCATGCTTCCTATACGCTTCAAGCGTTATAGTGACGGAAAAAGCGCAATTTCACTGTAAACATATACAATATGTTGCTCTACAACATTCCGCTCTTTCCGTCTCTAAAACCCATTTGCTTTGTTGGATTCTTAAATTATATGAAACCAAGTGAGGACACTATCCGGCGTCAACAAACGGTTCAAAAACATTCTCAAATTGTTGACCTACCTAGAAACAAATACAGTTTGACCTAATTCGTCCCCTAGAGCAGACGAAACTGACATTTTCTATTTTGACGAGTTCATTGGCCAATGCTCCTAGGGCTTGAAGCGTATAGGAAGCATGCTCCGAAGCATAAGAGCATGCTTTAAGGGGAGGCCACATTTGCGTTACGTTTCACGGCTTACGCCTTGTGTTATGAGATTTTTCATTGCTCGAGATTTTGAAGGGTGGCCACACCTTATGAATTCGTGGCCACACTGGCTTACGTTTCACGCCTTATGCATTGCGCGCGCATGTGGTCGGAGGTAGTGGCAAGGTCATATTATATTTCGCATCCCTATTTTTGTATAGTCGGGAAGCTGTATTCCACAGCGCATCATGGCCTCTGTAAAGTTCAATCAGGCTACTGATTTGAGCGGTTGAAAAATGCACTGCAGCTGCCATCTTTAAATGGAGTGCCGGTTGAACTCTGAACTCTAACGACGTCACACTCTCGCTTTTTTCTGATTGGTCCTCGTAAGCCCGGCTTACGTATTTTTGCAGAAGAAATCAAACATGCGCTATCCTTATGAAATTTACGTTAGCCAGTACGCAAGACAATACATAAGGAATTCATAAGCGTAACACAAGTGTGGCCGGGTTTTACAGGCAAATGTGGCCTGGCCTTTACGGCCTGTTGAGGCGACTAAAAAAGCATGCTTCTGGTAGCGTTCGACCCATGTGTAACGGGTGCCGTAGCTCAAGTGGTAGAGCGTTCGCTCGGCATACCGATGACGCAGGTTTGAATCTCGTGATAGGAAAAATAAAAATGGCCATTTTTGCTCTGGTAGTTTAGTGTTGATTGAGGTATCCCCCCCCCCCCCTCCTCTCCCTTTGCTCCTTGGGATGGCATTCCCCGTCTGCCATCTCGCGAATGGTGGGTATAGAGGTTAAACTTCAATGTGTATTCACTCTGCTTATTCTTCTTGATCTTCCACTTCTTATTGATCTCTTCTTCTTCTTCTTCTTCTCAAAATTAATGTTACAAATTTCGTCCTCCAGTTCTTCATAACTGGAGTTTTCTACCCATGCTAAATTTTCCACTCTCA
Organism: Oncomelania hupensis; assembly: GCA_036898135.1. NCBI lineage: Eukaryota > Metazoa > Mollusca > Gastropoda > Littorinimorpha > Pomatiopsidae > Oncomelania > Oncomelania hupensis. The sequence goes on along the minus strand of CM072511.1, from coordinate 57,098,757 downwards.
AGGTTTTCAACTCCTTCTTCGTCTCTCTTTCTTGTTTCTTCTTTTCTATGCTTATTATTAGTTCTTCGAGGTTTTCTTCATTTCTTTCTTTCAGCTTTTCTTTTCTTTTTATAATGTACTGCTTTTTTTCCCCACTTGTTCGTCTTATCGTTCCTTATATGGTTCTACTTTTTTTTCCCTTATTCTTCCCAAATCTACGACTAGCTATTTTTGTGCACCTTTTCATAACAATTTTTTCTTTAGACCTCTTTTTCTTCTTCTTGCCGATCTTCTGCTTTGAACGTCTTCATAAGAACTCTTACCCTATCCTCTCGTTCTCCTCCTCTTCTTCTTTCTTTTCTTATTCTTTCTGTTCCTCTTCCGTCTTTAAGGGCTCCAAATACACTTTGAATTTATTTTCTATTTCTGAGTACGTTTCGCATAAGATCTACGTTCTTCTTCTTCTTCTTCTTCTTCTTCTTCTTCTGCCTCTTCTTTTTTTTCGATTTCTTTCTTTATGTCTTTTATTCCTTTCTCTTTCTTCCTCTTCGTCTTTTTCTCCATTCCTATTTTTCTTTCTTTCTTTCTTTCTTTCTTTCTTTCTTTCTTTCTTTCTTTCTTTCTTTCTTTCTTTCTTTCTTTCTCTCTCTTTCTTTCTTTCTCTTCTTCTTCTTCTTCTTCTTCTTCTTCTTCTTCTTCTTCTTCTTCTTTTTCTTCTCCTCCTTCTCCTCTTTCTCCTCCTCCTCCTCCTCCTCCTCCTCCTCCTTCTTCTTCTTCTTCTTCTTCTTCTTCTTCTTCTTCTTCTTCTTCTTCTTCTTCTTCTTCGCTGAATTCCGATTTTGTGTTTCCATGCATGTGTTCCTATACCCAGCGCATCACCAACGACGAAGTCCGACAGACCATCACACATTGGACAACACTATGACCTGCTAACAGTGGTGAAAAAACGGAATCTCCGATCATATGGCCACGTCACCAGATCATCAGGTCTTGCAAAGACCATCCTGGAAGGCACAGTGCAAGGAGGTAGAAGTAGAGGGAGATCGAAAAAGAGGTGTGAGGACAACATTCGAGAATGGACTGGTTTGACACTGAGCGAAACCAACAGGGTTGTTGAGGACAGGGAAAGATGGAGTACGCTGGTGAAACGATCATCTGTGGTGCCCCATACGACCTCCGAGTTACGGGATAGGATAGGATAGGATAGGATAGGATAGGATGCATGTGTTCAATACTGCGTATTCTGTTTTTTCTTATCTGTGTGAATAGGGGATCATTGCTAGCTCGCATAAGATGGGGCCTTATCGATCATCATCATCATCATCATCATCATCATCATCATCATCATCATCATCATCATCATCATCATCATCATCATCATCATCATCATCATCCGAGCACTGAATCATAGTAACAACGATGCACAGCATAGCGCTAAGGTCGAGTGTTTTAGAACACTGAATGCGTGAGACACCACCCCAGTATTTAAAAACCTTACAGTATGTTTTCATACTCAATAATATATATATATATATATGCTCTTAACCACTCACAGCCGTCATTTAAGGGACCCACTTTGACCATACTCCCTCGACAGACCCTTTTACCATTCACAGTGAGTGTTGTCCCACTGAAAAATAAGCTCAAAACAACAACTCTTTCAAAAGTATAGCTTTTTTTTTTATGAATAAATTCCGTAGTTTGTATTCCTATTAACGTCAACAACCGTTGGGTAGCCAGCCAACATTTTTGAGCTAAAAATAGCAGCTACCAAAGCCGGAAATATACAGAGACCCTAAAAACAATTGCTCGTAAGGTTTTTGTTTTAGATTGATTAAATATATCCTATCCCTCCCCAGACACACTTTTCATCTTTCTTGTTCACTCAGAAATAGGGTCAAAGGTCACACGGCGATGGTATCCGATGTACGGTTAATCATGGTAAATCACTCCCTGTCAGAACCGAAATTAAAAATTCAAACTTCAGCCGTTGGTTTTGAGCAAGGAAATCCCACTTTATCATTGAGTAATGTGAACGCGAACAATAATTGCACAGCAGAGATTATTTTTCATGAACATCATTCTGATTTTGGAAATATTATCAGAGGAAGTTGTCAGTTTTTTCGTAGCCTTAGTGACAGCAGCGTCTCTGATGATGTAGTTGTAGTGGTCGTTATCGTCAGCCAGTAAGTTTTGTCAGCTTGTGTATTATAGGGTGTGATGTACTGAATTTACACTTATCGTTACTTTTTCAAGTGTAAGTTTGTGTTTGTTGTGGTGTTGATTTCTCGGACCTGTTTCACACTGAATCGGTACTTTGAATATTTTCTTGTTTTTGAATATTGCATTTATTGTGAACTTTGCATTTTATTTCTGTTTTTATATTTATATAGCTTTTGTAAATATATTTCTACAATATCTTTTGGTGAAGTCGACTTTCTTCGAAAGGAATAGGTAGTCATTTGAAGAAAAAATGATTTTTTTTAATAGGTCATCATCATTTTAAAATGTAACGTATTAATTTATTCTTTGTGTATAAGATTTATCATGTTTGATGTTGTATGAACGTCGTATGGTCTTGATCGTTTATTATTATCAATAATTTGTTAATTATCATGTAGTATAACGTCGAGTTTATTCATGAAGTCATTATTTATTATAACCTTCAAAGGTTTAACCCATTAATTAATTTCTTTTTATTTTTATTTATTTATTTATTTATTTATTTATTTATTTATTTATTTATTTATTTATTTTTATTTTATTTATTTATTTATTTATTTTCTTTATTTTTTTTTGGGGGGGAGGGGGTACAATTTACATTTAATTTATAATTGTGAACTCTAATTTTGAGTCACCGGAAGTGACTTACGCATGTTTTGATTATCACATTATAAAAATATCACGTATGTTTATAGCTCTCATATATTGTTTACGATTGATTATGATGTTTATTATGTTGATTATTACTTTTATAAACATTTAAAGATTAGAGACCCAGTGGCCTAGCTAGGGGTGAGGGAGGGGGGGGGGTCCAAATTCGAAAGTCCCCTCGGGCCCCCACTTGAGGGGGGCCCCCAAAGGAGTGTGGGAAAAAAATTTTTTATATTAAATATTACGCCACCGCCATGTAATCTTGGTATTCACGTTGTTATATAAGTTAGTGAATTTAGACTAATATATTTATTAAGTACATTATCTCATGTCATGATGTCGAATGTCAAAATGCAGGGGCCCCCAAAGACGCCAAGCCCCCGAGGCCCTCAGATCCCTAGCTACGCCATTGTAGAGACCTATATTTATGAGACCCATTATTTGTTTTCAGGGTCGCCTCTTTTTCTATCTCGTCTCTTATTCGCCCAATAAGAAGCAATAAACTCCTTGCCGAACTTACACCAAACGCCTGGTCTTCGTGGACATATGCAACCCCCTTGTGTCTGTGCGAATGACTTCTTTCTACCACCACACCAACACACTCTTAGTAATATGTTTAACCAATGCTTTAAGCTTCAATGCATAAATTCTGTAGACTACCATTGGGAATCAGTTGGTGAAAGCTAGGCAATGCGTTACCAAAAGCATCAAGAGTACGCAGAAATCAGAATCAGCATAAAAATATTTATTGGCCCCATAAAACAAACACGAGGTACTTCGTGTGCGGCGTACATAACGGCACAAGTAACAAATAACACCATCACATAAAACGCGTCCTGAAACTTGACGAAACTGCTCTGCAAAGGTCTGCAGCCATGCATGTTCAAACAGACATGTGTACTCAGAACTGTATTCTCCGCAAGGACAGCACTGATCCTTATCCTCACGTCTGCTGCTGGAGCAGAAAATGAGGGCAGATGAAGACTAAAGCGGCGTCAGTTCCGATCATCACAGATACAGCGAACAGAAGATGAAGAAGAAAGGGAAAACGGAAATGGGGAAAGTACTTCCCTGTCAGTTCTGTCACCGGGTCAGATATTTGACGTAAGCAAAAGCGTGCAAAATGGAGGAAAGGAATGCTTCTGTAAGTCCCTCTTTCTCCTTCCACCCCACACACATTGATCTTGAAAGGTTGCCGTCATACTTACACTGTCAACCCTATATTATTGACTTCAGCAAATTATTTTGTCCTTGCTTTTTGACCTCAGGTCCATTCAGCTTCTTTGAACTTGTTAGCGCACTTTGTAAGAACAGTTCTTAGCTACATGTCCTACGTGTGAACAAATAATGCAAAGTGAATTGGTTTTAACATGTCCTACGTGTGAACAAATAATGCAAAGTGGATTGGTTTTAAAGCAATATACATAGCGTAGAAATTTGAAAAAAGCGTATTTGTCTTGTATTACAACCTACCGCTTTTCTGTGACAGTGTGAAGAAAGATTTCACGTGCGAAGCAGATTTGAAACCATTCAACATGTAACAGGTTTACTTAGATGCCTCGCCTCCTCGTTTCGAACTGGAATTCCCCCAGTGACATGCTGAAGATCTCTCTGGTGCAGGTTCATACTGAATGGCTGAAGCTCATTCACCACGCTTACGGCGAGGGTATAATATTTAACATCATGGCTTGATACCACTCTCTGGATACATTGGTAAACTATTTCAATTTTTTGTTTGTTTGTTGAGTTTTTGTCTAAGATAAATTCCTGTGCCGATTTATGCTGAATATTTCGTTGCTCGCCATGTGTGCTTGGAGTATTTGCTTAACATTTAACGATCCTATTGAAATGCTACGATTGGCCTTTGAAAGAAAACAGCGCAGGTTTATACCGAAAACCGAAGACTGATTACGTTTACCACGCCACATTAGATTAATAATATTCATAATATGTGGGGGAAAAAAACTGTTCACATCTTGAGTATGGAACGAGCAACCTCCTTGGATAAACTCCATAGTAGAATCGAAGGTCAGTCTTTGATACGGCTTGAGAATGATGAGTCAAATGCATGATCATGCCGAAGGGCTAGGTCTCGTTATGATTACGGTTCGTCCCTGGGTTATGCTACTTAGCTGGAACTGTGCATACTGTAGAATCTAGTATGCGGTGTCGCATTAAATCCATAATAATAACAACAACAATAAAAATAATAATAATAATAATACTAATAATAATAATAATATATCTTTTATAGCGCACGCATACACACACACACGCACACACACACGCGCACACCACTATTCAATCACTCAATCACAAACTGATTGTTTTGGATCTAAAAGTATTTGGTAATGAAGTATAGGTTTTGAGGTTCCTTTTCGAACACGAAGAGACTGAGAGCGCCTGAGTTTGGAGGGCAGAGAGTTCAAAAGAGTTGGCATAAAACATAATTATTCAAGCTATTTAGACGCAGACTCATACAGAGTGTCCAAGTCATGTCTTTGACTGTAGCTGTTATACAGAATCAAAGCAGACTCTGCTCCATACTGAGTCTTTCCACAACCAGGAAGGTGCGAGTTTTATGATGACAGCAAATCCTTACCGGTCGAATGCTTCTATGAAAAATTACGCGGCTATGACAGAGCGGAGAGTCAACAAGAGGAGACGTCGGGGTCGAGTCTGTTTCGCAAGGCTGGCGCCAACGTCTTGGTGCAGGTGAAATGAGATCCCGATTGTCTGAGCATGAAATTCCCAGACTCATGGAACGTCAGCAGAGCAGCAACAGTTAAGGAGTGCGTCTCAGACAGATCAGCGTCAAAGTGCATTGTTCTCTTGTGCGCCCTGAGCATGCAGTTTGCAAAGACGATCGTGCGTCATAAGAAAGGATATTATCATCATCATCATCATCATCATCATCATCATCATCATCATCATCATCATCATCATCATCATCGTCGTCGTCGTCGTCGTGGTCGTCGTCGTCGTCATAAACATTAGCAGCAGCAGCAGCATAACACATAAGAATTTTCATCTGAAAATGAAGTTGAACGTCCGATGATGATATAATAATGTGAGCACACATGTATTCCAGATTAAAGGTCATGACACTCATGTCTTAGAAGGGACAGCCCCAGATATATTTATTTATTTATTTATTTATTTATTTATTTATTTATTTATTTAAAACAAAAAATTAACATGCACCCTGCAACCCCAATATCCTATTCTCCCTTGCCATTGGTGGCGCTGCTGTGCGGATGCAATGGTTTTGCTGCGAGGCAACCCGAATTTCGACAACATGCGCGAGGAATATTACCCCTAAATCCTGAAATCTGTTTTAAAACAGCTTTCTTGATCGCTTCTTAAAACTGGTTTTAAAAAAATTGTGCAAAAACACACCCAATGAACATCGTTCTGTATCTCCTGGAACCTGAGGTCAAACATGGGAGGTGCTCTGCCTGTAAACATAGGAAGTGTGTCTGAAAAGCGCGTGCTGAATACTTAACTGCACTGCACGCTCACAGACAAATAACTGGAGGGCATGTCGGAACAAAAGAAAACAATTCTTTTTGCACGGTACACTGTCTGCCAGATCTGATATGTAGAATATAATTCGTCGGTGTCCATTCAAAACCTCGTAACTCCGAAAAAGTCGTTTTTGCAATCTTTTCATGGTTATGTCCCTTGAATTTTTGCGCATTTTTTATCAGAAGCTCGGAATTTATAGCTCAGTTAGAAATCATCAGTAATACAAAATATCAAAACCTCGTATGTCCCAACAGGTCAAACGATTTGTATCAAAATCTCGTATCTCACTTACGAGGTTTTTATCATTTGGAAAAAATTTCTAAAACCTTGTAACTCAACTTACGAGGTTTCATTCAAATAAATGACGCGCTAAGAAGTTAAGTTGACGTCACTTACGCGGTTTTTGTTATTTTCATCGTGGAAATGTCAGCTGCTTCTGGTCATTTTTTCTACATTTTGGTGAGTACTGATGATACATGTTGTCCTTTTATTCAATAATGATTTCTTCTAGATTGATATCGTCCAGATCTTCTCCATATTACTCTTCAGGAATAAACGAACAGGCACGTTATATCACACTCTGTGACTAAATCTGACACTGAATGAGTGCAGTCAAAGGCATGCTGTGGCATAATTCTAAATAATTTACAAAAGAATACAGAATAATATTGTGTGTTTTTAGTTTAATGCCCATCACCCCTGCCAGGGTATGGGCCGCCGACAACAGCTCTCCAGAGTCCTCTGTCCTATGCCATTCTTTCTAACTGACTCCAGGTGTAGCCCATCTTGGTGGTGTCGGCCTCGAGGTCGCGTCGCCAGGTGTTCTTTGGACAATGGACGTCCTCTCTTTTGCTTTCCCTGGGGGTTCCACTTCAGCGCTTGCCGGGTGACGTTCGTCGCTGGTTTGCGTAGGGTATGCTCTATCCAGCCCCATCTCCTTTTCCTGATTTCATCTTCAGCAGGGAGTTGGCGGGTCCTTTTCAAAGGTTGGCGTTGCTGATGGTGTCGTTCCAGCGGATCTGGGGAATCCTTCTGTGGCAACTGTTGGTGAAGGACTGGACTTTTTTGATGGTGGTCTTGGTTGTCCTCCATGTCTCTGCTCCATACAGTAAGACTGACTTCACATTGGAGTTGAATACCCGTATCTTGGTGGCCAAGGACAGCTCTATGGAGGTCCAGATGTTCTTGAGCTGAATGAAGACAGCTCTTGCCTTGTCGATCCTAGCCTTCACATCCGCATCTGTGCCGCATCAATAATGCTACCCAGATAGGTGAAGGACTGCACTTCTTCCAAGGGACTTCCATTCACGATGACTGGTTCGGTACTGATGGAGTTGATCTTCAGGATCTTGCTCTTGTCCTTGTGGATATTGAGGCCGACCTCCGACGATGTGGCCGCCACTTCATTTGTCTTCTCTAGCATCTGCTGTTGGCTATGGGAAAGAAGAGCAAGGTCGTCAGCGAAGTCCAGGTCCTCGAGCTGGTTCCACAGTCCATCGGATTCCGTTCCTACTTTCCCTGGTGGACATCTTCATAGCCCAATCTATGGCGATGAGGAAGGGGAAAGGTGACAACAAGCACCTTTGTCGGACTCCGGTTTTCACCTGGAAGTTGTCTGTGAGCTGTCCGCCATGGATAACTCTGTAGGACATGCCGTCATAGGAGTTCCTAATCAGATTGACCATCTTGGTCGGGATGCTGTAGTGTCGAAGGAGCTTCCAGAGGGTATCTCGATCCACGCTGTCAAACGCCTTCTCATAATCGACGAAGTTGATATACAATGGCGAGTTCCATTCCAGGGACTGCTCCACGATGATGCGGAACGTTGCTATCTGGTCCGTGCAGGATCTATTCTGTCGGAAGCCTGCCTGCTCGTCTCGTAACTGTGGGTCGACAGTATCCTTCATCCTTTCCAAAAGGACCCGGTTGAAGACCTTCCCAAGCACAGATAGAAGTGTGATGCCCCTGTAGTTGTTAGTTGCTGAGGTCACCTTTCTTGGGAAGCTTGATCAGGTAACCTTCCTTCCAGTCTGCCTGAACATCTTCTTCCTCCCAGATCCTCTCAAAGAGTGGGTACAGCATCTCCACTGATGCTTCCAAGTCCGCGTTTAGAGCCTCTGCTGGGATGTCGTCTGATCCAGCGGCCTTTCCGTTCTTCATCAGGGTGATGGCCTTCTTGATCTCTTCCTTGGTCGGTTTCTCACAGTTGATTGAAAGATCCACATTGGCTGGTTCAATGACTGGGGAATTCGTTGGTGCTGGTCTATTCAGAAGTTCATCAAAGTGTTCAGCCCATCTGTTCAACTGCTTGTCTATACTGTTCATGGTGTTTCCCTGCTTGTCCCTAACAGGTCTTTCTGGTTTGCTGAACTTTCCGGAGAGTCGCTTAGTGGTGTCGTACAACTGTTTCATATTGCCGCTGTACGCTGCCTGTTCCGCTTCAGCCGCCAGTCCATCCACGTAGGCCTTCTTATCTTTTTTTATGCTTCTTTTCACTTCTCTATGGGCTCCTGTGTAGTCTTCTTGGGCCTTGGCCTTAGCTGCTCTGGTTCTGCTGTTGTTGACTGTTGCCTTCCTCTTCTTTCTTTCTTCTATCTTGACCAAGGTCTCTGCTGTGATCCCCTCTTTCTGTTGATGTTTCTTTGGCCCCACAACTTCTTGGCATGACGATCTTAGTGTCTCTTTCACTTTCTGCCACCTGTTGAGTACACTGCCTTCTTCTTCTTCAAATAATTCCTGAAGCACTTCGAACCTGTTCCTTAGCGCCAGAATAAACTGTTCTTTTGTCTTTGGGTCTTTCAGAAGGCTGATGTTGTACATCATTCTTCTGCCTGACGAATGTCCTCTTCAACTTCAGCTTCAGTTTCGCCACCACCAAGTGATGGTCGGACGCCACGTCTGCTCCTCTTCTCACTCTAACGTCTTGCAGGGATCTTCGGAATTTCTTGCTAATGCAGATGTGGTCGATCTGGTTCTCTGTCGCATTGTCTGGAGATATCCTTGTACTCTTGTGGATCCGCTTGTGAGGAAAGATGCTGCCTCCGATGACTAGGTTGTTGAGTGCACACAGATCCGCAAATCTCTCTCCATTCTCATTCATTACTCCTAAGGCGTGGGTGCCCATAACTGGTTCGTAACCGGTGTTGTTAGACCCAATCTTGGCATTGACATCTCCCATGAGGATGGTGATGTCCTTGTCTGGGTAGGTCTCAAGGATCTTCTGTAGTCTGCTGAAATGGTCTTTAACATCCTCTTCACTGTCGTTCGGTGGAGCATAGAACTGGACAAGGTTCATCTTGATCTTCCTCATCTTGGTACGGAAGAATGCTGTGATGATCCTGGGGCCATGGGCCTCCCATCTTATAAGTGCCCTCTGTGCCTGATTGGACAACATAAAGCCTACTCCCTGCGTGTGGGGTGCATCGTTTTCTTCGTGCCCGGAGTACAGCAATAGTTCTCCTGTCATCAGTCGCCTTTGTCCAGCTTGGGTCCATCGTGTCTCGCTGATGCCTAACACGGTCAGGTCATTATTCCTCATCTCAGCTGCTACCTGTGCCGTCTTTCCTGATTCGTACATGGTCCGAACATTCCATGAGCCGATGGTGGTTCATTTAGGCTTATATTATGGTAATAAATGTTCATTTAGACTTTTGGTAGTAAACGTTCATTTATTATGGTAATAAAAGTCCATTTAAACCGTTACGGTAATAACAGTTAATTAAGACTATTACGTTAATGAAAGTTAATTTAGACTATTATGTTATAGTAATAAAAGTTCATTTAGACTGTTATGTTATGGTAATAAAAACTTCACATAAGTGTAATGTGTTACTTAGCTTACATCTTATAATTCATTTCACAGGAAATTTCCGAGAAAGGATTTCGTGCTACTTTAAGTACAGGGCTTGTAGCCTACTGGTCAGAAGGACATTATTATGTCAGTGATGAATGCAACAACGCGTTCATTGATTGCTGGGTGTTACAGTGTTAATCTATCAATGGCCTATAAGCCTATTTCAATTTTGTAAAGACAAGGGTTGTGTCTGCATTATTGAATAAAACAACTTTGACAATGTTTTCAACTGCATTTTTCGGTCTTTTATTTTGTATTAATGTTTCCTTTGTTGTTTGCTATTGTGACTAATCCTTATAACTTGCAACTTCAAGCTCAAGCAAAACAGTCAAAACCTCGTAAGTTGCAACTTTCCAGCTCATACAAAATAGTAAAAACCTCGTATGTGAACATTTTTGTCTATTTCTCAAACAAGCATGCGCTCTAAATCTTGTCACTATTACTGCCAAATTTCCTGTTCAATACTGAATACAAATTATACTAAAACCATTTGTTTTGGTGACACCTGATTTTTTAAAACAGTTTTTTTCATTTTTCTCAAAACTGTATTTTGGGACATACGAGGTTTTGAATGGACACCGACGATATGAAGAATCCGCTGTGACATTTGTGGTAAGGTATGGAGTGTTTGTTCCGATGAAGATAAGCTTACAACAGAAGAAAACTCAAAGTGGCAATACAATACAATACAATACAATACAATACAATACAACACAATACAATGCCCATTCAAGGTGACAATAAAAATACAGCACATACAAATAACAATCATCATCATCATCATCATCATCATCATCATCATCATCATCATCATCATCATCTTCATAATCATCATCATCATCATTATCATCATCGTCATTATCATCATCATTATCATAATTATTGTTATAATACTACTACTACTACTACTACTACTAATAATAATAATAATAATAATAACAATAACAATAACAATAACAATAACAATAATAAAAAATAATAATAATAATAATAATAATAATAATAATAATAATAATAATAATAATAATAATAATAATAATAATAAGATAACGCTTTTTTCTATTGAAAAATCGGTTTAAAGCTCAAAATATAATACAATACAATACAAATAATACAATATAAACAATATAATACAATACTATAACTTTCGGCAGAAAACATTATCGTTGATGCTTGTTAGTCTGCTGTTATCATTATCATCTATTATACTGAACGATGCTCTTGAAAAGACAGAGGCTTGAAGTTGTAAAATAAATTAACATTGCAATGATTGGAAATTAAAAAGGAGTTAACCTAGAATCAGATATAGTCTAACTGATTATTCATGAAGGTGAAAAATGACGTTGTTAATATTGCTTAGTTTAATTAGGGTTTGGAAAATAATTGATATGTTATGAAAATAAAAGTGTGAAAAATATATTTGTTAAAGAGGTTTTGCCACACTAATTTGTTATTTTATGAAGACGCTCGTGTACAAAAATGTATTTTAAATGTATGTTAAAGAGGTTTGCAAAATATTGGATGTTTACTTTCAAAAAGACGACAATGCGGAGAATTAGTGTTGATGTAGATTGATGAGGTTTTGCACTATAATTCATAATTGTTATTTTATGGAAGTACCAATGTACAAAATTCCAGGTATTTGGGAACCTGAGAGTGACAACAGAAATGAGAAAGAAAGGGTGGATGGAGGTACATAGCATACATTGCAGAGGTAGGGGAAGGGAGGAATGTGCGTGCAGGGGAGGCCGGGAAGTTGAGAGGGGTGAGATGGGGGAGGGGGAAGGTGCATAAAAGCGGAGTGGAGGGGCAATGCAAGATGTAGATGCAGATAAAGAAATAACGGTGGCAGGTGAGAATTGCTCTTGCATGTCTATTACGGGTGCGAGCACAAACGGTTCGCTTGGAGTATGCTAGACGTTCAGACTAGACGCACACTTCCATGACGGCGCGGCAAAGACTTGTGTCACACATGATTCTCTGTCTTACTGCACGTTATGTCTGTCTATCTGTCTGTCTCTCTCCCTCTGTCTGTCTGTCTCTCTCTGTCTGTCTCTCTCTGTCTCTCTGTCTCTGTCTCTGTCTCTCTCTCTCTCTCTCTCTCTCTCTCTCTCTCTCTCTCTCTCTCTCTCTCTCTCTCTCTCTCTCTCTCTCTCTCATCCGTTTAC
>CM072511.1:57066355-57083855 GCA_036898135.1 Oncomelania hupensis | reverse complement strand
GCTGATCTTCTTAGTGCTACGAAACTTGCCATGGTGTACCGTGGTGTACATACCATTTTACGTCATGGATGGTGAAAAAAGGGGTCGGCCATGCAGGTAAAAGAACTCATCACTTCAGAATCTGCCACGATTGGTGCCGTCCCTTGGCTGAATACATTCTGTATCCTGCACTCTGTATTAGTTTGACAATAATGTTTGATAACTCTAATTCGCTGGATGTTTAGGCTTAGAAAATTATAAAAGAAATAAACGATAGGCTAAATTTCAAAATGGCCTTTTGCTCAATAGTAGCAGCATAGCACTCTTTGTTGGTCAACGTTGTGGATTTCAATGTTTGTGTGTTATATGCTGCAAAGAAGATCCTTGCCTTCATTCTGCTACGAAACTCCTATGCAATTAAGCAATCGTGTAAGATTTGGGAGGGAAAAAACACAAAATTGCTCTTAAATAAAATATAGATGAATGAAAAGATGATTGCTGATTCATGAAGTCCACAATTCGCCTAGTAGTAGTAGTAGTAGTAGTAGTAGTAGTAGTAGTAGTAGTAGTAGTAGTAGTAGTAGCTCGTGGGTATCGCCATTATAAATTAAAACGAGGTTATATGAAACCAAGTTCCGGTTTGGCTTGTTTTGCTTTTATCAAAGCTTGATGAGTGACTTTTAAATATGGCAAATTGCCGAAAACGACGATTGTTAGAGCCAGAAAACGAGTGGGATAAGTATAAAAACGGTGGAGGAAGTACATGCTCAGTGAAAGAATGCAAAAAACAATCGTAGAGGCCTGTATTTGTGGCGACTTCGGAGGTGCGTCGATCATCGACAGAAAGTGAAACAGGACCTGAAAACTCTTGTAGTTTTCCATAGCTTCGCCGTCGCAACCTTCACAAAACACGAAGTAACTGACTATGTTAGGCTAGCGTTGTGGCCAAGTGGGCTAAGCCGGGGCTAACTTGCCTTGTTCACAAGCCAGAAACCAATGGCGCCTGACAGGTGTGGGTTCGAGCCAGCATCTGGGCGTTATGTTTTTCCGAATATTTTTCAAAAATTCACAAATAATGTTAGGTAGGTAGGGTTTAGGCGCGCCACTGGCGATAGAAAGGGATAATAAACTGCAGCAAAAAAAAATAAAAATATGTGAGGGTACGATACAGGTGGCCAGTGACACATGTTATTATTCTTGAATATTTGGAAATAACTCACTAAAACACGCGGAGAAAAAAAAACGGAAGTATTTTTCATAGAGGGGATTCCCGTTGGTGCATAGGATAGCAGAAAAGTGTGAATATTTCACGTCTCTTCTTTCAATACTTATTTAGCGCAATTTTGACTACACATAATCTGTTATGGTCATATTCTTTAACGTATCTTTAAAGTTTGGGTTGCTATCCAGAAGGTTCTTGAATGGCCTAGTCTTGAGTTTATAAAACGGTTTCGCAGTGCTTGACGTGAATGCACATTCATTGAACACCTGTAACTCCACCAGCCGGTCACTGTACAATAGGGGGTGGAACACTTCTCTGACGACAATGACGTCAATTGAAATGGGCATACTGTACTATCCTGACATTTTAGAGATGCAGTAGCAATGAAGATTTATGCAGAACTGGAACGAATGATTGTCATTTTGGAATTTGGACACTGCAGCTGCTCACTTGCGGATCCAAAAATTAGGAGGCCAAGGACGTAAAGTTTATGTCAAGGGAGGTAACAACACAAGCGACGCTGAAATTACCCAGCATTGAAGACGAATTTAGATTTGGGCGTTGGGGTGAGATGGATAGAGGTGGGGGTAGGGGGAAAGGGGCCAATATTCGTTAAACCGAAATTTGAGTTGTCTTCTCAGTGAAAGCGCCGCACGGTACCTGCCACCCAGGACGATGGGGTTTATATGACACAGAGCTTGCTTCGTGTCTTTTTGTTTGTTTGTATCTGGCACTCACTCGCGTAAGGCATGAACATCAGAAACGTTTAAGTCACGATTGTGAGTTTATCAGATCTACGAAAGAATGTTTCAGGCATCCCGCTTAAAACAAGATTTTCAGGGAGTACTCTTTTTAAAACAAAGCTCTATGACGTATAATGCATCCGATTCTATCCTATCTTATCCCGTAACCCGAAAGTCGTTGGGGCACCACAGATTATCGATTAACCAGCGTTCACCCTCCCTCTTTCTCTGTCCTCAGCAGCCCTCGTGGTTTCACTCAGTGTCAAGCAAGTCCATTCTCGAGATTTTGGCACTGCGTACTATGACGTCCTAGTTTATAGATAGATAGATAGATAGATAGATAGATAGATAGATAGATAGATAGATAGATAGATAGATAGATAGATAGATAGATAGATAGATAGATAGATAGATAGATAGATAGATAGATAGATAGATAGATAGATAGATAGATAGATAGATAGATAGATAGATAGATAGATAGATAGATAGATAGATAGATAGATAGATAGATAGATAGATAGATAGATAGATAGATAGATAGATAGATAGATAGATAGATAGATAGATAGATAGATAGATAGATGATAGATAGATAGATAGATAGATAGATAGATAGATAGATAGATAGATAGATAGATAGATAGATAGATAGATAGATAGATAGATAGATAGATAGATAGATAGATAGATAGATAGATAGATAGATAGATAGATAGATAGATAGATAGATAGATAGATAGATAGATAGATAGATAGATAGATAGATAGATCAAATTTGTGGATGCTATTATTGAATCTAATTTGGTCTTGTTAAATGATGGGCAAGTGACTCGCATCCCTGACGTTTCAACTTACCGAGCTGCGGTGCTTGATTTAACTCTGGTTTCGCCAGATCTTGTTATCGACTGTGAGTGGATTGTTCTGTGTGATACTTTAGGCGGTGACCATTTGCCTATTGTGACAACCTTAAATAATCCTATTGAAATGCAGATAGAAGACGATGTCATTCCTAAGTGTGTTTATGAAAGAGCAGATTGGGATTTGTTTAAATCTTTATTGATGTCATATAATACTGATTTTGAAAATGCAGATGATGTAAATTTCGTATATTCCCAATTTACTGAAAAAAATCACAGTGCAGCAAGTATTTCAATTTCTAAAAGAAGATCGATAAAGAAAAAAAAAAAACAGAAAGGGGAATGTTTGGTGGAATAAAGTTTGTGACGCAGCAGTTAAAAAGAAAAAACAAACCTACAAAAACTAGAAAAATATTAAAATCAATCCAGTCTTTTGAAGAAATGAAAAAGGCAAAAATAGAATGCAACAAAATAATTGCGGCTGAAAAAAAAATACTTTACAGAGTTTTGTCTAACAGAAATAGCTAGTTCACAAGACAGTACGAAGGCTTGGAAAAAAGTTGCTGAAATGAAAAATGGATATCGGCTGCCACAGTGTCCAGTTAAAGTACAAAACAATATTTTTCCCTCTCCTGTTGAAAAAGCTGAAGAATTTGTAAATATTTTTGGAAATGTCAGCTGTTCCCATATACTTTATCTCAGCAAATGTATAATGACAGAAAAGAGAAAGAGTGTTTAGATGAATATAACGATCCATTTCCAGACAATGACTTGTTCATAAATGCAAACATTTCCTTTAAAGAATTTAAGGATGCCTTGTTTAGTCTAGGACCTAGAAAATCAGCTATAGGCCTGGATGGTATGTCCTATATTTTATTATTTAATTTACCAGAAAAGTGGTTACATCTACTACATACAATCATTCAAAAGTGTTGGTTTCGAGGAACTATGCCGGAAATATGGAAGTCTTCTCTAGTAATTCCTATTTTAAAAGCTGGTAAACAAAGAACAGACTCAGCCAATTCTAGACCTATCCCTTAACCTCTCATGTTAGTAAGCTAATGGAGAAGGTAATTTTAGAACGCATGACGTATTATTGTCAAAAACAACATATAATCCCTGTTAATCAGGCAGGATTTGAAAAAGGACGATCCACAATAGATCACCTTGTTAAAGTAACCACACAAATTAAAAGACAATTTTCTAAGAGAAAGAGTATTTTAGCAACGTTTTTTGACGTGAAAAAAGCCTACGACAGGGTATGGCATGCAAAATTATTAATGACATTAAAACAAATAGGATTGTCTGGACACACATATAATTATATTAAAAGTTTCCTTTCATTTAGAGAAATAAGTGTTAGAGTTGGTAATTCTTATTCAACATCTCATAAAACCGACATGGGAATTCCTCAGAAAGCCTTAATTTAACCTCTTTTATGTAATATTTTAATTCAAGACTTACCTAGAAATGTAAGTAAAAAAGTATTCTTTGTTCAGTATGCTGATGACATAGCGATCTGGATGAATGTCTCGTTGAGAAAGAAAACATCCATTTTCGAAGTAAAACACATTACTAAACTTTATTAGAATGAAATAAATAATATTATACTTTATATGATTTTAAATGGTTACATTACATTACATTACATAATTGTTGCTTTAGGTCCAGCGGACTCTTCCGAGCCAAATCAGGACCGGACAACCCCCAATCCGCATAAAAGATCTGCTGAAACAACCCTAGTGGGAAAACTGAATGCCCTCCACCAGCCAGTCACTTTACAATAAAGACATCACACGCAGGGGACGGCTGAGGCTTTACCCCAACTAATCGAACCCCCGTTTACAAAAACAAAATAGAATACAAACATCATTATAAATTATCAACAAAACACATACATATAAAATGCCTACATTGCTAAATAATAACATCATAGGAAGCCCTAGTGACCACCTGGCAGAAAGCGTCCAACATTCCCAAGCTGATCCAACAGACCTCATACACGAACAAGGAGTCTTGTCCCGGAAGAGTTTTCAAGAAAAAAGGTAGATGACTGGTATAGCGAAGAAGACGATAGTATAGCAGATTGATAGAACAGAGCAGGAATGAGAAAGAGCAAATGAGAAAGACAGCGACAGTGGGAATTTAAAGCACTAAATTTCCAGAAAGTGGGGATACTATTTATACTGAAACCCCCGGCACCCCAACGGGGGTAATTTTAAATGGTCTGGAATTATCTAAAGAGAAGACAAACATGATCTTATTTAATAATGGTCAAAAGCCAAGGCAACTGCCAAACATTTTCATTGAAAAAGAAGAAATTAAATATGTTAAAGAAGTAAAATTTTTGGGTGTTTATTTAAGTTGTAAGTTACACTGGAAAAAAAAAAAAAAAAAAAAAAAAACATATTGACTATTTAATACACAAAGCCGTTAAAAGATATAACCTGTTGAAAATCATTGCTAGACAACCATGGGGTCAAGATTAAAAAGTTTTAGTTCATTTAGTTTGTGTTCTTGTTAGATCAAAAATAACATATGGACAGGAAGTTTACTTCTCTGCTCCTGCCTGCTATTTTATTAAATTACAGAGTTTAGATAGCAAAGCTATAAAACTAGCACTAGGTGTTCCCATTCATACTAAAACTAGTTTAACGTATGAAGTAGCAGGTGTTATTCTTTTAGAAAAATGGAGGAAAATGATGTGCGCTAAATATATTATCAGAGCAGCTGCGGTATTTAATAGCACAGAGGAAGAATTGCAGTTAAGATCAGACGTCAACTTCCCTAAAAGAACTCAAAACATAAAAATGTTTCAAACTATTTCTACTTAAACAAAAGATTTAGTTCAGACACATTTAAAAAATATAGAATTTATGTATAATAGAGAATTGATATCACCCATCCCTCCTTGGGAGCTTGAAAATGCAAGTTATGATATAAACTACTCCACTGAAAAAAAACAATGAAAATACCAGCTTACTCATATTTGATGTAAATATTTATCTAGCACAAAAATATTCATTTTCTTTAAAAATATATACTAATGGTTCTGTTTTAAAGACAGGTGATACAGGCGCGGCATTTGTTATACCTGATTTAAAAATTTCCGAATCATATTATCTAGGTAAGGGAAAAATCGTTTTCACCGCTGAACTTCTAGCAATTTTAATGGCATTAAGTAATATCATGAGCATAACATTTCATCTATTAAGTATTGTAATATTTGTAGATTCTAAATCCGTACTTCAGGCGTTAAATTCCAATTCTTATAAAGAAAGAAAAGATATTATCATTGAAATTAAACACCTCAGTAATAATTTAATTGTAAATGGTACAAATGTAGACTTTTGTTGAATCCCCTCTCATTGCAGTTTTTGATACAATGATTGGGCAGATCGAGCTGCGAGAAACGGTGCTTTACGTATAAACGCGGTCTCCTTGTCATTACCATTGACTGTCACAGAAGTTTCAAATTTGATAGTTCAAGAGGTCAAGAAAGGTTGTCATTTTAAACAACAGTATGATAAGCATTGTGGTATCCCCAGATCTGTTACTTGCATGGCCTACCGAATTTATATGAATTCTGTGAGAACCAAGTATTGTAAAAATGTTGTCTGTGTGGGCAAAAAAAATTTTTCTTTGAAACATGCATTATATCAGTGCAACACTGTGAACGATACATTGCCTAGAAATTTAGCAAAAATAGGAGACATTAGCTTTGAAATTTGTATTGAATTGGCAAAAGCGTTTATATCCTCTTCAATTGGCCAGTTTATATGATGCATAATTATCAAATGTGACCGCCGAAATGTAATTTATTTATTCATGTACTGCATTTTCTAATTATGTAAGTGATTTTTTTGGTCTTATCATTTCGATGAAGAAGACAATAACACAAACAGAAGGTAGACGTCTGGATGCAGTGCACATCTGGATTTGGTAGTGAAGGTGGGTGGTGCCAGAAAAAGAGAATGCATTATATTGAGGACAGCGATCTTTATCTTGTTGGCCGGTTGACAAACGTGTCAATGTGAGCACCACCATTGTTGTCTGACCTACACACATTTCACCCACCCCCACTCCTCCTCCCACCTCTCTCTCTCTCTCTCTCTCTCTCTCTCTTTCTCTGTGTCAGTATTAAACCTAATTAAACGATCCAAAGGTTTCTCTTTCCATCTCTTTTCTCTGTCTTTCTCTCTATGTCTCCTTTCTTCCGCTCTGTGTACAAAACGTAAGTTTAATTTTGAAATGCACAGTATTTCAGCCATTAAATAATCTATTGTTTTTACCGTTAATTTAATCAGAAAACATTTCTGTTACGTCACATTGGAATCAACAATTTGTTCTCTCCCTCTCTCTCTCTCTCTCTCTCTCTCTCTCTCTCTCTCTCTCTCTCTCTCTCTCTCTCTCTCTCTCTAGATCACCATCAGGGCAAAAAGGGCATTTTCTAGCATATAAATTCCATCAATTTTTCAGCTGGATCCACAGCTTATTCTCAAAATAGCTCCCCAAACACACCCATCATGTGAAACAGTGGGAAACAAATATATAGAACTGCGTCTGCAACACCTGTTCTATACTCGCTCTCACTGGGAGGAAGCCCCACAACAAAGTCAAAGATCTGTCTGGGAGAAGCCTTAAGACCAAGATCTATGTATCAGCAACAGCGCACAGAGGGACTGTGAAGGTACAGCAGAAGGTGTAGGTTACTAGCAACTGTCTGTGACATTTCCAGCCTTGAACCAAAGACACCGAATACATCTGTGCCTGGGTCTTAGCTTGCGCTGCTTCAACGTGTGCTCCCAATGTGAGCATTATGGTGGACAATGAGAACAAGGTTGGGGAAATGACGTGCCAATCTTGAGGAGAAAGGGGAGTGTAGGTGGGAAGAGAGAAAGAGAGAGAGAGAGTAATGGTGATCTCTTCAGATTGCCGTTCTTTGACTTCGATTGAGGAAAAAAAACGCGTGATGTTATTCTGTATTATTATTATTATTATTATTATTATTATTATTATTATTATTATTATTATTATTATTATTATTATTATTATTATTATTATTATTATTATTATTATTATCGACAAGCTACAGAAGATTTTGACCGACGACACGCACCCACTTAGACCTGAATTTGACATCAGACGGAAAGACAGAAGCTTAAGATTCAGACAGCCATGCACGAGAACCACACGCTACAGAAACTCACTCATTCCATCTGCAATTCACATCTTCAACTCCCAGGTGGAGCGTTAGGTGGTGGTGCTGTCGCTCTGACCACGGATTTAAGGGGCCTCTTTCCTATCCTTTCCTTTTGTAATACTAGATATTTTTTACACTTTGTTGTCAGTCGGTTTTCTTCTTTAGCTACACTGATGGCGAATGATAGCGTGTCGTGGAAATAGTATTTTCTTGTTATATGTGTTATAGACTTATTAGGCCTATACGATGCATGTTTTTAGACTTCTTCGTAGTAAGAGTATAGGTATAACGTTGTAGGTGATGGTATGATGTGAACATGTGATGTGAATCTGTTATTTTTGCAAGTTTTTTATTTATTTTATTAATTAACAGACACACAGTCAAGCTGGTAATATATCTTGTAGAGATGAATAAAGATGTCTTGTATTGTATTGTATTGTATTGTATTGTATAACAGAGTGAGTGGCGAGACTAATTATTAGAGGGTGAGTACGAAACTAAATGTTCTCATGAATTAAGTACAGCGCCAGCGCCACACTACAGGAGTGACGCCGAATGCATAAGAAAAGCACATCCATTCTCGATGGAGAGAGAGAGAGAGAGAGAGAGAGAGAGAGAGAGAGAGAGAGAGAGAGAGAGAGAGAGAGAGAGCGTTTCCACCACTTCAACAGAGTGAGTGACCAAGCGTCTGTCTGCTGGAGACCTTAAAAGGTGGAAACAGCTCTCACACATTTTGCTTTCAAACTAACAGTGGTCCTCCTATGTAGAGTGGAGGAAAGTGTTCCAGAACAAAACACGTTCACGTTACCTACTAAGTATAAGGCAATGTGATACTGTCAACTTGGACGGAAAATCTTTATTGTGAACACCGAGTTAATATTTCCTTTATATACAATCACGATGACTGGGATGACGACGAAGACGATCAGAAGAAGATCGGATGTAAATACCCTGATAAATTGAAGTACAGAGCTATAATGTTTATAATAATAGTAACCTATTTCTGTATATATAAAAAAGTAACCTATTGCCAATTTGCGAAAAAAAAACAACCTTGCAACCAGCATAGCATTCATTTCCTGTTTGCATCTTACTTTTTTTAAGAGCAAACGTAAAAGTTGCGCGCAGTGTACCCAAACCTACTTTTTCTTCTCCCTCTTTCTTATTATTTCCACCCCATTTTACTGCACTCCAGACTTTGATGTTGATCTTTTTATTTCTAGCTTCTTTTGCTTTCTCAGTTTACTCTGCTATGCTTTGATAAGTACGTGACGTAATGCTTTCATATTCTCCTCTCTCTCCCCGCCCCTCCCCCCCCCCCCCTCCCATTCCAAAAATAAACTCTTTTTCCTGAAATCTTGCGGTAAAAAGGTAAGCTATAATCGCATTCCCGTAAACTTTTAGTTCGCTGCGGAAAGGGAAAAGGCAGTCTAGCAAGGATCTACGTTTGGACGTAGAGTACAAGGATGAACACTTTTTTTCTCTGGGTCAGCTTACTGAGCGGGTGGTGGTCCATCCCCCATGTCGTATTCTTTTCCTTCTGTTAAGTCCCAATGGAGAAGGATCCAGACGACCATTCGTCAAGGCCAAAGTAGCAAGACTGTTTGTTTATATCTATATATATTTTGTGACATTGAATTTACTTGGGAGATTGCTTTGTGGTCACATGAAAAGATGATACAACAGGCAATTGTTGCTGAAACAGGCCCTAAGCTTTGAATTTTAGGCGTTTATTATTTTACCACATAAACAAATAACCCTATCTACGCTTTGAGCCTGATTGATTTGGGGAAAGGCGCGTATATAGCATCCAGTATTACTATTATTACTATCACATTTTATCTGCCGTCCTATTTTTAAATCAACCGTGATGCTAATAATAGGCTAATAAACAAATGTAATTTATCGATTTATATCAAAACTGTATTTTTGAAATGTTGCTGTTGTTGGGGTGCGGAGGTTAAATCTATTTTTTCTCGTTGTGGCAACAATCACTGTGAATTTGAAATAAGAAAGGGATTGGTGAAGTTCAAATGTGTCATCTTGGGGTCCTTTAAGATGAAAACTGGGTGGGTGTTGTTGTTCTTTCATTGCAGCAACACTATCTTGAACTCAAGTTAGCAGCACAAACTTTCCACCTTGCACAGTCCTATCCAACATCTCTCAACATTAGCCAATCTCTACGATCTGATGAGCAAAAATTAAACTGTTTTCTTCGCCTTTTTTTTTTTGCACGTGTGGTGGCGACTTTTCTGGCAGTGACCGCACTTGAAACGAACATTAATATTTGGCGCGAGGGTCTTTATCAGTTTATCTTTTACTGTGACGGTGATTAAGTTACCTGTTGAAAAATATCAGCAAAAGATCTCCCTGTTTGCATGAATATATTCGGGAGACAAAACGTGTGTGTAGAACACAAGTAATAAAGAATTCTGGCCTAAAGAAATGAGTGGGGAGAGTGGCTGTGGTTTATTGATAGCATCTGGATATAATCTCCATTAGATGTTATCCTCCGTGGATTTAAGGACATGATAACCCCCGTTGGGGTGCCGGGGGTTTCAGTATAAATAATATCCCCACTTTCTGGAAATTTAGTGCTTTAAATTCCCACTGTCGCTGTCTTTCTCATTTGTTCTTTCTCATTCCTGCTCTGCTCTATCACTCTGCTATACCATCTTCTTCTTCGCTAGACCAGTCACCTACCTTTTTTTCTTGAAAATTTTTCCGGAACAAAACTCCTTATTTGTGTGTGAGGTCTGTTGGATCGGCTTGGGAATGTTGGACGCTTGGCTTCCTATGATATTGCTGTTTAGCAATGCAGGCATTGTATATGTATGGGTTTTGTTGATAATTTAAAATGATGTTTGTATTCTATTTTGTTTTTGTAAACGGGGGTTCGATGGGTTGGAGTGTGGCCTCGGCGTCCCTTGCGTGGGATGTCTTTGTTGTAAGGTGACTGGCTGGTGGAGAGCCTTCGGTTTTGCCGCTGGGGTTGTTTCAGCGGATCTTTTATGCGGATCAGGGGTTGTCTGGTCCTGATTTGGCTCGGAAGAGTCCGCTGGACCTAAAGCAATAATCATGGAATGTAATGTTAAGGACATGATAGGAAAGATCTATTCTGAGTTCTCTGCTTCCAATGGTTTACATTTGTGGATTGTGCAATAGATACAAATGGCTACATTCTTAGCCCGTCAGTGTATCAGCTGGGCTTGGTAAAAATCAAGGAACTGGTTTTCCAAAGCATGAGAAGCCTCTTGAATGAAGTTTTCAAGAAAAAACATCTTCACGCGAAAAAATGTTTCCACAATTGGGCTGGTTGGCAACGGAAAAGGGGAAATAACCTAAACATTTTGAAAGAATTCATTGCCGAAAATAGTTCTAAAATCTAGGATTGCAGTGTTGGTAGTTTTAAACAAGGTTTTGTTTAGAAAATGACTGTTGGCGAAATGAAGAAGGGAAACAAAATGTTTGTGTATTAATACATTACTTCATTCCTGCTCTTCCTTTACTAACATTTATGACATTTATTCGAGCCTAAAATTTGTTATGCTGTTACAACTGTTAGATGGTAATGTTCAATGCTACGTTTTCTTTAACACTATTTTACACCATAAAAACACAGTTTTTAATGAAAAAGTACATCGTGTAGCTAGCTATAGAAAGAAGAGAATCTGGTATCAGAATATATTAGTGTTGTTACACTCGTTGTTGGTTTTTATCAGTAGTTGATTCAGGCCCATTGCTTGAATCCTCCTGATAGGTGTAACTCAGATTCGTTTATCCACACAACCCATTCAATCATCAACAAGGCTGGAGTCGTCGTATGCGATTTTCCAACTTTATTCAGCATACATCAACAACTGCATACAATCGCTCAATCGCTTTTTCCACTCTACAATGCTCAACTATCAACCACCTTTTGAAACAGTGCGGCACTATATATATAGTCTCTCTACACTCCAGAAAGGGTGAGAATACCCCAGCGGGACACACCTCCACCAATCAGAACAAACTTTGTCATCACTGTCTCACGTCATACAACCTTATTTGGGATGGAAGCTTCTTTAGTTACCACTAGAATTATCCATACGCTTTGATCGATAGTAAACAACCAACTCTAGAAAATTCTCAAATAATATCGACCAACTAAAATTACCAACGTTATACAAATCTTTTAATAACAACGCAAAATCAAATCAAAGATAAATACACTCTGTTATTGCATGCTTAGCAAAACAAAACGATCGCATCTATCGTGCGCGTCACACACGAACTATCGTGCGCGTTTCAACGTAACAAGTGTATACAAAGAGAGCTAGCAACTCTATCAGAAACACATTGGATGCATATTTGCGACTTCGAAGGCATTGTAAAATCCCCATTTCTTGTCTTCATACGTAAAGACTACTACAATCTAAATGAAATAAGATGCAGTTCGCTCTAAACGCTCGCATGTTGGTACACACACATGTTCTCGCAATGAGAAATAGTTTGTATTTGGCATATAACAAGATGGCAAGCAATTCAAATGTATTTACAGACGCTCACGCACACCAACCCCAAAATACACATTTTCAAAAGTGTTAATTTTGTTGATGGTGTTGTGATTCGGCTTTTTCCTATCAAAGCAAAAGGGAAACCGTTGACTGAGAGGGCATTATGTGATCCATCTACGAACGAAAAATTATCCCAATTAGCCCAGCCAGTTTTTGGATGGACCCAGTCGCTTGTCATCACTCTTTCCAAGAAAGGTAACCTTCAGAAATGTGAAAATTACCCCACCATCAGCCTCATCAGCCATCCCAGCAAGGTCCTGCGAAACATGGACTCTCACAGCAGATCTACAACGAAGAATACAAAGCATGGAGATGAGATGCTACAGAAGACTTCTGGGCATTTCCTATACCCAGCACATCACCAACGACGAAGTCCGACGGACCATCACACAAGCCATTGGACCACACGATGACCTGCTCACAGTGGTTAAAAAACAGAAACTCCGATGGTTTTTCCACGTCACCTGATCATCAGGTCTTGCAAAGACCATCCTGCAAGGCACAGTGCAAGCAGGTAGAAGAAGAGGGAGACCGAAAAAGAGGTGGGAGGACAACATTCGAGAATGGACTGGTTTGACACTGAGCGAAACAATCAGGGTTGCTGAGGACAGGAAAAGATGGAGTATGCTGGTTAAACGATCATGTGTGGTGCCCCTACGACCTCCGAGTTACAGAATAGGATAGGATAGGATAGGATAGGATAGTTTTTAGATACAGGGCGAAACGTGTTTAGAAAATTGTGACGCTCAGTGATCTTGACCCTTGAGAAAGTATAAATACGAATCATCTAACATGTTTAGCAGTAGATAAATTAGTATACGCAAAGTAAAATTGATGAATTTTGGTTCAGTTATTCTTGAAAGAAGACAAAAAGTGTGTTTTGAACAACAACGACAAAAAATTGGAGCGACGGACCGACCGACTAACCAACTGACCGACAACCGGACTGCAACTGAAGGATGACCCTAATTTGAAGTACCTGTATACCAAAACGCATCAACATCGCTTTAGAATTTTTTTTTCAGATATTGAACAAAACGTGTTTAACAACAAAATACCTGCAGTGACATTGACCTACGATAGAGAAAATATAATGGCACACGAGGCAGGCCACTAACCTAGGTAATGTTCGTACGACGTTTGGTCAAAATCCGTTCAGTGGTTCTTCAGATAAGGCTTCCAACGGTCCGATAGGCAGACGAACGGATCGATCGACCGACATTTGGCTCGTTCTGATTTTTCACGACTATTTGAAAGTATTTCCAGCTATGTCTGGAAATACAAAAACAATTATAAATTGTATGATTGCAAAAATTACACACAAATGGAACTAGGAAATCAAAACCCATGCAGAAAACATTGTACCATATATATCCCACCTTCAAAGACAACCCAGCAGTGTAAAAAAACCAAACACACACTTCCCCGAATAGTTTCTCGCTTGTCTGCTTCTCCACATAAGATAAGACTTTATTTACGACAGCTCGGGTACACGGGTAAAACGAAAGTAAACACAGTTCCCAAATAAAAAGGAACCCGTCGTTTCTGCAGTGGAAGGATTATTACCTTTCGTCGACGTTGGTGGTACAAGTTGTTAGAAGAAGCTTTGAGCAGCGCCTAGCGAGTCAAAAGCATCGTGCGGCGGTAGGTTTCTATGGAAGATAATGTAAGGTAAACTATTTAAAGGGACCCACTTTGACCACGAACCCTCGACCAATCCTTTTAACATTCACAGTGAGTGTTGCCCCACTGAAAAAATAAGCTTACACCAAAAAGTAGCTATCTCTAAAGTATATAGTTCGTATTTTTTCAAACATCAATAAATTCCGTAGTTTTGTTGCAACGGCCACTCTTGCTCTAAAATTAGCATCCACCAAAAGCCTGTAAGAGGCAGATTCCATTTTTTTTTCAAAGCTGCTCGGTAAGGTTTTTCGTTTTAAGTTGATACAATAGACCAGACCCTACCCCAGACAACAAAGACGCACTCTCTCTTCATTTAGAAACAGGGTCAGAGGTCACACGGCTGTGGTTTCTGGTGTACCGTTAATCAGGGTAAATCACTCCTTGTCAGAACACAAAATATGGAAAATGGAAACTATATGGATTGGTTTGAGCAACGAAATGCCATTTTATCATTGTTTAATGTAATAACCTTACGAATTTGGGGGTAAACCCGTGTTGGCCAAAAAGTAAATAAAGCCTTTGAATTGGAGTCTTTTAATGGCGAAATGAATGATACCATCATATTGCAGAGTTTTCATCAATAATTATCCCATCGGCATTTTGCATATTTTCCCCTTCTCCTCCTCTTCCTCCTACTTCTTATTCTCCTCCTCCTCCTCCTCCTCTTCTTCTCCTTCTTCTTCCTCCAACTCTTGCTCCACCCTCACCTGCCTCTTCTTAAGTTGCTTCTTAATCATTTTCCTCTCCTCCCCCTCCCTTATTCAGTATTCTCTTTGTTATTCTTTGTCTCTTCCTCCTACTCCATGTCGATCGGTTCTTCTCCTATGGATTCTTAATACTCGTCCTGTCTCTAAAACGAGATAGATACGGGAAGGAACCCGCAAGGAAGATGCTGTCACCGGATGCATAAAATTTTATAGTTCATAACCACCAATTCAAATTCTGAAATCTGAATGGACATTGGATGCATTATAAAACCGGGTTTCCAAAGTGTGATGGAAGTAGCAATGCATATCGTTATTTTAAAGCCATACTTATCTATTTTCATGTTATTAAGTATTGCACATTAACCCTTTCCTTTCGTAAAAGACTGGGGTCGGCTGTGCAGAGTGCATAAAATAAACTGAGAGGGTTTTTACCAATAACAATAACAACAACAAAATAAATTATACATTAATGGCTCATTGTCAAGAATGGGAAAAGTCCAATTTCAAGGGATACAACTGTGCGGGTCTTATTTTCTCTTGATTTTTTGCTTACTTTCCATTAGGGTATAGTGTACAAAATCGCGGATATAGTTCAAGGTGAAATGACTATCCTCCATTTTCTCACAGTCATCAACTTCCCATCATCCCACTCTTCCGCGTGGAACAGTCATATTAAGACTTGTGGTATGAAACGGTCTAGGTCGCCTGTTATCATTGAGATTACTTTATGTGGTGGGTATTTGGATTTCTAATTCTAAAGCGATAGAATAGTTTACTTACCAATTGCCGATTTCGCATGCTTGCTTGTATTTTTTTTAAATTACTCACACTGTTTCATTCCAAGGATTTTATATTATAAGATTTGTCACTCAGAGGATTGTACTATATAAAAAGTGAGGTAGAATACAGCTTACCCGGTTGCGATCTTGTCAGGAAAACCGCTTCAAAATATCACATCTTTCAAACAGCATTTAAACATCATCAAAACGTCTTTTAAAATTTATATTGTATATTTATATGATAATATGTTGCTTACAGATTGCAAAATAATGCTGGTTATTTTTTGGGGGCCTGTAATCTGTTTATTTCACTTGTATTAAACTGGCTTGGGAAGTCTGGATTCATGCATTGCAAGGAAAATCATAAGTAGTACTTAGAAGATTTATTATTCCATCTAAACTTAATTTTATCTTGATGCATGTTAAGAGTGTTATTATTGGAATATATTTTCAACTCATATTGAAATGAATACACTTTTGTCTCGTCTGCCATTGTTTGGGATGCTTTTTGGTGGTTTTGTTATGTTTTGTTGGTTGCTTGTTATAGGGATGGATGCTGTTGTGCTCTGTGTATCTGTGTGTGCGTTGTTGATTTTTTTAAATAAACAAATCAATAACTGTATCAGTGTCCTCTAAGCCAAAATAGAACTAAAACGTTTTGACACTTGGAAACGAGCACAGTAAATATAGACCCACATGGTTAGCTCAAACCAAAAACTCTCTCTTCTTTTATTTATTTTATTTAATCGTTCTTCTATAGTTCTTCTCTTTTCACAATCCTCAAATAAATATTCAATAGTTTGTTCTTCACGATTGCAGAGATTACAATACCAACTTTTTTTTTTCTAAGGTTCTTATTTCCAATTTTGATTGTACAATCATAATCGTCAGACTAAAATTAATCTCTCTTCTAGGAAATAGTCTACGGTCTGACAAAGCTAATGGGGTAATGATTACAAATAATAATAATCTCCTATCCCATCCTATCCCTTAACTCGAAAGTCGTTGGGACACCATTGATGATCGTTTAACCAGTATACTCCATCTTTCTCTGTCCTCAGCATCCCTCATAGTTTATACTCAGTGTCAAGCCAGTGTATTCTCGAGGGTTCTCCATAATCATAAATAATAATAATGGATGCTATTTACGCGCTTTTCCCCAAATTACCAGACTCAACAAACACACATCTATCACTCAAACATGTAGTGTAAAGGCAAGGAGATCTCTCTCAAAAGACGGAAAATTTGAAATTTTATTTTTGAAATGTTCATATTGACTGCATCCAGTACCATTATTGAAGGGAGGGAGGAAACAGCAGTACCCAAGAAAACCCTCGGTGACCTCAATAGTCTCGTGCCTAAATCACATACGTTCGCCCCTTGCGGGGTTTAACAAGAGAGTGTGAAGAAGGGCACCTGTTTAGGTTACGTTGAATTGTGATTACAATACTTTACGAGATTTCCTTCATATTCTATCCCGCTACTCGAAGGTCGTTGGGGGCACTACAGATGATCGTTTAACCGCGTACTCCATCTTTCTCTGTCCTCAGCAACCCTCATGACTTCGCTCAGTGTCAAGCCAGTATATTCTCGAATGTTGTCATTTTTGTCTCCCTCTTCTTCTGCCTCCTTGCACCGTGCCTTGCAGGATGGTATTTGCCAGGCCTGATGCTCTGGTGACGTGGCCATGCCATCGAAGTGTCCGTTTCTTCACCACTGTGAGCATGTCATCATGTTGTCCAATAGCTTGATGGTCTGTCGGACTTCG